>NW_019167882.1:1013967-1659005 GCF_002303985.1 Durio zibethinus | reverse complement strand
TTATCTTTTCTCTTTCCTTAGGATCATTCAAGTCAGGAATCAAGATTGGTTTAGATGGTTTTTCTACTATGACAAGATTAGCAAAATTTGGAATTGTCCTAGAGCAAGTGTGAATTTCACTCCTAGATAAGGATATGAATATCCTTCGAAAGGAAGAAGTTGCACTCTGGTTCCCTTGAGAAAGTTGGGTCAGTCATGACTCAAATCATGGAGAGTATATAGGATCCATCGTGTTTGGCAATTGCTCTTGAGAGTTAGGATTTCCTTCCACCACTTTTCCTTTATCAAGATTTTTAAACATGTCGATTATCTTACTATAGACACCCTATTTAGTCCAGGCCTAAGGCCATTGGGCCTAGTCCAATAAGGTTTAGGCTTAAGCCTATTGGGTCTGATTCAAGATTCAATTAGCTGGCCCAATTGGCTTTTATTTTTATTTTTATTATTTGTCTATTTATTAGTATATATATTTATTTTTTTATCTATTAATATTTTATTATTTATCTACTTTTATTTTTTTTTTTTTATGTCTATTCTTTTATTTATCCAATTTTTTTATCTATTAGATATATTTTACTTTTTTATTCTTAATTATTTTCGGTAAGATTAGGATTAGGATAAAAAAATTGGAATGGAATTTTGGTTACTGAATTTGAGGAATTGGCAGAGTTGGGATTGGATTCAAAGATTGAATCTAAATCCTAGAAGGAGTTGGGATTGATTAGAAACTCTTCTGATCAATCCTTATAAATGATCCATAATCACACATAAGACACACAGGAATCAAGGAGAAAAAAAACAAAGAAGAAAATAGAAGAAAAAAGTGTTTAGAGGTAGTATAGGATGTTTAGAAGTTTTTTTTCGAATTTTTTGAGTGTTTTTTGAAAAATTTTTGGAAAATTTTCAGAATTCGATTGAAATTTTTTGGCAAAGTTTGAATTTTTCGACAATTTTTCGGTTAGATTTGAAGTTTCCGGTGGCTTTTTCCAGATTTTGATAGAAATTCAACCAGAATCTAGAATTGTTTAGAGAGAAAGAGGAAAAAAGAAGGGAAGAGAGAGAAGGGAGAAGGGAATTCTGAAAAAAAATCGATCTTCAGCCTAATATACCCTCCCAAAATAACGTCGTTTTTGCGTTAGTAAACCCACAGGATCCGCGCGTTTTGCCAAGATCCAACCCAACCCATAGTGCACCTGAACCAGCGGCCCGTTTTTCCACCTGGGCTCCAGCCGAGTCGAGCCAAGCTGATATCTCGAGCCGCACATCTAAGCCGTGATTTTTGGTCTTGAGTCGAGCCGTATCCCAAGCCTAAGCCGAGTCGTTTTTGGATTTTTGGTATTTTCTTATATATTTTATATAATTTATTTGTTTTACTTTTTTTATTTTATCAAAATAAAATAAAATAATAAAAATAAATATTTCAAAAATAAATATTAATTATCTAATGATGGAATTTATAAAAATTTCAGATGAAAATTTTTATAAAATTCTTAGGTGAAAATTTTGTCTAGATTTGTCCTAAATGATTGGAAATAATATAGATAAAATTTAATAACAATAATTAATATATATTTTTCAAAGAAAAAAATAAAATAACATAAAAAGCAAAAACATAAAATTTTTCTAATTAAATACAAATTACCCAAGGATGAAATTCTTAGAAAATTTCAAATGGTAAATTTGTAAGAAATCTCTAGGTGAGAAATTTTCTTTAAATTTGGCCCAAATGGTGGAAATGAATTTAGATGAAATTTTCAATACAAGTAATTGTATTTTTTTCGCATAAAAATTTGGATTGAAAATATTTGATAATTATCTAAGGATGAAATTTTTAGAAATTTCGAATGGTGAATTTTTAAGAAATCTCTAGGTGAGGAATTTTTTCTAAATTTGACCCAAATGGTGGAGTAATTTAGATGAAATTCAATAAAAATAATTGTCATATTATTTTCTTTCCAAGGAAAAAAAAGAAAAAAAAGGAAATTTCTAAATGTGACCCAAATGGTGGAAATTTTAGAAATTCAAAAAAAATATATTTCTAATTTGACATAAATGGTGGAATAATTAGATTTGTTTTCCAATAAAAAAACCTTTTTTCGACGACAAAACCTCTTCAAGAAATGAAATGGGATTCTTGAATACTCTTGAGGTGAGGAAGTATTTTTTAAAAAAATTTTACCAGATTGATGGAGAATCTTAAAAATTATTTTTAATATTTAACATAAAATTTGAAACCAGTAGACTCCCAAACCTTAGGATAAATTTGAAATAATATGGTACCATCCCTTGGATGGGCATATGGGGGTGCTATAAACCTTCCCCATATGTAATTCGAACTCTCGAACCCTGTTCTGATTAATAGACCCGAACCTATTCTTTTAGGGACGCCTTAGTCAAGCTTATGAGTTCATTAAAAGGATAGATTCTTTATGTGACCAATCACACCTAATAGAAGATTGGTAGCGACTCCATTCATTTGTTAAATCCAGCTATAGATTTTTGAATTTATATGTTATGATAGTTTGGCGACTCCATTGGGGACATTAGAGAGTCAAGCCATAATTTTTGAATTTATCCTATCCTTTGAACTAATGGCTTTAAGTTATTTGTTTACTAACATTTTTCCTTTTTTGGTTTCTTATTTGATTTATGGGATTGATAATTTTGTGTTCTTTCACACACATTATCACATGCATTTGCATTACATGAGCTTTATACCTAGGCTCAGTCCCTCTTAGGAGGAAGTAAAGTACCTACGCTCTCGTGAGATGATAATCTTCACAATGGCTAGCGAAATACTCTCACTCAAATTGAATCTTTTCCGTTGGTAGCCTGTGATGGGTGAAGATTGGACTGCCTTACTAGTCTGTGATGGACAAAGATGTAAGGAATAATTTAGGAACCTTTTAGTGGTCAAAATTTTCTAACCCTGCATATAGATCACCCCTAAGAAACCAACTTAAGCCCTTCCTATCCATCAATAGATATAACCCAAAATTAAGACACAAGAAGGAACGATTTTTTATCTAACCATTTTTGTCTGCTTGATTTTGTGCATCTATATGTCATTTCATTCTCATGTTCTAGCAATTCATTCTATGCATCATCTCTATTCTCATGTTCTAGCATTATCATATCATGATCATATTTAAAACTATCATTTGCATCATTTTCATATAGAAAATATTTACCGTATATCAGTTATTGATAAATCAGATCTCAACACTTATATCCATGGAAAGCCAAATGCAACCAAAGTCTACATCAGTCCACTATGAGTCTACTCATCAATTGAAAATTAAGTCAAAAGAGGGTAAAAAAAAACAGGAGATTGCTTTGCCTAAGGATTTTATTTCATCATTACTCGAAAGAGTTCATCTAAAGCTACAGCAAAATGATCTATTCGACTTAAGCAGTATATGAGGATGCATGAATAGAATAAAACAAGAGAAATTTGAGAATAGATATGGAGACATAGCTTCACTACTACAGGTACAAAGTGGATAATAATTTGATTAGGGCTATCATTCAGTTTTGGGATCCTTCATATAGATGTTTTGTTTTCAATGAAATAGACATGGTGCCCACAATTGAAGAGTATATGGTCCTACTTCGCTTCGATCTAGCAAACCCAGACAAGATTTACTAGGCCAACAAGGTGGGCTATCATAAAAAACTAGTGCAAATGCTTGGACTTAGTTTGCTTCAAGTCGATTCATGTGTCAAGATAAAGGGTGAAAATAAGGCTATTCCATGGAGTTTTTTACGAGATTTCATCCAAGGGCATATGGATGATGATCAGGGATTAGTAGCTATGGCTATAGCTCTATATGGATTGGTGATCTTCTCGAAAGTCATTGGATATGTTGATGTTGTAGTGGTGGATTTTGTTGATCAGTTAGCATATCAGGTCAATGCAGCACCAACCATTTTGGCAAAAACCATTCAATCTCTAAACTTTTGTCGTAAAAACATTAAAGGTCGATTTAATGGATGTTTACAGTTACTTTATGTATGGATCAAGAGTCACATGAAATGTAAAGAAAGTCAATTTCGCAAGCCATACCCTCATTCTAGTATCCCTATCCTGTTACAGCACATGGCCTCAAGCAAAGTCAAAAGAGGAATGGGTTTTCTATTTTTGAGCCCTTGATAATCAAGGGATAGTTTGGAGAGCACCTTGGATGCGCCATGATACGATGTTATACAGTTGTGGAAATCAACCATGGGTGTTTTTATTAGGCCTATGGGCACTGTTACTTATACTTCAGCTTTAGTGAGAAGACAATCGAGGTGTGAGCAATTCATTCTAGAAACCTATGGACTTAACCAATAGGAGTTCTCATTCACTGATAAAGGGGTATATGGAATGGTTGAAAAGATAAAAAAAGCATGGAAGCGAACCACCAAGGTTAACCAAGGGAGGTTTACTTATGACGTTACTCCAGAATATAGTGTATGGCATATGAGGAGCGAAAAAGACATTGTGATTCCCAGTGACCAGTTAGGGCATTCCCCAAAACCCATTCTTCAAGATCCTTTACTTAAAATGGAAACAGCTAAGAGAAAACTCTAGTTTGAGAAATATGAGTTAGAAGAAGAAAACAAGCGATTGAAGATAGAAATGAGAGAGTGTTAATAACTTCAAAAACTAAAAATTTAGAGCCTTACAGAGCAAAAAGATCAATGGAGAGCTTTATTTAATGATTTAGATATGACACATTCGTCAGTCACACCCGAGCTTGCTCGACTTTTAAAAGAAAATGAATTGTTAAAAGTGAGGGTGGATGAAGAACAAAAGGCTACTGCTAGGGCACATAGACATAGCCAAATGCTACAAGAGATAGTGGATCAGCGCACAGCACAAGTAGAAGCTTTGTCTGATGAATGCAGGAAACAAGCTCAACAGAGTGAGTTATGAAAAGACATGTGTACACAAAAACAAAGGCATCTAAGGCATTTGTTTGATTAGATATGCATTGTTGCAGACAAAGCATCAGAAATGGAAGAAAAAGTGGAAAGTTTGAAGGCTATAGTGCAACCAGTGAGAGTGCATGGGTGACATTTACTTGATTTCCTAGATGAGGCACAAAATCATTACGAACAAGTTAGGAAGTTTATAAGGAGGCATTAGAAATAAAGAATGATGTTTAGGACTTTATAATATTGCTTTGACTTTATTAGGATGTAATTTGGGAATTTTATTTAATAAAGTTTCAAATGGAGATTTCTTTTATCAATATCGATGATGTGGCAAACATTAGTACATTTCATGCATACATTTGCATATCTACATAGTTTTTAATTGTAATTGTGATGCTAAAGGTTCAATGATAGCTTCATCCAACAGAAACCCTGTCCATTGATATAATACAAGAGCCAGGGCCAGACAAATGGAGCAAAAAAATTCTCACCGATTTAAAAAACTGAAAAAAGCTCAGGAAAAGATTAAGAATGAGTTAAGTAAAATTTTGGATGCTCTTAACAAATTAAATAAGGGGAAATGAGTAGAAGAGAACACAAGCCAACAAGGCCCTACATCACAAAAAGTGACTGACCCCTTATATCCACCTGGTTTTGGCCTACCTCAAGCCCAGTCTACATAAGAGGCTCCCCCACAACACTTCACATATCCTACATATCTTGGAATGCCATCAACCTCTAATCCAGGGCATTATCATAGCTATGTGAATCCTGTCTTTACTGAAAAGGTAATTGAACCAATTCAAATCCCTGATCTAGATGAACTGAAAGGAAAAGACAAAGAAAAGATAAAAGTGAAAGCTCAGGAAAACTCCAAAATTAGTATGCTAGAACAAAGGCTACGTGCTATGGAAGGAATTGGTTTCTATGGTTCAGTTGATGCTGCTGGGCTTTGCTTAATCCCTGATGTGGTCATTCCTCCTAAGTTCAAAGTACCAGAATTTGAAAAATATGATTGCACAAAGTGCCCAAAAACTCATATTACCATGTATTGTCGAAAGATAATAGCCCATGCTCATGACGAAAAGCTACTAATGCATGTTTTTCAAGACAGTCTTACTGGTTCTGCTGTTAGGTGGTATATCCAGTTAGACAGAACTCGCATCTGTTCCTAGAGTGACATGGCCTATGATTTTATTAATCAATATTGACATATCATGGATTTGGCCCCTGATCGTTTGTCTTTACAAAACCTAGAGAAAAAGGCCAATAAGACTTTTAAGGAGTATGCCCAAAGATGGAGGGGTATTGCTTCTCAAGTACAGCCTCTTCTGACTTAAAAAAAAACTACAGTGCTGTTTGTCAGTACTTTCAAATCTCTCTATTATGAAAAGATGATAGGAAATGCAATAAAAAATTTCACCGATATGGTGATCTCTGAAGAAATTATTGAAAGTGCCATAAAAAATGGCAAGTTGAAAGGAGGAGAAACCAAGAAGGCATTAGAAAAGAAAGAAACTGAAGCTCAAGTTGTGAGCTTTGATAGGCAATAATTCAGGGGTTATCAACCCTATCCACCTCAAGGTTACTCTCCATACTATCTTGCTGTGAATAATGCCTCATCCTACTTATACCAGCTAGCTCCACAATCACCTTATTCATTCACATACCGATCAATTTTTAGCCCTCAAGATCTTACATATAGCCTTAACATTCAAATTCTTACAAGACCCCAAATTCGCCCTACTATCCTAGTAAGTGGTTCATAAGAGCAACGACTTACTTGAGAAAAGCTTGTATTTGATCAAATCCCCATGACTTATATGGAGTTATATCGAGAACTCTATAATAGCCACTTAATTGCCCCCAGTCATGTGAAGCCGCTCAAGCCACCCTATCTTAAGTGGTATGATTCTATAGCCTACTGCGACTACCACTATGGAATTGCTGGCCATTCTACTAAAAATTACACTGCTTTAAAGCATAAAGTACAAGGTTAATCAATGATGAAATGATAAGTTTTGATCAATGAAGAACAACAACACCTAATGTTAGTGGCAACCCATTACTAAATCATAATGCTTTGAGTGAAAATCAAAAATACATTGGTCAAAAAGGGTCTGAAGAGTCATAATGAATTGAGGGGAAAGATGTCAATAAAGATTCTTCACTTAATCGCATAGGGGGACAATTTTGGAGAATGGAGATAAGGTTGATTGAAAGTTTCTTATCATTTTAAGATTTTTTTTTTAAAGTAATGTTAGGTTTTTTTTAGGCAGTAGGATTTCATTTGTTATCATTTCAATAAAAGGTAATTTAATGTATTTCATTACATTTTCTTCTTCATTCAACTACTGTTCCATGCTTTGTCACCTTTCATAACTTTTGTTCCCATTATTGAATTTCGAACGATGAATGTTTAGACAATGGTAGCAATAATTTTGAAATTTAATTTTGAGAACTCATTCACATTGATTTAAGGAGATTATTGGAGCAAAAAAAAAGTCAGCTACTAACAGATGTAAGATTGATATATCTTGAAGATGGGTAGTTTTTTTTTTTACAAATCCATGAGCTTGTTTTTACTCAATAGATGAGGTTCAAGAAAAACATCCACATTGAGATGAAAAATGGCCATCTTTCTTTTACCATTTGAAAAACAATTCATTGCTACCCCTTTGAGCCTATTGTGATTTTTTTTTCTAAAAAATCTTGACCAAGGATCACCCTTCATATTAGCGGGTAATTTTTTTTTTTAAAGAAAGAAAATAGTCTAAAAGATCTAAAAAAAAAACAAAGAAAAAAGCCACAAATGATTTGGGGTAAAAAAATGAGCATCTTTTTATGAAAAATGAGATAGAAAAAGAGAAAAGTAGTGAAATGATATAGAGTGGGGCAAAATGCCAAGCTGCAACAAGTGATGATCCTTTGGTTTTGAACCTTTTAAACATATATATTGAGCCTATTTTATCCATTTCTTCATTACCCCATACCATGGCCTACATTACAACTTTGAAAAGTTCATTTGGATTAAGTGTGAATGCTCGAATTGAATAATCATATGTTGGGCAAAGTTGTGCTCATAATGGAATCATGTTATTGCCCTAAAGATTAATGTGTGAGAGATATCAATAATGGATGAAAGATGAGAAAAAAAAATGGTGAAAGGTGAAGAAAAAAAAAGAAAAAAAAGGGGGAAAATAAAAAAAAAAAGATGAAATGAGGAAAAAGGAATACTCAAATTAAAAACTCGAAAGGGCAATTTGGGTAGACAAATCTTTTAGCTGAAAGTTAGATGAACGTTCAAATATATAAAAGATCAATGCATCTAAAGATTCTTCAAAGCTGGGGTAAAGTTTGATGAGCTCAAAATGATTTCGACAATCAATGGAATGAGTTTTTGAAAAAAAATTTTGAATTAATGTTCAAAATTGTTTGAATATTCATTTGTCCCAATGTCATACATCCAATTTGTTTCTTTCCCCATTTGCTTTAGTACCAAGACTCACTTCTCATTCTCTCAATGCACCTTCCACTCTTTTGTTCTCACATCTCTAAAATGAATTGAAAAAATGCTTGATTGCATTGTATTTGTCAAGAATTGAATGATAATGAATGAATGAATATGTGCTTAAAAGACTCTGGCATTCATTTGAAAAGAAATCTAAGATGATAAAGAAAAATGAATAGATCATAAAAGCCTGAGAAGGATGATTTGAGATAACACGTGGTGTGGTCAAATGATGAAAATGGTGATGGGTTGGCCAACAAATGAAGAGAATGCAAAAATTGAAGAGATGATATGACCAAGTGATGAATTGGTCGACATAACTTGTGAGTTATGATCAAATGATAAAAATAATATGGATCAGTGGATAAAGTAGTTAGGGTTAAGAAACCTATGAGTGTAAGCTAGTGACGGACGATGAAGTTTGTTCGAAATGGTTAATGTTGAGATACCTATGAGTAGTAACCCAGTGATGGTGGATGAAACTTGTTCTGAAATTTATTAGTGCTGAAAAGCCCATGAATGATGGTCAAGTGATGATCGATTGATGAAACTTGTCCCAAAGTATTAAGAAACTGAACAAGGAAGAAATGCGAAATGGTGGAGTTTTGAGAGCCATATTACCACAATTATTTAAGATTTCATGACATTATTAATATCCACATTATATGTATTATGTTGGCATCATTGCTTGAATAGTACATGCACATAATTTGATGAATTAAACTTTGTTTGGACATGCATGGCACTATGAGAATCTAGGTTGTTGCATTTGTATCATTAAGAAGGCATTTGCATTTTTTGTCATAACATTCACTCATGTAAATTTTTAAGTCACTTGAAAAACAAATTGTGAATGTTTTGATGAGAATTTTTTAGAACTCAAATGAGAATCTTTGAAGAGTGAAACCCTAAAGTTCATCGAATGTAAATCTTCGAACAAATGAAAAGTTTTGAACTTTTGGATATGAATCTCCAAAATACAAAGCTTCAACTTTTTGGATATGAATTTGTAATGTTTTAAATGAGAACCTTTGAACTTAGATGTAAAACTCTAAATTTTATTGCATGTGAGCCTTTGAACTCAAATGAGAAGCTTTGCATTTTTGGATATGAATCTCCAAAATTCAAATGAAAAGCTTTAGATTTTTGGATATGAATTCCAAGTTTGCCAAATGAGAACCTTTGAAAAGCCTTGAACTTTTGGATGTGAATCTCTAAAATTCAAATAAGGATATTTAAATGTTGGATGCGAGTCTTGCAAGTTACAAATGCAAATCTCGAGATATTACAAATTTGAATGAAACTAAAATTTTGAGAATCAAATTTCAATAAATTCTTACGAAGTTAAAAGATTCTTGTGAATTTGAACCTCTGAATGTTGAACTAAAATTGTGAATCCTTGAGTTCCCATTACAAAACTCCTTCAGTCACGATCTATAACTCCTTTGAACATGATTGTTAATGAGCAATTTACTTTTCAAATTTGTGGTGCCTCTGTTTAGAGGAGCATTTATTTTTGAAGTCATGGTGCTTTTGTTTAGAGAATTTATTTATTTTTCAAAGTTGTTGAACCTCTGGTTAGAGGAGCCATTTATTTTCCAAAGTCGTTAAGCCTCTTATTAGAGGAGCCATTTGTTTTTCAAAGTTGTTTAGCCTCTGATTAGAGGAGCCATTTATTTTTCAAAGTCGTTGAGCCTCTGATTAGGGAAGCCATTTATTTTCAAGGTCATAGAGCCTCTGTTTAGAGGAGCTTTGTTTATTTTTTCAAAGTCGTAGAGCCTCTACTTAGAGGAGCTTTGATCAAAAAACAAAAGGGGCAAAAAATGTCAAGTTAAGTCTTGAATGGGTATCTACGTCTTTGGACAATTCCTGTTTCATAGAAAATATGCAAAGAGAGGCAGCTGTAGACACCCTATTTGGTCTGAGCCTAAGGTTAATGGGCCTGGTCCAATAGGGTTTGGGCTTAAGCCTATTGGGTCCGATTCAGGATCCAATTAGCTAGCCCAATTGGCTTTTATTTTTATTTTTATTTTTATTTTTATTATTTGTCTATTTATTAATATATATTTATTTTTTTATCTATTAATATTTTTATTATTTATCTGCTTTTATTATTTGTTATTATTATTTATCTATTTCTTTTATTTATCCAATTATTTTTTTGTTACCTATTAATATATTTTATCTTTTTTATTTTGATTAATTTTCAGTTAAGATTAGGATTAGGATAAAAAAATTGGAATGAATTTGGCTGTGATTTGGGAATTGGTAGAGTTGAGATTAGATTCAAAGATTGAATCCAAATCCTAGAAAGAGTTGGGATTGATCAGAAATTTTTTTGATCAATCCCTATAAATAGGTCCATAAATCACACATAAGACACAAAGGAATCAGGGAGAGAAAAAAGAAAACAAAGAGGAAACATAAGCAAAAAATGTTTAGAGGTAGTATAGGATTTTTAGAATTTTTTTTTTCAAATTTTTGGAGTGCTTTTTTTGGAAAATTTTTGAAAAATTTCCAAAATCCGACGAAATTTTTCGACGAAGTTTGAATTTTTAGACAAGTTTTTCGGTCAGATTTGAAGTTTTCAGTGGCTTTTTCCAGATTCTAGTAGGAATTCAATTGGAATCTAAAATTGTTTAGAGAGAAGGAGGAGAAAAGAAGGGAAGAGAGAGAAGAGGAGAAGGGAATTCTGAAAAAAAATCAATCTTCAGCCTTATATACCCTTTCTAAAATGACGTCGTTTTTGCGTTAGTAAACCCATAGGGTCGCACATTTTGCCAAGATCCAACCGACCCGTATTAATTCTTTCAAATTAACTAACCTATTTATGTTCCATGATTCTTGTTTGAGCCCTAGTATTATATGAATAGTGAGTAAATTGAGTCAAAATTTTTGGTAGGTGAGCTATTCTTAAACCTTTATTACCATAAATTTTTAAAAATCAAAATGCCATGTGTTGTAAATTTTATTTTTCATTTTTTTGTGATTTTTTTAAATAATATGATTATTAAAACAAAAATGGTGCACATGATGCATGAATACAAGTGAGTGATATTTGCTCTTGGACAAATTTCAACACTAGAAATTTTTATTGATTCCATATAACTTTTATTACAAAAGATTTATCATCCTAAAATTATATCCATAAAAGTATTTGACTTGCTCATAATGATCCTTGGCTTCATCTAAAAAGTTCACTAAGCACTCTCTATATTCTCTTACTGGATTAATTTCTATACTTAATGCCTTTACTTTTCAACCATCTCCCATGCCTTCTTCACTACTTTGTAAACTTGACTAATCAGATGCTCTATGTACTATTGCCTCTTTAAGCTTTCTGTTCTCCATTTCATGCATGTATTTCTTTCCAAATCATATGTGAAGATCCAATCCTTTTCCTTTCTCTACCATTGATCTATTATTGCTGAAATATGGTTCTTACAGTCTTACAATTGCAGCTCTAACTCTTGGATCACTTGGTTAAGTGATTCTTTTTTGCTTAGTACTTCAAGGTGCTTTCTTATCTCTTTTATGATCATAGCTCTCAATCTTTCCTTTTCTTTTTGGCATTTAACTAATCTTGCTGAAGCTATAAAGTATAATCATTTCCAAGTCTGATATTCTTGAAAATTCTAATGACCTCTTTTGGTTTTCTTGAGCTTTCTTTTTCTATTGGTTCATTTCCTCTCAAAGCTCATCCATTTCACATTACCAACTAAGGTAAAACTTTGTGACTTTTTCATTCTTGAATTGGACTCGTAATCTCTTGTTTTCTTGGTGCAAATCTTTCAAATCATTGTTGGCCACATCCCATTCTTTTATGACCTTTTTCAATATGCTTTTTTATACTTTTGTTTTGTATTTCAACTGTCCCATCTTTTCATGAAGTCTCAAATTTTCTCTTTTTTTTTCTTTTTTAGCTTCTAATTTTTTTCTGATAAGTTTGACTTCTACTAATTTCACTTTTGCCAAAAGGTTAGCTGATTGATGTGAGCCCTCATCAGGAAGGAGTACTATGTCTCTTAGTCACTTTGCTTTCCAAATCTAGTAATCAAGAGTGACTTTGTCAAAAAGAGGTCCTAGTCTCAATCTTTGCAATTTCTTTTATGCTTGGATCAATTGCTATGATGTTTTTGGTAGATTGGACTCCTAATAGGTGAATTCTACTTAAACCAAGTCAAAAGTGGCAAGAACGAACTACTTTGTACCAAATTACCTCAATAACATTAATGAAGCATAACTTACCATACGTCACAGTCCTAACAGTGGTATCTACGATTCATCTCATCCTCAATACAACATAGGCACACAGGGTATATATATGGTGCCATCCATTTTATTTCATCCTCAAAAAGTCTTCACAATAATAAAACCCATTATTCCTTAGTCTTCAATGTCAACTATTGGCTTTTGTAGAACTTTTTGATTGGTGTCTTGTTTCGAATATACAGCTTTAAGAATGCACTTTTTCCACACTTGAAATGACTCTTGACCCACACATATAATAACGATGCGTGCCCTATGACCGTCTTTTTCTATTTCGTTGACAGAAATTCAATAACTTGATGGTTTTGGCTAGGATTGTTAGTGTATGATTAATTGCTTGGGTTTCAATTTGCTTGAAAAAGTCCACCACCGTTATCTCAATATAGCCTAAGGTCTTTGAGAAGATAACCATGCCATACAATGCTAAGGCAAACACAACCATGCATTGATCATCATCTAGATGCCCTTAAATAAAATTACGGAGAAAGTCCCAATAGATATCAAGATGTTCACCTTTAAGTTTTGCGAAGGAATCTATGATTTTCATTTTAACCTTTATAAACTTGGCCAACTTTTTGTGATAACTTGATTTTGGCTTTTGGGAAACACTTTATCTTGACACTGTAGTTCTATCTTAAGCAAGATTGAGTATTCATCAATGGTTCACACTAAATCTTTCTAATTAAAAGTGAAGCATTTATATGACAAATCCCAAAATTGTATAGTTGCCCTAACCAATTGTTTTGCGATCACTACCATAATAAGGGATACACTATGGCCATACTTCTTGTGAAAGCTTTTTTTTCTTCATTTAACTGACCCTAGATGACTGCTAAGTCCTTTAAATTATTTTATGTGAGATTCAAATGCATCTTTTTGAATAACTTAGTCATATAATCGATAGGTAAGCAGTCTCTATTGTTTTGTTGGGATTCCTTTGACTAAACATAATTATATGATTCACATGGGACATTAATAAAAGATGAGCAAATATGTAATTCTAAGGGATCCATGAAGAACTTTTCAGAAGAAAGATGTCCTAGAGTAAGTACCTTGATGTAGAACTATATGATATAATTTATGTAAAAGGAAAAAGAAAAGAAAACAAAATTGAGTTAGTGTGAGGATGTAGTTTGAGATTGAAAAAAAAAGGTTTTTTTTGTGAGATTTTCATTGTTTTGTTTTGTTTTTATCACACACGATTTTTATTGCTACATGTTTTGGTCTTAGGTATTTTCTACAACTACGTAGGCGAAGCTCTGCCTAAGATTGACTTTCTATGGCTTATTACATGCTAGATTCGGTTGGCACATGTTTAAAGGTTCCTAAATTGTTTCTCACTATCGTCTACGCTAGACTAGTAAGACACCATGATTCTCAGCCATTATAGTCTACGAATGGAAAAGATTCAATTTGAGTGAAAGTATCTCGCTTTCCACTACGAAAGTTATTATCTCACGAGAGCACAAGTACTTTACTTCTTTTTATAAGGGATGGAGCTTGGATTTAAAGCACATGCATGAAGTGCAATGTGTCATAATGTATGCAAATGTTTCCTAATTTATTAAGAATAATATATACAGATAAAAGGCATAAAATTGCATTTGAAAATTTATTTTTGTTTTCAATTTATTTTTTATTTTTTATTGGTTTTTATTTTTTAGTGAAAAGGAATCAAAATCTAGGAACTTAAAATTAAATATCGATTAAGACTATTTAAAGCAAAATTGAGGATAACATGTAGTTAATTTTCGTCTAACTCTCGAAAAAATGACATCTCCAGTGGAGTCACTAAACTATCATAACGATTTTGGAGCCACCCGACAATTTTGGAAACGAAGATGAAAAAAAATGAAAAAGCAGAGTCACCACCAATCTTTTTTGGCTAGGTACAATTGGTCACGTATTAAAACAAATTCTTTTAATAAAATTTTAAAATTAATTAAAATTTATTAAAAGAATAATTTTGGGTCTGTGAAACAAGTTGGGTCCAGGAGCTGGTTACGAGTGGGGAAGGATTAGCACCCCTACAATGCCCATTTAAAATGGTAACAATTAATTACATGTTATCCTTTGATTTTGATAAAAGCAGTCTTAGTTTTATTGTTTAAAAAGTAATTTTCTTGACTTTCTTTTTTATCAAAATTTTGATTTCTCGTTATTATTATTATTAATTATTTTTTGTTATTTTGTTTTATTTGAGAAAAATAAATTGAACACCTTTATTGAAATAATTTTTAAAATGTTCCAATACATTGGTAACATTAGAAGAACTCTTTCTCACTTAATAATTTTTTAGGCATCGCTTTTCAGAATACCTTAAACTTACATTATCAGAGATTCGTATTTAGTTTTTATAAAAATAAGATCACGCATGCAATGCGAACAACAATATATTAATACACATATTTTATTTTCTTCATTAGAGATTTTATTGATTTTTTAAAAATTTTTGAAGAAAATTGGAATTTTAATCATATTGAAGATTTTTTATAAATATTTTAATACACTGGTAATATTTTTAAAAAAATCTTCTTTCTTAAGGATTTCTTAACGCATCATTACTCGAAATACTTTTAGATCTCATCATCGAATAAAATTTTCTCTTTTCTCAATATTTTTATCATTTTTTTTTAACAAATTAGTTTATTTTTATTTTTATTTTATAGCAAAAAAAAAAGGAAAATTTTTATTCTATTGAAAACTTTTTATAAATATTCCAATGCACTAGTAGTATTTAAAAAAATATTATCATATAGAGATTTCATAGGTATCGCTATTCAAAATACCTTTGATTCTCATTGTCGGATAAAAATTTTTTTTTCTTACATTTTTATTAATTTTTATTATTTTTATTATTAATTTTTTTACTATTTTTTATTTTTAATTTTAAAAAATTTATCAAAGGTTAGAAACTATCTTTTTATTATTAATATCATGGTCATTAATTATTAATTATTATTTTTTATCATTATTTTATAAGATTTATTTCAAATTTTCTAAAAAGTATTAAAAATTTTAACTATGTATTACATTATTTATTTATTTGTTTTCATTTTTTTACTAATTATTATCATAAAAGCAATAAAAATTTATTCTAGCAAACTTAGACATTTTAACATGTTCAAATATTAATGATAAAAATTTAAAATAACAAAAATAAATTTAAAAAAAAAAAAAAATTTTACTTGAACCGGACTGGTCAACGTCGGTCTGGTCCATTCTGGACGTTAATCTAGGATGGTCTGAGATAATATAGGTGAATTCAACTGGATCGATCAGAGGTCAAAAGAGAAGCAGGTCGTAGGTCGATTGCATAGACCTTGGGTCAGGTCCCTAAGTGACGCACAAATTTTGAGTCCATGAAACAGCGTCGTTTTGCCTTTTTTTTTTAACTATAAAATCCAAAAAAAAACTTTTATTTCATTTTCTTTCTTCCCCTTCTTTCTCTGTCTTTCTTTTTCTAACCATAATGACTACCACTATTCCCAGAATCCGACGTCAATATGCTGTGTTGACCGTCGATTGTCAAAAACTCAAAAACTCCTAAAAAACCTTCTCCTCAAACCTCCAAACACAGATTTAGGCCTAGTTTTGCAAAATAAGGCTTCAAACAATGCAAATCTAGCCTGAAAGATTAGGCCAAATTTATTTTTTTTTGCTTTTTCTTGGCTTGTTTTGTGCTTTTGGTGGTATTAATTCCCGTTTCAGAGACTATATATTTTTTATTTGTGTTTTTGGATTTTTTTTTTATAAAGACCCATTTTTTTATTTAACAGAGCCCTCTTGGGGTAGTTTTATTATTATTTTTTGCTTGCAGGGCTTTTTTCTCTTTTTTCCTCTCCCATTTTTCCCATTTTATGGCTTTATAAATAAAGTCAAATGAAGAGTAAAATCCCAAAAAAATTAAAAATTTTATAGGGCTTTTGCTATCTAGAATTAAGATGGTTGTCAAAGTAACTGTCAAGACGACTGATAGTATGGCGGCCAGTGACTGGCAAATTTGAAAAAATGCCAGAAAAGAAGAAAAAAGAAAAAAAAAAGAGAAATAAAGAAATAAACAATAACAATAATAACAACAACAACAACAATAATAATAATAATATCGATATTTACAAATATTTATTAAATAGATAGTTTTAATAAAAATATTAATGAAATTTTTACATTTAAATAAATATCGATCAAATTTGAATTATAATTAATATATTTTTATAATTTTTTACATATTATTGATATTTTCATTGAATTCTATTAATTTATTGATTTTAATTTTTTACTAAAATTTTTATTTATTAAATTTTAATAAAAAATTTTATAAACTTCACTTATAAAATTTCATGTTAGTTTTGTTGACTTTTATATTATAATTATAGATGTTCCCACCAATTGTATTTGTTCTTTCTTCGTACTAACAAAAGAAGGATAAATACTCTGTTGAAACAAGATCGGATAATTCTAACCGATTGCACATATGATTGCTATACAGAATGAAAATTGAAGTTTTTAGTGGAGAAAGAAGCAGAGGCAGTGGATGACATAAAAAGGGTGAAGAAGAACGTGAATGCTAAGTTTATACTTGTTGCAGCAGTTTGACTATTCTGTTTTCGTTACATTTTCATCTGTTTTTTTATCACTTGCAAACACTTTTGGTGCTTTAATATGTCCATGTCTGCCGAAAATAACACCAAACATGTGCTCAATACCTTGTTAATTAAACTATTTCCCTTTGAAAGATCCTATTTTTTAACAGATTCTCCATCTATTTTTTTTTATATAATTTTTATTTATTTATTGTAAAACCTAACTCCAAGTCCGACGAAGGAAAAGGTCATAATATGTATATAACACCGGCCTATCTACGTCCAGGAGAAACGTCAATAGAAATTTCCTATCATATGATTATTCCACTAATCTGGCATTAGCTACTAGGCTGTAAAAACAGTAGTGATAAAAACATTTTAGAGTTCCAAGTGTAGATACAATGAAGGCCTGGAGTAGTTAAATAAAATGAAGTTAGAAGCTCTGGACCCTAATCGCTTTACAGGGAAATCAATTAATAGCAAGTTATGCCCCTAAAGAAGAGATACTAGAACTTAGTTGCTAAAAGATTAAAGAGGGAAAGAATTTTGGCCTATTGTTCCCTTTTATCCTTGACAAATTTTCTACTTTGATAATTTGAAGGACGAGGCTCAAAATGGAGCTGGTTTACTGTAATTGTAAAAATATTGATTTGGTTGTGCTAGTTATCGAAGTCCATGAGGTATCATGTTCATTGCAATTTGAATTTAAAAAAAAAAAAAAGCCAAGGTTTATGTTAGCACTAGCAGAATCTGAACCAAGCCTTGCTTTATGCCTGTAAGATCTTAGCAACATACAAAATACAGCAAAAAGTTTGTAAAATGTCTAGATCTAGAAAAGATCAATTGGCAAGAAGAGAAATACAATTTTCTATAGAGTATATTTTTCTTCTTGGACTAATAATAACAAGAAAAAGTCATTACCAGACAAATGGAAAAGCTCTTCCGGTCCAATAAAAATATCATTTTAGTCTTAAGAAGGAAGTTTCTTAAGGAGACTCCCCCGGAACTAATCAAACGTAGAATTTGTGGGGTGTAACTAACCTGATATTTTAAATATGTGATCGAAAATGATACAAAAATTTAATAATAACAAGTCAGACTTCTTTTTAGAATCTTGAAAATTAATTTTAGGCTCCTCTTTCCAAAACCAATTGACGTGTTCTTTAAGGTTTGGTTCTTCTCAAATTCAACGGTCAAACATCTTTTAAGTCTTTTTTGACAGTAATGTCCCTTAAGTGATTCAAAGTTGTGGGAGAACAAAAAAATGTGGAAAATTCTACCTTACTCTGACATTTCCCAAAATTGCAAAGATTATATTTTATATATTATTAATGAATAAATTTTATAATTATTAGTAAATTAAGTGATATTAATTTATTAATAAATAAAAATTTTATTTTTAAAATAAATATATATAAAATTAATTTTTAAAAAAAAATTATTTATCAATATTTAATTTATCTCATTAATAAAATATTATCATTTAATTTATTGATAATATTATATAAAATCTATAAAATAAAGATGCATCGAATGTAAACTAAAGTTGAAACCCATATCACACGCCAGTCGGTTGAATTGTGGTTGTTATCCGTCACAACCCTTTGAAACCACGTCCAAAAGTATTTCAGCAAACCAAGTTCAACAGCCACGTATCTTTCTTTTCTTCTCGTAGAAAAGTCTTAAGTGTTTTATCTTTGCAATTAACTGCAACCCAATGGTCTATTTCTTTAAAAATGATAGCATTTAGAAACCAATTAGAATGCATTTAGGTAGATAGTGAGATTGATTTCGATAAAATTAAAAATATTAATAAAAATAAAATTAATTATTATAACAATAAAATTAATTATTATAATTTTAAAATTAAAATTAATAATGAAATATTTATTTAAATATAAACGAATCAACAATAATGAGATTAAATGTAGTGAAAAATGAAAATAAATATTAAAGGCCCTAAATTAAAATTTATATTCAATGAAAATTTTAATATATTTTTTACATTTATAAATTAATTTTTATAAGAAATGATAAATTTAGTAAAAATTAATAATAATGTTTTACAATTAAAAATTGATTATTTGTTTATGATTTTTAGCTATTTATTAATTAATTTATTAAATTTTTATATAAATGATTTATTAAATAAATATAATGATGTTATTTAAAAATATTTAAATAAAAATAAAAATAATAAATAAATAAATAAATAAAAAAACAAATGCAAGTGATAGCAACATTTTCGTCCTGCAATTTAACCCTAAAGGTTAAAAAGAAAAAAAAAGAAAGTCATGGGTAAAAATGAAAAGAATGTGACGGGAGTGGAATATTTCCATTAAGTCCGATCAAGTTTTAAACTTCTATTGCAGTCAAAAATCATGAAACACGAGTATAGATGTGACCTCTGTTGTTTCTCTTATTATTCTCTTGCACTTTTTAAAATAAAAAAATAATAATAAACATACCAATCCATTAAAAAAGACAAATTTAAGGAAGAAGACTTAAATTTGAAAAAATAAGTCAATCAAGAAAAATTTAAGGCAAGCAATATAATAAATCAAATTACCCAAATTTTTTTTCCCTTCTCATTTTTCACTTCATTACCTACAATCCCTAACGGAGATGATCCTTAACATCGATCTAAGCTCAATAAGGGTTAGAATGCATCTCCAATCTTATCCATAATCCCTCTATTTTTACATTCCACTCCATTTCTTCCATCAAACCACAACTTATATATGCAAATTTCAACATAAATCACATAAATTTAAACTTAAATTAACTTATCAACTTTATAAAAAGCATTCACAAAAAACGTGATTTAAAAAATAACTGTTTATCATTTTTTCTAAGAAAAGAATTTCTCAAGCTTTTAAAAAAAAGTAAAATAAAATAAATAATACTACATAAAGCATATGAAGAATAAAACAAGTCTTAAACAATCCATGCACCTCATACGCCATAACATCTACGTTTAAGAAAAAAAAAAGTTTTTTGTTCGATCAAATTTATTAAGAAAAAAAAGCTAAATTCTCTTTTCCTTACCCTTTTTTGCTTCCTCAAATATGGCTCTTTTCTTGCTTTTTAACTTTTCTTCAATTTTTCCTAAGGAAAGAACATCCTTTTGTTCCATTCTCTCTTTTACTATTTTCATTTTTAATATTTCTTTCTCTTCTCACTCTAAGATTCGTTGTTGTTGGTGTTAAAATAAAAAATTATTTGACCACAAAAAGCAACGTGTCTTTCTCTGGAGTCTTCATTCGTCTTTCTTCAAATTTCTTTTAATTTGTTTAATTTTAACTCTTATCCAAGGAGGCAAAAATCTTTAAAATACTCTTCACAAATTAAAAGCCACTACACACGGAGAATTTTTTTTCTTTCCCTTGATTGAAAGTTTATCTTCTCTTATAAGAGTTGGCGAAGTCTCCGGTCTGTGTTAAAGCTTGAAGAAAATCAATCCCACTAAGCATGGCTCCTTCTTCTCTCCATTCTCTCTATCTCCTGCTAATTTGTTTGTTGCCATATTCTGTTACAGCCCAAACATACCGCAACATAACATTGGGCTCTTCGATGACCGCTGGTAATGGTAACTCTTTGTGGACATCTCCATCCGGAGATTTTGTATTTGGGTTTCAACAGATAGGAACTGATCAGATGTTCATACTGGCCATATGGTTCAACAACATACCTGAAAAAACCATTATTTGGTCAGCCAATGGCAAAAATCTAGTGCAAGCTGGGTCCAAAATTGAACTTACCACGGATGGCCAGTTTGTTCTAAGTAATTCGAAGGGAGATGAGGTGTGGACAGCGATTTTGACGGGTACAGGATCAGTAGCCTATGCAGCTATGCTTGACACGGGAAATTTTGTGCTGGCTAGCCGGGATTCAGCAAACATTTGGCAAAGTTTTGACCTGCCGACTGACACCATACTACCCACACAACAATTTAACCAAGGCGACTTGTTGCTCGCTATTCAGAAGCGAATTATTCAAGTGGAAGATTTCAGTTTATATTACAGGCTGATGGGAATCTTGTTCTCTACACCACAACTTTCCCACTGGACATGGTGAATACTCCTTACTGGTCAAGTAATACTGTAGGAAGTGGCTTCGGGGCTATTTTCAACCAGTCTGGCTACATCTACCTAATAGCTGGAAATGGAAGCATTCTCAGTTTTATAGCATCTAATGGAGCTTCAACCAGTGATTTCTATCAGCGAGCAACTCTTGAATATGATGGTGTCTTCAGGCAATATGTTTATCCTAAGACAAAAGGTGCTAGCAATGGGAGGCCCATGTCCTGGTCTTTGCTATCCGCTATACCTCCAGATATTTGCATGGACCTCACGGAGGAAATAGGGGGTGGGGCCTGTGGATTCAACAGCTACTGCGTTCTAGGAACAGATCAGCGGCCGGGATGTGTGTGCCCACCTGGATACTCATTCTTGGATCCAAATAATGAGATGAATGGCTGCAAACAGGATTTTGTTTCACAAGACTGTGATGGATTGCAAGAAGCAAATCTTTTTGGTTTCAGAGATATGCCCAACATTAATTGGCCATTCGGAGATTATGAATACTTACGGCCAGTTACTGAGGATTGGTGCAGACAGAACTGCTTGAATGATTGTTTTTGTGCCGTTGCTATCTTTAACAATGATGGTCAATGTTGGAAGAAGAGAATTCCTCTCTCAAATGGGAGAGTTAATCCAAGAGGGGGAGGAAAAGCTCTGGTCAAAATAAGGCATGAAAATTCTAGTTGCAAATCTGCCGTTGAAGGTTCAAACAATAACGATGGCTCAACTGTAATCCTCATTGGGTCTCTTCTAAGCAGCTCAGTGTTTCTGAATTTCCTTCTGCTGATAGGTAGTATTTTCATTATTTGGCGATTCAATAACAGGAGAAAAAAGACGCTTCAAATCCAACCAGCAACGCAAGGCATGAGTTTGCGATGTTTCACTTATAAAGAGCTAGAAGAAGCATCAAGTAAATTCAAGGAAGAACTAGGGAGGGGTGCATTTTCAACAGTTTACAAAGGAGTGGTAGATATTGGGAATAAAAGCTTAGTGGCAATAAAAAGACTAGAAAAGGTAGTGAAAGAAGGTGAGCAGGAATTTCAAGCGGAAATGAATACGATTGGAAAGACAAATCACAAGAATTTAGTTCAGCTGCTAGGGTTCTGCAATGAGGGGCAACATCGACTTCTGGTGTATGAAAATATGAGCAATGGATCTTTAGCAGACTGCCTCTTTGGAAATTCAAGGCCTAACTGGCACAAAAGAAAACAGTTTGCTTTTGGAACTGCAAGAGGACTTGTTTATTTACATGAGGAGTGCTGCAACCAGATCATACACTGTGATATCAAGCCTCAAAATGTCCTTCTAGATGAAGCCTTTACACCAAGAATTTCTGATTTTGGTTTAGCAAAACTGTTGAAGACAGACCAGACTCGAACAGTAACTGGAATAAGAGGAACCAAAGGATACGTTGCTCCAGAGTGGTTCAAAAGCATGCCTATCACAGTCAAGGTTGATGTTTACAGCTTTGGCATTCTGTTGCTAGAACTCATTTGCTGTAGGAAGAATTTTGAGCAGAGCATAAAAGATGAACGTCAGATGGTATTGGCTGATTGGGTGTATGATTGCTATGAAGAAAGAATATTGACTCTAATAGTTGAGAATGATGAAGAGGCTTTGGAAGATTTTAAGACGGTGGAGAAGTTTGTGATGATTGCCATCTGGTGCATTCAAGAGGATCCATCACTGAGACCCCCAATGAAGAAAGTCGTACAGATGCTAGACGGAGATCTTGAAGTCCCACTTCCTCCAGGTGCTTCCTCATTTGTTAGCTCTATTTACTTGTCTTCCGCACCCAAGCATTTGGCTCAACAGTAAATGCATGTACCCCTGCTGCTCAAAGAGCTGCGTTCGAATCCCTCTTTCTAAAATTATAAATAAAATAAATAAATAAATTACTAGTTCTCCGTGTAAATTAGAATATAATATATTTTTTGAGCATTTGACAGGTCTGTTGGGGGGTGTGATATCTACCAAATCTATCACTCATGATATTGTATACATTTACAAGTTTGCTTATAAAAGCAAATCTAATTTTAAAATGTGCAAACGAATCTTATATAAATATAAATATATAAAAGCTAAAACTTTTATTCAATGTTAATAATTTATAATATTGATATGTGGATAACATTTATTAATCAACATGTCTTGTATTAATTATATTTATTCATATTTATTTATTGATATAAATTAATTTAATTTCATAAATATTTTAAAATATTTCAATGTATTTATTATATATATATTTTTAATTTTCAATTGACTTATCTTTTATTTCTAATAAGATATCTTAAATTATAAATCAAAGCTAAATTAATGATACATTATAACTAAAGAATTTCTTAATGATTCAAAGAATTAATAAATACTATAATTATGGTAATTAATTCTTAATGATTCAAAGAACTTTTATTGAAATTTAATAAGAAATATTACAAAAATTTAATAACCACTATAATTATGGCCAAGAGTTGATTCCTTAATCAATTATTTGATATATTCATATTTGATTAAATATAATATCCAACTAAATTATGAATGTTATTCATATGTAAATATATATAATATAATAATTTTATATATTTATATAAGATTAATGATACATTATAATGTTAGATTTTTATTTTTGTTATAAAATTAATCATACATTATAATATTAGATTTTATGTATATGGGTTGTGATCAATAAGCCGTGCATCTCATTTTATACAAATATATAAAAACCAAAACTTTTGGTAAAAAAAGAAAAAAATTCACTATGGATAATCTATTTTTTTGACATGTGAATTGTTTTGAACAATCAACATGTATTCTATATTTAATTATTTCGATTTGACTTCATATACATTTTATTAATTTAAAAGATATTTATTTGGCTAAATTAGGTTATTTATTTTCTTATAACTATCCAATATTTTTGTCATTTATAAATGTGTTACAATTAAATTATCTTAAATCATTTTCAACCAAATTCAATTCTTAATATTAAACATCAAACATATACTATAAACAAGAAATATGCTTTGAAAGCATTGACTATTTAATGACCATGACTTTGGTATTTAATTAAGAAATAATTTATGTATTTGTTAACCTAAATGAATATAGAAGGCATATAATGCTAAAAATTCAAACCTAAAATAAAAGTCTAATTAGTTGGAAACATATTTTCATATTTCTTTCTATATAATTATTAATTACAATTGGTATAATTTATTGTCTTACAAGAATTTTGCAAAATATTAAGTGTAGACTTTTCAAAATAAAAAATATATTACATAAATAATTAATAACCCATAATAAGTTTTTACATAAATTACTCTCAATTTATAAAAATCTCTTAAATTCTTATTATAAATAGATAATCTTGTATGCTAAGGTCATGTTTGTACACAAGATTATGATAAGATAGGATAAGATAATATTATGAATAGAATTAAATTAAATAATACCATCTTATTTTGTGTTTAATATATGTAAAGATTATGATAAGATAATTTATTTATTTATTTGTCAAAATTATCCTTCTCAATGTTTATGCAATTTAAATTATTTATGTAATTTTTAAAAGTATAATTGGACATATAAGTTTAATCTTATAAATTAAAAATAATCATCTCCCAGTGAAGATGATTAAATAATCCTATGCCAAAATGATGTTAATCCTCTTTTCAATCTCCATTTATTTCCTTATATATAAATCAAATATGATATATGGTGATTATTATTCGATCCTATCAATAATTTTATGAATCAAATATGACCTAAAAGTATTAGGAGATTACTCTTTAAAACTCTCCAAATGTATTAATTTCATTATGATTAAAAAAATTTTGATCACCAAGTTACATTTATGTTCATAAACCTTTTTCTTTATTATGGTTGTTGATTGATTTTATTTCTTTTTTATTCACTTTTTTTATGCATATTCATACTTTATTTATCTATTCAGTTTCAATATTAGTTTTTTTTTTTTACTTTTAATGGAATAATTTCATATATTTTATCTCTTTTTAGTTTTTAGTCCTTGGATATTTGGTTAGATTTTTTTTCATGACTAATAATGGATGTGAATAAGGTGAAATTTTTTAGTTAAGTTTGAAGTTTGTTAGAATTTGACATAAGTTTTTCTCTCCTATTTACCTTTCATTTATAGTTTTATCCATATTTAATATGTAATATATGGTTTCAATCTCATTCGCTAAACATGCAAATTTAATTTGAACTACTTTGACCTTTGTAAATATAATATAAAGATGGATACCACTTAGCTAAGGATTTTTTGTTGTTATTATGAGTTCGATCTAGATGTTTTGCACCAAAGCAAGGGGTAACACCAAGCAAAAGTTTCTACAAAAGATTAATTTTAAGTGAAATAAATTTATGTGGTTTGGAATCAAACATTATTTAATTTTGTATAAATATCACTATTAAATGAGAGACAATACAAAATATTTTTCTTTATATTATATAAGTACATATTGATCTACAATATTTTTAATTTTTTTTATTATTTTACATTAAATTTTTTTTTATTTTTTATATAAAATTTATTAATTATATTATATATAATTGAATTATATATATAATTATATATAATATAATTGCATATCCTAACATCGCACGGGCTTCAAACTAATGAATGAAAAATCCTAAAATTGTTACACATATGAGGATCGCTAAATTCTTTCACAGATTTGAAAGTAATTTCCTAGATTGAATTCCTCCAGATACGCTTCTACGTATTTTGAGATTAAGAGACAAATAGAGCAAAGAGGATACAATTCTAAATTGTTTCTTAAAACCTGCAAGAGCCACAAGCATGTGGCAATTGAAGAAAAATTGGTTAATAGACAAAGAACAAGTTAAAATTAAATTTTCTTCTTAAACAGTTAGCATAAGAATTCTTTTTTTCTAGCAATCATGAAACAATTCTAGGATTTTAGGAGGCAGTCCAAGCATTAGGCCACTTAAATGGTAAGTGACAGAAAATGATAAAGAAAAACAAGCAAAGTAGCAAACTAAGGCGCCGCCGCTCATATCTCCAGAAAGCCGAGCCTTGAAGTTGACTTGTGTTTATTAATGTCCAAGCCTTGAAGTTGACTTTGGTTTATTAATGTCAACCAAACATGTTTGGTTGCAATTGTCAACAAAAGCTGCCAACTTTTGTACCTTGCATTTGTCATATAGCATTTGTCATTTCCTTCGACTTGAAAAAAATAATAGAATTAGACTCCGGGCTCCAATTGACATTTGACATTTCTTTCTCGTTGCAGGATTATTTTTATTTTTTAAAAATTATGTTTTAAATATGAAAAAAATTAAAATTTTTATGTCAAATTTTAATAAATGATGATATATAAATAAATATAAGTGTATTTATTTTTTAATATAAATTATAATTTAATAATATATAAATGTAATTTTTTTATTAAATTAACGTATTAAATAATATTTTTATTAATATAATATATATAAATATAAATTAAACAAATAATATAATATATTCTTTTATATTTCTCAAGAAGCACAAGGGTAAAAATCTAATCTAGACTTGACCTAAATTATTTAAAGAAGTAAAATTAAACCCAATCCTTAAATAAAAAAATTGTATTAGTTGAATCACAACGAATCTAAATCCAAAGATATAAGTTGTTTTATGATACCTACATCCATTGATTTTTTTAACAAATTTTTTAATAAATAAAATTTTAAAAAATAACAAAAAAGAAGCCACATGTAAATTTATTAAATTAAGATATCAAAGAATTTTTTTAATGAAATACATATATAAATATAAATTTAAATAAATAATAAAATACATATTTTATATACACCAAGGTTAAAGCGTAACATCCAAAACCTTACTCTTATTTGAACTCAATTTAAAAAATAAAAACAAAAATTCAACTTGTTATCATGAATTAAAAAAAAGCACACAATTTGGATTGAGACAAATTGAAATCCATCTAATATGGATTATTTTGTCACCTCTATCTCAATTGATTTTTTTATTGCAAAATTTATCTAATAAAAAATTTAAAAAAAAAAGAAAAAGCTTTAAAAAAAGATATTGGAAAAAAAAAAAGAAAAGTATCACATGTACATTCAAGACAGGATGAAACACTTTTTAATCTATTTTTAACTCGATCTTATTTTCAAAAAAAAAAAAAAATCATCCATCCAATCTTAGTCTTTTTTTAGAAAAAGCACTTATGTTAGATCGATACGAATTAAATTCAATTGAATATGGATTATTTTATCATCTCTACCTCCATTTTTTTTTTTACGAAATTTATCACATGAAAAATTGAAATAAAAAACAAAATAATAAATAATAAATGAATTTCATAAAAAAAATCATATATATATATATTATATTACAACATAAATAGTTACCAAATAGCAATTGCTGACATAGACGCTTACATGGACAATTTCTTTTTTTGACACGTAAGATAATTACTAAGATTTCTTATTATAATGACATATAAGATATTTATTAATTTTAAATTATTTATTAAAAATATATTTTAAAATTTATCAAATTATTTAAAATTTAATCAAAAAATAATTTAAATTTTAATGAAATTTCTCTTGTACATCACATTATCCCATTTTAAAAGCAATTTTAATGTAATTTATCTAAAGTTAACATGAGTATTTAAATTTATCACAACTTTTAAAAATATTATTTAATATCTTTAATATTTTTTATAAATAATCTTTATATTATTTTTAGTTTTTAAATATATTTCACAAAGGAATGTGAAAAAATATATAAATACCAGAATAACTTTAAGAAAGTTTCTCATCTACATCACCTTATCTCAATTTAAAATCAATTTTAAAATAATTTTTCTTTTTCAATTTATTTGCAATTAACATAAGTATTTAAATTTATCACAACTTTTAAAAATATTATTTAATATCTTTAATATTTTTTATAAATATTCATTACATTATCTTCAACTTTTAAATATATTTCACAAAGGAAATGTGAAATATATATATATATATATAAATACCAAAACAACTTTAGAAAAGTTTCTCTTGTACATTACTTTATTTCAATTTAAAACCAATTTTAAAGTAATTTATCTTTTTCACTTTATTTACAGTTAACATGAGTATTTAAATTTATCATAACTTTTAAAAATATTATTTAATATCTTTAATAATTTTTATAAATAATCATTGTATTATCTTCAATTTTTAAATATATTTCATAAAAAATGTGAAAAAAAATATGCAAATACTAGAGCCACTTCAAGAAAGCCCTCATTATTGGTAGTTTTTAGTTATATAGTTTTTCTAATGTCCCATTGAGCTAAATGTATTTTTCTCTACTATTAATTTAGTCTCTCTTTACATTAGTCTATTCTTGTTATAGGAACTAACATATTTTTTCTAATGATAGGTATTATTTCACTAAACATACTATTCACTTCATCGAGTAGGAGGTACTATTTCACTAAACATACTATTCACTCCATTAGGTAAGACTTTTTTTTTCAAATTAGTTATAATATTGTTTTTAGCTGTAATATTTAAAAAAAACTATAAAAAACATATATTCTTATATTTTTTATCGGTATTATCTACAAACATTTTATTTTTTTTTCAGATTCTTCACTCAATCAGATAATATATTTTATCTTTTAACTAATTATTTATTTAATATTCTCTATTCGTGTAAAATAAAAATAATGCTCTGATTAATTGCTATAATATAATTATGTGCCCTAATAAAAACTTATGTGCCAGTTGTACATTAGTGAATAATTTCTCAACTCTTATATCCATTGTGAAACATTTAACATAATTTAAAATTAAGCGATTCTTTTTCATAAAAAAATAAATTTGAAAAGAAATAATTCAGGGATAGTCTCATTGTAGTATTAATTTCAAGTGCATTTATATCTTAGCTTAAAAAAACCTCAGAACCATAAAATATTTCACCAAAGATTCTTGAATAAAAAGATATAAATCCTATGACAACTCTACAATTATGGACTAGAGAATTCCTCATTGTAGACATCGAATTTTGTTTGAAATATTTTAGCATAGTTAAACAAAGCCCATTTGAAGTCGATAAAAAGTCCCTTAAAGACCTTATAAAATGTTTAATATTTAAGCCTAATAAATAAAGAAAAAGGAGACTCATATGATTGATGTCAAATTCTTTCATATGAAATTTATATAGATAATACCTTTTCACATGGATGTATGAAAAATAAAGAATAAATAAAATAGGTAAACTTCAAAGTCAACCCTAGTCAAAATTACATAAAATTTGGTCAAAATGAATATAATTGGGGTTAATCTTCAAAGTTCAAAATCTAATTAGAATCAATGTGGTTTAAAATTAAATTTGATGATTTTTAAAACACAAAATTTTTTATTGCGCCTAGAGAACTACAAAATTATCAAAATGCCCCTATATAGGATATTTTCATAACTTGGCCTTCCAAAGTTCAGATTTTCATAAAATTTTTTAGATCTTAATTTTATAATATTTCATGATTTTTAGTGAATTTGAAATTACAACTGTATCTAATAAGTGTAAAATTACTAAAATACTATAAATGATATTTTCGTAATTTGATCTTCTCGAGCTCAGATTTTTGTGAAATTTTTTATATCTTAATTTCATAATATTTCATAATTTTTAGTGTATTTGAATTGTAGCAACAACCCGCATATTTTCTAAAACTAAAAAACCATCATGCGTGACGCAACCCGTATCTGAGTATCAATCCAAACCAACATTCCATCATTAAAAAGGAAAAAACAAAATATTTCTCCCAATTTCCAAGGAAATTATTAAACCCAAAAAAATATTAATTGCTCTCTAGGGATCTGTAAAGCTTTGGAATGATTTATAGATCATATATACTATTTATCAATTCACTGAATGGCTTTTGGTGAGCAATTCCGACTAATAAAAAGCAATTGAACGTCGATGGCCAGCATGAGCCACTAACCAGAAAGAGAGAAGGGAGCAGATTGGTTGACGAAGTTAGAGAGAAGAGGGGCTCAGTTGAGTTAGAGAGAGCAAGGGAAGCAAAAGTGGGATTCTTTTTTAACTTAACATAACTCTAAAAAAATGAGTAAATAAATTTTTAGTTGATGTGGTGGGTGGTGGGAAGATGATATGCGAGTTATATCATTATTTTAATAATTTAGATGAAATTTATTAAAATAATTAAATTTGATATATTTAATAAATTTAAGTGATTTTGTTGAGATAGATAGAAGATCAGTGAACCGGGATCTAGGTAATAATAGATGGGTGGACACTGGAATTTACACCGACTTCCAACTTTGAAAGGATACAAATTTAAAATTTAGAACCTTATACAACAATGAAAACGGCATCTTTTTTCGGACAAACTCTCTCCCTCTCTTTGGATCACATTGCTTTGTTCTTACAAAAGTGTTTAAAAGCAAAAGCCTTGAAACCAGGCAAGCAACTTCATGCTTCGTTGTTAGTTACTGGGACTGATATGGAAGTTTTGTCCTTGAGTTCAAAGCTTGTTGGGATGTACGCTGGTTGTGGAGACCTGAAATCCTCCGGTTTCATGTTTGAAAAAATCAAAACCCCAAATGTTTTTGCCGTGAATTGGATGGTTTTAGCTTTTGCTTTTAATGGCTACTTTAAAGAGGCAATTGGATACTTCTCATTACTGTCAGAATCAATAAATCTTTGCAATAAATTCACCTTTTCTGTGGTTTTGAAGGCTTGTGTTGGGCTGATGGATTTGCATAAGGGAAAGGAGGTTCATGCTGTTGTTAGTAAGTTGTGTTTGGAAAGTGATGCAGATGTTGGTAATGGTTTGATCGATATGTATTGCAAATGTGGAAACGTGTCTTATGCAAGGAGATTGTTTGATAGAATGACTGAAAGAGATATTCCCTCTTGGACATCCATGATTTGTGGTTATTGTAATGTGGGAAAGAATGAAGAAGCTCTTGGTTTGTTTGAGAGGATGAAGTTGGAAGGGTTGCAACCTAACGAGTTTACGTGGAATGCGATGATAGCAGGGTTTGCTAGGAGGGGAGATATCACTGCTGCACTTGCTCTTTTTGGTAGAATGAATAAAGAAGGATTGGTGCCTGATTTGGTTACTTGGAACGCTATTATTTCAGGTTTTGCTCAAAGCCAATGTCCTTTTGAAGCATTGAACTTGTTTGGAAATATGTTAGTTTCTGGGATGAGACCAAATCATGTGACTGTAACTGGACTGCTTCCAGCATGTGGATTGACAGGCTCTATTCAAAAAGGTAGAGAAATTCATTGCTTGATTTATAGATTGGGACTCGATGTCAATGTGTTTATTGCTAGTGCTCTTATTGACATGTACTCCAAATGTGGCAGTGTGAAAGATGCTAAAAATGTCTTTGACAAGATTCCCAGCAAAAATGTGGCATCTTGGAATGCTTTGATTGGATGCTATGGGAACCATGGCATGGTTGAATCTGCAATAAAAATGTTTGAGAGGATGCAGGAAGAAGGGGTGCAGGCAGATGATGCAACTCTAACTTCTGTTCTTTCTGCTTGCAGCCACAGTGGTTATGTTGAGAAAGGTTTGAAGATATTTAGGTCGATGAAACAGAGTTACGGGATTGAAGGTGCCAAAGAACATTATGCTTGTGTAGTTGATATGTTATGTCGATCTGGGAGGATTGTAGAGGCTTATGAATTTGTGAAAGAAATGCCATTTGAGGTTACAGACTCAATTCTTGGTGCTTTCTTCAATGGTTGTAAAGTTCATGGAAGAAAAGATTTGGCTGAATTGATGAGCAAGCAAACTCTTAAAATGGAATTGAAAAGGCCAGGTGGTTTTGTTACGCTATCAAATATTTATGCAGCTGATGGCGAATGGGAGGAGGTCGAGAATGTAAGAAAGCTCATGAAAGAAAAGAAAATTCACAAGAAGCCTGGCTTTAGCCGGGCGAGAAGGGGTGGTTTTGTTGGGGAATAACTAGAAAATGAAAGCAGAGCCAAGAAATTTGGATCAGGTAATTCTTCGACAAGATATAATCAGTCTTGTAATCCTTTTCACCCTCATTCAACTTGATTTGTTTCTGTTAATTTTGTCTGAGATATTTTCTTGTCCCTGAATATTATATGTTCTGAATTCCCTTTTATTTTTCTGTACATGAAGATGAGGTGAAAACATCAGAAAATGATGTCGAATCTAAAAATTTGGATGTTGTTAGTGTCAAGGGTTAAATAAGATAAGAGTTAGAACTTGCTAACATTTGACCTGATTTTTTAAAGTAATATAAGTGCATTATATTCCTTTTTATCCTTAAAACAAATTTTCCCCTAGCATAGATTTAAAAAATTATCCTTTCAAGGTCACAGTTGCAATTGAAGACATTTGGACCATAATAAGTAATTAACAAGGATCTCAAGGGGGCAGAGGGGGAGATGTAGCATTATCTTACAAACACTCATAAATTATTTGCTATTCTCCATAAATATATGCTAAATTTGGGTCTTATGAAAAAATTACCCCTTCGAAGGAAAAAGGGATTTGATGTAAGAAATCTGAATCCTACTGCTGTTTTACTAATGCACTGGTTATTATATGCACAACTTTTTAAAGGTCCTATGATAATTTTACATAGCATTTTAGAGGTATATTTTCTATCTTGTTAATTTTCTTCTTAGCCACCCCCCAACCCTTCCTTTTGATTAAAATTACCTCTGCTTTGTCCTTTCTCATGTGCTAGGTTGGGTTCTTTGTTGTATAGCAGCTGTACGATTTTAGGATTTAGTCCACTTCACCTAATATGACATTTTGACCAGACCTTACAAAGCAGTAGCTATATATACCAGTCAAGAGCATCTGCAGCCAAGAAGGCACATATGCCTTGTATACTTAGCACGAATCTATATAAATATATATATATATATATTTCATTTGGTTTCTGTCTTCTACATTAAATAAAAGAAAATATGTAAATAAAAAAGGAGAGAGACAGTCAAGTGGGGGGAGTGCACAATGACTTTGCATTCTTCAGGTTGGGTTTTGCTATCATTTCTTAATTTTCCTGTCATGAAAACAGTTTTGGCCATTCTTAAGGAATAAGAAAAGTTTTGATTCCAAACCTTATTCATTCAATAAGTTGGTTTCTCTGAAATTGATAAACTTTATAAGTACCAGAAGGGATATTATAATAGACACATATATAGCATTGCATTCACAAATGCACATGCCTCCTTCACAGCAGGCTTGTCATTGTTGGGAAATTACTTGGTTGCTGGTGACGGTAATGTTTCTTTCCTCTTGGATGCTTTCATTATTTTTTCCAGTCACTAGAATCAAGCCTCATCCATATTTCGCTTAGAAAACTGCCACAAGTTGGAGTATCTCTGACCACAAAGACATGCTATTTCCTCTTTTTATTTTCTTTCTTTTTTATTTCAAATCAACGAAGCTATAGTATTTCTTAATCTAGCAACATAAATTTTCCTGTGCAGTATTTCCGATTTGTGTTTATCAAATAGGAGCATATTCCCCTTAGGGAGTGTTTGGTTTGCGGAATCTTGGATTCCAAGAGAAAGTATGATCTCTAGAAAAATGCGATATTCAAGATTTTCTTTCATTTTCAAGGTGTTTTGTTTTTAGATTCACTCGTTTGGTTTGAGAGAATTCATGTATAGTAATTTTTGAATAATTACCAGAATCTCATTGACATATATAGTGGTAACTTTTCATTAGCTTTTATTAATAATAAATATCAAACAACAAATGATGCCTTTAGTAGCAAAAGAAGATGAATATTTTATTTGATTATTGTTTTTATTTATAAAATATCATCAATTGAGTCGTTTCAATCTATTTTTGAGTAATAGAAATTGATAGAGAAAATTGTTTGGTGTAAAATGATTAATTAATACGTTTGTCACTTTTTCTATATCATGGAATAATAATAAATGTTCCTTTTATTTATTTATAAAAAGATGCATATTTGTACAAAAAAATGCTTTAAATAATCTTGTCATAACATTTAGATTCGAGGATCTATCGCTAGACATTGACTTAAAGAGTCATTACTAATCTTTTTTGTCATCTAAAGACTTTATCCTTTTATAGAACATCTAAGCTTAAGGGTCTCTAAAAGAATAGGTTCAGATCTACTAATCAGAACAGGGTTCGAGAGTTCGGTTACTAGTGAGGAAGGTTATAGCATCCTCACAACGTCTATCGAAAGATGGTACCAGCTCAAATTCGTGTTATCCAATAAGCTTTAAAAATTTTATCAAGTAATTAATTGTTAAAAATTATTCTTAATTAACTCCAATATTTTTTATAGAAAATAAAGAAAAATCTCCTCACTTCAAGAGTATACAAGAAACTATTGTTTTACTTGCAGAGACTCCATCGTCAAATTATTTAACATTAAAAAGTTTCAAAAAAAAATAAAAATAAAATAAAATAAAATAAAATAAATAATTATTCAACTTTTAATATAAATCATTTTCTTTTCATTTTAAAAAATTCATTGCTTTTGTACAAGAAAAATTGATACTTTCAACTTTTCTTTAAAATGTTTTTCTTGATAATTTTATTTTTAAGAAAAATTGGTACTTTCAACTTTTTCTCAAAATGTTTTTTTTTTTTGAAATTTTAATTTCAAGAAAAATTGATATTTTTAATTTTTTCTCAAAATATTTTTTTTAAGTTTTAATTTCAAGAAAAATTGATACCTTCAACTTTTTTTCAAAATACTTTTCTTGATAATTTTTATTTTAGAAATTTTATTTTTAAGAAAAATTGATATTTTCAACTTTCCTTCAAAATGCTTTTGGAAATTTTTATGTTCAAAGGAAATTGATATATTCAACTTTCCTTCAAAATATTTTTTCCTTAAATTTTATTTTCGAAAAAAATTGATACTTTCAACTTTTTCTTAAAATTATTTTTTTATTTTTTAAAAATTTTATTTTAAGAAAATCATTAAAAAGAAAAATAAAATAAATTTAAATTTAAAAAAATTTAAAGAATACCAAATAATTCTAATTTAGAAATAATAATAATAATAATAAATAAATAAATAGAGAAAAAAAAATCTTAACGCGGTTTGGCTCAACGGCTGGGATTCGGCTTGGCTACAGGCACAGACCATGGCTTGGATGATGCAGCTTGGCGATTCGACTCGGCTGGAAGGATTGGTTGAGGCGTGGGTCAAACTCGGGTCAAAAGTGGGTTACGCTATGGGTTGGGTCGGACCTTGGCAAAGCGCGCGGATCTTGAGTCCCTTTAAATGCAAAACGACGTCGTTTTCAACGAATATAAAAGGCAAAAGCTTTCGATTTTCTTCAGACGCTTTCCTTCCCTATCTCTCTCTTCCTCTCTTTTCTCTTTCCTCTTTCTAGCAAAACCCAATTTTTCGATTGAAAAATTAATCGAAAACTAGAAAGTAGCTAGAAATTGAAAAAACTGGCCAAAATCTAGGTTTTTTCGCAAGAAAAGTCATCGAAAAACTTAAATTTTGGCAAAATATTTTGTCAGATTCTGGAAAATTTTCAAAAATTTTTCAAAAAGAATGCCAAAAATTCAAAACAATTTCCTAAGAATTTTAAACTGCCTCTAAACACTTTTTTTGCTTCTTTTTCCTCTCTGTATGCTTTTTCTATGTGTCCTTGGGTTCTATTTCAGCATCTATTTATAGAGATTGATCAGAAGAGTTTTTAATCAATCTCAATTTCATTTGGGATTAAGATTCAATCTTTGAATCCAATTCAGAGTCTATTAGTCCCCAAATTCATGGCAAAAAAGTTTCTTCTAGAAAAAAACGATAATAAGTAAAACAAAATTTAGAACAGATAAACCAAACCAAAAAATATAAAAAAAATAATAATAATAAAAAATAAATAAATAAATAATTATAAATAATTATAATAAAATTAATAATAATAATAATAATAAAATTAAAAATTAAATTAAAATTAGAAAAAAATGAGCCTATATTACCCATTTAAACTAGGCTCAATTGATCTGGACTTAGATCAAATTGGGTGTTTACATCTATCTCTCTTTACACATTTTTTATGAAACAAAAATTGTGCAAAGGCATAGACACCCATTCAAGACTCAACTCGATATTTTTTTTTGCTTTTTTTTGTTTTGTTTTTGTTTTGTTTTTTTGTTTTGGTTAAAATTTTGATCAAAGCTCTTCTAAACAGAGGCTCAACGACTTTGAAAAAATAAACAAAACTCATCTAATCAGAGGTTCAACAACTTTTAAAAAAATAAACAAAGCTCTTCGAAGCAGAGGCTCAATGACTTTTAAAGAAATAAAAGCTCCTCTAAACAGAGGCTCCATAATTTTTAAAAATAAATTACTCCTCTAAACAGAAGCAACCATAACTTTTAAAGAAATAAATGCTCCTCTAAACAGAGGTAACCACGACTTTTGAAAGCAAATTGCTCCTCTAAATAGAGGCACTACAACTTTTAAAAGTAAATTCATCTTCTATAATCATGTCTAAAGGAGTCAAAGATCGTGTTTGAAGGAATTTCAAGAAATTATACCTAAGGGCCTTACAAATCGATCCTGATACCAAGAGATATCCTTTCCAATGATTAAAATCTTACCTCACAAGCTTCTTCTCAAACGAGAATTTAAAACTTTTACATCGAAAAATCTTCACATCTGTCTTATCCACGTGGGATCTTAGAATACTGCTGCTTTTTGAATTTATGTATTATACTTTCTTAAATGCAATATATACTATGCGAAATGCAATGCATGCAAAATTCAATGCATGTTATGTTGGCTAATTAATTCCCATTCAGTTGTGGTACTTAAGTTTCTTAAGCTCTTTTCTTGGGCCTCGAACCCTTTATTCTTCAAAGATCAAATCAGCATAACTCTCAATCATTTGTCATTTAATTCTCACATTCTTTTTGCTAGAAATCCCTTTCCAAATTCAATGTCTTTATTAGGAATTGAATATCTCAAATTTGCCCTTACCACTCTTAACCTTTTCAATGTAATGTAGAAATATTTCATGTTATTATTCATTTATCAATCATTATTTCAATATCAAAAAGTAAGAATGCATTCACACATTTCTTTCATTGTAAGGTATTAAAGAGCAAATAATAAAAATGGTTAGGAAATAATCAACAAAAGAGACATAATGAATGAAATAGAATGTCTTTTATTAACAAAAATGCTGGCAGACTTTGGCCAAGAAAGAATTACAAAAATAGGTATAGGGAGACAATGCCCAAAAATGAACAATCGGATAATCATGATAACACATCTCAAGATTTTTTTCAAAAAAACTCAACCATCCTATGCATTTAACAACTTGGAGTTCCTCAAAATATGCTAGCCTCCATGCCAATAAATTTTTAGATTTGATGCTGTGTTCCCCTTATCTAAGTTGCCTTTTCATGTTTTCAACTTAGATAAACCCCCTATGACTTAAACCGTCTTCTTGGGGTTTTCGTATTGAGTTCTCCTTTTTTATTTTTTTATTTTTTTAAGCATAATACTTCTTCACAGCATCATAATTTATAGGATGGGATAAATCACTTCCATTCATCTCAGTTAATATCAATGCTCTACCCGAGAAAGTTCATTTTACCACATATGACCTTTCTAATTTGGAGTCTATTTTCTTCTATTATCGTGTTGACTTGAAAGAATTCTTTTCAAGATCAACTCTCATTCTCGAAAGCAACGAGGTTGAACTTTTTTGTCATGAGCTCTCATCATCCTTTTTGATATAGCTGACCATGACATAATGCAGTCAATCTCTTTTTTTCAATGAAATTTAACTGTTCATAACGCTCTCGAACCCATTCAGTCTCTTTCAATTCAACTTCCTTCAGAACCCTTAAGGATGGGATCTCTACTTTATTTGTAATACAGCTTCCATTTCATAAACCAAAGAAAATAGAGTTGCCCCAGTAGAGTTGTGCACTAACGTTCGATATGCATGCAGTGCAAATGATAACTTCTCATGCCAATCTTTATAGGTTTTGATCATCTTCTCAAGAATTTTTTTTATTTTTTTGTTAGCTGCCTCAACTGCCCTATTCATTTTCGGACAGTATGGCACCGAGTTATGATACTTGATCTTGTATTGGGCACATATTTCTTGCATCATCTTGTTATTCAGATTCTTAGCATTGTCTAAAATAATTCTCTCTGAAAGTTATATCTACAAATGATCTCTCTTTTTATGAACTTATAAACTACATATCGTATTACATTTGCATATGATGCTACCTTCATCCATTTCGTGAAGTAATTTATCATTATGAAAATAAATCTATGCCCATTAGAAGCTTTGAGGTAATATGACTAATGACATCATGCCCCACATTAAGAATGGCTAAGGTGGTGTCAAAACATGTAAAGTAAATAACGAAGCATGGATCTTGTCAGCATAGATTTGGCATTTATGACATTTGTGAGCATAGTTAATGCAATCACTTTTCATTATCAATCAATAGTACCCTGCTCTCATGATTTATCTTACCATCATATGTCAATGAGCATGTGCCTCACATATTTTATCATGCACCTTTTCAATGATTTTTCTTGCTTCTACCTTATTTACGCATCTCAACAATACTTGATCATGGCCTTTTTTGTACAGAACATCCCTATCCAGAAAAAACTTATAGCTAATCTTCGGATGACCTTTTATCATTCTCCGTTGCTTGGATTGGGTATTGCTGGTTCTTAATGTATTGTAAGATATCATAATACCAGGGCTTCTTATCTTTCTCTTCTACATTAGAGCTGTGAGTTGGCATATCTTTGACATTTAACTTGATAGACTGAATGTCAGTATTATCACTAATTCAGATCATTACAGCCAGAATAGTCAAGGCATCAGCTATCAGATTTTTCTCTAGAGGTAAATGATCAAATTGGACCTCTTCAAACTGTTTTATCAACTCTAAAATATACTTGTGATATTGAACAAGTTTTGAATCTTTCGTCTCCCATTCTCTTTTCAATTGATATATAACTAGAGTTGAGTCCCCAAACACTTTTAATGCTTTCACTTTTCTATCTATAGCAATTGTAAACCAATGACACATACCTCATATTCAGCGATGTTATTTGTGCAATTGAAATTTAACCTCACTGTTATAGGGTAGTATTATTCTTCTAGAGAAATAAGAATTGCCCCATTTTATGTCTTAAAACATTGGCAACTCCATCGAAATACATCTTCCAACATTTCCCTTCATGCTCCCTTTCTCTAATTGGGAAACAGTCATCAGATCTTCATCGAGAAACTCAATCTCATTGGTTCGTATTCTTCGACAGCACGATTATAAGAAATTAACTATAGCACTCTCTTTTATTATTTTTTGGCTTACATATATGATATCATATTCAAGAGCATCACTTGCCATCTAGCAATTCTTTCAAACAAAGAAGATTTTTTGAATATGTATTTAATTGGATCTAGTTTTATTATAAGCCAAGTGGTGTGATAGAGCATATATTGTCTGAGTCTTTTGGTAGTCCAAGCTAATGCACAACATATTTTTTCAAAGAAGAATACTTGGATCATATTCGGTAAATTTTTTACTCAGATAGTAAATAGCTCTCTTTTCGATCATATTCATCTTGCTGTCTCAGCACACATCCATTGAATTTCGCACTATCAGGTATAAAATTAAAGATTTTCTTGAAACAGGTGGCACCAACATTAGATGATTTGATAAGTATTGCTTAAATTTATCAAAAATCACTTAGCATTTCTCGTTCCATTCTCCAAGATTATTTTGAGGAAAAGCTTAAAAATGGGATCACATTTATAAGTAAGCTGAGATATAAATCGTGAAATGTAGTTCAATCTTCTCAAAAATCTCAAACTTCTTTTAGTGTACTCAAAGATGACAAATTTTGAATGGCCCATATTTTGTTTAGATCGACTTCAATCCTTTTTCACTGACCACAAAGCTAGTAACTTCCCTGACTTTACCCTGAATGTACACTTGACTGGGTTTAACTTGAGTTAAAATTTTTCAACCTCTTAAATAACTTTTTGAGGTTGATGATATGATCTTCATTTTCACGAGATTTTGCAACCATATCTTCCACATACACCTTAATCTCTCTATGATCATGTCAACATTCTTTAACCTAAAAGGTATGACTTTATAGCAAAAGGTTTCCACATGGTTACGAAAGTGGTCTTCTCCATATCGCTTACAGCCATTTTTATCTGATTATACCCTAAGAATCCATCCATAAAAGAGAACATTGAATGCTTAGCCATGTTATCTACTAGTGTGTCGATATGAGACAAAAAAAAGTTATCTTTTGGGCTAGCCTTATTCAAGTCATGATAGTTTACACACATCTTAATTTTTTCATCTTTTTTAGGAACTGGTATTATATTGGCTACCTATTCTGGATACTTAGCCACTTGTAAGAAACCTGCATTAAACTGCTTCTTCACCTCTTCTTTGATCTTTAGTAACATTTCAGATTTCATTCACCTCAGTTTCTGTTGAACTGGCTTACATTCTGACTTCAAGGGCAGTCTGTGCGCTACTATCTCTGTACTCAGCCTTGATATATCTTAGTAAGATCAAGCAAATACATCTATGTATTCTCGAAGTAGATCTTTCAAACATTGCTTATCTTTTGATGAAAATGAAGTGCCAATTTTGACATTTTTCTTATTTTCCTCATCTCTTAGATTCACCAAGTCAATTATCTCCTGATGAGGCTCAATTGGCTTACTTTCTTGCTCAATCAATCTCATTAGGTCCGGATGTATAACATATTCTTCAAAATCATCTTCATTGTCAAGTTCATCAGTGTTAATTGAATTCTTAAAATTAACCTCTTGATCATTATCATAATTATCTTTTTGTTCATTTAAAGACCTAAAATGGAATGAAATGGGATATGTTGGTAAAATATGTTCAAAAAATGAAAAAATGGCAATAATGAATTCACAAGAAAAATGAATGAAAATGCATCTTTCATAATCTTTATTAAAATAATAAAAGATAAACGACCCAAACAAGAAAAATCATCCCAATGCCTTGGGCAATAATTATTAAAATGTACAATTACATTGCATTAATCTTAAAGGTATAGGGCATCTTAATGGTACTCCAGTTGTTCAGCTCATAATCTGACGAACAAGGGCGGACCCACCTCTCTTCTTCAAGCTCTATTTCATTTTCAATAGCATGGATGGTCAACTGGGCGAATGTCTCTTCCATACTTTCTTCTGCATTTGGGTACATGAATCCTCCAGGCTTGAAAGTCTCGTATAAGTGTGTAATGATCATTAATCTTGCTATTTTACCTGTTAGTCTTCTCTTGATCTCCCATTATGTTATTTCATAGCCTAGGCCTAGCCTTTCACTGTTATCTACTACTGTTGGAGGTTCTCTTATTCCCTGTAAGTTCTTACCTAGCCCTACTCCTGGATATCAACCCTTATTGATGACTTGGCTTATCACTATTTTTGAAAATGGTTGATTTTTAGATCCTTCACCTACAGAATTAACCAACTCAAAAGATCGATAGGAACATTCCATCATTTTTCTGAGCAACTTTCACATATGGAGCATTCAATGGTTGGGTCACTAACATGGCCTCTTCTCTAAACACTACCACTAACTTGCCTTTTATATTGAAATTAATTTTTTGGTACAGAGTAAAAGGAAAAGCCCCTACCATGTGAATCCATGGCTTTCCTAGCAAACAACTGTAAGATTAAGAGATATCCATTACTTGAAACTTTATATTGAAAGTGTATGACCCAATTTACAAAAGTATCTTGATATCTTTCGGTACTTCCCTTTTGGTCTCATCAAAAGCTCAGACGATCATTTGGTTGTTTTTCATATGAGAGTAATCAATGGGTAGCCTTGCCAAAGTTGACATAGGTATGATATTGATAGTAGAGCCATTATCAATAAGGACTTTGGCTATGATATGGCTCTTGCACTTGATCGTGATATGCAGAACCTTGGCACCTCTCCCTTTCTTCGGGGGAATCTCATCATCACTGAATGAAATATAATTTGACATTACTAGATTTTCAGCCAGGTGGTTCATATATTCAACAGATACATTATGTGCTATATATGTTTGGTTCAACACTTTCAACAGGGCATTTCGATGTGGTTCTGAGTTTAACAGTAATGATAATAATGAGATTCATGCTGGCATTTTATTCAATTGTTCAACAATTGAATATTCACTATGTTTTACTAGCTTTAAAACACAAGTTTTTTTCTGACACTGACTTCGGACGATCCTCTTCAGGTTTCATTTCAGGGTTGTTTCGCTCTTCACTTACCTTGGCTTTTTTTTTAGCCTTCTTAATATTTTGAAGTGTAGCATCTTTCACTTCGGGTAATACCTCCTACACCAATTATATTGGAGGCGTCAGTCTTAAAAACATTCCCTTCTTGCCCTAAACTACTGTATCACAGTCATATTTCTAGAGTACAGCCTTATCATCTTTATATGAGAATAAGTCGAAACTTTAAAAGTTATCGACCTGGAAATGAGTTTATCTATGACTAACTTTGGCTTGTTCCCACAGTGAATTGTCATCGATTTTAAAATAATTTTGTAGGCTTATCAGTCATGGATACTTCAATATTTTTTTAGTCTTCTTCCTCTTTATAGACTTTTATCTGTTATGAATCCAAAAGCTTTTGTACCTCTTGATGAAACTGTTCACAAGTTTTGATAGTGTGACCAATTGTCCCATTGTGATATTTACAACTAGTGCCTACTATATATGCTCCTTGATAATTGTGTGAACTCACTGGTCGTATCATGTCAACCTTTTTTAAAGCATCAAATAGCTTGATTAAAAGGTGTCTTAATATCTGCCACTTTTCTCTTCAAATGACGCTCATGTTCCTCACTCTGAGCATTCACATTGTGATTAGGCAAAGGGTTACCGCTAACATTTGGTGCAGTTATCCCTCTTACATTGAAGCTAATCATTCCATCTTTAATTAGCTGTTCCACTTTATGTTTCAAGGCAGTGTAATTTTTAGTGAAATGATCAGTAATCCCATAATGATAGTCACAATGGGCTGTAGGATCATATCACTTAAGGTAAGATGGGTTGAATAGCTCTAATTTACTAGGAGCAATCAAATGATTGTTGTAGAGCTCACGATATAACTTTGTATAGGTCATGGGGATTGGATCGAATACAAGTTTTTCGCGAGTAGTTCGTTGCTCTCGTGATCCACCCATTAGGCTAGTTGTATGGGTTTGAGATCTTTAGGTAGATTGAGTGTTAGACTGTATGTGGTATTTTGAGGCCTAAAAGAGGGTTGATAGGTTTGGAGATAAGATGATTGTGGGAATGGTTGATATGGGTAAAGGAAAGTGTTATTCACAGTAGGATAATATAGAGGGCATCTTTGTGGTGGGTAGGGTTGATAATCCCTGAATTATTATCTATCAAAGCTTATAGCTTGAGCTTTAATCTTCTTTTTCTTTAGGGCTCTCTTACTTGATACCTCTTCTCCTTTTATCTTGCTATTCTTGATGGCATTCTCAATAATTTCTCTTGAAATCACCATGTCGATAAAATTTTTGGTTGTATTCCCTATCATCTTTTCATAATAGGAAGATTTCAAAATGCTGACGAATAGCACTGTAGTTTTCTTTTTAGTTATAGGTGATTGTACTTGAAAAGCTACATTTATCCACTTGTGGGCATATTCCTTAAAGGATTCATTTGTTTTTTTTTTTCATGTTTTGTAAAGATAAACGATCAGGAGCTAAATCTATGATATGTCGATATTGACTGATGAAATCATGGGCCATGTTGCTTCAAGAACGAATACGAGTTTTGTCCAGTTGGACATATCACCTAGCAGCGGAGCCCGTAAGGTTATCTTGAAAAACATGCATTAATAGTTTTTCATTATGGGCAAGAGTTGCCATCTTCTCGATAGTATATAGTGATATGAGTTTTTGGGCACTTTGTACTATTATATTTCTCAAATTTTGGTACTTTGAACTTGGACGAAATAACCACATCTGGGACTAGACACAACCCCAGTAGCATCAACAGAACCATAAAACCCAATTCCTTCTATAGCTCGTAATCTTGTTCTGCCCTAAACTACCTTCTCACTAAAAGTGGTGCATAACTTGTTGCTCTCCATAAACCTAGAAGTGAGATCACAGTGTTATCTCCACACTGATATAGCATAGGTTCACGATTCATCCACGGGTCCAACTATCTTACTTCGACACTTGTCAGTTTTTATAGGAAATCTATTCACTCTTTTTTAGACTTTTGTTCTGACCACTCACTTTTGTAGAATTCCTTGATCGGAGCTCGATTATGAAAATAAAGCTTTGAGAAAACACCTTTTCTCCACTCGAAATGGCTTTTCATCTATAAGTATAATAACCATATGTAACCTATAAAACGTCATCCATTTCAGTGACAGTAAGTCAAAGATCTGACAATTTCTGCTAATATTACCATTGAAAGGTTACAACCATTGATCACACTCTCGAAGAAGTTAATCACTGCTATTTTAATATAACCCAAAACCTTTGAAAATATCACCATTTCGTATATGGCTAAGGCAAATATGTCTAATCCCCGTTCTTCGTCGGTATGTTGCACTAGGAAATCATGAAAGAACTTTCAAGGTAGGCAAACCTATTATTATTTCTTCTTTGTATGAGAATTCATAATCTCTTTGCCTATCCCCATGAGATCACCTAAATCCTTAGGAAATCCTGACTTATGTTTTTTGACATATATCTTATCAAGAGCTTTGAGGTGCAAGCCCAACAAAGTCGAATATTCTTTAATGGTGGGTGTCATATCAACTTCATTGAAGATGAAACACTTATATGCAGGATCTTAGAATTGCACTGCAGCTCTAATTAGTTAATTATCAACATCCACTGTAATGAGGTGTGCTATATGTCCATGCCTTTGGCAAAACTCCTCTTGTCTAGTTGGGCTCATTTTTTTTCATATATCAACCAAATCCTTCTAGATTATTTTGCTTGAGGAGGATAGATGTCTCTTGAGTCAAAGTGGAATCATAGCCAATCGGTAGACAATCCTCTTTCCTTAGTTGAACCCTTTCTGATTGGACTTTTACTTCGTTGGGTACCTCACAACAAGCTAATACAAATGAAGAGCAAACTAGTCGTTCTGTGGAGTCTATGAAAAAACTTATTGTTAAAGATCATCTTTTCAAGCAAATGTTATTTATGCAACTCTATGATATGAGTATGAATCATGTAAACATGAATAAGAGAAAAGGTTAGTACATCAAATAAGAAGAAATAAATAAATAAGTAACTAAATAAATTAAAACATCATACATAATAAGAGGAATGAATCATATGCTTTTGATCAACTCTAAAGGGAAAGAGATGGCTCTATCTATAGGTTAGACACTTCTAAAGTCCACTATATGTGGTTTGAGGTTAAAGTCTAAAGGTTTCCAAATTGTTCTTTACATCATTGTCTATTACAGACTAATAAGGCACCCCAATCCTCACCTATTACAGGCTACAAGTGGAAATGTTCAATTTTAGTGGGAGTGTTTTGCTAGCCACTACGGAAGCATTAAAACCTCACAAAAGCAATAGGTATTTTACTCCCTCCTAGAAGGATGAAGCTCAGATGTAGAGCTCATGTTATGTACATGCATATGAATGACATTATTAATAAAGTAAATAAATATAAATGAATAAAAAATCTATATAAAAAGTTTAATTTTATTAGGCTTTTGGATAACACAAATTTATTTGCTGGCTTGACTCTCGATTATCTCTAGTGGAGTCGCCAAACTATCATAACATTTAGATCCAGGGATCTATCGTTAGACATTGACTTAAGAATCTCCACTAATCTTTTTTGTTTAGGTGTGATTGGCTACCTAAAGAATCTATTATTTTATGGAACACTTAAGCTTAAACGTCCCTAAAAGAATAGGTTTGGCTCTACTAACTAGAACAAGGTTCGGACGTTTGGTTACAAGTGAGGAAGGTTATAGCACCATCACAACGCCCATCAAAAGATGGTACTAGCTCAAATTCGTGTTATCTAATAAGCCTTAAAAATTTACCAAGTAATTAATTATTGAAAATTATTCTTAATTAACTCTAATAATTTTGAAAAAAAATTAAGAAAAATCCTCTCACCTAAAGAGTATACAAAAAAACTACTATTTTACTTGTAGAGGCTTTATCGTCGGATTATTTAACATTAAAAAATTTTAAGAAAAGAAAGGAAAAATAAAATAAAATAAAATAAAGAGAATAATGATTCAACTTTTGATATAAATAATTTTCTTTTCATTTAAAAAAATTCGTTGCTTTTGTACAAGGAAAATTGATACTTTCAACTTTCCCCAAAATGCTTTTGAAAATTTTTAGGTTCAAAGGAAATTGATACATTCAACTTTCCTTCAAAATATTTTTTCCTTAAATTTTATTTTTGAGAAAAATTAATACTTTCAACTTTTTTCAAAAATATTTTTTTATTTTTTGAAAATTTTATTTTAGGAAAATCATTAAAAAGAAAAATAAAATTTAATTAAATTAAAATTAAAATTTTAAAAAAAATTTAAAGAATACCGAATAATTCTAATTTAGAAATAATAATAGTAATAATAAATAATAAATAAAACAAAGAAAAAAAAAACCTTAACGCGACTCGACTTAGCGGTTGAGATTCGGCTCGACTACAGGCACAAACCATGGCTTGGATGATGCGGCTTGGCTTGGCTCGAAAGATTGGCTGAGGTGTGGGTCAAACTCAGGTCGAAAACGGGTTACGTTACGGGTCAGGTCGGATCTTGGCAAAACGCGCAGATCCTGAGTCTTTTTAAACGTAAAACGACGTCATTTTCAACTGGGTATAAAAGGCAAACGCTTTCGATTTTCTTCAGATGCTTTACTCCCCTCTCTCTCTCTTCCCCTCTTTTCTCTTCCCTCTCTCTAGCAGAACTCAGTTTCAGTTGAAAATTTAACTCGAAAACTGGAAAAGTAGTTGAAAACTAGAAAAACTGGTCGAAATTTGGGTCTTGTCACAGGAAAAGTCATAAAAAAAAACTTAAATTCGTCGAAAAATTTCATCAGATTTTGGAAAATTTCCAAAAATTTTCTAAAAAGAACGTCAAAAAATTTTAAAAAAATTTCTAAGAATTCTAGACTGCCTCTAAACACTTTTTTTGCTTTTCTTTCCTTTTTGTATGCTTTTTCTGTGTGTCCTTGGTTCTATTTCAACATCTATTTATAGAGATTGATAAAAAATTTTGATCAATCTCAATTCCATCTGGGATAGGATTCAATCTTTGAATCCAATTCAGACTTTATCAATCCCCAAATTCACGGCAAAAAAGTTTCTTCTAAAAAAAACGATAATAAGTAAAACAAAATTTAGAATAGATAAACCAAACAAAATATATATATATATAATATAATAATAATAATAATAATAATAATAAAATTAAAAATTAAATTAAATTAAATTAAAATTAAAAAGAAAATGAGCCCATATTACCCATTTGGATCAAGCCCAATTGATCCGGGTTTAGACTAAATTGAGTGTCTATAAATCTTGTTATATTTTTTCAAAGAGAATTATTTAAGACATTTTTCAACTAGAAACTAATTGCAACAAAGTTTTCATGTGGTTCAAATGCATCATAAACAATGTAACCAATTGCATCTTCTTTCTTAGTAATAAACCAATCACAACTGTTTAGAAAAGAGCATATCGTTAAAGTTGAAAACACAATGGAAAGCAAATCTTGTCATATGGTAGATGGAATCCTTCGAACATCATCAAATAAAATATAAATCATAAACAAAACATTGAAAGATTGGAATAAACTAAAACAAATTAATCATAAAACAAGGCATTTATATAAAAAACACCTTAAATCTAGATCTAAACGACATCTAAAAAAATGAAAAATAAGTTCATTGGAAGGCAATATCAATTATACACTATCAATAAGAAAGTATACACATCGTTTTATGTAAAAAAAATGATAATAAATTTTAACAGGACGAAGATTAAATGACGGATGAGGAAGTTGGAATTTTTTCAAAAAGAAAAGTAAATGCTATGAGCTAAAATCTGTTGAAATATAAATTAGAAACATATTAGTTATTGAAACATAATGAAGACATTAAATAAGGTATTCCATATATACAAACGTCATTTTTGATAGTTATATTTATAAGCTATTTTGCTTCACGATTAGACATTAGAATGTTTATATTATCAGAATATGGTCATCGAGAGAGAAAAAAGTTTTAATATGGGACAATTAAGGCAGTTGTAGGAAGAAATACCTTAATTATAACCAATTAAGGTATTTTTCCATACAAATGCCTTAATCGTTTGTTTATAGACATGTCTAAAAAAGGATTATGTCATAATACTCTAATCTATTAAAAGAAAATGATTTGTTTTAAATTATCAATTAAAGCATTTGGATTAAGAAAACACCTTTAATAATTGACGCAAGAATTATTTGGAGCGTTTAAAGAAGAAAATGCCATATTTGATGATCATTTAAGACGTTTCTATGGGAAAATGTCTTAAATGATCATCATTTAAGGCATTTCTTCAACCCAAAAGCCTTACATAATGGTTTATTTAAAGCATTTCTTTATGCTAAACGTTATTAATTATAATATAATAAAAATTTTTTAGTAACAAAAACTTACAATTGAGTTACAGTTATTTCCAGACATGCTTTTCAAAAGGGTAATGGCTATTTTATAATCTTTTTATTTAGGTTAAATTTGAAAATAACGTAACTTTCCTCCTAAAATCATAAAATCCCACAAAGAGAGATAGATTTTTTATTTCTGAACGTTGGGTGTTGTTGGATATCTTTCACTTTCTCTGTAATCGGATTATTCTTAACCAAATATGTGAATCAAATACCTACTATCAAAATTTTGAAAAAAAATTTGTGAATTTTTTCGGACCAAACATCTCTTTTAGAAAAGTCAGGGCCAGTAATTTGATTCACAGTGGTCCTGAAAAGTTAAACAGTTATTGGTTTGCAACTCTTTAATTTCTTTTAGCTAATGCAAAAAGGGCAAAAATTCTGCAGCTGTTAAAGAGTCCTGCATGTGAATGCAGCAATTTGGTGGTATGGCTAACATGTTATGTGGCAAAACTGTAGCCTTTGAGGAAAAAAAAATTAAAAGGCTATACACAAAATATATGATTCTACTTTTGTATAGATTAATTATGTTATATTTGATGTTAAATTTTAATTATTTATCCATTTTAAATTAATTATGATACCATTTCTTTTCATTTAGTTTTGCTTATTAGTATTTATTCACAAATTTAAAAATAAATAGTAAAAATATCAAAAAAATGAAGCTTAAATAATTTGATATGATATTAAATCAATCAAATGAAGCTTAAATAGTAAAATTATCAATCGATTGATAATATTAAATCAATAATAATAATAACAAATTAAATTTTATATTTTATAATTCTAAAGTCGGCTAGATGATATTAAATCAATATGATGAAAAAATCTTAATACTTTATTTGGCAAGTATAAATTCTAGAGAGTGAATTTGATATTAGGTTGTGAACTATTAAGTGATTGCAAAATTGCAAATGTTAGGTAAAGATTAATTAAAATTCAACATATTATTTATATAAGATGGGTTTAAAATGTTTTGTTTCATTTAAAAATGTAATCAATTTAATTACATGAGAAGGCAAATTTGAAGAGAAGAGAAGTCATCAAATTTTAGAAATTTTTTAACAAAATTGGACTACCAATCATGACAACAACTTTTATTCAAGATAATTACAGTAATTTTTCTTCACTAATATCCAAGGCTAAATCTTGACAAAAAATAATGTAACAACAATAAGTAGATGCTTGACTTGTTTCAAAAAGCCATCAGACTTTTGAAGAATTTAATTTAATTTATTAGTATAAAATATAAGGATAAAATTTAATGACATTTTAGATAAGACCTAAAGGTTTTATATATTTTTCTTTCTTTGCTTTTTGGGTCAGACAAACCAATTTATTCGTTCTCTTCTATTTCTGTGTGGGTTCAAGTTGAGCTAGGCACTTTTAAGGTGTGCTTAATAGAGTGGAAAATTAGAGGGATGATTAGAAAATGATGTAAAAGTGAAAAGAAAATGAATTTTGAGTATGTTTAGTAAAAAAAAAAAAGAAGGAAAGAAAAAGAAAAGATGATATTTTTTATTTACAAATATAAATCATTTTAAATTAAAAAAATAAGAGAAAAGAAAATGAAATAAGTTTAATATGTGTTGCATATTTAAAAGATTGTACATTGTTTTAGATTTTTTTATTTTAATTTATAAAAGGTTATAATGATAAAATAATATGATTTTAAATTTTTTAACTCAATTTTGCAATGGATGAAATATAATTATATATTTTTTAGTTTTTCTATTTTTCCAACCAAAGACACCAATAAAAAATATTTTTCATTTTTTAACTTTTTTTCGCTTATAATTTTTCATCTTTTTTATTTTTCTGTCCACCATATCAGATAAAACCTTTAATTATATATATATATATATATATATTTTTTTTTTTACCTAACTTTGAATGACTTGTTTTAGATATAGTTACTCCCAAGGAGGATTTGAATTTAAAAGCCATATTTTTACCTAACTTTATAATTATTATGGACAAAATTTAGATGAAATTTTTTGGATAAATTTGTGAAGTTGCTTTCTAAAATTGATTTAAATAAAACTGTTGATAGCATTTTTAGGTTGCCTTAGATAAAGGGAAACTGATAAAAAGTTGAAGGTGAAGTGACCTAAACCTGAAGCCAAAAGGCACGGTTTGGAAAGGCTAGAGTTAGTTTCTAGAATGCATTTCGACGTTAAAGTTAGTGAAGTATTTTAAGGTTTGGCAAAGATAAAGGTGAGGTGTGTGAAGAAAGTTACAATGCAAAAATAAATATTTAAGTTTTATATGTTTGAATTTTTTTTATCTTATATATGAAATAATGAATAATAATTTAATTAAAATAATTAATAATTGATGATAAATTTATGTAAAACTCAAAAAATATCTATATAAATGATTATAAATTATATTTAATAATTTAAAAAAAAGTGAATTATATTTAATGATATTAAATGAGTTGAAAATTGAGTACTTAATTTAAAATATTACGTTAATGAGACATCAGTGAGAATATTGGACGAGACCTTCCTTCGAAAGGGGCAAGCCAATTTTATAATGAAGTGACACGGTAGCTAGGCGTGCAGTTGTTATGCCTGTAAGAGAGTTGACGATGTTGGTTGAACAAATATGCGTAACAATTGCCCTTGAAATCTGAGAGAGATTATAAGGTGACTGTCTTCAAACCGTTAATTAAAGTTTGGGAAAATGTTCTTGATGGGGAACAACTATAGTTCGGCGAGCTGCTTTTGATGATGTGTCCTTACAAGCTGAGAAGTGTGCTTTTGGCGAGCTATGGTGATGACGTGTCATGATGAGGTGAAAAGCACTCTCTTGGTGAGTTGTGTTGACGATGTGTCTTTGTGAGTTGAATGATGTGCTCTTAGAGAGCTGTGTTTTTGGTCAAGTGACAGGGAACAATAGATAGGGACTTCGGATAATTTTGATGAAAAAATTGATGCTATGTGTTGAACACGCATAGGTAAAATACATTGGTTGTGGTGGTGTGGGGTGTCACGGGTCGAGACTTAAGTTTCGAATTCATGCAGTTTCGAGATCTGGACATTCATCCTTCTGACATCTCAAATCAGTTTGCCTGTCACGATTCACACCCTTGTGAGATATTATCCGTTCTGACCTCCTAACCTCACGATTTTATCTTACAAAAGTCATCTCATAATAAAAAGATGGTATGAACCCTTTTATACCCCAGTGACCTTCTTATTATGTTCGATGTAAAATTCATGACTCTTTCTTAGGTCCATAACATTCTTTTCCATCCAACCTCGTGACGCCTTCGTCACAGATGATGGCTATTGTGACTACGTGCTTGGCGTGAATCGAACGGTTTAGGGCTGGTTCTGATACCACTTGTCAAGGATCGAGACTTAAGTTCTAAACTTGCGCGGCTCCGGGACCCAGGCATCCACTCATTCGATGTCCTAGATCAGTCTAATCGTCACGGTTCACACTTTTATGAGGTATTGTCCGTTCTGACCCCCTGGTCTCACGATTTTGTCTTACAAAAAGCGCCTCACAAGATAAGAGGTGATGTGAATCTTTTTATATCTCAATGACCCTCTTATTATGTTTGATATGAGATTCATGACTCTTTCTTAAATCCGTGACATGAGACACATGGCTGTGTTTCTGAATGATGTAGCTGTTCAAAACATGTGGCCAATTGAGATTGAGGAGCGGTAAGATGTATTTAACGTTTTTAAATTTAAAATGAATTAAATTTTGAAAGAATGATGATATGTCTATTTGAAAGGAGAGATAATTAAAAGGTCAGGTTTTAAACGTGATTTATTTGAACCGTTTTGAGATTGATTAAAATGGTTCAAATTATAGTCATTTCAAAGGTATCGTTTAACGCTTGAAACGATTTCAATTGGTACCGTTTCACTTGGCGTATTTAGTTGAGTATAAATAGGAAACTTAAAAATTTTTAACTCATTTCTACTTTCTTACTATCAAAAGAACTTTGTTGCTTGAGTGCTCCTGCATTCATTGACTATTTTTCAAATTTTTTGCCAAAGCTTCTGTTGCGAGGGAAATTTCTTTAAGTTTTATTGTGTTCTATTGTCTTTTTTGGTTTTTAATAGAGGAATGGCACTAACGAGAAGAATCGTGACTAAGAGCTCCAGTGAGGATGAAGGGGCTAAGGTATTGGCCACTAACACTGGTGGCGAAGGTAAAGGGTGGTAGTTTAGCGAGCCCACGATAGAGGAGAAGGGGGCTCAGGGTAGAGGGTGCGAGGCCAAACAAGGCAGGTAGTGGAGACTACGATTGCGACATCGTGATCATAGAGGTAGGGGTTCCTTTGACTTAGGTGAACGCCCTAACTGCTATAAAGGGAAAGGGGAAAAAAGGAAAGGGAAAGGAGGTTGTTGAGGAAAAGCCCAAGGATTTGGCTCCAAAGATGTGACCTCCAGATGTCTATCCCTCCACGCAATGTCAGTCGTAGTAGAGTCAGTGCTAGATCATGTGGCCTTCAACCCTTGTGATCTCATGTACAAGATCTCTTTATCGCCACCAGGTTTTGCCATCATGTGGGAGACTTCCAAAGGATGGCAGGGTTCTATATGCATAACTTTCACCACAAGTTTCACCTACCCTTACATCCCTTCCTGCATTTGGTGCTAACCTCATTTAATGTAGCAACGTCTCAGATAGCATTGAATACCTAGGAAATCCTGGTCACGTACTTGATCTACTGCAAACTAAAGAAGTGGGTGCCTTCATGAACGTGATATTGATGCTCTACATGCTGAGGGAGATTAATGGCTGGTTGTACTATCTCTAAGCACGCGAGTAGTCCTATACAGCAAAGCTGCCTTCCGATAGCCATTCTCACTATGATAGGTCTATGGTGATGCATTCAAGGATCCTTGGCATGTGCTTTCCCTTCAAAATCAGGTGGTCTTACACCATCTTGTTGACCAGGGAATGCTTGAGCTCAGGGATGATGAGGCCAAGCAAGTTGATACGCTAAAGGATGCCAAAATATCATACCTGGAATTGGCCATGTGTGAAAATATCAATAACTACTACGTTGTCCCTAGTGAGGATGAACAATTAGCTACTGTTATCCAAGAAATGCTAGACGAGGAAAAAGAGGGGAAAAATGAGGTAGTCCAGGACAAATAGGAAACGGCTCCTTAAGGCAAAAAATATAAGCATACTACTTGGTTAATTTGCGTGGTATACTTCAGTTATTGTAGACTGACATTGTTGATTGTGGAATTGTTGCACTTGTGTTAATATATGACTTGTGATTTTGTTGTTGGAGTGGAAAGGGCAACTATGAAGCCCAAAAAACTTGAGGTTTGTTAAGAAGGTCCTTCTGTTGATAACGTGTAGCAGGTGCCTGAGGAGAGGCCAACTGAGGCTATCTCTACTAATGTGCAGGGTGCTAAGGGAGGGCATAGTGTGGGTGTGGAGGAGGGTAGTGCTGTGGAGTCCCCTAGTGAGGAAACAGGGTTGAGCTCTGGCGTGCCAAGTGCTAGGGACTTTTCTGAGGGTATTTTTTTTTCTTGTTACTAATCTTTTCCCACTATTGACTGATTCTAATTGTGTGTATTTGTTTTGTAAAGCTGGATCGTGCTGCTAAGATGCAAAAGGTGCTTCAATAGAAAAAGCAGAGGGGGAAAAGATCCCTACACGATAGTCCTTCTCTTACAAAGAAACAGGCAATGGGGAGCTCTAGCACGCCAAGTAATGCCATACTTGTCACAATTGCTCCAGCTCCAGTCTACACAAGCCCCAAAACCAGCCTCCTAGCATGGAGAAAAGCCACCACCAAGTGATGTCACCACCTATTGCCTCCTTGTTACTAGATTTCTAGTCGAGATTTTTTTTTTAATTTTTAGAAAACAAAATGCAAAAGGAATTTGACAAAAAAAATTTTAGATCTAAAGTCCTATGAATTGAGAGTTTACATAAAAAAAAAAAATTAAAGCAAAACAAGCAAGAATTGAAAGAGAAAAACTAGAAAACCGAATAGCGCTCAGAAATAGAATTTACCAAACACATTATGAAAGTAAAGAAAAAGCCTGTAAATGTGCAAGGAAACTTAAAGAAAATTAAATTACATTGCAAGAAACTTAAAGTGCATGAAAATTAAGTGCTAGAAAATTAAAGGATTTTCTCTTAAACAAATATCTAAAAGAATAAGGAAGAAATTGCCTATAGAGAAAATGAACAAGAAATGAAAAATCTAAAAACTAACTTTAATCTAACTCATCCTCATTGGCTAGCCACCAGTCCTATTTATAGGTCAAGGATTCTAACCAATTAGATTAGCCAAAAATGCCAGCTAGGATGCCACACATATAAGTATTTTCATGTCATCCAAGCTTGCTTCCTAAGCTTCCTAATTTTGCTTCTATTCTTTTTAACTCTCTTCAAACTCTTTTCTTTCATCTTTTGAGCTTCAAAATTTTCGAATTATGAGCAATGAAAAGCCTCCAAAATGCCACATAAATAACTACTATTGTCTCCTAAATTGAATCCAAGAAAAGGTGCCAATTTCACCTTGATCAAGCAATAATGTATCCAATGACTAGGAATGCTTCCTTGCTCTAATTTTGGGCACCACTTGTAGCTTCATTTGTTCTTCAAATTCTAGTCAATCGAAAGCCTTTTAATTTCCAATTCAGCCTTGCAAAAACCTCGAAACTTCCAGCTCCAATGGTTGCTCTAAAATAGCTCTTTATGTATTTCCTCCTAATTAGCTTATGCAACTTTATTACAAAGTTGGCAAACACTTAAATGAGCTTAAAAGTATAATTAAAGAAGAAAAATATGAGGAATAAAGCTTGAATTGAAATTCAAATAAGCTTAAATATGTTAAGGAAGTAATGAAGAAAAGTTAGGAAAAATCTCCCAAAGTGGCATTTAAGTAAGCTTCACACAAGTTTAGCAAAATGGTGAAATTTTGCACCAAAATGCATCCAAAATGACTCCAAAACTGCATATTTCCTCTTTTTCCATATTATTACCTACACATTGAATATTTAAGCAATTAGGAGTATTTTTTTCATAAATTCTCATGGATCAAGCATATTCACTAGAAAATTTTAAAATGTATGATCAAATACTAAAATTTAAGTGCAATCAATACATACATTTCATAGTATGGGGATATATACAAAATGCAAATGGTGTATGGATTAAAAAGCATGAGGTTGCATTTGAGCAAGAAAAAGAACACGAGGATAATGATGATCATAAAAAGGTCCCCCTAGTCCACCTTTTAACACTCAATGAGCTATACAAGTTCTTATGGCATAAATGAATAGCTTACATTCAATGATTGGGATCATGAACACTAGGCTTGAGAACATGGAGACTACACAAAATGAGATCATTGATCAAATCCATTATGTGAGGATTGCTCAAGACAACATGAAGTAATGCTTTCAACATTTTTCACCTTTTCCTATTCCATCGTGACCTACTCTTGCTGCTTAGGTAACTTGGGTTTCCTACATATCAGCTCTTTTTAAGCATTTAATTCTTCCATTTGGACAATTTTTTTTATAACTTTTACTTTTGCACCTTACATACTTTATAATCAATGGTATGACTTTCTCCATTTTGTAGCTCAATTTATGATTGATTATGTGATATTGTACTGAGTTGTTGCTTCACATGTCTTATGAGTTGATAATTTTTTTGCTTCTACATGTCATGAATTTTGATATATGCTAGTTGTGTGCCTTAAATTGATCTTTTTAGTTATGACAAAAAGATAAAGAATTTGTTAGAAACTTGTCATTGATGGGATTGCATGTGCTTAGCCATATATATGTATGCTCTTGATATTGTGATTGATTTGCTAAAATGGACAAAATTTGCATGTTAAGTGATCATTATGTTAAGAATCTGATGGATTTGCTAAATATGTTTGTGTTGGAAATATGGTGAAAATTGTGAAAAATGGTCTTAGTGAAATTTCAATTGTGCTTATATTTAAGGGGAGCTTATATCGAAAAGTTGATTTAAAAATAGGAGAATTTTTTTTTTCAAAGGGAGCTTTTCAAAGCAAATTTATTTTAAGTTTTCTCATATTAAAAAAGGGAGATATTGTTAGCCTAAATTGATATTTATTTTTGAAATGACAAAACATTAAAGTTAAACTTGGGATATATTACTTTGAACTAAAAAAAAAAAATTGCTAGTAGGTTTTTTAATGAAAAATGACTTGAAACAAAAAAAAAAAAACTTCTCTCTTCATTAAAGACATGTTTTATACAAAATTAAAAAAGAGGGATTGATCCCCTTGTGGACAGGATCAATCTTTTTTGCATAAAAATTGAAAATTTTGTTTAAAACCCAAAAGTAATTAATCCATTCACAAATGGATCGATCGGGTTTTCTTATAAAATGGTCTCAAACTTAAAAATGGTACATGGTAAAAATGGATTGATCAATTTTTCATATAGTAGAAGTCCCAAATTTGAAAATGGTAAAATGGGTTGATCCACTTTAAAAATGGATCGACTGGTTTTTGTCATAAAAAATGGATAATCCATTACTAGAATGGATCAATTGATTATTCTTTTTCATAAACATGTTTTGGCTCAAAAGGCTAAAAACAATCGATCCTTTTCAAAAAATAGATCGATTTGTTCAATCTTGACAAATTCAAACGGTCACATTTTCTTGTTTTTTGTAAAACATTCAATGCATTAAATGAAGGCAATGGCTCTTTTCTCATTTCTACCTATATGAAGGGGTCTCCCACCATATTTTGAGCAATCAAGAGCCAAAAGAATTTATTACAATCTAGTCTTCATCTTTTTCAAGCATTAAAGAGCAAATTGAAATGTGAAAGAGTATAACTTCCCGTATTGTATTTAAATCATCTTGCTATTATTCATATTTGTTATTTGTAACTAAAAATTTGCAAACCCAACCTTATAGAGGTTTTTAAGTTAGCAAAACACTTGTGTTTAGCCTTGAAATTGTAAGCTTGAAAGGGAGTATAACCCTTAAGTGGTTCTTTAAGAAACTTAGAAAACCACTGGAAGGATTGTTTAATTGTATCAATAGCTTTGGAAAGGCTGATTATAATATTCAACATATATAGTGGATTGAGCTCCTTGGCAAGTGAAACTAAGAAACAAGATATAAGTGCTTTGTGAAAGAATTGAACCTCTATAATTTTCAATATTTGATTCTCCATCTCTACTCCTTTACCTTTCAAGTTATTTTGCTATGCAAATATAGATATATTTATATATATATATATTGTCTTTATTTGTTTAGAAATCTATATTTGTGACTGTCATAACATATAAATCTGAAAATCTATAGCTAGACTCAATAAATAGAGTTGCCACCAATCTTTTTTAACTAGGTGTGATTGGTCACCTAAGAAATCTATCCTTTTAAGAAGTTTCTAAGCTTAACTAAGGGTCCCTAAAAGAATAGGTTCGGGTCTACAAACTAGAATAAGGTTCGAAAGTTCGGTTACATATGAAAAAGGTTATAGCACCCCTACATGCCACCACAGGATAGTACTATTTTATTTTAAATTTATCATAGGGTCTTGGTTCTAAAGTAAGGAAGTAAACCTATCCTCCGCTACCACCCAAGAAGTATGATATTATTTGTAATTTTAATATTAATTTGTTTATTATATTGATTGATTTGGTTTTAATACTTATATTTCATTAAATATTGTAGCAGGATGTTCGAACTCATAGTATGACTGTTGCTCAGGCTTCCATAGATAAGTTATCCAAATATTCGTTGGAGCATTTTTCCAAAGGAAACTTCATAACCATTGAATATGAGGAAAGGTTATTTGATAAACCATCATTTTCTTTCATTGGTGTGGAAGAGGTTAAAGAATTTTGTGAATTGGATGAATTACTAGCTACTAAGATCATTGCTTATATGAGATTAGCTTATAAATACAAATATGCACATTCAATATGTAATAATCTATATTAGGGTGTAATACTAACTAGCAGTGTTGATTGTTATCGTGTAACTTCCTATATAGAGAGCTCAAGTGGAAATAGTTAACCAATAGATTTAGATTCATTGACCCTAACTTCATTAGTGAGCAGAGTGGGACAGTCACTTATCATGCTAATCATGTGATTCTATGCATGAAAAGATCGATTGATTATTATTTGCTCCGTATAATACGCAGTAAACTATATTCCAACCTTACCTAAATCTGATCTGATGTGTAATCTGAGTATATCATTGTTATTATTTTGTAGTCGGCATTTGGTACTTATTGTGATTGACATCAAATCTTTAATGTCATACTTACTTAATTTAGTTAATCCAGCAGTGATGCCTAACACCGATATTGAAACTTTTATAAAGAGGTATTACACTTTATTATATTATTTATCTTCTGTTTCTTCATAAGTAATTTTATTTATGAATTAAGTAATTTTTTTCCTTTTCAATTTAGGGTAATATATGCATTCAATTAGAAGATAAAAAAAAGTGAAATGGGTGTCATTACTGATATATGTGAAATATATTCTTTTATACTGAGTTTGTGTGGATAAATATTTCTTAAACCCATTCCATTTAATTTTTAGGTACCTCGTCAACTTGGTAACACTGAATGTGAACATTATGTCCTTCGTTTTATGTGAGAGATAATGTTAAATGATTTTATGACTACACCATTCAAGGTTAGTATAAATTTCATAAACTTGTTATATCTTCAAAAAAAATAGAAAAAGTACGTTATGTTCTCATTTCTTAGCATTTACTTTTGATTTATTTTTAGTGGGAGAGTAAAGAACTGGATGAAGTCCGTAAAGAATGATGTGATTATGTATTATCATTTATCAATGTTGATAAACCTTCAGGTTAGACATTGTTGGTTGAATGTAAATATATAAGGAATAAATTATTATAATGTTTTGAACATGCCATGTTGAATGGAAACTTTAAGTTTGTACATTGGGGTATTGGTTTAATATTATTGTTATACTTAATATGAATACACTATGTGTATTTAATAATTTATTGAGTACGATTATTTCAAAAAAATATATTAATATGACAATGTTATCAGTTTTAATTTCGGATGTGTGGTCAATTTAGTGAAATACAACAATGTTTATTATGTAAATTCCAAAATGTAATTTGTAGTATTACATATAAAAACCAAATTTTTTTGGTCATTAATATACAACTAACAACTAACAACAAACATTTTCTGGGTATAAACCTACAACTGACTTAACATATACAATATCAAGTATGTTTCTTTGATGGGATTAATGAAGGCAATTTTAGCAAGAAAACACCTTAAATCATCCCTAACAAAAAATTTTGAAGGCGTTTTTAACCAAAACCGCCTTCAATAATCACCCAAAAATTAATTATGTGGAATATTAAAGGCATTTTGGGAAAAAATACCTTCAAAAATTCATCGCGCCTTTTATGTATGGATTATTGAAGGTGTTTTAAAAAAACAGCTATAATAATACCAACTAAAAATTAATCAAATGGATTATGAAGGGTGTTTTCTTACAAGTAACGCCTTGAATAATCCTTAACAAAATGTTATTGAAGGTGTTTATGGATATAACCACCTTCAATAATCCAACCATTAAAATTTATCATCTGAAATATTAATGGCGTTCTTTTACCAAAATCACCTTCAATAATCCCACAAAGAATTTATTGTGTCTTCAATATTAAAGGCATTTTAGGCAAAAAATACTTTTAAAATCCGTCGTGTCTTCTTTTTATAAATTATTGAAGGCATTTTAAGAAAATGCCTTCAATAATATCAACTAAAAATTAATCGAATGGATTATGAAGGGCGTTTTCCTATAGGTAACGCCTTGAATAATCCCTAAGAAAATGTTATTGAAGGCATTTCTGGATATAACCGCCTTCAATAATCTAACAATTAAAATTTATCGTCTGAAATATTAATAGTATTTTCAACCAAAATCGCCTTCAATAATCCCTTCAAAAATTTATTGTATAGAATGTTAAAGACATTTTAGGCAAAAAATGCCTTCAAGAATCCATCTCATCTTTTTTTATATAAATTATTGAAGGCGTTTTAAAAAAAAACCTTCAATAATACCAACTAAAAATTAATTGAATGGATTATGAATGGCATTTTCCTACGGGTAATGCCTTGAATAATTTTTAACAAAATATTATTGAAGGCATTTTGGATATAACTGCCTTCAATAATCCAACCATTAAAATTTATCTTTTCGAATATTAAAGGCGTTTTGAGCTAAAAATGCTTTAAGCATCCATTCAAACTTTTGTCTATGGATTATTGATGGCGTTTTGACAAAAATCGTCTTTAATAATCAAAAAAAATTTATTGGTTGGAGAATATAATGCGAGTTCGACCAAAAACACCTTCAAGAATAGCTCATATTTTTCGTATGGATTATTAAGGGCATTTTTCGCCTTTAATATTCTCTGCAAAATTTTTTAAAGCAATTGGTGAAGGCGTTTTTACCAAGAAAATACCTACAATAATCAATTACAAATAATCTCCACAAAAACCCAAAAAAGGCTAAAAGGAGAGATCGAACCTACAACCATATGGTTAACATCCATACGATCCAAACATTTTGATATGATATTTATTGAAGGCATTTTTAAACAAAAATGACTTCAATAAGCTTGTGAAATTTTTTGGTCCAATTATTAAAGGCATTTCTGGTAGAAAACACCTTCAATAATCTTATACAATTTTTTATTAGGTGATTATTGAAGGTGTTGTTTGCTAAAAACACATATTTAGTATTCACTGAAATTTTTAAAGCAGGATTATTCAAGATATTTTAGTCAAGAAACGACGTTGATATCAAGTCTTGAGTGGCATTTATAAGTAACAACGTCGTTATTTGAATATTTAGTGGCGTCTTGATAGTAAACGCCTTAAATTTTATAAAAACATGACAACTAGCGATGTTTGCAAGTGAAAGGCACCTACAAAGCTATCGCTAATACGCCATTTTCTTGTAGTGAAAGAATTAGAGTGAAGCTTGGAGCATTTAAAGCAATGGACAATAACATATCATACCCAACAAGGGGAGTGTCATAAAGGTACGAGTTGAAATTGATGTCATAAAACCATTACACTATGTTTGGATAAATATTAATAAAGGAAAGTAAAGGAAAGGAAAAGAATGAAAAAGAAAGTTTTTTAAAGGAAAAGAAAGGATATATGTAACCCTTGTTTACATAATTAAAATTAATAAAGGAAAGGAAAGGAAAAGAAAGGAATTCTAACAACTATTGTTTGGATAAAGAGTAAAAAAGAAAGGAAATGATTCATTATAATAATTTTTTCCAATTATAACCTTTCATTGCCTGTGATTTTAAAGCACTCCTAGACTATGATAAATTTGCTATCTTGTCTAGCCTCACAATTGCTACTATATCAATGGTTTTTAATCAAGTGAAACAAGAAGATATTTTACAAATATGCATTGATGGAATTTGAGCTAGTCTATCATCTCATAAACCTAAAAAATATATCTATTCATATTTAACCATTCATCAAAATCAAATCACCAAAAAATTATAAAAAAAATTTATATTGGAAGAGATATATGAAACTTGAAAAAAAAGATGGCTTTGAAAAAATTATAGGATAATTGTGATCTGCTTAGGTTTTTTTAGTAGATTTTTAGTATTAATAAAAAGATGGACATAATAGTCTTTTTATAAAAAAAATATTTTTCAACTTTCATTTCCCTAGGTTTTCCTTCAAATTGGGATATTAAAAAAATTGGGTTTACAAGGAAAACCAAAGGTTATTTGGTTTCCATCTCTTTTCCTTTCTTTAAATTAAAAATTTATCTAAACAAAAGAAAAGGAATTTTGTTTCCTTTACATTCCTTTACTTTACTTTCCTTTCCTTCCTATCCCCTCAATCCAACCACATTGTTAAGGAGATTTGTATCACTGGTTGGAATAAATAAAGGAAAGGCAAGTTGGGGTAAATTAGAATATGAGAGAATGCCAAACTTCTGTTATAGCTATAGGAGAATAGGTCATACCGATTTGAAATGTGAGAAAGCAATATAAGTAGATATAGAGCATAAAGTGAACCGATATGGTGAGTGGATGAGAGCATCCCTAACCAAGAAGGGTTACATGGCTTTTTTTGGAATAAAAAAAATGTTTCCTACAAACTTAAAAGATGAGATATTACATGAGATGAATTGAAAAGATTATGGAATAGTCTATAAAGATCAAGATACAACACAGAATAAAATGGAGCAGGGTGAGAAAGAATAAGGAATAAATGAAGATGGTGGCGGCAAAACGATGACAAAAAGGTGCAAATAAAGTAAAAGAGGTTTTTTAGGAGAAAATCAAGTAAAGAGGATCATCTGTGGGAAGGGAAGCGAAAATTAAGGGATGAGGGGGAATCATGCTTATAAAAAAATTTGAAAGGTAAAAAATGGCACAATCAATTATTATAGTTGGAATAAATACAAGGGAAAGAGGGATAGAGGCTTTAAAGTATGAGAAAAAGGTTAGATTGCATGGAAGGTTCGAAGAAAAAACATGCAAAAATGTTATCAATAATGATGTGGCTATTTTGCATGAATTGGTAGTGTTTGAGGTACAATGCTCCATTCGAAATGACTTTACAGGAAATAAAGTAGAGGAATCAAAAAGTAAATATGGTGGAAAACATACGTGGAAGATGAAAATAAGGGCAATATCATCGAGTAAAGGAATGGAAAATGCAACATGCCTAATGTTGGTAATATGCCTTAAGATTAATCGAATTGGTTATGGGATACATGTCATATTATGTATTTTTATTATTATCAAAGGCACTCTTTATCTATGAGATTGTGTTCACAAAATTAATATTACTTACTTCTTATAGATAAAGTTCTTAGCATAAATATGTTTTGTAAAGAAATTAAAATAAAATTATAATTTTGAGATCATCTGTGTATTAAAGTATTATTCCTAAATTGTTCCAATCGATGTTTTATTAAGAAAAAACATTAATAGAAGCTATTGAGACTGGCACATGATTATATTCTTACTTATGAAACAAGCAACCGATCTTATAGAATGAAATTTAGGTAAACTTGAACTAACATGTGGATGCTTGTTACAAGAACAAGTTCATTGAATATGAACCAAGATGAAAATGCTATATGGTAGTTCATATAATGTCTATAACTAGATTTTCATGTGATGGTAGTATAAGTGATCTTTTAACTTGGATTACTTATTATTTTATATAATAAATGTAATACTTTGACTTTACTTATAGTTCTAACCAAGAATGCTCCAATCAAGTATTGATGGGTATAACATGAGACATATAAAGATGTTTAAAGTAATCAAGTTGGGATTCATCACTTTATGTGATCAAGAGAGTATATCAATCAGTCTTGATTGAATTAACTCAAGAAATCTTTAGCCAAAATGAAATAAAAATTTAGAATTGTTCTAAACTTATTTATGAGTTAATGTCATAGAAAAAATTTAACATGGTTGAACAAAAACTTAAGTAGACATTGAAACATGCTCAATGTTCAAGCTAAGATACTTAGTGATAAAATGATATTAATTATTATCATAAACGATTTTGGGACCGCCAGACGTAAAGTGTTTTATAATCGAGAAAAACAAAAGAGAGTCACCACCAATCTTTGTTAGGGTGTGATTGGTCATTCAAAAGTTTATCCTTTTAATAAAACTATAAAATCGAGTTTAAAGTTTATCAAAAAGATAAATTTTGGTTTACGAAAAACCAAGTTAGGCTCGGGAGTCAGTTACCTGTGGGGAAAGATTAGCACCCCACAACGCTCATAAATTGGTACCATTTAATTATGCGTTATTTTCAATGTTGGAAGAAATGGTTTCAAATTTAATTTTAAAATTCTCTTTTATTTTTTTAAAATTAATTTTATCAAAATTCTTTTTTTAAGAGTGTCGAGAAATCTCTAAGTTAAAGAATTATTTTAAAATTCTCTAACATCTAGGTAGAACTTTAAAGATAATACTTTTGACTGATATTTACCATGGCATCCCTTGAAAATGAAAATAACATTATTTGCAGAAGATAATTGTTGGTGATTCTCCAACATCTAGGCCGAGTATCAAAAATTATTTCTTTTAGAATGTTATTTTTATTTTATTTTAAAATTGCACATTTTGAAAAGTAAGCAAATTAAAAAATATTTTGTATGAAAAAGTAAATGATGATACTATCAGGTAGCAAACAAATATGCAAAATGAGTGCAAACAATAACAAATAAATGCAATTAAGCTAATAGGTGCTATGTATAATGATGAAATGCAAACTTGAAATTAGATTCTTAAATATAATGAGAACACCTTAACTCTTCAACATCTAGGCAGAGCTTAAGTGCAACTGTTTATATTTAAGATCCCATTTTATTATTATTCTTATTTTATTAAAGTTTTAATCCATTGTTAAGGCGAATTAAGAATTCATGTGAAAAAACTTAATGAAATAAAGTTTCTTAAATACCCCATCATCTAGCGACATTCAAGAACAAATTACTTCAAGTGAGATTTTCACATGTGTCCTTAGGATTTTCATATGGTTTTGGTTAGTGCTTAAGTCGAAGTTTTAAAGGTTAGGGTCTCAAGATTTTGAAGATTCATAAATGTGTATCAAATTTAGGTCTTTACCTTTGAATTTTTAGGTTTTGGGTTTTAGGGCTTAAGATTTTGGATTTTAGGGGTAGGGTTTCAAGTTTTGGATTTTGGGGTTTAGGTTTTTTATTTTATGGCTTGAGATTTTGGATTTTAGGGGTAGGGTTTCAAGTTTCAGATTTTGGGGTTTAGGTTTTTGATTCTAGAGTTTGAGATTTGAGGTTTTGATTTTAGGGTTTGAGGTTTAAAGTTTTAGTTTTAGGGTTTTTATTTAGGATTTACTGAAAACGTAACCATCTCTAAAAATCTCTAATATTTAGGCAGATTTTCCAAGCAATTTCGATTTTTATAATATATGAAAATTAATTAAAAATTCTCATATATTTCTTTTTTTATGAAAATTTATTAATAATATTATTAATTTTATTATTATTATTGTTATTATTATTATTATTATTATTATTATTATTATGCTTTTTTTATTTAATCATTATTCTTTTTTTACCTTTTTTAATTAATTTTTTACCCTTTTTTAATTAATTTTTATATAATAATTCCCAAACATCTAGGCGAAATTATTTTTAGAAGTTATTTTTATTCCTTTCAATATCTAGGCAAGAAAAATAATAAAAGAAATTCAATTTTATTTTTTAGATTATTATTATTATTATTTTAAGCATTTGTAATTTTTTTTAATTATTATCCTACTTATTTTCATTTTTATTATTATTAAAACAATCAAATATGCATTTTAACAAATTAAAAAAAAATTATCATGCATGAATATTAAAAATAAAACTCAAAATAAAATAAATAATAATATAAAAAAATTTGAAAAATCCAAAAAAAAAAAACCTGAACTAGACCGATCAACGGTCTGGTCAACACTGGTCTGGATTAGTCTGATCAGTTCAGCGGTTCAATCAGCGATTCAGATGATCTAGTGGTTCAGACCGTATGATCGGTTCACCGACGGTTCATCTAGATCAGTTCAAGGCTGGCTGAAATAGGTCGTGGGTCGGATTGCGCGGATCTCAGGTTAGATCCAGGTTAACGCGCAAGTCTCTTTAGTCCAAAATGACGTTGTTTTGGGATTTTCTCCTCTGTATAAAATCTTTTTTTTTTTACTTCATTCTCACTTTTCAAGCCAAAAAAAAATCTAAAAATCCTGAGAGAGCTCTCAAGGCTCTACCAGCAATCGTCATCGTACCGTCACTCCAACGCTGCTTGAGTCACCGTCGACGATCATCGTCGATTATCGAAAATCACCAAAAAACTTTCAGAAGCTCCTTTCAACGTCTTCTTTTCAATCTTATTTTTTTTAACCAGAAACAACCTTAATCGTCGTAGATCGACGCTCGAAGTTTTTTACCTTCTTTTTTTTTTACGAAACTGATGTGATTTTTTTTTTTTGCTTTTGTAGGTAGCTCAGTGTTGGGTTCCTCTCTACATGAAGGATTGTGTTTGTCTTTTTTTTTTTTTTTTTGCTTGTGTTATTTTTTTTTTATGGTTTGATGTAGGTTCTGTTTGGGGTTGTTGAAAGTATTTTATGAGGGTAGTTTGTCTAAGCTTAGGGGTTTCTAGTAGGGATGGAGTGAATGGGCTCCTGGTCGTCCAAAGATGTGTCCGAAAGAAGGTGTTTGAGGGTCTAGCCTTCTAAGTTCTCTGGTTTGGGAGAGCAAGGTGTTTGTGTGGGTTTCTAATGTGTCTAAGAGAGAAGTTCCAAGGGGAAAAAGTCGGGGGGTTTTTAAAGGAGCTTCAAAGGGGAAACAAGTGGTGTTTGGAGGGATGGCTACTGGGGTAGGTTGTAGAGGGCGGTTGGTTGGGCTAGATAGGCGGTGGCTGTAGGGTAAGCTGCAAGGTAGGCTATAAGGGGCTGCAAGGTGGTTGGTGCCAGGCATCAGTCGCACTGCTTTCTACCACTTTTTTTTCTTTTTTTGTATTGCTTTTGTTTATTTTTTTGTTTAAATTTTTTTAAAAAAATATATATTTATTATTATTATTATTTTATTACTATTATTTACTATTATAATTAATAATTTCAATATGAAAGACCTGGATAAAATATGATGTCTACAGTTGCCCCTCTTTACCTATTACTAAGAATCAAGAATAGGTCAAAGATAAATATGCCAATTTTGTCTGGAAGCAAATCAAGGATTTTTTTTATTTTTTTAACTACAGTCAAGTGATAAAAAAAATAACTAAGATGACACTGCGAGTCAAAATGTAAAAAAACGCTCAGGATAACATCGCGAATCGAAATTATGCACGGAGGTCTTAAAAATCATGCTCAGAGGTCTTATAGAATCAACTAAGACAACACCGCAAGTTGAAAAATAAGGAATCTATCGGGACAACACTGTGAATCGAAATTATGCCTAGAGGTCCAGGAAATCATGCCCGGAGATCTTAGAGATTATGCTCAGAGGTCTTAGAAATTATGCTTGAAGGTTTTAAAAATCATGTTCGGAGGTCTTACAGAATCGACTGGGATAACACCGTAATTTGAAAAATAAAAAATCGATCAGGATAACACTGCGAATCAAAATTATGCCTGGAGGTCTTAGAAATCATGTTCGAAGATCTTATAAAATCGACTAAGACAACACCAAAAGTTCAAAAATAAGGAATCGATTGGGACAACACCGTGAATCGAGATTATGCCCAAAGGTCTTAGAAATTATGTTCGAAGGTCTTAAAAATCATGCCTAAAGGTCTTACAAAATTGATTGAGATAACATTATAAGTTGAAAAATAAAAAATCGATTGGGACAACACCGTGAATCAAAATTATACCCGGAGATTTTAAAAATCATGCCGGGAGGTCTTAGTGATTATGCCCGGAGGTCTTAGAAATTATACCTGGAGATCTTACAGAATCGACTGGGATAACACCAAAGTTAAAAAATAAGAAATCGATCAGGATAACACTGCGAATCAAAATTATGCCCGCAAGTCTTAAAAATCATGCTTGAAGGTCTTAAAGATTATGTCAGAGGTCTTACAAAATCAACTGAGATAACACCGTAAGTTAAAAAATAAGGAATCAATCAGATAACACCGTGAATCGAGATTATGCCCGAAGGTCTTAAAGATCATGCCTAGAAGTTTTAGCGATTATGCTCGGAGATCTTAGAAATTATGCCCGAAGGTCTTAAAAATCATGCCTAGAGGTCTTACAAAATCGACTGAGACAACACTGTAATCAAAAAATAAGAAATCGATCGGGACAACACCACGAATCAAAATTATGCCCGGAAGTCTTAGAGACTATGCCCAAAAGTCTTAGAAATTATGCCCGGAGGTCTTAAAAATTATGCTTGAAGGTCTTACAAAATCGACTGGGATAACACCGTAAGTCAAAAAATAAGAATCGATCAGGATAACATTGCAAATCAAAATTATGCCCATAAGTCTTAGAAATCATGCCTGGAGATCTTACAGAATCGACTAAGATCACACCGCAAGTTAAAAAATAAAGAATCGATCAGGACAATATCGCGAATCAAAATTATACCCAGAGGTCTTAAAGATCATGCCAAGAGGTCTTAAAAAATATGTCCAAAAGTCTTACAGAATCGACTGGGACAACATCGCAAGTCAAAAAATTAGTAATCTATTGGGATAACACCATGAATGGAAATTATATCCAAAGGTCTTACAAATCTCAAAATCTTTGAATGCTTCTCTAATCAGAGACAATGAAACTTTGAAAATTTAAAAATCTTTTGCCCGAAGGTCTTAGAAGTTGTGTCCAGAGGTCTTAAAGATTATGCCCAAAGGTCTTATAAATTTCAAAATCTTTGAATGTTCCTCTAATCAAAGGCAATGAAACTTTAAAAATTTAAAAATCTTTTTCCTGGAGGTCTTGAAAGTTATGCCCAAAAGCTTTAAAGATTACGTCCGAAAGTCTTACAAATCTCAAAATCCGTGAATGCTCTTCTTAATTAGAGGTAATGAAATTTTAAAAATTTAAAAATCTTTTGCTTGAATGTCTTACAAATCTCAAAATCTTTGGATGCTCCTCCCAATCAGAGGTAAATAAACTTTGAAATGTAAAGAATCTTTTTGAAAATGGCTTTCATCTGATCAGAGATCTTTGAGACTCTAAAAGTCTTACTTGAAAAAGGTTCATCTTAAACAGAGGCTCCAAATCTTGATTGAAAATGGTTCCCCATAAATAGAGGCTTTGAATCTTACTTCTCTTTTTTTTATTTTTTTTATATTATTTTTTTTTTTATATTTAATACTTATAAAGTTGAAAAAATGCAATCATGATACAAATGTCAATTCTCATCAGATGATGCTAATGGAAATGTTGATGTGAATGTAAATGTCAATGCAAGAATGCGAATGCTTAATGTAGATACATTTGACTTTTTCACAATGTAAATGACAATGTTCTTTTCATGTAAATGCTCCTACAAATACCTTTTTTTTTTTAGGATGCAAATGCCTTGATGCAAATGCAAATTTTTCTTATGGTGTGAATGCAAATGTCTTATACAGATGCAAATGCAAATGTAAATGTCTTTCTTATGATGTAGATGCAAACAATGCAAATGCAAATGCAAATGTCTTTCTTATGATGTAGATGCAAACGATGCAAATGCAAAGACTCTTCTTGTCTTTTTTTTTTTTTAAAATCTCTATTCAAATTTTCACTGTTTCATTTTTATCAAAAAAATGATCTCAGTATTATGTACAAAATATCAAATAATCTAAAAACTTTTCAAAAGTGATAAAAAATTACCCCATATAAAGTATCTTTACAATTAATGAAAAATTTAAAACTCAAGACTTTTGAATCTTTTGGAAGTTGATGACTACTATTTGGAAAGCTTATGGATGGGAGGCTAATTGACAATTCAACTCTTTTCATTGGTGGGCATATCTCATGAAAAGCTTGATAAGGGTTGCTAAGATTTCTCTTAGACTCACAAAAGAGATAATTCTTTTAAAACACTTTTCTTTTATTGAAAACATGATACTTCAATGTGAGTAAAAATTAGCCATTACTTTCCAAACAAGATTTAGGAAGAGGGCAAGGCTGGTTTTCTTTTTCTTTTTTTTTTAAAAAAATGGAAGGTCTTTAATGGGTACTGGTCTTTCAAAAGGCTTTGCATCGAGATTTTTTTATTTCAGATAAAACCTTAAAACTCTGAAATTCATTTTGGGGCCTCAAAAATGACTTTAGCTCTAAACTGCCCTCTTAAGGTTTTTACCTTAGAGCTATATTTTCTATCAATGAAGAATTCAACAAGTATATACAAATTCAAAGACATTGCTTTTCAATCAAAGTGTCCACATTTAATCAAAATAGACTTTTCAAGGTATGTAATGTAAGCTGAGATTAAGGGTTCTTAAAAAATGGATAAATAAGCTCAAAATATATTATTCAGGGTAATTAGGCCAAGGATCCTGAGGAGCATTCTCTGACTTTCTTCCTTTGCTTTTTTTTAAAAAACATTTGGCTTTAATTTCAGCAACTTTATTCACTCCCCTTTTTGCCATGAATTCTCATTTTCAAGGTACATATTTTTTCTTTTTTTTTTATTTTTTTTAAATTCTAATTGAAGCTTCAGATTCTTATCTCTAAAGTTTCTTTGCTCTTTCTTGGAAATACCCAACTTCATCTTTAATTGTTCAATCTCTCGAATCGTTGGGATTCCAATTGAAGTCTTATTCTTGTTTTGCCCCAAACTTTCATTTTTAAGGGACATGTTAGACACTTTCAATGTCGAACACTTTTCTTGAAGTTGATCTCTTGAGGATATCCTAATTTTGCCTTCCAATGTAGAAAATGATCCTTGACTGGGGTTCATTTTGAAAAAAAAATTAATAAGCTCAAATGGGTAGCAAGTGGATAATTTTTATGTATAAGAAGGATAGAGAAAGATGGCCATTCATCATTTCAAACATGATCACTTAGTTAGAAGAGCAAATCATTGAAGATGTCCCCTTTTTTTTTCTTTTTTTTTTTGCTTTTTTTACTTTTTTTTTGCTTTTTGTATTTTTTTATGCCCCATCTTATTTTTTCAATCAAGGTTCTAATTATGATCAAGTCATATAAGATTGATCGCATAGTTCAAAAAGGCTTTTTAGGCTCTAAAATTTTTTGGCATTTTCTTGGTGAAAAGAAGAGAAAAGGTATAAAAATGTGAAACAAATTGTCTTTGGCAAAAAATAATTCTACTTTTTTTTTAATTAATGTGCCTTAAGACATGAAACAAAGGTTACTTAAAGGAAAAGTTCAGGCATTTTGGTGTCTATGGTCATAGTAAAATTTGACACACTTTGAATTATCAATTGAAAATTTGAAAGAGCATCTTAATGATTTATTTTTAAAAAAAAAAAATTTTTAAAATTAACCTATTTTGCTCATTGCCCAATAGAAGATTATTACCCATTTAAAGTATGAATTCAAACTCACATTCCTTGAAGGATTATGGTCGATGGCTCAAATCATTTAAGTGATTAAGGACATGAAAATATTCAAAAAGGTATGAAGGTATTTGATGGGCTTTTTCCTAATAGTAATTAGCAATTCCTTTAAGAATCCTTCTATCCTTATTATGGAAGAAAACTTTTTTTTTTTTTTTTTGAAATCTTGAAAGTTACTTATATGGGACTTTTTATTCAAACAAATACATAAAAAGAAAATTTCATGAAAAAGATCCAAAATATTAAGTTCTTTCAAAATAAGTTAGATAACTCCTAGGGATACCATGCACTTGTCATACATAAACAGTGAAAAGATTCAAAAGAAAATTATCCTATCTTGATTTTTTAAAATTTGAGACCTCTCCATTCATCTTAACTTCTCACATTTGGCAATCGGGTGTAGTCATCAACTTTCATTATTCTATTACCTCCGGAGTCAGAATATCATTCTTGATAAGATCTTCAACCTTTTATTTCAACTGTCTGTATTTTTCAGTTGAGTGATCAATTACTCCCATTTGATAATCACACTTCTATTGGGATCATAACTCATTACTGATGGATTTGGTGTTGTTTTTAGAGGCACAGGAGTGAGATACTGACCTTCTATTAGCAAAGGTAAAATATGAAAAATAGGGATGAACAACTTCTCTTGATCATTCCTTGGTCTCTTTCGATTTTTTGTTAGTCGGATGATGGGTTCAAATGTAGGAACAAGATCATGAATGGCCATTTGAGGACGAGAATTTGCTAGAAAGCCCAAATGCTAGCTTAGTTGGCAAAGATACAGGTTTTAAGAGATATGGCCTATAGCAGGGTGATGAGGTTGATAAACATGATAAGGATTGTATGGGATAAAGTTATTAGGTAGATGCTCATCTATTGTAACTGCTTGCACCTCTCTTTTATTATTTTTTTATCTACTTTTCTCTTTAACATCTGTCGTATTTTTTAAATTAATCCTGCCATTCCTGATTGTATTTTTTATAATTTCACCAGAAATCATCATGTCCGAAAAGTTTTTGGAGACATGCCTAATCATTCTTTTATAATAGGGAGTGTTCAAGGAATTAACAAACAGAACAATAATTTTTTTCTCTGACAAGGGTGGTTGTACTTGGGCTACCATATCTCTCCATCTATGTGCATATTCTTTGAAAGTTTTAGTTGACTTTTTCTTCATGTTTTACAAAGGCAACCTATCTGGCACCATATCTTCAACATGCTTGTATTGGGCTAGAAAGGCCCTAGCCAAGTCATTCCAAAAGCAGATCTTATTTCGGTCCAACTGAACGTACCATTTTCTTGCAAACCTAGTGAGATTATTTTGAAAGTAATAGATTAACAACTTATCATCATGAGTATGGCCTATCATCTTTCGACAATACATGGTAATGTGTGTAAAAGGGCATTTCGTTCCATCATATTTCTCAAAATTTAAGGGTTTAAATTTCAATGGAATAACAAGATCAAGCACTAGACTAAGCTCATTAGCATCAATATTCCCTTACACATCATGGCTTTCAATTACTTTCAATCTCCCTTCTAATAGATTAAATTTATCTTTCATCATTGTATCTTTTAATAGATCCAGCACCTTTTTTAATTTTTTTTATTCTTTAGGATCATCCACATTAGGCACAGCAATGGAGTCATCAAGAGTGCACTTGAGATTGATATTTTTTTGAACTAATGGCAACTTGGCAGAAGGGCCAATATAAGGTTGATGAGTTGTTGAAGGTGCTTGTGACACATGAGGATCTTGAACATATATGAACCCATATGGATACAATGGTGTCTCAACAGTTGTTTCTTCCCTTGTCTTGTACATTTCAATGATTTGTTTTTCTTTTGTCAATTCTAGTATCATCTATTTTAATTCTGCCAGTTGTCTGTTCATGTTCTATTGCATTCCCGTAACTGTTCCCTTAATCTCTTCTTGGGCCTTTTCTACTCTATCCATTTGACTTGCATCTTTATTTTCCATGGTTCTGGTACTGACTCGAGTACTATAAGCATGCAGACTTAACTGATCTTGTTTCCTATGATAGCTATCTTTGAACCTTTTATTAATTATCAAAAGTCAGAAATGCATGACATGAATTTATTATAAAAAATCTTTAACTTTGAAAGTTTAACAAAAACATATTCACAATCATCATTCTTTGTCTTTAACTAGCATGAAAAATAATGAATTTAAACAGATGATGCATGATGTGCAAGTCAAATTTTATTGTTGTTAAGGACAAGCTCAAATTCCCTCTTATAGACATTTCTTCCATCTCAAAAGTTTGGTGAAGACATACTCGCAATTATCATTTTTTCACAGTCTCTTTTAGACATATAATTATTAAAAATGGACAAAGGCATCAATTCATAGAAAATTTAGGTCAAAAGAAGTGTCCATTCATTCTCAAAAGTATCAAGTTTACACATTATGAGCCATTTTATAACTAGGGCCAAAAAGTGCTAGACCTACTTCACTCTCCCTTATCTCACCTAAGAAACCCAAAAATAGTTGACTATGATTGCTAAAGAGGATAACCCTTTTCTTTAAAACTTTTATATTTTATTCATCATCATGGCCAACCTTACTGTTGCCTACAACACTGTCTATTATAGCGACATGGATCAATGAAGGGTTTTTGTGAACAACTGGCTTTATTTTTATGTTAAAACCCAGATATTTGGCTTTTATCAATCCTTGTACCCTATGTTTTAAAGTCGGGCAGTCTTCCAAAAAATGACTTGTGATGCCAAAATGGTATTCAAATCGGGCATTATGATCATACCATTAAGGGAAAGGTGGTTTGCGGGGTTCAACAGGGATAGAGGAATGACTTAGTTTTCTAAAAGCAATGGGTATAACTCTATGTAGGACATGGGTATTGGATCAATATAGATTTTTTCTTTGGTGTTGCCAAAGTTTTTCTATCCTAAGGTTAGTTTGCGTTGCTGAAAAAATGATGGTATAATTGGTCTTGAAGTAAATTAAGAAGCTTTAGGACAAAGATTAGGCAAAGAAAATGGTGATATGATGGCCTGTTGAATAAGCGATTGTGGAATATGAAATGGTGAAAATGGATTCAGGTGTGAAATTCTTGAATGTTGCATGAAATTTGGGGGTCTAATCCTAGGTGCTTGGAAAAGAGGTTGGAAGTGGTCATAAAAAGGATTTGGGCGTGATTTTGGACTTGGAATAATTGGTGAAGGTTATTTGAAACTAAGTGACTCATTCTTGAAAATCAAACTTTTGAGTTCAGTCATTTGTATGGCTAGTTCACCCATTCCTCTCTTGAGTTCGCCCAAACCTTGATCACTGTTCAATCACTCAATGCCTTAATATGCTTTGGAAAAGTGCTAGAACTAGTAGGAGCTAGTTGATCTTGATTTGATGGAATCCAAAGTGACAATGATCCTTGAGGAGGAACAAACTCAACTTCAACACTACTTTTAACCATTTCCATCAATTGAGCCATCTGTTGTTTCATCTCTCAAAGCTCAACCCATAATTCTTTTTATTTAACTCCAAAGCACTAATCCTTACTTCCAATCAATCTTTCATTTTTGCTATTCTAATTTCTAGCAAGACAGACATTTTATTCAGGGACTTGGACCAAAATTTTTGGATTATTACCCTTATTGAATGAATGTCATAAAACAATTTCTAACTTACATGACACACATAGCATGTTCATAAATGTGACAATGATGTCTAATGAATGTCCTAAAATGCATATATGCTTAAGGCAATGAATTTTAATATATATAAAGGCCTAAATGAAAATTTTTATCAACCATGAATGTGTATGCAAGGAATGTAATGTTATGTTACAGGGATGGTGGGACATGAAATGCAATGTATGTTTCATAAAACCTTATTATTCATGAATCCATATGCATGAAATGCAATGACATACTTACATGAATCATGAAATGTATACTTATGACCAATGCAACATACTTGTATGGAATGCAAGAACCTATCAAGTGCACATTATATTTTTACATGAAATGCAATGCTTGTATTATGTCATCCTAATGAACTGACACTACCTTCAAAGATGTAATGGAATGGAATGTGCGCACTACCTATTAAGATGCATATGGAAGGCATGTATCATTTATCAACATATGCATAACATGGGATGCATGCACTATCTATTGATATGGATGGGATGAAATGCTCATATTATCCTATTATAATGTGCATGGGATAGAATACATGTATTATTTATTATGATGTACAAAATGCAAAAGATGAAACAAAATAAAAAAAAATTGAAAAGGAAAAATAAAATAACTAGGACTTGAAAATTAATTTAGCCAATATACAAAGAATTTAAGAAAATCTTTAATTTTTTCTGAAAACCTTTTTTTTTTTTTTTTCTTGTTGGATAATGCTTAAAAAAATCATTTTATTCTAAAATATTTATGAAAATGTAAATTTTGGATAACTACCAAAAGAATGAAATACATGTTAAAAGAAAAAAAAATTTAAGAAAATGCTATTCTTTTATTATCCATTTTTCAATTTTAATACATTTTTTGGTTATTTCTATAAAAAGGAAGCAGGGCTCTACCCTAGGCAAGCTTCCTTATGGTTCACAATATGCTAGGTTAGAATTTATACATCTAAAGGTTCTCAAACTATTCCTCACATCATTGTCCATTATAGACTAGTAAGGCTCCCCAATCTCACCCATTGTAGGCTACTAACTTAAAAGGTTCAAACTGAGTGAAAGTGTTTCACTAGCAAATGTGGAGGTTATCACCTCACGAGAGCGTAGTTACTTCACTTCCTCCTAAAAAGGATAGAGCCCAGGTCTAAAGCTCATACATGTTATGTTAGTGTATATGCAAAGAGTGTACAATGTAACATACTAATCAAAATATCATAAATAAATCATAAACATAAGATCAAAACCAAAATAATAACTAACATGCGATTTATTTTATTTATTAACTTGTAAATATTTTTTATGAAAATTTAAAATAAAAGAAATTAAATTAAATATCAAATAAAACCAATTAAATCCAATAATTGTTAATAGCGCATAATTAAAGTTTTGACCTAACTCTGGAATGTCCCCAGCAAAGTTGCCAAGTTGTCATAACAGTTTTGGAACCGCCAGACGTAAAGTATTTTATAATCGAGAAAAATAAAAAAGAGTCACCACCAATCTTTGTTAGAGTGTGATTAGCCACCTAAAAGTTTATCCTTTTAATAAAACCATAAAATCTGGTTTAAAGTTTATCAAAAAGATAAATTTTGGTCTATGAAAAATCAGGTTAGGCTCATGAGTCAGTTACTTGTGGGGAAAGATTAGCACCCCCATAACGTCCATAAATTGGTACCATTTAATTATGTGCTATTTTCAATGTTGGATGAAATGGTTTTGATTTGATATTTAATAATATAAATTCTCTTTTATTTTTTAAAAATTAATTTTATCAAAATTCTTTATTTAGGAGTATCGAGGAAATCTCTAAGTTAAAGAATTATTTTAAAATTCTCCAACATCTAGGCAGAACTTTAAAGATAATACTTTTGACTGCTATTTACCACAACATCCTTTGAAAATGAAAATAACATCATTTGTAAAAGATAATTATTGGTGACTTTCCTACATCTAGGCAGAGTACCAAAAATTATTTCTTTCGGAATATTATTTTTGTTTTATTTTAAAATTACACATTTTTAAAAGTAAGTAAATTAAAAAAAAAATTTGTATGAAAAAGTAAATGATGATACTATCATCAGCAAACAAATATACAAAATGAGTGCAAACAATAACAAATAAATGCAATTAAGCTAATAGGTGCAATGTATAATGATGAAATGCAAACTTGAAATTGGATTCTTAAATATAACGAGACCACCTTGACTTTCCAACATCTAGGCAAAGCTTAGGTGTAACTATTTATATTTAAGATCCCATATTATTATTATTCTTATTTTATTAAAGTTGTAATCCCTTTGTTAAGGCAAATTAAGAATTCGTGTGAAAAAATTAATGAAATAAAGTTTCCTAAATACCTCATCATCTACGCGACATTCGGGAACAAATTACTTCAAGTGAGATTTTCACACGTGTCCTTAGGATTTTCAGATGGTTTTGGTTAGAGCTTAAGTTGAGATTTTAAAGGTTAGGGTCTCAAGATTTTGAAGATTCAGAAATGTGTATCAAATTTGGGTCTTTACCTTTGGATTTTTAGGTTTTGAATTTTAAGGCTTGCGATTTTGGATTTTAGGGGTAGGGTTTCAAGTTTTGGATTTTGGGGTTTAGGTTTTTGATTTTAGGGTTTGAGATTTAGGGCTTTGATTTTAGGATTTGAGGTTTGAAGTTTTAGGGCTTTGATTTAGGATTTAATGAAAATGCGAACATCTCTAAAAATTTACAACATCTAGACAAATTTTTGAAGCAAGTTTGATTTTTATAATATCTGAAAATTAATTAAAAACTTCTCATATTTTTTTATGAAAATTTATTAATAATAAAATTATTAATTTATTATTATTATGCTTTTTTTATTTAATCATTATTTTTTACCCTTTTTAATTAATTTTTATATAATAATTCCCCAACATCTAGGCAAAATTATTTCTAAAAGTTATTTTTATTCCCTCTAACATCTAGGCAGGGAAAATAATAAAAAAAAATTTAATTTTTATATTTTTTAGATTATTATTATTATTATTATTATTTTAAGCATTTTTAATTTTTTTTAATTAATATCCTACTTGTTTTCATTTTTATTATTATTATTAAAATAATCAAATAAGTATTTTAACAAATTAAAAAACATATCATGCATGAATATTAAAAATAAAACTCAAAATAAAAAAATAATAATATAAAAAAATTTAGAAAATCTAAAAAAAAAAAAACTGAATCAGACCGGTCAACACTAGTCTGGATCGGTCTGACCAGTTCAACGATTCAATCAACGATTCAGGCCATCCAACAGTTCAAATCAGTTCGATCGATTCACTGACGATTCGTGGGTCGGATTGTGTGGATCTCGAATCGGATTCGAGTTGACCGCAGGGCCCCCTTAGTCCAAAATGACATCGTTTTGGGTTTTTCTCCTCTATGTAAAACCAAAAATTTTTTTTTACTTCATTCTCACCCTTTAGCCAGAAAAAAAATTCAAAGCTCCTGGGAGAGCTGCTAGGGCTCTGCCAATATCCGTCGTCAGACCGTCGCTCTGGCAACCGCCTAAGTCATCGTCGACAGTGGTCATCGGTGGTCGAAAATCACCAAAAAACTTCCAGAAGCTCCTTTCAACGTGTTCTTTCCAGATCTAATTTTCTTTTAACTAGAAATAGCACTGATCGTCGTAGATCTGGATTCAAAATTTTTTGCCTTCTCTTTGTTTTTTTTTTTTACGAAACTGATGTGATTTTTTTTTTACTTTTGCAGGTAGCTTGGTGCTGGGTTCCTCCTTACAAGGAAGACTGTGTTTGTCTTTTTTTTTTTTTTTTACTTGTGTTGTTTTTTTTTTGGTTGGATATGGGTTCTATTTGGGGTTGTTGAAAGTATTTTAGGAGGGTAGTTTGTCTAAGCTTGGGGGTTTCTGGTAGGGGTGGAATGAATGAGCTCTTGGGCATCCAAAGATGTATCCAAGATAAGGTGTTTTAGGGTCTAGCCTTTTGGGTTCTCTAGTTTGGGATAATAGGGTGTCTGTGTGGGCTTTTAATGTGTTTGAGAGAGGGCTTCCAAAGGGAAGAAGTCAGGGGGTTTTTAAGGAGCTTCAAAAGGGAAACAGGTGGTGTTTGGAAAGGTGGCTGCTAGGGTAGGTTGTAGAGGTGGCTGGTCAGGCTGGATAGGGGGTGGTTCTAGGGTAAGTTGCAGGCTAGGTTGTAGGGGGCAGCAAGGTGGCTGGTGCCAAGTATCAGCCGCCCTGCTTTATGCCACTTTTATTTTTTCTCCTTTTTTTGTATTTTTTTGTTTTAAAATTTTTTTAAAAATATATTTATTATTTTTATTAGTTTATTTTTCTATTACTATTATTTACTATTATAATTAATAATTTCAATATAAAAGACCTAGTAAAAATCTGGTGTCTATAATTATACATTAAGACCATGCATAGATACATTGACTTTCTTTAGCAATTGGAGATCGTGACAATATAGTTAGCACTGATCATAATCTATAAAAATGAGATTGACTAATGAGAGAATTAGTGATGAAGTCAAAATGTTTGATAATCTAAGTTCGAATGCTAAGGATTACAATGCTTTTGTGTATTGCTAACATGCTAAGGAACCTAATGAGTCACACATAATATGATATCTTGTGAAATATTAAAATTGGGATAAATTAAGTTGGACTTAATTTATTAGGTTAAAATTCAATATAGACAAACATACAAAAAGTCTAATACTAAATAAGACATTGAATGGTCGACTAAATATGTAATCTTATTGAAAATAGGACTTGGTCAATGGGTTATTCTATTGAGAATAAAATTACGCATAAGGAAACCCTAATACCTTAAGGTTTTGACTTACTTTTTATCTATATATAAAGAACTTTAACCACTCCCTCTCTTGTAGCATTCTAAGAGAATAGACATCTCATATGTTGAGAACAATTGAGAGAAAACGCAAAAAGAGAAATCAACTAATCTCACTAGTTAGAGATTTCTATTTTGAGTTCTTCCCATCTCTTAGAGATGGTTCTTTCATCTTGTTTGTGTGAATTACCATTAGAAGCTGCATGTTTAAGTAGCTTTGTGGCTTGGAAAATTGTGACGCCTCTAATCTTACATTAGAAAATGTATGGATATGGTATGATATATATGTAAAGATCTAAACTCAAATTTGTAAGGTGCCTTATGTGAGATAAAATTGTGAGATCTTTAGGTCAAATCAGACAATACCTCACAGATTGAGTATGGGTCTCTACAAATGGTATCAAAGCAATAGCCAGTCGATGGAAACTAAGTATTACATTGTAAGGGTCATTAAGTGCTACATAGTGGAGAATCACCTCTAGAATCTCAACATTTGGTGTGACCTTGATCCTGTGATTGGACTCGACTTGGTAGAGATGTAAAGCTTTAAAGGTGGAGAGATTGTGACACCTTCAATTCCACATGAGAATAATGTTTGGATATGGTATGATATATATATATATATAGACATAAACCTAAATTTATGAGGTGCCTTTTATGGGATAAAATCATAAAACTTTCAGGTTAATGTAGATAATATCGCACAGGTTGGGTACGGATCTCCATAGAAACAACTTGGAAGATCACTACCTTGAAGCAAAATAGTTTTGGCTTAAGAGGTACATACCTATAGCTGAAACCCATGTGTATATGTATATATAGTATGTTTATATGATCTTATTGATTGATCTTAGCTTTAGGAAATTAAAAATTTTAAAATTTCTCTACTTTAACTTTGCATATATTGATGAATGATTTGCCTTAAATGGTATCAAAGCCTTGTCAATATAGATTATACAACTTGGAACCTTGTTTGGTTGTTTTTGATATCAAAACTATTTTTATTACAATTTATTATTATGATGAGAAGACTAGAAAAATGATTATTATTTTGTTTTATTTTGATTTGATTCTTTTATAATATCAAACCATAAAGTCTTAGGATGATTAGGATTAAATTTCATGATTTATGGACATGGTTTACTTACTAAGATTGAATTTACTTCATGATCAATAAACTATTTTGGGTTTTAGTAGCCTGCTATGTGCATGAAGAAAATTTTAGTTCTCTCTTTAGCAATATTTGATTTATTTGAAATTTTAACCCATGATTCTGTACTGATAAATCATCTTGGCTTAAAATTTTAGAAATTTTGGACGAGATTTACCTAGCCAAATTGGAGTTGGTTTGAAATATGTCCACTGCTTCATGTAAAACCAATGACGTTGGAGAAGAAAAATTAATTCTCCTTCTAAGGCGATTGGTTTGCTACAAAATTTTAACATAAGATAGTAGACAACTTAAGGGTCATTGCGTTAAAGTTTTAGAAATTTTGGAGTTCTTTTGGTTATTCAAACATTGATGACAAAATATGCCTAGAAAATTATTTATGGCAGTTGCATGTGTCTAAATTGTTTAGATGCCTAAAAACCCTAATTTGATTATGGGATTATGCTTTATTGATGCAGTTAGTATTTTAAATGTTAAGAGCCCTTTAAAACTTATTCACTAAAGTTTTAATGAAAAGTAACTTGATAATCAAGTTTGGTATTCTAAGGAGACTTGTTTATCAAGATTTCAAGATTTACTTTTATGATTATCATGAAAAGTGGACTATTTTAATTAAAACCTATATAATTGTTACTTATGGTTTATCAATAACCAAATGAAAATAAGAGTTTTTCAAGAAGTTGTGAACTCTAGATTGGATGCTCAAAGAGGCTGGCATTGGATGCCTAACCTAAAGACCACAAATTCCTTAAAAAGAAGTCTTAGTTAAAAGAAACTTTCCTATTTGGATTAATATTTGGTGAAAACCTAGATTGGCTTTACTCCATGCATGATTTGGATTCCTAAAAGGCTTAGGATTTAATAAATTTGATTTCATTAAGACTCCAAAATAAATTAGAATTTCTAAATAGTTTAAGATTCCTAATTGACCTAGAACTAGAATCCTATTTAGACTAGGACTTCACAAGACTTGTAATTGGACTTGGATCTTAATTAACTTGATAATCGTAATTGGATCAGGACTTCTATGACCAGAGTAGTTGAATTAATTTACCTAAATAATTTAGGATATTAATTGCATAAGGAAGTACAAATCTTAGTTTGGTTAGAACTAAACTATTAATCTTAATATGACTAGGATTTCCCAATATAGGTAGTTTGATTTGGATTTTAATCAATTGATAATCCTAACGATTTAGGACATGAATTATCAATTTAAATTAAGTATCCAAATTGAATTATAAACCTTAAATGGTTTAGGACAAATAATTACAAACTACATATCCTAAAACATGTAGTAAACATATTCAGCCATGTTTTCCTAATTTGTCTAGGTTTTAAATAATGAGTTATTGAACCAAGTAAAACCTTGCATCATAATAGTTGAGTTAATATTTGAATATATGATATTGATATTAATTCAAATGATAGATTTGTAAGATCATGAACTTGAATTAAACATGTTATTTATCATATTTTGGATATAATTCTGTGATTGGATGATTATGACTTAGAACCCTTTTACATATATGTGTTGATGGTTAAATTATGCTTTATAGTATTTCTTTTGAAATAAGGCTTGCACGTTTGTCTCATCTCTTGAATTCTGAAGTTATATTATTTTCTTATCTTAGTCCCCTTGAATGTAACTCAAGGTTTCTTTAAATGATTAAGATAAAAGTTAAGTTGTAAGTCTAAGAATGAACACTTATGGCACCATGGAAGCACCAAGGAGATTTAGCAAGATAGCTTTTGAAGTTTTATCATTGCAATCCCTAGGTTTTTTACCATCTAACTTCTTATTGGCTCAAAGGAAGCTAGCTTAGTGAAAGCCCATAATCATCCAAAGTAATATGCATGGTAGATTTCTATATATGTTTGATATATGATAAATACCATACGTGCTATGTTGGTTAGTTATTATACATGCTAGAATTTATGTGTGATAAATGCCATGTATAATTGTGAAATACATGATAAGATTACTTGTATTAGATATAAGATGAATTTTTATGCGTGTTATATGGAACCTATGATAAATTAAAATCCTTCATGAAAATATTAAGTCTTGATGCTTTCCATTAATATAAACAACAAAACTTTCTACTTGTGGAGCTTGTTAAGACAATACTTAAGGTGATCATTTTTTGAAATAAGGTTGTGCTATGGTTAATGGGTCTCACTTAACTAACATTATATTGTTTGGATGCAAAAAACTTAACTGTATAATGTTAGAGGCAATGATTAGGCAAATCACATGAGATATGATATGACAAGGAGTTGTCATCCAATTAATCTAGAAGTAACATAGGATGTGATTAATAAGCAAGTTATCTACCTAATTTACTTATCATGGCTTGTTGGGATAATACTCAAGGTTATTGTACACTAAATAGGATCCTTCAAAAATATAATTTTTTTAAATTTATAGTTGAAGGCTATTGATTTGAATAAAATAATGGTAGCTACCAATTAAAAGATAAAAAACCATATCTAAATTGGTTTAATGCAACATGACTTTTACTTATTTATACTTTATACTTGTATGGTTTTTAGAATATAGAATAATAACTTGTTAATTTAAGGCATATATGATGTCAACTTGGCTAAAACTTCTTTGATTGGTACTAAGATTTGAGAATAGTTCTCAAGCAAGAAAGGAACTTGTTTGTTTGAATCTATCTATCCCTATTAAAAATATTAAGAGACTAGAATCTATCAAAATCATAGAGATGATTTGATAAAGTCACATATATAATATTGGCTATCATGAGTTCTAAGTTTCTAAAGCAACATCAAAAGGGTACTTTTGTTCTTGTTTTGTCTTCTAAGATTAATAATGGTTCTTTAATTAGAAAAAAGCAAAGTATCATAAATTGCTAAGCTAAAAGGTAGAATAAAAAAGGATAAAGACAAGGGCACTTATCATATGATGACAAGAGAGGCTATTGAAAGATAAAATTGAGAGTTTTATTTGGTAAAACTTGAACAATAAGAAACTTAGTGAAGTTTCTAATTCAAGTATAATGCAAAAATTTAATAATAAAGCAAAGGCATTATTTTGAGCCATCAGATTATATAACTCTGTTTGTTACACAACCACTATATATATAATCTTTGTACTTTATCAATAACTTATGTGGTTTCAATTAAATAAACCTAGCCGTATCATTTATGTCTTGAATTAAAATTCTCTAGCTAGATCCATATTTAAATACCCAAAATTTGAAATAGTTGTTAGAAGAAAGAGATTTAATTACTAGTATTTAATTGAAAAAGCCAAGTATTAGGTAGTATGTAACCATGTCATGAAAATAATGTAATAGTGCACAAAGATAATCCAATAGCAAGAATAAGAAATAAAAAGAAATGGTCTCAAGAAATGGTGTCAAGCAATTGATCATTACTACATAATCGGCTTGACCAACTTTGGATTTGAAAAAAGTCATGTGGATGGCATTAACAAAACCAAAGACATAAATTAACATTCATTCACTTATAAAAACCAAAAGGAACTACAATTGACTCATTTGTTTATCATTTTGCACATGTGGTCATGACATGAAAATGAAACCTTAATTTTTTTGTTAAGAAGCATAAGGTTGGATTTCCACAATTCTCTGATATAGTTAAGAATAGCTGCCCATCTAAAAATGTTTTGGCTATTGTGCATACTTTTCAATTTTATTGGTCAAGATGATACTTGTGCTTGGAAAGAATAATATGAAAGCTTTTATCTATTTTATTTTCCAACTATTGGTAAAGATTTGTGTCGTTTTTGTCTAAAAATGAGCCAACCACTTTGCAATTTGACATTGGTTGTAAAATATAAGAACACTTTCTTCTTGTTTCTGTTAGCATTCATTTTCTGACTGCCTCTCAATTCAGTCTATTTAGCATTTTTTAAAAAGGTTTTAAGTACTATTTACTAAATTTCCACTTCTGTTATAAAAAATATCAACTCTAACCAATTAAAGAAAACAAATTTGATTTTAATTGATAACCAACTGCAATGAAACACTCCTAACTCCAATTCAATGATTCATCAAGCACAAATTTAATTTAGTGATTGAGAAAAGGTAATTAAAGAAAATATTTCCAAAGATAAAAGAAGATCCCGTAAAGATCAGAACATTATGCTATCACAAAATAAATCACTTATAAAATGGAATACTAAAATATAAAATAAATAGAGTTAAAACTCTTACAAGTCAATAGTTAGCTTTAAACTTTCCCTATATAGTTTAGCTATTGTTCCACCCTGTAATAATCCCATAGGAAAAACCATTAACATAAAGAAAAACACATCTCCAAGAAGAAAATTTTGAATGGGAAAAAAAAAAATAAGACAAATATGTTACCATCACAAGCTGGCTTTCAGTTGAATAAGCAAGAGCGAGAGGCAGAGGATAGAAGGAAAGGAGCTCAAAACAAAAATAAAAAGGCTATAGAGATGTGAAATAAAGTTACCAATGTAAGGTTATTTGGGTTTTGGTTTTTGGGAAATAGGGAATGGGAACTGTGAGAGTGGGAGACTAGCAATTGAGTAAGGCTGTAAGAGAAAAAGATGAGCAGCATAGATGTGAGTGAGATGAGGTGAGCACCATGAGTGGTGGGAGAGAAAAGGTAGGCAAGATAAGGTGAGACTATGCAAAGTTTTTTTAATTGTTGTAAATAACTTGTTTTTTTGTCCACCAATTATTTAATTTAGTGTTTTATTTTATTAAAAAGGGAAATTTGAGAAATTATAGTTTTTGAGAATTTATATTAGAGGCAAATATTATGAGAAAGATTGAGGCAAGTCTAAAATTGAAAAAGAAATTAATAATTACTATTTTTTTGAACGTATTTTGGTCTTAAGTTGGATATAGGTAAAGCTTATGATTTGGTGGAATAGGGTTTTTTTATCAAATATCATGGATAGACTAGGATTCCACCCAAATTGGATCTCTTTAGTGATGAATTGTGTTACTTTGTTTCATATTCTCTTATTGTTAATGGTGATATCACTAATGCCTTCAAACTATAGAGAGGACTTTTCTAAGGAGATCCTTTATCGCTTTATTTGTTTTTGATCTGTATAGAGGGTTTATTAGCTTTGTTGAAAAAAAGGCAGCAACAAAACCTAATCAATAAAGTTTGTCATAATGGTTTTAAAGCCACTGAATGAATTTTAAAACATGAGAAGTCACTACCAATATTTTTTGACTAGGTGTAATTAGTCACATATTAAAACTTATCATTTTTAATAAAATCTTTAAATTAATTAAAATTTTATTAAAAAGATAAGTTTTGGAGCCTACGAAAACTGTTTAGGTTCATGAGTATAGTTACGTGTAGGAAATTATTAGCACTCCCACAACACTTGTTTTAAAAACGGTACCAATTAATTATATGTTATCATTTAATATTAACAAAAAGCTCTTAATTTTAATATTTAAAAATAATTTCCATAATTTCTCTTATTGCAACAAAAATCTTTTGTTTTTTTAAGTCCTTTGCTTGAAAAATAAATAAAAACCCTGCGTATTGAAAATTTTCAAAAAAATGCTCTAATACTTTAGCAATATTAAAAAGAATTTTCTCACTTAGAGATTTTCAAGAATCACTATTTGAACTTCTCAAGAATTCTATTCTCAACGGTTCATATTTATATTCAAGATCAAAATTTAAAAAATGTATAATAAAATCACACTTATAATTTAGCCCGAATAATATCTTCTTTTTATAAAAATTTGCTTTTATTTTTATTAAATAAACAATAAATGAAAATTTTTATTAAAAATTACTTTAAATACCCCAATATTTTGGCAACATTTTAAATAAATCTTTTTACCTATAAATTCTTAAAGAATCACTACTCGAACTTCTTTAAGATCTTATTTTCGTAGATTTCATTTATGTGTATAGTTAAATGGTGCATATGAGGTATGAATAATAAAGCATAATATTCATGCATAGGTATGCACACTTTCTTTGTGTATTTATTTTTTATTTTGTTTTATCTTTATTTTTTAAAATTAAAAAAAATTATTTGTCGTAATTTCATTTTTTTAAAAAATTTTACTTATTAATTTTTTCCTTTTCTTTTTACATTTTTCATTTTTTTAATAGAAGAAAAATATTTTTTTTTGAAAATTTTTATAAATGCTTTACTAAACTGATAGTATTAAAAAAATTTTCTCATCTAAAGATTTTTAAAGAACCACTACTCAAACTTTTTTAAAATCCCATCATCAGATGCTCGTATTTATTATTTTATATCTTTTAAAAAATTAATTAATGCTAATAATATTCATGTATTATCATATGTAATTTGATTCATAAAAGCCTTATTTTTTTTCATTTTTAATTAAAAAAACTAAATGAAAATCCTTTGTCGAAATTTTTTTGAAAGAAGTGAGAGTTATGTGTCTTTGATCCTTTTTATTTTTCAAGTCAAAGGGGATAAAACATGAGGGAAAAATGGTTAGCTACAAGTAGGCTTGGAAGCTGGGGAAACTCTAGCAGGGAAGGCTACCATAGCAGCCGACCTCCCTCTCTTTTATCTTTTTTTCATTTTGATTAATTTAAAATATAACAAAAATGAAAGTGGACTTTAAAATTAATTTTGGATTTTCTTTGGGTTTTTAAAATCCAAATGAGTTTAATTAGGTCTCAAATTGGATTGGTTTAAAATTTTATTTGGATCTTTATCGTATTTTAAGTCTATAAACCCAAATAATTAAATTTTGAATGATTTAAATTAAATTGGATTCGATCTTGACCCATATAAAATGATCCATTCAAAACAAAATCAAATGAGTTTAATTATATATACCTAATTAAAGTGCTTGAATAAACTCAAACCGAAACATCTAAATCAAATATAAAAATTAATGAAATTAAATTATTTCGAACAAACTTAAGTGTCTACAAAGTCAAACCAATCATTATGGTCCAAGAGTTACTCACCTTTTCTTTGCTGATGATAGCCTATTGTTTGCCAAGGAGAACAAAAGCAAAAGCAAGAGAGTGAAGCACGTGCAAAAGAGATATCGAGAAAGCTCGAGCCAGAAGATTAACTTTGACAAATCGGCTTTATCTTTTAGCAACAACACAAAGGAGGAACAGAAGAATGACATAAAAAACATGTTAGGGATTTAGGATACCATGAATATGGAAAGATATTTCTGGCTTCCATCGACGATAGGGTAGGATAAAAAAAAGGGCATTTCGAGAACTTAAGGAAAGAATTGGTGCATGTATAAGTGGCTGGTGTCAAAGACCTCTTTCGTAAGGGGAAAAGAGATGTTCATTAAGTCCATACTCCATGCCATACTGTTGTACGCCATGAGCTGTTTCCTATTGCCAAAGTCCTTTTGTGATGAAATAAATGGTTTGATTAGCAAATATTGGTGGCAGCACAACAAAGAAAGAAAAGGCATTCACTGGCTTTGTTGGAAGGAGATGTGCAAGTCCAAATACGATGGAAGTATGGGTTTTCATGACATGGGGGATTTCAACAAAACAACGCTAGCCAAACAAAGTTGGAGGATCATCACCAACACAAAACACTACTCCATCGTGTATTAAAAGCAAGGTATTTTGCAAATAGTTCATTCATGGAATATGAGTTGTGGAATCAACTTTCTCTAACATGGAGAAGTATATGGTCTACTAAAGCTATCCTCCAAAAAAGGGTGAGATGGAGAGTTGGTAATGGGAAAACAATCAAGATATAGAGAGATAAATGGCTCCCGTTCAATGATGGCTTTATGACAAAATCTCCACGGGGCCAATGGGACGAAAATTGATTGGTGTCTGAGCTAATAGATGAAGGTACACACTGCTGGAAATGGCCCTTGATACAGGAAATGCTTCAACCAGCAGAGGCTGTGGCAATTTATGCTCTGCCAATTAGTAAACTGGGCTCGAATTATGCATTGGTGTGGCATTATGAAAACAAAGAGGCATATACGGTCAAAAGTGGCTGTCGGTTACTTTAAAGCATGGCATAAGATGGTAGCGATGAGGAAGAGGAAAGTGAGAACCACAGAAAATGTAAAGAGGTCTAAAAGAGAATATGGTCAGCCAAAGTACCAACAAAGATAAAAATTCTAATGTGGAAAGCAAGCAAAGGCATACTACCAATGAAGGTTAACCGGGTGAGAAAACAAATTTTGAGGAGAAGCTACATGCATGAGATGTGGTTTAACGGAGGAAACTGTGTATCATGCGATGAATGATTATTGTTGAGCAAAAGAAGTTTGGAAGCATTTAGATTTTCGTAGGGAGAACAATTTAGAGGAATAAAAAGGCCTATGGACTCGCTAGTTCAACAGATGGGGAAGCTTGATGAACTACAACTACAGCTATTTATCGTTATAATGTGGGCTATATGGAATGATCGAAACAGAGAATACCATGGCGAACCAAGAAGGGATACTAGCCTGACAGCATCGTTTGTGAAGAAGTACATGCAAGAGTTCAACCAAGCATAGCTAAAGCAACCTGGTAGGAAGGAACCGATTCAACAGAGATGGCAACCCCCTTGACAAGGATTGTTCAAGGTAAATTTCAATGGTGCAGTTGACAGGAATAGGGGCGTAGGAGGAGTTGGGGGTGGTTATGAGGGATGTTGAGGGCTAGGTACTTGGAACAGATGCAGACATTCTACTGTGAATAACAGACTCTTTCTGTGCTGAGGCAATGGCTGCGGCTTGTGCTTTAACCTTTGCCAAAGAAATAGGGTTTAATGATATAGCTTGGGAAGAAGATGCCCTTACTATTATGAGGAAAATGCAAAGGATGAATCATGACCTTTCACCCATTGGAACAGTAACTGAAGAAGCCAAAATCATAGCTGCAACATTTAACACATGTTGGTTAAAACATGTAGGCAAATCTAGGAGTACATTGACACACAGACTAGCAAAATATGCTTTGGAGACTCTATAGCCATGTATTGGGTCGAAAATTGTCCTGAATTTTTACAACAATTTGTATTGAAAGATTCTGATTATTCTTAAGGATGAATGGAAATCTTATTTATTAAAAAAAAAAATTTGTTCTTTCACTTGTAAAAGATTGTCAGTGGCATCTATGAATTCCAAAAGATTTGAACTCAATGAATAGATAAATTGATTGAATAAACAGTGCAATTTGAAGAATTACAACTTTTTATTATGAGCTCTATAAATAGAGATTTCACAATTTATTTCAAAAGACCTTTTGAACAATGTATAAAAAAAATGATTTTGTCACTCATTAAGAAGTGCTTAGTGATGTAAATTTATTGGTGCGAATTGAAGTCAAATAAGGACTTATCATATCCATTTAACTAATTCAATTTTCCCCGATTTATACCATAAATGATAGGAGAAATAAGTTTGAAAAAAAAAAAAAAAAACATTTGTAACATAACTTAAAGTCACAAGTCTTATTTTCTAATGTCATGACTTCTCATTTTACGCCAATCAAAATCATAAAAACAGCATTTTATGGACAAATTCTTTTTTTTTTTGTCAAAAATATGAACTAATCGAATGTAAAATTTAACTTAATTAATTTATATAATCACTTTAAAAAGTGATTTCCAGCAAATTTGAAAATCAAATTCCAATAGTTATAACCTCTTTCTTATTTTCTATTCTCAAGCTGCAATCACTTATGTATAAATAAATAAAAAAAATCTAAACAGCTTGAACACATTAAAAATTTATAGAATTACAAACATGTTACTATAAGTAGACTTGTTCATGAGATTGGATCTTGGATAAAAATTTTTTTATTTCATTTCAGTCCAACTCAAATTATTATTTTATTAATTACAGGTGTTTTTTATTTAAATATTTTTAAATATTAATATTAAAATATTTTTTTAATATTAAATAATATTATTTTAAATAATAAACTGCTCTAATCAAACCCGAATGGACGGGTTGGACCAAGCCGTGACATGGTCTTGCACCATCCATGTCTCTTTCCCTTCGTTTCTTTTTCTTATTCATCATGTATTAAAATAGATCATTTTCACAATATAATTATTCATTTGTTTCCTTGTTTTTTTTTTTTCAAAGAATACTTCATGACTAGATAAAAACTTGTATGTTTCTTTTAACAAAAATTCAGATTTTGCATTTAAATCTTTAATTATAAGTGATGTATTAATACATAGATTGAAATAAATAATATTCTTACATTGTATAACCTAGACCCTAAATTTAAAAGATTTACATAGATATATATTTTTAGAATAAATATTTTCATAAATCTCCTCTTCCGAAAACGAAACAAAAAAAAATACAAAAAAACCCACTAATCTATGAATTGACCTAAAGGCTTTTCTGGACAACAACTTAATTGTAATTTATTACGAGTTCAACTTCAAAAGTAACGAGGAACAACCATGTATTTGATTTTGTTAACATCTCACGTTTAGCAAATTTATTGAAAATTATATGAATATGCAATATCATTAATTAATAGGAAGAAAATTTGTCAATTTTTTGAATTGACAATCCTCATCCTACCATATTTTTTGTTACTTTTCTTTTGGTACATATTATTAGTGCTTTTGTTCAACTTGAATTACAAACTATAATAAGATACTCATTACCAATGGCAAGTTTGCTAATTTAAAAAGATCATGTGCTTAAGGTTAAATGGATTTGGATTTCAGTTATATCAATAGTTCTTAAGTCATTTTAATATGAAAGTTAAATTTGAAGGTTAATTCAGTTGATTCAAATAATCATTTTAAAAAATGATATTTAGTAAGTTTTAAAAGATAATATCTAATAAATTTGATATTCAAATATTAAACCATTTTTTTATTTTTAAATTACAGCTTTTGTTATGCCAAAACTTTAAATAATATGAAAGTTGTAGTAATCTTATTTGTATGCTAATCATTCTGGTCTTTGTTTTTTATAACAAAAATGAAATAAAAAGAAAAAGAAATAAGAAAGAAAAGCTATATAGCTATTACATTATCCACATGTGATGTGAGCAAGTACACGAGATCGCAAAGTGAGGTTAAAGTTTGGGTGTTCTAAGGGAAAACAAGAGTGGTGCTATTTGCATTTCAAAAAATTTTTAATACACCAAAAAAATATTAACTTTTAATAAAATTATTTAAATACTTATTAATTATTTTTTTTTATCTTTCATGTCCTTTTTTTCCTTCTCAGTAAGTTATTAAATATCTATTTTTAAAAACTTTTTCAATGCATCAAAAATTTATTTTCAAAAACTTCTTCAATGTACTAGAAAGTTATTTTGGGAAACTTTTTCACTATACCAAAAAATGCATTTTTGAAAAGCATTACAATTATTTGGAAATATATTTTTGGAAGTAATTTTGAGGTCAGTTTCTTTGTTGTATTAGATACGAGATGATAGATTTTAATCTCTTGATCAATGTTTGGTACGAGAATATCAAATATCTCTTTAATGATTTTTCTGATGTATGGGTTATTTAAATTTAATAGTGAAAACCTCTAATCTTTCAACTGTACTATCCATTTAATAATATTTGCAACATTTTTTCAATTCTAATAAACATGCATCTTAGAGAAATCGCAAATTGTGAAGAAACACTTGTGGAAATTGGTTATTGTACCATGAGCGATGAAACAATTATGTTCCATCACATATGATACAACAACCAACTTGCATGAATACCTTTTTACACTTAGCGATTCCTCTTAAATGCACGTTTGTCAAAATTATAAAAATATTACAAATATTATTAAATAGATAGTACTTGGTGGCTAAAAGATTAAAGATTCTTATTACCGAATTTACTAGCCTGCTAATGACATTGTTAAGATTAATATTCATTACAGTGCCAAGTTATTGTGTATTAGAAATATAATTTTGGAAGTTTTTTAAAACTTCTAAAAATGAATGTTCAGAAACCATTGAGAAATTGTGGAAATACAATTTTGATAATTTTTAAAAGCTTCCAAAAATAAGGGATTTCGGAAGTTCTTGGACAATTCCAAACATCCATATTTGAAAACCTTCAATAATTTTTAAAAATTTATTTTCAAAATATTTGAATCGTACCTCAAATTGCATTTCAAAACTTAAAATCCTGAATCTTATAAAACTAAACATAAAATCAAATGGAAAAAATTAAAAAAAAAACAAACGATTTACCTTTGATTATAAGATATCTAACGTTAAATAGGTGATTGAGGCTTGATTTGGGGATTAGTCCTTTAAGGGTTTGAGGGTTTTTGGTTGAAGAAGATAAGGTGTAAGAAAATGTGGTGTTTGGGTTTTTAGTAAATTTGTGTTTTGGGTTTAGGGTGTATTGAGTAAAAAATTACTGTTAATAATAATGGGGTGTGAAGAGAAAGAAGTTGGGGTGAAAATAGCACCACTTAGAAAACAAAATTGCAAGCAAGTATACATGAGTTTGTATGTACTTCAAAGTTGTTAATATTGTACTAGATAACATTTTGGTTTTTTTTAAAAAAAGGATATATACTAGTATTAGTTATTTTGATACATTATTTCAAATTTTTTAGTTTAGTATAAATATATTTATAAATATGCATGAACTTGTATATTATAATACTATTAATAATTTACAAAATAAATATGCAATATCTTTAAAAATCAAATAAATAAATTTAAAATTATAAAAAATAATATCATAAATTTTTTATAATATTTTTTAAATATTTAATCTAATCACATGATATTTAAATAAATATTTTTTATGTAAATATTATGATAAAAACAAAGAGATAAAAAAATTAACCAAAGGTTTATAATTGTTAAATTTTATAAAAAGAGCATAATTACTTTCTCAACAAAAATGGAAATACTTATAAACTTTAAGTTGAAAAAATAAAATATAATAAAAAGTTATAATAAAAAATTGAAAAATTATTTTATTAATTAATTTTAAGTTAAAAATAATTAACTAACAAAAAAATAAATTATAAATTATAAAATATATTTTACATTCACATTTCAATCAAAATAAATTAATCCATCAAAATTCATCAAAATTAATTAAAATTTAATAAAAATAATCGATATTATTTGATATTAAATTTAGTATAAAAAATAATATTTAAATATATAATGTAAATAAAATAAATAAAATGTACGGACCAATGCAAACGAAAACCATAACAAAATTAACAATTATGATCTATTTGCTATTATGAGTGTAATCAAACCGAGTCGAGTCGATATAGTGAGAAGCTCGAGCTTGAACTCGACTAACAACTCGCGGCTTGATACTTGACTTGAACTCGATCGAGTTTAATTTTTTAAGCTTGAGCTCGATTTGTGATCGAATTTGAATTACTCAAACTCGCTCAATTAAACTCGATTAATATGTAAAAATAAGTTTCGATTCATATATTTGATAAGAGTTTGATTATTTATACTTGAGTTCGAACTTGAATTCGAAATATTTTATTAATTAAAATAATAAAAATATATTTAAATATAAAAATTCGATTAAGTTCGAGAACTATTCGAACCGGATATAAAAATATTTAAATTTGACTCGATCAATAAATCAAATTACTCAAATTCAAACTCAACTTAATAATAATCGAACTAAATTTAAATTTTTTTCGATTCGAACCTAAATAATTTACGAATACTAATATATTATTTACACCCTGACTTGCTACCGAAGCTGTGTCTCAGCTGCCGATATCAATTTTCTTACACACGCCAAAAGAACACACAGATTGCAGCATGCACACTGCACACAAAGAATAGAGAGCTAACGCCAATCCCAAAGCCAATCAATGAATACATCCTTAAGCTTTCTCTCTTTCTTTTTTATCTCTTATCCATGCTGTCGAGAATGAAATAACCTTACTCTCTTAAAATCTGATTATTTCTTGATCTGGGTTTTAACACTCTGTTTCTCCAGATCATAGGTTTTTAAAGTTTGAAACTTTCATTTTTTTTTTTGTTATTCCAAGTTTCTAACTTTCTCAAATAACTAGCACTGGAAAGGAAAAAGAAATCTGGGTTTGCTTGGTTTTTAACAGATTCAAAGTAATGAGTTTCTTGTTAGAGATGCACATTGACTTTGGTTCATTTCAGGTTGGTTCCGCTGCTGCCTCTGTCTTATCTATCTTTATATAGCTTTTTGGTTTTGGAATATTGAATATCTATCTTTAACCTATTTCCCTTCTGTTGAGTTCATCTATCATGAAATTTAACTGCTTTTTGTGGAATCTTGATTGAATGACCTAGTAAAGATTGTGATTTATTTTCAAAGTTTAGGTTTTTCTTTTTGATATTCTGGAATCAGTTTTACGTTTCTTCTGTTTTCTTTTCTTTTTTTTTAGTATATTGGTATTGTATTTGCTTCTAAGTGTGAGTTCATGTAAATTTCAAAATACTTTATCATTTTAAGGCTATTCAACTTTTTCCCGGTTCACGCTTTGATTGGATATCTGCACTTGTAAATTCACTTTATCCCCTCATTGGATGTGGTGGAAATGTTGGAAAAAATGGTCTATTTCAATTCTCAGTCCTGGTGTTCTACAACTTGAAATTTAAAGGCAAAAATACTTCTCTCAGGTCTAATAGAATTGTAAACTTCACTCAATCTGGTTCACTGGCCATAGAAATTGGTAACTCGAGCTTTTATTTATTTTTTGTAACCTCTTTTCACATGTCAATTAAACCTAGATTATATATCCTCAGATGTCCTATCTGCATCTTTTAAAACCCTTCTTTTGATGTATTCTGAAAATTGAACCATCCTTCTAATTACTTTAATTGTAATGATTGGCTAGCCGCGCAAGTATTTGAGAATTGAGAGTCTATAGTGTTCATTGACATATGCTAGAGAAAATTTTTGGCACCATAATGCTTAATGTGTGCTTATCCTCATCAAGTTTCTCAATTGAACTAGAAAGTCTTTATCTATAAATCGTCCATGTCAGCTGGCAACTTTTTTTATTGTTTTTTATAATTCCATTATCAATGAGTCCTTTTTATCATCTCGGTCTGAATCTCCTTTGCTGTTTGAAATGCCATAATATTGCCCTCTTTTAAAATATTGCGCTGCATGTGTATTGAGTTTGATTTTGATCTTTGTTAATATCTAATGAAATCTGTTATTGTTTCTTTAACCAAACTCTTGTATGTGGATTTATGGTTCGGCAGATTGCAACTTTATTTGTATGAGAGCTGTTCATTAGTTGGGTTTGAGATTATGGGTAGATGTAGAGGAAAGGGAAAGAGGATGACTGTTAGCAACCATGAGGATGCTGGAAGTGGTGAAGAAGAGAAAATTCCTGCACATAAGAGAAGAGGAAGGGCACAAAAACCATTAAAAGATGAAATTGGTGAAGAAGTTGAAAAAATAGAAAAGGATGATGGTGAGAGTGGAAAAGCTGGTATTACAAGCAAAGAGAAAATGAGTCCCTCTGCTGCAGAGAATGGGAAAAAGAGAAAATGCAACTCACAGGTAAAAGAGAAGCCTGATTCAGTCAAAGAAGAGAATGGCATTGGCACCAGATCAAGCACTGATGACTCATTAAAATCTAATGGTTTTCGGCAAAATGGGAGTAGAAGGAAAAGTAAGCCACGTCGGGCAGCTGAAACAGGTGTTGAATGCAAGTGAGATTGCGGTACTTATTGCTATAGGTCTCTTCTTTTTCACTTTGCCATATGCATTTTGAGATAGGAAGTGAGGCCTAGTAAATCTCTAGTCAATATTGCATTTAGGTAGTGTTTCTTTTGATTTTTGACGATTACCTATCTTTAATTCATTTTCCTTTTTTTTTTTTCTTTTGCTTTTGGAGTTTTGAAACTGATTGTGCTGGTTGTAATTTTTGAAAATGCTATTATAATCTATATCATCACTGGATTCTTGTAATATATCATCTGGATTATAATGCCATGCTCTTCTTTTCACTTCATTTTCACAATTATTTGGTGGCTGCCATAATACCAGCTCGGTACATACTATCTAGTGCAACTAATGGATGACTATTAAATCTTATTTTCCCTCCACCCTCAAAATTTGTCTAATGATGTAAGAATTTAGTTTATTACTATTTAAATTTTGTTTAGGTGCTTTACATAGATAGGTTTTAAAAATAATTATGATAAATTTCTGGTTAAACCATTTTCTTATCTAGTGTGCTAGGCCTATGTAGCTTCCCCTGTATTCCCTTAAATGCTTCGTTTTGCAGTCAAACTTTCTTCACATGATTATCATTTGTAATTTGCTTCCATGACATTCAACCATTTTTCTCACAGTCTTCTCACTTTTTGGACACAGTTTCTAAAGTTTCCCCACTTCTGGTTAGAGGGGAACTGGGTAAATCACGTTTTGTCTATAGAAAGTGTCAGATTCTCAAATATGTAGGTGCTAAACTGGTAGTCTAAGGCATGATAATTTAATTGGAACGTATAAAAACAGTTCATGTGCTTACTGTGTTTTAATGAATTTTGGCTGCATTTGATTCTGGAAGGATTGTGAGGACTTTGAGTTCTGTCTGAAAGGTAGGGTCTTCAAGTATCTTGAGGCCAATGCTTTTATGCCACCATGGGCTGACACTAGAGGGAGACCTCAAATGTTTGTGGATGCTTTTTTTTATTGTGGTTTTCGTTGATTCATTGCTCTTAGGATTGTAGATTTTCCACTGAGTTAGAGCATTGTTTTGATAATTTTCTCTGAAATTCACTAATTTTCTTCAAATCACTGATCTTTTAGCTTTGAAGTTTTTTTTCTTTTAAATCATATTATTTTTACTTTTTATCGCAATTTTGCTTGTTTTGTATAACATTTGAAGTGCTTAGAAGATCTAAAAGCAAAGGCTTTTCATAAATAAGGGTTGATCGAAATATCTGTGCTGCCAAAGGTCCTGAAGATCGCTATTAGAGTTATTTCTTGGAGCTAGACCATTTGACAAGAGATGAAATGACAAACTTCACTATAGGCATGAAAGCCTTCTAGAATTTAGACGTTGTTTTGAATATAATGGCATGGCATACAATATCAGCAATTGCACCTGCACAGCGCATACTGTGCAAAGTTACATAAGATATGTACACATACAAATTGATCATCTTTAATCAGTTAGGCTTGCACCTTTGCTTATTGGAAGATGAGAAGTTCATTGCTGCCTGACATGTGCTTTCAATATAATGTTAACATTGTCATGGAAACTGCTTGTAAGCTTAAGCATTGAGATCAAGCAAGGTATATGACATTCTATATGTAAGGAACTTATTTTGCTTAAGCATGCTGATCAAAGAAATCTAATTTAGCATGACCATTGACAACACTGGTTTTAAATCTACTTTGGTTGTTCGAGTGTTTGAGGGATTCGGTGGGATGGCAAGCTGATGTTCAAGCATGCTTAATGCTTTGACATGTTATGGCAGATCTTATGCAACTAAAATCATTTTTACGTTTTATTGCATTCAAAAGCAATGTTTTCTGCCAAATCGTCACGAGTGAAGTTAGCCGGCACTCTTCAACTCTGTGCACTTGGCCTGTGAAACAAAGTACTTTTCTGTCAAAAAACCGATATGTTTAATCTTTAAAACAGGTTGTTCATTGATTTCTTAACACAGATCACACGTCTACCAATGAACTGTTAGCTTAATGATATTGGAATCGATATCAGAGTTGTACGTTACTAGTTCAAATTGCCGTCGTAGCTTCAAAAAAAATGCAGACTACACATCGCATATCTTACCGCGTTGTAGTTAAATTTGATAGCTGTCAACTTGACTTTAAACATAAACCATCAAGTCTTTTTCAACTTTTCTAGGTAAGTTTTAATTTGATAGCTATGATAGCATGTCAGTATTAAATATGATGTTAAAATGATTTAGCTGTCACCCTTTAATGCATGAAAGGCATGATGACATGCCATGCCTTTGGTGATGTCTGCCATAGACATAATGCAACATGTTGGACCCATTCATACCCAACTACATTGAATAAATGCTTATAAGTGGAAAATTATACTACAAAATTTGAGCCAAGACAGTCCTCACCTCTTTCTCCAAATTTTAACTAAACAGACAAGTTATCAGTAATTATTGTTAGTGTTCTTAATAATAATAATAAAAAAGTAAATGAAACAACCGGTGAAAAGAAAATGAAAGATCCAGGTCGAGGAAGGAAGGAAAGAAAGAAAAAAGGGGTCTTACCTTATTTGTTTAAAGTAGCATTCCAAAGCATGTTTGGTTCCACAATGCATAGTAATTCAGGGGCCTATTTCCACTCCCCTTAAACAAGAATGAATGACTATTCTTTGATTGTAGTAAGTTTAGGATAATTTTGCCCTCAAACATTTTTTCTTTTCATTTCCATTCTTATCTCTTTTTTATTATTTTTTTTAATTCTTTTTTTCCACAAGTTCTACCAGTGTTCTTTCTAGAAAACTACCCATTCAAGTATGAAGATGAATTGCTATGGCCAAGGGCCCATTTGGATTCAACGTGGCATCAGCACAATGGATTTCTTCAGCATTTTGATGAAATCGCACCCTTCAAACTTTTATGGATATCACAAAGTGCGGTGCAGTTGGATTTGTTGATTGTACTTGACTGGTAATTTTGCACTGGAGATTAAGGGTCCAGTGAGCCATTGTACTGGACCCTAGACTATAATACCTTCATTACGTAAGTTTTAATTCCTAAAATATCCCCTAACCTAAAACTTTTTTTTTTGTTTTTAATTTTTTTATATTTATATTTATATCTTATATTTCATATTTACATTATTATTCTTTAAAAAACTAAAATTTATAATTGTTATAACTATTATTTCTTTACATATTTAAATTTTAATATCTCAAAACCTAATTGTTATTTTGATATGTGTCAATATTTTTATTAAATAAAATTTTCAATAATTTAAATACATTAAAATATACATAAAATATTTTATTAATAGACTTTTGGATTAATATAAACATTAATTATTTTTTATATGAATAAATCTATTATTATCATATAAGAAATAATTATAATTTTAATATAAAATTATCATATAAAAATATTTTATTAATTTTTATAGTTTATTTATTTCATAAATTAATATAATATTTTTAATGATAATTTTCTCTTTTGATGATATTTCATTTTATTGTCATCACTACGTTTGAATCTAAACAAATATTTTACTGGTCACTACTAATTTTAATTTTATTATTAAAATAATTAATCTTATATTTACTGATAATTTCAATATCACCAAAACTAATCTCATTACTCATCCAAGTGAACCTTAAAGTATCATTGGATCATTAAGAAAAACAATCAACTTGGTCATAGATGACCAGATTGGATAGTTGATAGCATCGATCCAACATTTTAATGGCTTGACTTGGATTGTAGGATGGCTAGATCGGGTTGCCTCTATGAATTCCATGGAATGATTATCCAAAAATCGCCATTGGCGATTGCATTCTCATACGTGGTGTTGGAAAAGAAAAAAGAAAAAAGAGAGTTGTATACTTTTATTTAATTTCTACAATAAATTTAAAGAAAAATATATATATATTTAAAATTTTAATGATAAGGTAATTTAGATGATACTATTTTGTAAGAAATTAAAAATTTATACTTATTTCTTTAACAAAAAATTTAGTAAAAGGAAGAGAACTTAGAATTTTGATGACATAGGTTTGAGTCCCATCATGTTTGGGTTTGATTATCTAATTATATTCTGATTTGTTAGTTGATTATTTAGTGATTTACTACCAGAAAAATGGGTTTTATTGACAAAATTTTTCATCTATAATAGGTTAAATTTCGTTAGTACGATGAAAATTTTCATTGGTAGTAAACATATCAACAACAGTATTCTGTTGATAAATTTAAAATTTCATCAGTAATTACCGTCACAAAATTTCATCGATAATTTTTCTTCGATAATTATGATGGCAATTCCTCTATAAATTCTATCGATAATCCATCAGCATTTCATCAATAATTTGTATGTAATCCTTTGATAATTGGTTGATAATCTATCACTAAAAGCTATTTTCATTGGTAAAAATGTCAGTATTGTATCAGTGTTCCGTTAATATTCCATTGGTGTTCTATAAGTATTCCATCAATATTCCGTAGGCAATTTATGATTTCTATTGCAAGAATTTCGTTGATGAAATCCGTTGATAAAATCAAATTTCATTGATAATTTGATTAATTCCATCTTATTATTTAAGAAACCATGAAATTAAAAATTAAACATTTGTAATTATTAAGTCTATTATTGATCTATTACTTATTACAATATCAAATCCACATCATAAAAATTATATCCACACAAATTCTAAAACAATCCAAATTATAAAAGTTAAAATCCATAAAATCCATAACACAAGTCCTAAAAAGCATGTCATTATGTTGCTATATCTCCTAATTCATCTACATTGCCGTCATTAGGTTTAGAAGATTGTGTTGGCACAAATTGTCTAAAACCCATTAGTTGCGTCATCTAATCCATGAAATATCTAAACTTAGCCTTTAGCTCAGTCCTCAACTCATCAATTTGTTATTGTATCTAAGGTTGAAGAGGAATAGATGACAGACCATAAATTGAGTGAGATGTTGTTGCTACAGTATTAGACTGATTTGACTAAAGTAGCTGCTTAGATTTATCTGCAATCCAAAGCCATATATATGAGTGCGCATAGCTTCAACCCTTCCAATAGCTTCAGTCCATACCTGTGGATCAAAATATGGATGATTGGAAGAGTCTTTATCATATTTTTGAGATAATGCAAAAGCATAATTATCTTACAAAAAGTTTAAAACAATTATCATTCCATTTTACCTGAATACGTAATAGTTTTCACCTTTCACAAAGCCATTGCATCTCAATATGCACAAAACACTATTTAGTTCAATATTGAATTTCCTATATTTTTAGGCTTTGAATTACTATAATAACAGTTCATCAACAATCACAATACACAATTAGAATCACAAAGCAAAATATGCAATAGTTTTCATCTTTCACAAAGACATTGTATCGCAATACATACAATATGCTATCTAGTTCAATAAAGAATTTCCTATAAATTTTAGGCTTTCAATTACTGTAAAAGTAATTCATCAACAATTATATTACATAACCAAAATCACAAAGCAAAATACATAATATTTATCACTTTGCACAATTATTGCATCTTAATATGCATAAAATACTATTTAGTTCAATACTGAATTTCCTACAATTTTTTAGGTTTTGAATTACTATAAAGATAGTTCATTAACAACACAATACACATCCATAATCACATAGCAAAATACAAAATAGTTTTCACCTTTCACAAAGTCATTGTATCGTAATATACATAATGTATTATCTAGTTCAATAAAGACTTTCTTACAAATTTTAGGCTTTCAATTATTATAAAAGTAGTTCATCAACAATTACAATACATGACCAATCACAAAGACCTAAAGACTCAACATTAAATGCAATTCATCAACAAACACAATGCACAATAAGAATCACAAAGCAAAATACACAATAATTTTCACCTTTCACAAAATCTTTGCTTCTCAAAACATACAAGATATTATTTATTTCAATAAAGTAAGGTAGGAATTTGAAAGTATTCACAAAGTCATTGGAAAGTCACATACACTGACAACTTTGGACTTGTTATCAATGAAATCACCATGTCCTCCTAAACGTCTATGAGTGCAATTAAAAACTTCTATAAATGTGGGTTCTCGTTGCATCTCAAGTGATTGCATTCATTTAGAGATATATGCGATAATATATGTAACAATGTAATTTATATAAAATTAAAATGTGATGAAAAAAATAACTCATGAAAAAACATCATACATTTTTTTTTATGAATAGGAAGTGCAATTGAACTACCAGTGTGCTTTGTAATACCTTTTTCTTTTGTGTTTGATGATTTTGTTTGGTTTTGATGGAGATGTTTTGCAATTTTTGAGCATTCATGTATTCTCAAAAAGAGCATCCCAAATCGAAACTGTGATCCACCTTCGCTCCATCATTCTATAGTGTAATATATTATCAACTTTATGCTCTTTCATCGACAATAAGTTTTTCAATCAATTTTTTGAAAATATTATTCCTTGCCTATTGAGCATAAGCATCATCTGACTTAGCTTACTAACATTTTTTCTAACATAATAAATAGGAATACAATAAGTCATTGACATGAATATGAAATTTTCATTCAAATAAAATAAATTTATACTAAAAATAAATATCCAATTACTACTTAAATTTATCAAACATCAAATTCTTCATTGGAGTTGGAATTTTATCCCATGTTGGCCAAAGACTTATAAAATTCCCTTGAATTATGCCTGAAATTATTGAGCTAATTAATGATTGGTTAAAACAACTACCAACATCCATTTGTTAGTAAGATTAGTTAAATTGTACAAAATTGTTTAAAAATAAATAACAATAAAAAAATTAATAGTAAAAAGTATGCTATACCTATCTCCTAATGGAGCAATCCATAGCCACTTGTCTAAATTTGTAGAAATTGGTAAGCCTTTGTTTGCCCCCTAGTCCTTTGCCTTATTATTGTCTCTTTTTCTTCTCCAAATGGTGGTTCATTGGTGAATGATGGATTGACATCATGCTTCATCGGTAAATCATCCAACATTGGTGCTGAAGATGACTTGTATGATGGATCATTTATTATCGATGTTGAAAATGACCCATTACATGTATCACTTCTCATCAATCTTGTTGTATATCCACCTTGATGAACAAAGTTCTTTGCACAACGTCTCATTATAACTATCATATAAAACAAAAACATTCCATAAATATTCCAAAAGCACAAAGAAAAAAAAACATATATAATATTACTTTAGTATTACAACATTAGATGAAATGATCAAAATATATAAAAATAAACATAAAAATTATAATTAAAATAATCCAAATTAAGTATTATATTTAACTTTACATATATTGGCCATATAGAATAAACATTATATATAGTATTAAAAGTCATATTAAATACATCAATCATTGCTAGAATTAGCAAACTCATGTGTTTTATCATCATCATCATGATTATCATTGTTATCATGATCATGATCATCATCTTATTTTTCTTCTCGAATCGCTATAATAAATCTATCTATTCATAAGAATCAGCAACAAGAATTGCAGGATTATCAAGTTCTTCTGAGATAATAACATTTCGTGGAATAAAAACTTCAACTTTTTGGTAACATTTTCATTTAAATATGTTTTTTGTTCTTTATCTCCATCAATATTACTAGCTAATATGTACTTTTGGCCTTTTTTTTGAAGACTACCAACTAATCATTTTGATCTCTTCTTCTAAAAGGATTGGTTCTATAAGAAACTTGATGTACTTGCACAATTAAGACAAATGGTTCATTGCTAGCAAGCATTGAATTGTGTTTAATTTCAATAAAACCATGACGATGATCTATCCTTATCCCCTTTTTCATGTCAAACTAATGATATTTAAAAAGTATAATTTTATTCCCTATTCCAAAGTGCTCCAACTCAATGATATCTTCCAAGATATCATAAAAGTCATGCTCATAATCATTGTGACAACTTTCTTTCACACATACCCATAAATCATTATTTTTTAGTTTGGCCATAGAATTGTATGAAATTTAAAATCTTTAAAACACCTAACCATGCGTTTAGACCATAAGCTATCTCAACTAAATGATGATCAATTTTTCTATTTTGTTTTTCAACCTATCTAATCGTAAAATATTAAAATTGGTCATTGTTTAAATTTATATGAAAATATAATTTCCATTCATATATGGTATTATGCTCTAAACTTACAAATTATCTTAACCATTGCGAAAATCTTGCATCATGTGTTTTCTCCAATTTCATATCACTTATATTCATAAATTCTCTTTTAATGGAGTCATCAAATATCGTACCATTGTCAATTACTAATTAGAAAAATTTTAGTATTATTAGCAACATACATTATAGAGTTGACATAGTATTTACTCAATATAAGGATTTATCTCATCACAATTCAATAAAACATAAAAGTGTGCCTTGGTATGCTTATCTACTAATAGCCATCGAGACTTATCTTGTGGACCTAATGCTTTACCAAGATGAGTGAAAATTGAAAAACATCCTCTAGATTCCATGACTCCCCCATCATCATTATGGAACTTGATTCAATCTTGTTCACACATTTGGATAAAAATAGAATGAGCAAAAAGTGGAGATCTCCTCAATAACATATGCCTCACATATAAATACTTCAATAAATGCTTGATTGAGGCATTTTTTCTTAAGACAGTGAAGAAACCTAGTCATCATCATAGCATAACATAAATGTTATTGAAAGATAATTAAATTAATCTGCGTTAATGTCTAGCAACTCAAATATGTTACCTTTCAAACAATTACACTCATTGATAATGAAAAAGTCCACTAATTTTTGCCTCGTTAGGCAGTTGAATCAGCAAATACACCATATAATCAAAAAAACTTAGAGGAAAAATCTTTTTTAATTTGTAAATTGTTTCTATAATGTTTTTTTTCAACATTTCCATATGATTTAAATGTATTTCAGTAGAATATAGATCTTGGAAAGGATGAGATAACTCAGTAATTGCATCCCAAATAGAGTTAGACACCAAATCACGGAAGGTAATTGGGAGCAATTGTTGCATGAAAACATGACAATCATAACTTTTCATCCTATAAAATTTACAATCAGCTATGTTTACACATCGAGCTATGTTAGATGCAAAACCATCAGAAAGTTTTAATTGTTTAAATTGCACATAAACATCTCTTCTTTGCTCTTTGTTTAAAGTGGAAGAAACTTTAGGCATGAAAACTTTCTCATTCCTTTCAACTAATTTCAACTCGGGTCACTAGCAATACACCTTAAGATATAGTCTAGCTTTTATGTTGTCTTTGATTTTACCTTTAATATCCATCATTGTGTTAAAGACATTGTCAAAGACAATATGCTTAATATGCATCACATTAAGATTCTACTGATTAAGATTGGTATGCCAATAAGGTAACTCCCAAAATATACTTTTTTTCACCCAATTATGACTTTCACTAAAATTGTCTAACTTTTGATCACTACATTTTGTGCTAAATGTGATCTCACAAAAGCTATCTAACCAAACCAAAATTTTTTCACTTGATAATGGAACAATAAGGGAGTTACAATCAACTCGTTTTTTTAAATTTATCTTTTTGAGGATGATTAAGAGGTAAAAATTGACAATGACAATCGAAAAAGCAAGGCTTCTTACCATGAGTCAATCAAAAAGACTTTCCTTATCCCATACAATAAGGACATGATAAGTTTTCATGAATGCTCCATCCATACAGTATACCATATATAGAAAAATCATTAATTATCTATAAAAGAGTTACATTCAAATGAATTTATTTTTTATAAGCATCATACATCATATTAGCATTCGATATAATATTTTTAAAGCATCTATTAAAGGTCTAAAAAAAATCTATTTTTTGTCTTAGATTACTCTTTCTTAGAATGACCACATTCAACAATATATATTCTTGCTTTATATACAACCATGATAGCAAATTGTATACCACTAGCATTATTGGCCAACAAAAGTATGGTTTCGCACTTGGACTAAATGGATAAAAACCATCTACACATAATCTTAGTCTTACATTTTGAATTTCAAGTGCAAATGATTCATGGTTGCAATTGAAATGTTCCCAAGCTTTAACATTAATATGATGTCAAAGCACACATTCATGACTTTAGTTACAATCATGCCATGTCATATATTCAATAATTTTATTTGACATATAAAGTCTGTAAAGTCTTAGTATCAATGGCATATAATGTAAGATTTTATAAGAAATTTGTTTTTTTCGTCTTACCACTAGACTTGTTCCTTAAATATCGAAGATGACTACATACCAAACTATATGCCAAATTTACTATTTTCTTATAAAACAACATCCAATTGTTTTCGCATACTTGAATTTTCTTATAATCAAGTCCAAGTTTCATCATCTTTTTTTTGTTTTATAAAAGTTTTCTGATAATTTATCATCCATTAGCAACATATTTTTCACTAAACTCATTAAATGATCAAAACACTTTCATTGTACGGAGTAACAATTGCCCTTTATTTAGGATAGCAAAAATATGAGTAATTATCCTGAAAATCATATTTCACTGTATAGACTATGCTACCTATTGGATCATCATCACAATAGACTAAAAAATCTGAAAAACTTTTTATCTATGCTGCATCTTCCTCATTGTCACGCATTGTACATTCCATCTTGCCATCACTTATATCCAACAACCATTGAGCGAATTCTACAATCTCATTCTACATTGTCTTATCTAGATTTTGTCTATATAGTCTCATGTTAGTTCTTAAATGGAATATCTTATAATTAAACCACAACTTGGATTGGTATATTAAAGCATTCAAGATATCTATATTTGTTCCTATTGGACAACAGGTAACACTCACCTAAAATCTCGACCTAAAATAATTGTTTTATCTTCAAACAATTTTTTCATAGGAGCAATAGCGTCCTCTATAAGTATCCCTTAATGACTTATCCAAGCAATTCATATGAGTCATAGGAGCTTCATCCCAAAGTATCAAACTAGTTTTTTCTATTAATCGAGCAAGTTGAGTTCTTTTTTTAATTTGAATTGTAAAACATTCATTAATAGTTAAAGGAATTTTGAACTGAAAATGTGTTATCCTACTCCCTATAAGTAGTAAAAAAGCAATGCCAGATCAAGCCATTACTAACATGATTTTCCCTATTGATCTAACCCCAGAGATAAGTGTATTCCATAAATATGTTTTTCCTATTCCTTCATGACCATAGACAAAAAACATCTTACCTTTATTATCATCAATTAAAAAGCTTGATAGATTATAAATCTTCACATGTTCTTCATTTAAAGTAGATAGCTACTACAAATTTTGATGTTAAAGCTCAACTAAGTTGTAACTCAATTCCTCTAGATCAATCTGTCATTGACAGCATATAAATTCCTTTCAATTAGTACAAGCAGTTTATACTTGGATAAATAACTACAATTTCTATTAAAAATATGTTCAAGAGCAATCAAAACATATTTTTTAAATTTATCAGCTAGAATAGAATAATCAAATGACCTGAATGCAACTTTCAACTTGTGTTCAATATTTTCAGCCATAAACCTCCAATTTTATTTCCTAAAACCAAAAGTACCTCTAACCTGACAAAACATAACAATGGTAACAAAAAGCTATCTAAGTTCTTCAATTGATGCCCATTTAAAAGCTTGAAGCAAAGCATAATTCTATTCTCAATTATCAACTAACAAACCCAATGCATGGCATGCACCTCGATATGTAGGATAAATGATCCCATCAACTATCTTAATTTCATACCTTTTTTGCTTGTTTAACATTGTTCAACATCCTTAAAAAATATAACTCAACAAAGGTAATATGGACATATATATTCTACCAATGGATTTTTCGTGTTTCCTAGGCTACCATTCTTTTATCTTATTTTTCCAAACCCATTTTATAGGAAAAATTGCATATAACAAAAGTTTAGCTTCTTCATGCACTTGGTTTGCATATATCCATTAAGTCAATATTATCTTTTAAATATGAGGTTTTGAATAACAAAAGACAAACCTTCTTTATCATCAAAATATAGATTCCGTTCATTAGGTAGATGCACATGCAACCTTTAAACCATTGGCTCTCTATAATGTATTCCAAATGCAAAACAGTCTCAAGCACACTTCATAAGCTAACAAATAGCTATAATCAATATAAGTTTTAACTTCATCAACTTTAGTGGGACATTGATGATTAGCTTGGTTTTTCATTCGAGAATCTTGATCGATCAAATTCTTTGTTATGCACTTAAATAAATACTTGATCACCCTAATTTTTTTGCAAATCTCCACATTGACATGAGCATCATATTTAGCAACTAAATTTACATTATGCGAGACAACAAACTGATTATCCAATTCAACTCAATTTGTAAGTGCAACATTTTCTTGCACAATTATTTCCTTTGTTCTTTATAATGGAAATCCATCTTCATTAATTGTTGTTTCTTACTTAAACTTCTTCGAGAAAAATTTAGAACATTGACCTTTGAACATGCGTAATGCTTGAGGCAACACAGTACCATATAGATCATGAATCATAAAATTTATAATAGCATCATACACAACAAGGTTTGATTTCTTATCAAGTATTTTGATAGATATTCTCATATCACTTTCATTAGGAATGTTTCACTTGGCATTAAAATGTAGCCATAGAAGAATATGAACATAGGGTAGCCCGCACTTTTAAAACTCAATTGTATAAGTCACTATATGAAGCATCCAAAAAAAGAGAAAAAAAATGAGCAATCTTTTGGAGAAAAAATCACCACATTATGACAATCATAACAATAAAATAAAATAAACTAATTTGTCGTAATACAACCAAAATGATTCTTGTTTGTTAAATAATCCATCAAGTATCGTAATTTGATCTTCAAAACTCGGGCCACAATGTCAAATCAATCATCAACTCATTAACCTAGGATTAATGCTAATGCTTATTGGATTTCTAGTCACCAAGCATTACACATAAATATTATGAACAAATCAAGATAACCATAGAACCTACAAATCTCCATGCATCTTGATAGTTTTGGAATAAATTGAAGACCAGTTGTAAAAATTGGTGACAGTATCACTCGTTTACCAATTAAGTAGCCAAATCACTATTGCATCTTAATAGTTTTGGAATAAATTGAAGACCAGCTATAAAACTTGGTGACAGTATCGCTTATTTACCAATTGAGTTACCCTAAAGCTCAGTCTTTACGATTGAATTCTAATAGCAACAAATTATATAGAGATTTTACATATCAAAAGGATGTTAAAAATTTAATTTTTGGATATTTTTGGTGCTTTTTATGTCATTTTCATGGCTTTAGGTTTTTTAAGCTCATAATGTATTTTCATGCAAGCCATGCATGTAATCATGCAAAGCTCACATTCAGCACATTTAGTCATGTATAATGCCACCTACACTTGGTCCATATTCAAGCATGCATAAGCCTAATTGGATTCTAATCCATTCGATTAATGTGAATTTGCAAGATAAACATGTTTTTTTGCTTAGCCATGAAGAGTTTCACTCCACCAAGGACACTTATAGACACCGAATTTTGTCTAAAACATTTTAGCATGGTTAACCAAAGCCCATTTGAAATCCATAAAAAAAGCCCATAAAATGCATTGATATTTAGGCCTAACAAATAAAAAAAATTGAGACTCGTATGGTTACTGTCAAACTCTTTCACATGAGATTTATATGGATGATACATTTTCACGTGAATGTATAAGAAATAAAGAATAAATGAAATGAGTAAACCTTAAAGTAAACTCTGGTCGAAATTGCATAAAACTTAATCAAAATGAATAGAACCAGGGTCAATCCTCAATGTTCACAATCTAATTGAAATCAATGTGGTTTAAAATTAAAATTGGTGATTTTTAAAACACTAAAAAATTTTATTGCACTAGGAGAAGTACAAAATTAGCAAAATACCATTTTAGAGGTATTTTTATAATTTGATCTTTTCGAGCTTAGATTTTCATGAAACTTTTCAGATTTAATTTTATAATATTTTATGATTTTTTATGCATTTGAAATCGTAGCAATACCCTGAAAAGAGTGAAATTATAAAAATACCCTTATAACCTTATAAAGGTATTTTCGTAATTTGGCCTTCTCAAACTTAGATTTACATGCAACTTTTCATATCTCAATTTTACAATCTTTCATGATTTTTGGTGTTTTGAATCCTAGAAATGAGCATGAAAACATTGATTTCCAAGAAAATAGCCTAAATATAAAAAACTTTATACTTAAGGTAAAATGCTCTTTCCATGAGTTTAAAAACTATAAAAATCCAACCTTTGTAATGAATAATAGGGACCATTGGATTTCTCGTTGATCTTAATCCAATGACCAAAGTTTGTTCCTTGAAAAAAAAAAGGAAGAAACTTTAGCCCTTGGATGAGATTGGATCCAAAGGCCTATACTCACTAAGAAAAAAGATATTTTAGGGGGTTTTATTCTTTAAAGGGGAAGCTGCCAAAGAAAAAATGAGGAGGAAGCTGTCAACAAAAAAACAAAAGAAAAAGAGAAGAGTTTTTTTTTTAAGGGAAAAAATAGAGGAAAAGGTAACCTTCTTTGTCTTTTTTTTTAGTTTGCTTTCATGCTTGTGGATGTTGTCATTTCGATGAATACAGCTCTCTTTTCTTTTATGTTTGCTAACTTTTTTAGGCGTGTCACATGTAAGTAAAAATAAATATTCATCTTTTTCACTCATCTCTTTTACATGGTGGTTATTTATCAAGTATCAAGCTAGATTACTATTGTTATAAGGCCTCTACCATGAACTCTTAAAAAAGTTTAAAGCTTTCAAATCATTTTCTTGTTTTCCTTCTTATGTACTTACTTCATGTCTACTACTACAAGTTCCTAGATAATCATTCATGAGAGAAAAAGTCTAAAGGCTAAACTTTTATCTTAAGGCCTTACCATGCATTTGTTTTTTATTTTTAATTTAATAAAGGTTGTAGAAAAAACCAATGTCAATCAATGGCATCCATGGTATAGGTGTCAAAGGAGTCATGGCGTGGGGCCATGATGGTTAGATTGTTACATGGTATATAATCCCTTGACTTCCTTGTTTGTGCATGATAAGAATATAAAAGAATGTTAAAGACAATCATGTGGGACCATGTTCTAGTATTCTTTTTGCTTAATGGAGTAAGTCTAGATTTCTAGTTTGACTTAATAGCATTTTGTCAAAGATTGAAGCTTTAAGATGTGGGGGAAGGGAAACCATATATATATTTTGTTGTTGACCTTGAATAGATTAGGTTGTTTTAGTTAAAATCCTCTAAATGATTTTTTTATAAGACATAAAATTAGTTTCTAATAAAAATTCATTTAAGTTTAATCATGCTTATTTGTATATTTTTTATGTTGTTGTTAGTTTAACTTTATACTTTTTTAATTACTTTATTAGTTGGATTTTATGTTTATTTTAATATAATCTTTCATACTTTAATCTATGTTTGACACACTTTATTTGAGACATATGCAAAATAATATAATTGTGTAAATGGAATTACAGAGGATGAAATTTTAAGGAAGTTTGAATAATGATTTCTTAAAATCTCTAGGTAAGGATATTTTTCTAAAAATACTACCAAAGTAATGAAGTATTTAGAAAAATATTCAATACAAAAAGTTTTGTTTGCTTATTTTTCTAAAATTTTGATAGATGTTAATAATAATGTGTAATGACTTTTTTAGTAATGAAATTGGTATAATTAAAGATTAAAAATTAGAATAAAAATAAAATTAATTAAGTTAAAAAGAAAAAGTGAATGAAATTTTCGATGATTGAATTCTAAGGAAGTCCAAGTAAAGATTCCTAAGAAATCCCTAGGTGAGAAAATTTTTCTATAATATCACCAAAGTATCAGGGTATCTAAGAAAATTTTCAATACCTTGTTCTTTTCAAAAATTTTAGTGATAATTTAAAAATAATTAAAGAAGATTAAAACACAATTAAAATGAATAATAAAATGTATAGCATATTAATAAATAATATATATTTTTCGTGTGCATGTTTTATTTTATTGTTTGCATTACATATTAATAAATGAAATAAAAATTTTCGATAATGGGATTTTGGGAAGTCCGAATAGAGATTCTCGAGAATTTCTTAGGTAAGAAAAATCTTCTAAAAATTATCAAAGTATTGAAATATTTAGAAGTTTCTTTTCAATATGAAAAATTTTTATTTTATCATTATTCTTAATTTGAGTAGTTTTTTTATATGAAAATACACATTTTTGGAAATAAATTTGTTTATAGATAGTAATATTATTACATGATTTTAAAGTAATAAAAATTTTCGATGATTAGATTTTGAGAAGTCAAGCAGTGATTCTAAAAAATTCTCTAGGTGAGAAAAGTCTTTTAAAAATTGCTGAAGTATTGAAATGTTTAGAAGTTTCTTTTCAATATGAAAATTTTCCATTTTATAATGATTTTCTATAATTTGAATGGTTTTCTTAATAAATAAGAGTGTGTTTTTAGGAAATAAATATAATTGTAGATAATTATATTATTACATGACTTTTTTTTTCATATTAAAGTAAATGAAAAATCTCTTAAGATGAGACTCAAAAGAAATCCGAGTAGTGATTCTTTTAGAATCTCTAGATGAGAAAATTTATCTAAAATGCTGCTAATGTATTGGAGCATTTAGATTGATTTTCGACAAAGATCTCTCATTTTTTATAGAAATGAGTTTTAGAAAATACTATTTGCTTTAAAATTGTAGATATTATATTTTATGTTTTTAAATATAAATGCTAGAAATAAATATGAGCCATCGAGGATAGGATTTTCGAGAATTTTCGAGTAGCGATTCTTAAATATTCCTTAGGTGAGATGGTTTCTTTTAATATTGCCAAAATATTGGAATATTTTTAGGAATTTTTCAATATGTAAGGTTCTTATTTATTTTTCAAGCATATTAAAAAAATAAACATATGTTTTTTAAGGAAATTTTAAAAAATTAAATTTTAAATATAAAAAATTAAGACCATTTTTGTCAATATTAAAAGATAACACATAATTAATTGGTACTATTTTAAATGGGCATCATGGGGAGCTAATCCTTCCCTACGCGTAATCGATTCCAAACCCAAACTATTTTCGTAAACAAAAAAATTTTCTTTTTAATAAATTTTAATTAGTTTTAAAATTTTATTAAGAATATAAGTTTTAATAGGTGGCCAATCACACCTAGCCAAAAAATATTGGTGGCAACTATATCTTCTGTTTTCAAATTCGTCTAACGATTCCCAAAACTATTACAACAATACCAACCCATTCGGCCACTTCAAAAAATCAATAGAGGATAATCTAAGCTCTCATGGACACTACATCATTCGACCAAGTAGAGTTCAAAGTCAATTATCATACTTTTGTTTAGCTTTGAAGAGTTTGGATTAGAGGAGGACTCTATCACCTTGAAGATTAAGAGTTTGAATAAAATGTAACTTATCTCTTCTTGAAATCTTATTTTAGTCGAACCTAGGAAGAAAAATTGATCAAGATTGCATCATAGGAAGATCAAGGGCCAAGATCATCACATTTGGCCAAAGCATTCCAAAAGTGGAGAGTGTTATTTTTGTATGTAACTTTGAAGATTAAGATAGAGCTTTATCTTCTAGTTTTTGAATTAAAGTCAATCACTCGTAAAGTATACCCTTTTTGTCGAACCTATGCTTATAAATAGGCAAGGCTATTTAGTTTTATCATAATCTTATCTCATCCCATTTCTCTTCTCTATGTAGTTTCTTTAGTTTTCAGTTCTTTAGTTTTTTCAAATAAGGTATTGGCTTAGGTGATAAATTTGTCAATTACTAAGCTTTTGTTCTTTAAATCTTTTTCAATCAAGAAGTATTTTTAGTCAAATATCTCTTTTCTTATTTTTAATGTTGCAAATCTTGTTTCTTGTTTTCTTTAATTTTGGCACAAGTAGTCTTTAATATTCAAGATCTGAGTTTTTTTGTTTTCTTTGCAAGATTCAGCTACATTCAACTTTCTTGTTTTTTACTTTCTTTCATGCAATCTTTATTTACTTCAAATCAATTTGGCATTCTTAAGGATTTCTTGTTTGCAATCTTTAATTCTTTTATTTGCAATATTTTAATTCTCTGGTAATAGGATTAGTTGTTGGCATTAATCTTTGACTTCCCAAGTGACAGTTGGTGATGTCAATAACCTTACTTATGCCTTTAATTTTTACTTAAACCTTATAACCTTAAAACCCTAAATATTCATTTATTTAGACATAGGATCTCAACTTTTCACCTTTGGTACATGTAAACTACCCAACATTACATTCTATAATCCTTGAAGAGATAATATTTGGAATACTCCATTTTATTACTTGATTTGTGCACTTGCAGGCTCTACACAAAAAGCAATAATCAAGTTTTTGGTATCATTATCGAGAATTATAGCATTGTTCATAATATCAATATAGAATTCCTAAGCTTCTATAATCTAAACCTTTTTCTTTTTGTTTATTTCTCTTTTTCTTTTCTTTGATCTTTTCTTGTTTGCATGTATAGATCTAAAAGTGTTAACTTAGCTCTAGTTGATCAAGAGATAGAAAGAACCTTTAGAAGAAGAAGAAGAGTGCAATCGATACCACCAAACCTACTTCTATGGCAAATGCAAAAAATGAAAGGCAATGAACTTTAAAGGACTATACAGTTCCTAATGCAAATGGTTTTCAGCCATCTATCTGAAGGCCAATTATTCGAGCCAATAATTTTGAAATAAAGTCTTCGATTATACAAATGGTCTAAACTTCTATGCAATTTGGAAGACTATGAAGTGATGATCCAAATCTCTATTTTTCTAATTTTCTTGAACTCTGATACTTTTCATTACAATAGTGTTTTTGATGAAGCTATAAGACTAAGATTGTTTCCTTTTTCTTTCAGGGACAAAGTGAAAAGTTGGTTGTCTTCTATACCACTAGGCTCAATTACAACATAAATAATTTGGTTTAGAAATTCTTAGCAAAATTTTTTCCACCAATAAAGACTATAAGGCTAAGGAATGAGATCACCATTTTTTTGTAGGTTGATGGTGAAACTTTATATAATGATATGAGAGATTTAAAGAATTGCTCAAAAAATAACCACATCATGGTTTACGCTAGTGGTTCCAAATTCAAATATTTTACAATGGTCTTACACCACCTATAAAGGCTATTCTAGATTTAACTGCTGGAGAGGTTATAATGAGCAAGACTTTGAATTAGGCTAATAAGCTAATAGAAAAGATGGCTGCCAAAGCTGCTACAAGTAGGGAGAGCATTACTAGATAACATTTCACCTAAAGAGATAGCCCAAGGTGCACCTGCCCAAAATAATTAAGGAGAATAGGTAATGCTAAAAGAGGATCCCTAAGAAAAAGATCCTAAAAAAGAAGAAGAAAATATTCAAGAAGACGTTCAGCAAAGGCCAAAATAACTGTCAAAATATATAAGTAGTGTTTTAATGTTGAACCATATGCCCCAAGGCATATTAAAAAAGTGTTGCTCAAGGAACCAAAAAAAGCCACATTCTTAGATGATTGCAGCCCTGAGCTTCAACAACTCCTACCTAAAAAGTTAAAAGATCTAATGAATTTTACTATACCTTACATGATTGAAAATTTTAAATTCTTTGATACTCTTTGTGATATTAGGTCAAGCACAAATTTGATACTTATGAATGTTTTTATGCAACTAAGTTATAGAGAGCAGAAACGTCCTATATTTAACATTAAGTTCGTTGATCAATCTGCTAAGTTACCGCAAAGGATGCTAAAAAATGTCTTGGTGAAAGTTAGAAAATATGCTTTTTTTATAGATTTTGCTATTTTAGATATAGAGGATGATAAGGCTCAATTACTCTTAGGTAGACCTTTTCTATTCACTGCCAAAGCCTTGATAAATGAATATGACGGTAGCATTACCTTTAGGTTTAGACATAAGAAAATGCAATTTATATCTACAAGGTATGGTGTGATAAGACATGAAGAAAGTGTTGGTGTAGTCAAAAAATTTAAGGAAATTTTAAAAGAGTTTAACTTATTAGTAAAGCCTCTTAACCCTCAAAACACCTTAGCAAAACCTAGTTCTAGTTATGTCAACCTCTCTAAAAACTCAACTTAGTTGATGTAATCCCGGCTAGAAGAGTTAGCCTACCTCTCTAAACCAAATTTGTTTATGTTATACCATAAAAGAATGAGAGAATAGGAAAATTCCCTCTAAATTGGTAAGAGTATTCTGTATAGAATTAAGAATGGTCAAGCTTGACCAAAACTAGCACTACTAGGAGGCAACCTAAGTTTTACTTTAATAGTTATTTTTTATTCTTTTATTTTTATTAGGACAAGTATGTTTTAGTTTTTTTATTTTGAGTGTTTTTTCTTTTTAAGGATGAAAAAAAGTAAAGAGAATGCCTCATGGATATTCGACCTTGAAAAATTTTGAGGAGTATTTTTTTTTATTTTGAGTTTCTTGATATATGATTTCATTTAAGTGTGGGGGAAAATGAAAACATTTTTTATTTATGAGACTTTGACCCATTTTTGCTTTTAAAACCAAATTGACTTGCTAAACTTCATTATGATATCCAATTAATTGGAAATTATATATATTCTCTTGAATGACAAGTATGATATGAAGTTTAAAGATGTAATTAATAGGAACTTGAAAAGAATTCTTAAGCATGTCTTTACTTTGGATATGATTTTTATGCATACATCTCTATTCTTTTTATATGAAATATTATGATTTTTGTGAAAGATTATGAGATATAGATTTGTATAAGATTTAAGTTATGAATAAGTGCTTTAGAATACACCTACTTAACCTTTGAAGTAAAATTCTATACTGTATTTGACTTAAAAGATGAGCTAAAAAGTTTTTTGGACCATTTGAGCTTTTTTTAAGCCTATTCTATGATGATGCTTCCCTAGTACCCTATTTCTAAATCTTTGTACTAATCATTTTTTTTGTTTATTTTAGCCTTATTACATGCCCACTAAGCTTTTTCTTTGATTATTATTCTTTCTTTTTTTGTCCTAACCCATTGTACTTAGTTGTATATCATAGATATGTTCTTGTATTTAGAAGGAAGGGAGGCACAAGAAAAGAATGAAAGAAAAGAAAATTAGCAAAAGCAAATGCAAAGCCTAATAAAGCTAAAAATGGCTATCAATTATTCAAAAAGAAACAAAGAGAAAAGAGCCAAAAATACAAAGTAATAAAAAATACGTCACAAGTCAAAATTGCAAAAAGAGCTCTCATTTGTTCAAAGTCTAAGAAATTAAAAAAAAAAAAGGAACCTTAGGGTTTTGAGCCTAAAAATTTTCTTTATCCTACCTTGACCCAAGCCTTAAATTACAAGCCTAAAAGGCATTTTCATTTTAAGTTGAATATATAAGTCTAACATTAATAGAAAGGGAAGGGGAAAGTGAATATATAAAGCCTATTCTATCTTTAAATTAAAAAGTGATAAAGTGCTTTGCATTCTATTTACTTGAGTTATGGAGTAGATTTGTATGAGTGATTAGCATAAGTCATTGAAAGCTTACTTTTGAAAGACATTCTTATGATTCTATATTTATCCTTAACTTTGTATTATGCAATAGTACATGATAGGAGCTTTTGTATAATTTTTGACTTTGAGGATGCTATTAATGTTCTTTAGTTTTGTTGATTTAAAGTTTTGCTTGAGGATAAGCTAAGATTCAAGTGTAGAGGTGTGATAGCACCAAACTATATAAAGATTTTACATGTCAAAAAGGTGCTAAAAATTTAATTTTTGGATGATTTTGATGTTTTTTATGTTATTTTCATGGCTTTAGTTTTTTTAAGCTTAGAATGTATTTTCATGCTAGCTATGCATGCAATCATGCAAAGCCCATATTCAGCCCAATTTGTCATACACAATGCTACCTACATTTGGTCCATATTCAAGCGTGCACAAGCCCAATTAGATCCCAATCCATTCGACCAAGGTGAATTTACAAGATAAACATGTTTCTTTGCTTAGCCATAAAGAGTTTCACTCCACCAAGGACACCAACCCATTGGATCGCTTCAAAAAAGCAAGAGAAGATAATCCAAGCTCTTATGGACATTACATCATTTAGCCAAGGATAGTTCAAAGCCAATCATGATACTTTTGCTTAGCTTTGAAGAGTTTGGATTGGAGGACTCTTATCACCTTGAAGATTATGAGTTTAAATAAAATGCAACTTATCTCCTCTTGAAGTCTTATCTTAGCTGAACCTAGGGAAAAAGATTGATCAAGATTACATCAGATGAAGATCAAAGGCCAAGATCATCACATTCAGCCAAAGCATTCCAAGAATGAAGAGTTTGATTTTGTATGCAACCTTGAAGATTAAAATAGAGCTTTATCTCTTAGTTTTTGAGTTAAACTAAATCACTTGTAGAGCTTACCCCTTTGGCCAAACCTATGCCTATAAATAGGCAAGGCCATTCACTTATTTCATCTTCCCATCTCATCTCACTTTCCTTCTCTTTGTAGTTTTTTTAGTTTCTAGTTCTTTATTTCTTTTTAGTAAGATATTAGCTTAGGTGATAGATTTGTCAATTATCAAGCTTTTGTTCGTTAAATCTTTTTCAATTAAGAAGGATTTTCTATTAAAGATCTTTTTTTTTTTTTTAAATTTGTAAATCTTGTTTCTTGTTTTCTTTAATTTTAGTATAAGCAATCTTTAATTTTCAAGATTGTAGTTTTTTTATTTTCTTTGCAAGATTTGGCTACATTCAACTTTCTTGTTTTTTACTTTCTTTCATGCAATTTTCATTTACTTCAAATCAATTTGACTTTCTTAAGGATTTCTTGTTTGCAATCTTTAATTCTTTCACTTACAATATTTTAATTCTCTGCTTTAGAATTAGTTGTTGGTATTAATCTTTTTATTTTTCAAGTGACAGTTGGTAAAGTTAAGAACCCTGCCAATACATCACCTTTAATCTTTTACTCAAATCTTATAACCCTAAAACCTTAAATATTCATTTGTTTAAATAGAGGATCTTAGCCTTTTACCTTTAATACTTATGAACTACCTAACATTACATTCTATAATCCTTGAAAAGATGATACTTGAAATACTCCATTTTATTACTTAAACTATAAATTGGTAGCCTCAACACAAAAAACAACAATCAAATCCCTGACATCATTTTACATTTTAGATCCAATAGTTTCCTGATTATGCTTTATAAATTGGAGCCATATTTCCTCAACACTGGCATATGCATCCATAAAAACTATTGCAATAATCAACCACCTCGCAACAAAGAATCACTGAAGCTTATTCTATTCTAAATAATGAATGCATAATACTTATGCACTTCAACATTTTTTCATTTACCTCTTTCTTTTTAAAATGACTTAACATACTTAATATCAACATTACAGCCATCATTGCCATAAGAAAATAATAGAGGATACTATAAAGCCATAAAAAGAGGATAAAGATCACTAATTTTCTTTAAACCATTAGATCTATTATTAACGATTATGTCTCATCACCTATCATATTCACCTATATCTTCAATTATGAATGCAACAACTTCATGACCACTTGAAAGAATACAAGTTCTATCTCTCTATTTCCTTCTACCTATTAATCTTAACCTTATATGAATATAATCAAAATGGTTAAACATATCTCTAGCTGATCTAAACACTTTAATAACCTCATTGTTTGCATCAAGCGTCCTAATTAAACCATCAATAATAACAGGGTCAACCTTTGAATTTTCATCATAATTCCTAAACACAGACATCCTATTTGAGATATCATTCTTAGTATCATATGTATACATCTAAGCAAACTTAGGATATTGACTAGGAAATGAAGTAAAAACTCAATTCTATGATGATTCTATCCATAGATCTTCAAAACATAAGGGCCTACTCTATTATTGACATTATTATCAACCTTACCTTATGTTGAGGTAAATTGAAACATAAGATTGTATACTTTGATATTATTTTTGAAATTTACGCATCTACGTCCTCTATATTTTAATAAGTCATCTAAAAACTGTGGAGTTTTTAAAAATAGGCAATTGAACAATTCTTTCCTAATAACATAGTGTAAATGTAAGATTCTGCATTTGCTTTAAGATATCAACTCTCTTTTCATATTTGATTGTATTAAAATTTTAACATTTTATCATATATTTTTAATGTAATTTCTCTTGAATATTAGCTTATTCCTTGTGAATTTTGGCAAAAGTAGTAATAAATGCATAAATATTCATTGTGCAAATAAAAAATGGAAAATGAAGAAATTTGCAGCTTTTGGACACATTTTGGAGGAATTTTGGTGAAAAAAGCTGCAAAAGGCCAAAACTAGTGTGCTTGTGTTATAATACCATTTATGGGATTTTTTTTATCCTTTCCTTCTATAATTTCCTTAGCTTAATTGAACTTTATTCAAGCCTTAATCCTCTTATTTTTTATTTGGAAATGTTTTTCTTATTTCACTAGTACATTATTACCTTTGTAATATTTTTTACAAGTGCTAAAAAGGTAATATATGCATTAATGTAGTTTGAAGCCCTCTTTGGAATTGATAATTTTTCATATTTTTTCTAAAATTTTTCATGTATGAATTGTCCACTAAATGGTCTATATTTTGGTAGCAAATTGAAGAAAAATTTTGTTGCGATTGGTGCCAAATATTGAATAAAAGATGCAAGGTGTGCCATTGGATACATGTATAATGTGATGAAGGACTTATAGTGCCAATTTGGAGATTCAAAAATAGATCAATTAAAGTTGCTTAACTAGTTGTTTGAAGGCTTCTCATTGGATATAATGTTGACCTTTTGGAGTTTAAAGATCAAGAAAAGAAAGCTTAAAGTAAAAAGAAGTAAAAATAAGCAAAGAAGGAAAGAAGGGATGGAAAGTAATTAAGATGGATAGATTTAGAATAGTGGCAATTAAGTTGGAATTCTTTTGCATTTTGAGAGGTTGAAGCACCTCCCATTTGCTTATAAATAAGGAAGAATGGTAGGCCATTAAAAGACTTTAGCTAGTTTTTACATTTTTTTCTTTTGCTTTCATTTAATTTCTTTTCTCTCCAAATAATTTCCTCACTGTTCTTTTAAAGGGTTGTTTGAGAGAAAATTGCATTTATTTTTTTAGAAAAATTTACTTTTTTGCCTGTATTTTACATGCATTTTAAGATTTTATCAACAAAAATTCATGTTCTTTAAAATTTCTTATTCAATTTCATGCAATTTTATTTGAATCTCAAATCTGTTTAACTAATCTGCATTTGACCTAGTTATGGTTTTTGCATCAAATCTCCATTAATTTTTTTAAGTTTTGAGCCATTTTTTTTTTATGAATTCTACATTTATATTTTTACAAAACTAGAAATTTCACTTTCAAATTCTTTCTACAAAATTCCAAAAAATTCTTGAAACTTTTAGTTAGATCCAATGGCAATGTTGAAGCTTGAGTGAATGACAGCACTTCAAGACACTTCTCTCTTAGCTGGGTGTTTGGTTTACTCTTTTTTGACTTTGCTTTTGTTAATCCATTTGTTTACTTATTTACAATCAATTCATTGCCTTTAATTTCATGTTTTTCAATTCTGTTTGGATGATTTTCTATTACATGCTCTATTTTGTTCTTCATTACACTCAGTTTTTTATTTAGTTCATTGAGTTGGATTTTTCATTGTTTATTGCAATTTCTTTGTTAATTTAGATAGTAGACTTGTAGATCTAGGTCACTTTATCTCAATTTCAATTCATTTGATCTATAGAGTTGTAGATCTATTTTTTTTTCCAAATTTGGTTAGTTTCTATATTTAAATTTTAGCTTCTAGTTTTCACTTTTCTTGATAGTTCTTATGATTTGTCTTTATTACTTGCACTTTAATTGCATTTTGATTTTAGTTTACTTTGTGCTATTGCAATTTGCAAGTTGTTTGGATCCATTTTTAAGAAGTTTCTAGATAATTCTCTTCTTGAAAGTTAAAAGGTAACTAGAAGGTAGTTAAAGTAGTTCTTTTCAGTTTTCACTTGTAAAGCTACTATTTTGTTGTTAATTGAGCTTGTTATTTTTAGTTTATTAGTTTAGATTTGTATTTAAAGCATGTTAAATTTCATTCAAGTTACTTTAGCTACTAATTTAATGAATTTCTTTTAGTTTACTTACTTCACATGTTGTAGATTTACTTTTTGTTAATTACATGCATTAATTATGGTTTTCCTTAATTGTTGATGCTAGCTTGCTCTTGTGTAAACCTTTCGATTAAATGAACTCTAGAAGAAGTGTCGGGATAAAATGTACTTAGACTAAGAATTTCTTTAGCTAATCCTTGTGGGATTGACATTTAGATTTTTTAGTCTTAATATTACTTGAACAATCTATACGCTTGCTGAACTCATCCAATCAAGTTTTTTGCACCATTGTCAGAGATTAAGTATAAAGAATCTTAAGCTAATATTCATGCTTCACCATACTCGTCTATAGATTGATTCACCCTTGATGTCCATATGCTAGGCTAGATTCTAGTTTGCTTCAATTTTGTTTGTTAGGGTGTACACAAGCTAACTTTCTTTATTGTGTCATTTCATTAGTTGTTCATACTTAGAATAGTTAATTTATATAGCCTTAGCATACCTTATACTAGAGTACATGCATCATCTTTTATTTTTCATAACTTTGATATAAATAGGTTAATGTAAATAGTTTTAGTGTAAATAGTTATTATGTTCTTGTTTAGATTTTATTTTACTTTTTTTGTGGGAATTAAATCTTTATGAGGTAACCGAGCACCAAGAGGACCATGCTAGATTTTATTCTTCTGAAGATTACTTAGTACAATGGCTGAATGATGAAATAAAGCCAAAAAAGAGTCAACCTTTAAAGTTTTATTCAAAAAATTAAACTTTATAACCATTAACCTAGAAGCCATTGTCCATAAATTCTTAAGCCAATATGAAAATAGTAAAGTGCATGGTGGAAATTACTATAATGATAGGTGTACCCTTGACCAACAACCCTAATCTTACTCAAACTTGGGATAGTCATCCTAAAAATAAGTGGAATACTAGTTTAGGGCATTCCTTTACTTCACCACCTAAATATACCTCGAATTATCTTATAAAACATTCATTTTCACAATACCTTTCACCACCCTAATGTTCTCCACTATCACCACAAGTACCTCAAATGCCACACTGTGTTGAAACACAACAACATTTGTCTTCATTACAACACCATTGATTTTCACGTCACCTTTCTTCCATCCAATATTCACCACCACCTCTTATACAAAAAAAAAATCATCCTTTAGTGAGATGTTAGCTAAAAAGCTTCAAATTCAAGAAAAACTCCTTTAAGACTAAAAGGCACTTAAAAGGAATATTGGGCAACATAGTGAAAATGTACATATTTTAAATATTTACCTTCAAGATGCTATGCTTAGTATTATAAAAACAAAACCTAGTGGGTAGATCATTATAAAAGAGGAACTCATATATGGTTTGATGATGATGATGAGTTTAATGTGTTAAAAATATCACATTTTGTAAAAGTTATGGAGGAAAAGATGGTGGAGGTTAAAGATAAGCATATGGCTAGAGAAATTAATGATAAGGGATCATTTAGGAAAGTTGGCAAAGAGAAGAACATTCAAGAAGAAGTTGATGTTCATATTCCACTCATGCCATTTCTCAAGTTCCTTGAAAATCACTTACTCAATTGTGTGAAAATATATGAGATGGATAAATGTGTTGATAAGGTAAGCTTACTGGATATATCACTTAAGTGTTTGACATATTCTTTCTTGAATCTAGTTTTAAGCTTAAGGATATGAAAAAATCATTAGTAAAAAACATATTTGTCTAGTAGCTTTTTCATTCCATGATCTTATGCCTAAAGCTATAAATATCTCATTATTTTAGCTTTCTCAAGATAGATCATTCATAGACAAAAAAAAATGAATGATGTGAATTTTGAAAATGATGCCTCAATTCTCTATAGTGCTTTGTAAGAAGGTCTTACCAATGGTCCTAATAAAAAAGAATTTGAAAAAGATGAGGATGAAATAGAGAAAATTTTGAAAGAAATGCAAAAAGTTGATAATGTAGAGGATTTGGATGATTATAATATAGAGAGATTCTCTACTTAGAAATTTTTTCAACCTCTAATTCTCAATTTGATACCTTTGACATCTCATCCTTTATGTCTACTCGACTTATACCATTCATTGAAAATTTCTCATTTTAAAATCAAAACCTATATTTTCCATGGTGGTACTCATATCTTTGTATTGAAGTCAATGACCACCTCTATTAGTTCATATTGTAATATGCTTGGATTATTCATAGAGATAGGATATAAATCTACCTATGTGCACCCCATTCATTTAAAGCATACCATTATGTATTTCGTTATAAAAAAAAAAGAATAAAGTAGGTAAATATGAGAACAAAATGTGGTGTGATTCTCTAACACCAATGGAAGTCATGCTTTTGACTTTAAAGAATGCGCTTTTTGAGAGACAACCCAAGTTTTGCTTTTCATATTGTTTCTTTTTGCTTATTATTCACATTTTATATTTTGTTCATTTTCTTATTTTGTTGTTTTGCTTATATTTTCTTATACTTATTAATGTTTGTTCTTATTGTAGGTGTTTTTTTTTATTATTTTGTAGGTGGAGTAAAAGCTTGAAAAAGTAGGCACAAGTTTCAACCCAAGTTGCAATATATAGTCGATCACCATACTTTTAAGATGATAGGGGAGTTCTTTCGTTCCTTTCTTGTAATTCATTTCATTTTGCTTATACATTGAGGATAATGTGTTCTTTAAGTTTTAGGGTATGAAAAAATTGCTCAAAATTTTTGTAAAATTTTTTTAATTTTCCTTGAGTTTGGCCTTGAAATTTAGCTTTACTTATTGTAGCTTAAATCATTAGTATACTTTATAAAGTCAATGATAGGTAAAGATTGAAAATGAATATAACTTTAAGAAAAGATTGAATATTGTGTGAAATGTGAGATGATGCTTAGGTTTAGTGACTTTTTGAGTATGAGTTTTCATTTGTGAGTTGACACTTTGATCATTGAATTATATGTTTTACCTAATGCATGATTATGTGAGCATAGGATTTTTTTACATTGGTCTTTGAAGTTGTGTTTCATGTTTTAAAATTTGTTTTGATCATCTCTTAAGGAGAAATCCTAAAAGACACATGATTAAGAAAATGATATAAGCCATATTTGGATCATTTGAGCCTTTAAAGCTAACATTGATTTAATTCTTCCGTAGTCACCCCTTTTGAACCTAAATGATCCCTTTCGTTGTTTTTAAACCATATTACAAGTCGAAGCCTTTGTTTTTATATTTCCTATCGTTTTGTCTTTGACTTATGTGCTTTAGGATATTCATGTATCCTTTTTTAGTTATGCATTATTAAAGAGGAAGGGTAGAGTTTAGCAAAAAAATAAAAAAAGAAAAAAAAACTGATTAGAAAAAAAAAGAGAGAAAAATCGAGAAAATATCACCAAAAAGAAAAAAAATGAAAAGTAATAAAATGGTGAAAAAGCAAAAAAAAAAAGAAGAAAAGAAAGAAAATGTAAGCAAAAACTAAGTTTGGGGCTAATTCTTTAGAAAAGCTTAAACTTCTTTCTCCTGAAAGCTCAACAATGAATAATTTTAAACAAAGTAATATATAGTTAGGGTACTTAAACCTTAAATGTCTTTTATCATACCTTGACCATAGACTTACATTACAAGTTTTAAGAAAGTTTAAAATGACTTTTAATCATTTATTTATCTATACTAGTGGAAAAAGATGTGGTAAGCAAACATATGAATCTTGATCATATTTTATTGATATTTGGTTTTGAATTTTCATGTTTTGCATAACATCATTAGATTTCATACAAGGATTTGAGAGATGTGTTGCTTTCACTTTGAACAATAGTTAGGAAGAAACTTGATTTATTGAGTTTTAATTTTTTGCTCATGCATGTTTTCATCTATACAAATTTTAAATTCATGATTTTTGCTTTCTTAATCATTATTTGATTACATTCATGTTAAATGAGCTATAATTAGTAATATTCTTACTCAATCTTGTTTTGCTTGAGGATAAGCAAAAGCTTAAGTTTTGGGGTTTGATTGCATTAAAATTTTAGCATTTATCATATGTTTTTAGTACAATTTCTCTTGAATATTGGTTTGTTCCATGTGAATTTTGGCGAAAATACTCCTAAATGCATAAATATTCATTGTGTAGGTAAAAATATGAAAAATGAGGAAATTTGGAGCTTTCATACTCATTTGAAGGAATTTTGGTGCAAAAAGCTATGAAACACCAAAACTAGTGTGCTTGTGCTATAATGCCATTTATGGGATTTTTTTTTATCATTTCCTTCTATGATTTCCTTAGCTTAATTAAACTTAATTGAATTTTATTTCAAGCCTTAATTATTTTATTTTTCATTTGGAAATGTTCTTCTTAGTTCACTAGTGCATTGTTTTCTTTGTAGTTTTTTTACAAGTGCTAGAAAGGTAATATGTGCATTAGTGTAGTTTGAAGTTTTATTTGGAATTGATAATTTTCTAGATTTTTTATAGAATTTTTCATGTATAAATTGTCCACTAAATGGTATGTATTGTGTTAGCAAATTAAAATAAAATTTTGTTACAATTGGCACCAAATATTGAATATAAGATATAAGGTGTGCCGTTCGATATATAAGCAATGTGATTAAGGACTTATGGTGCCAATTTCGAGATTCAAAGAGAGACCAACTGAAGCTACTTAGCTGGCCATTTAAAGGCTTCTCATTGGATATACTGTTGACTTTTTAGAGTTTAAAAGATCAAAAGGAGAAAGCTTGAAGTAAAGGAAAGTAAGAAGAAGGAAACAAATGATGCAAAATAGTTGAAATGGAATGATCTAGAATAGTGGCATTTAATCTAATTTTTTTTTTGCATTTTTAGTGGTCGAAGCACCTCCCATTTGCATATAAATAAAGGAAAGTGGCAAGCCATTAAGAGACTTTAGCTACTTTTTGCATTTTTTCCTTGCATTTATTTTTTTTTCTCTCTAAACAGTTTCCTCTTTGTTTTTTTAGAGAGCTATTTGGGAGAAAATTGCATTTATTTTTTAGAAAAATTACTTTTTTTGCCTTTATTTTACATGCATTTTAAGATTTAATCAATAAAAGTTTATGTTCTTTAAGATTTTTGTTCAATTTCATGCTATCTCATTTAAATCTCAAATCTATTTGGCTTATTCTGCACCTGACCTAGTTACAGTTTTTGTATCAAATCTCTATCAATTTTTGTGAGTTTAGAGAGACCTAAAATTTTTTTGTGAATTCTACATTCATATATCTACAAACTGAAAATTTTCACATTCAAATTCTTTCTACAAAACTCCATAAAAACTCTTGAAAGTTTTGGTTAGATCTAGTGGTAGTGTTAAAGCTTTAGTGAGAGACAAAACTTCAAGACTCTCTTTTTCTAGCTTAGTGATTGGTTTATTTTTTTCTCATTTTTCTCTTGTTAATCCATGTGTTTACTTGTTTAGATTCAATTCCTTGCCTTTAATTTCATGTTTTTCAATTCTATTTGGACGATTTTCTATTACATGTTCTATTTTGTTCTTCATTACACTCAGTTTCTGATTTAGTTCATTGAGCTAGATTTTTCATTGGTTCTTACAACTTCTTCATTGATTTAGATAGTAGACTTGTAGATCTAGGTTACTTTAGCTTAGTTTCAATTCATTTGATCTATAAAGTTATAGATCTATTTTTTTTTCTCCAAGTTTGGTTAGTTTTCATATTTAAATTTCAGCTTTTGGTTTTCACTTTTCTTGATAGTTCTTATGATTTCTCTTCATTACTTGCACTTTAATTGCATTTCTATCTTAGTTCATTTTTTGTTCTTGCAATTTACAAGTTGTTTGGATCCATTTTTGATAGGTTTCTAGATAATTTTCTCGTTAGAAGTTAGAAGGTAACTAAAAGTTAGTTAAGGTAGTTATTTTCGATTTTCATTTGTAAGTTACTATTTTATTGTTAATTGATCTTGTTATTTTTAGTTTCTTAGTTTAGACCTTGTATTCAAAGCATGTTAAATTTTATTCAAGTTACTTTAGCTACTATTTTGTTGAATTTTTTTAGTTTACTTACTTCACATGTTGTAAATTTACATTTTGTTATGCATTGCTTATGGGTTTCTTTAATTGTAGATGCTAATTTACTCTTGTGTAAACCTTTCAATTGAATCAAATCTAAAGGGAGTGTGGGGATAAAAGATATTTAGTCTAAGAATTTCATTAGCTAATTCTTGTTAGATCAATATTTAGACCTTTTAATCTTTATTATTACTTGAATGATCCGTACGTTTGTAGAATTATCCAATCGTACCACATCATAGTATTACAAAATGGGCAAACTCAAAGAATGGACAAACACACTTAGAACCACCAAAATTAAAAGCTTCATAACATGTTCCTAGAAAAAAGAATGAAAAAAATAATAGCAAAAAGAAACTTATTAGCATCACGCAAAAAAAAAAAAAAAAAACAAACAAACAAATTAAGTTGTGAATGAATGAAGCATAAAAAATGCAATCAAATTTACTTGAATGCTCATTCTACCTTACCTCCATACTACAAACATTTAATTGTTCTTGCTTTCGTAAACAAACTCTCATACAATGCTCATCACCTAAAGACATTAAAAATAAACTACAAAAACTAAATATAACTCAAACATTACCATATAAATGAAAAAGAAAGGTATAAAAGAATATCAACAAATCAATCAAATACTACCAACAAATTCTGTCACAGCAAAGAATAAATACAGACCATATGTAGAATAACTTACAGAACTATCCAACTACAACCCAAACTTTATTTTCTTTAATAAATGAGTAATCGAATCTTTTACAATAATATACTTAGATGTTTTAACTCCAATTGTTTGTAATATCCTATTAAGATCAATAGTTGAATGTAATTATATATAAGATATCTATTTTTTTTCCATTAACGCTAATAGGAACATGATTTGATACATCATTAACAAATCCCTTTAAATCACTAACCAAAGCTGAAGATCTTCTTCTCTTAACCCAACCAACAATACATTATCTTGAGGTCCATCAATATTGTTAAAACTGACAAAAGCATGCTCTGATGCATCACTAATAAATCCTATTAAATCACTTACCAAACTTAAAGATCTTCTTCTCCTAACTTGACGAACAAGTTTATTATCTTGAGATCCATCAATACTAGACCAAGGAAAAGTACCCATACAAATATTTTTCTACTTTTTCAACTTGCCACACCATAACCTTTTTAATTTTTTTGATCATATTCCCCATTCCTCAACTAATATGATCTATGACTAAAAGCAATAATTTAACACACAAAACCTCTAACCAATATATATCTAGAGCATTATCTACTAAGAGTATTCATTATTGAAAGCAACAACTTAATACATAGAACCTTCAATCAATATATACCCAAAGCATCTTCCATTAAGAGGATTCATGATTAACACACAAAACTTCAAACCAATATATACATAGAGCAATACAAAATAAAAAGACAACACAACTACTTATAAAGGAAAAGTAAGAGATCAATAAACAAACAAACTAAAAAAAAAGACTCACACATAATAAAAAACAATTAAAGCAAGATGATCAGAAAAACAACAACAATACAAAAACAAAACCTAAACTTTAAACTTACCTTGAACTTAATCAACCAAAAATCTCCAACTATACCTAAAAAAAATTTAATAATTTTAAATAATAATATTCATACAACATGCAAAACCAAGAACAATTTCATTCAAATTCTTATATAAAATAATCAAGATAGCTAAAAAATAATAATAATAAAAAAAAGAAATGTAGGCTACAAGAATCAATCTAACACAAAAATAACTCAAAACCAAGCATCAAAACAAAAAACACTAACTTGAAAGCAAAAAAAAAAGTCACACACATACAACTCAAGCAAATGTCACCAAACAACTTGCAACAAAAGAAATCCCATTCAAACTATTATCCTAAAGACCCAAGAAATAAAAAGCCAAATCGTCCACTTGCCTTAAACCTAATTAAGGAACAACGTCGAACAATACTTAGAAAAAATGGTAATCAAATAAAAAACACAAAGCAATTTGGGAAAAAATCCCATTTCAACCATTATCTATGTAATCTAATCTTAAACAACACTAACTTTTAAATCATTTCAAATTAGAATAAAACAACATGCAAATCTCAAAACAAATAATTCTAACAAATTAAAGACAAAACAAAATAAAACATTAAAAAAAATGATGTTCAATAACAAATAAAAAAATCCTAATTCAAATTAATAACCAAAAGAGAAAAACTTTTAACCAATGGGAAATGATAAAAAAAAGAACCCAAACCCCATTCAATAATTCAACTCTATAAAACCAAATTCAACTCTATAAAACCAAAACCATTTGAAGAAAAAAAATAAAATCCATAATCAATTTAACAACCAGAAAAAGGAAAAAGTTTTACCTAAAAGTAAAGACATAAAAAAATAAGAGAAGACAGAAATTGAAAGAAAAATACATAAATAAAAACTTGAGAATAAGAACCCAAGAAGAATATAGAACTGTGCATAGAATTGAAACCACTATCTCTATATTTCACGCCAAAGTTTTACTTTTTTAAATGATCTTTAATGCTACAGAGTATGAAAAGCAAAGAAACCTTTTCAAAGTCAATGGCTAGTAAGAAGGAAAAAAAAAGTGTCAAGGCTAGAATCCTTAAAGAAAGAAAAAACCAATGGACAAGTGTCAAGCTTAAGATCCTTAAGGGATCCTTTTAATTTATAGTTGTATTAATGTAATTGAGTTAAATAAAAAGTTAGAGTGGTTAAAAATTTGTTCTTGATCATTTACCTATTAATTAGTAAGAATTATATAATTTTAGTATTTTTAATATAATTTAAATTTTTTTAACTTAACAAAAAGTAAGATAAAAATATCAATAAAAAATTTATAATTAACTTTTGAAAGATAAAATTATAATTTTTCAAAGATAGAATAGATAGATAGCAAGTACAAGTATTAGTAGCAAAAAAAAAAAAAATGGGCCCTTGATCATTAAATTAATATGTTTGTTCATGGTAATTGTGGTTTTGGGAGAATTGACAATTACATCTTTGAGGCATTTGCTAGTACTAGTATAATTTTTAATTAGCTGATTGTAAAAGACTATGGAACAAAGGATTATTCTAAACCTATACCAAAGTTTCGACGGTGATTCTCAAATATAACATAATAGAATGTGATACAATAAGATATAATGAATAGAAACAAAGACACAAGTAACGATTACATGCTTTTAACAATCAAAGCAAATCCTTTCATTGTGACATCCTGAATTCTTTAATTCAGAATAAATCAAATATCTTTAAGTAGGATCCTAGCCTACGACCAGTCAGTTAACAAGCTATCACTTTGTTGCTGAGCTACTAAAAGCAACATAAAATTAGGTCTCATAGAGTTCAATTCCCGCTCTCAACCCTTGACTAATATAAACTTGAAATTTCCTTCTTAACTCTCAAAACTTCTTCGTAATGGCTCCATTCCATGCCTCATTTCATAAGGGATCTCAAAGTAGCTTTATTTCATTATATTCTATTTAGATCTCAATTTCATATTAACATCTATTATTCAAATTAAGCATAGTTTTAGATATCACAATGTACATTTTTTTAGTTTATGTACTAGAATAAGTCTTTATTTGCAATATTTTTTAATTTAATTTTCATAAAAATTTAAAAATTCATCAAAATTTGAAATTTATTATAAATAAATTATTCAAAAATAAAATCTATTACAAATAATATGTTAAAAATATTATAAAAATGCTTTGTTAATCTTCAATTCAAATTTAAAAAAATTAATTTTTTATTTATATTTCCTTGAAATTCATATTTTGAAAATTGTAATCTTTATTTTTATATTCTATATTGACACGTATTTTGTGAGTAAAACAATTTTTTATTTTAATTATTCATACTTTCATCTATTATTAATTATTTACCATATTTCAATTTATAAAGTTTGTGACTTTAATTTTATTTGTTTAATTTATTTTTATTTATTCTTTATGAATTTAATTAATTTTTTGATTGAAAATTTTAAAGATTTTTTTAATATTTTGGTAGAGTTAATAAAAATATATTAATCTTAAAGATTTATTTTATGAATTTATTTAATTTTAATTTGAAAATGTCTAAGACTTCATTAATAGTTTGATGAATTTTATAAGATTCTCGTCACTTTAAAATTTTATTTTAAAAAATTATTTTGTTTTTTTTTTTTTTTTTTCACAAAAAGTTTAACTACTTTTAATAAAGTTAGCTTGTATTCACTTGGATAAACCAAGTGGGCTCTTTAGAATATCTCACCCATAAAAAATGGTGGATAAATTTTTTTTATTTCCATTGAAAATTTTTTGACCCACGCCGAATAGACAGAAAACATCTTTCATGTAAAATTGATAAATTGAATCTCATGCGGCCTCATTATAAATTTTCATGCAAATCAATTTCAAATGTCAAAATTAAAGGCCCAATAAATTTACAGCCATAATAAACTTGAATGGTCAATATTTGAATTTTTTTGGATTTTTTAAATTTACAGTGGAATAGATCAAAGAATCTCTCATTTTGAAAAGGACAAAAAATTCTGATGTTGCATTACTTAATTTTATTTATTTAAAAAATTTTGAAAAAAATTTCCTCCAAAAAAACAAAACGGTATAGGCCATAAAAGGCCCAAAAGAAACCTTTATTCTAAAATAAGTGTGCGAAATCAAACATAAAAGCCCAAATCACATTCAAAGAAAAATAAAGAAAACTTTCTTCCCCGCTTCCCACTTCGCCGGGCCTCTCTGCCCCAAGCCGCCGACGACCGCCTCTCCTCGTGCCTAGCCACCACATCTGGCATTGGCGCTGCCGCAGTTCTCTCTTCCTTTTTCTCCGCGCGTCTCTATTCCCTCCGGTGTCGCTTTCTTTCACTGTGAGTTGCAGCCATGTACGGAGGGGGTGAGTAGGAAGAAATTTGAGCCTCTTCCTGCTTTGTGTTTGTTTGTCTCTTTGATGGTTTGCTTACTTATTTCTTCAATCTCAAAGTGAAGTTATAATACATAATAATTAACATGCACAGATGAAGTATCGGCTATAGTGATAGACCTAGGGTCTCACACTTGCAAAGCTGGTTATGCCGGCGAAGATGCTCCCAAGGCTGTGTTTCCTTCTGTAAGACCATTCCAAGCTTCTTTATTTCTAATTTTCTGAATTTCGATTTTCGACCCATCCACATTATTCTTCATTGTTCATGTTCATGTTCATGTTCATCTTCTTTTGTTTGTTTGTTTGTTTGTTTGTTAAGGTTGTGGGGTCCATTGATCAAATGGATGCCGATGATGACAACGAAAACAACGATTCTGAGACTAACAACAATAATGTTGATTCCAACAAACCCAAGGGAAAACGCAGATTGTATGTAGGCTCTCAAGCCTTGGGTCTTCGACGCGATCATATGGAGGTCAGGTCCATGCTTCATGCTGCTGGCTTTTTCCTATTAGTTCATTCGTTTATTTACTATATTTCTATTTTGCTGTATTTGTTTGTTAACAGCTGCTTGCTTTTGTCAGGTGCTGTCTCCCCTAAAGGATGGGGTTGTTGTTGATTGGGATATTGTTGACAGCATATGGGATCATGCTTTCAAGGAGTGTTTACTCATTGATCCTAAGGAACATCCAATGCTACTTGCGGAGCCATCATCCAACACTCAACAGCAGAGGGAGAGGTCTTTTTTCCTAGTACCCAAGCTTAATTAATTTTCTTTTGTTTTCTTTTCTTTTTTTCAATCCAGAAATATGGTGTTTGATTTTGATGAAACCTAACAGGACAGCGGAACTCATGTTCGAAAAGTACAAAGTTCCAGCTTTATTTTTGGCCAAGAATGCGGTATTATTATTGTCCTCAATTCCAACTCTTTCTGTTTTGTGATTTGGTTTCTGATTGCAATACTTTTTAATGCCAGGTTCTTACATCCTTTGCATCAGGACGTGCTACCTCTGTCGTTGTTGATAGGTATGATTTATATTCTTAAATTTTGTATATATACATTCATATGTACATCCATTTGGCATGCATTTTGTTTCATTATGTTTACACACTATGTACGTATACTAGAGTGTGAACTTGCTTGAGAATTAAGATAAAGAAATTATTCCTTAAAGCTTAGTCAGATATTACTGGCATCAAATCCTACTCCTAACCTATCCATCCTCTTCTTTCAGCTTCCTTTGGGACTTTTACCCATCTGTTAATACTATTATATCAAAGGTTGAATATAGAATACTGGATGTTGCATGTAAGATTAACAACTCTCATTCAAAACATAATTGTAAACAGTAGGAAAGTGAGTGAACCTTGGAAGATTACATATTTCCAAGATTGGACACTGAATTATGAGAATCTGAGTTATGTGGATCAGTTGCATTTGTCTACTTTCTTTTAAATAGAGTAAAGCAGTATCTTCACTTGTCTTATACTGGTTGTACAATTATTCTCGCTTTATTTTAGTAACACGTCCTTATGTATAACTATTAACTCTTTTAGTGGTGGAGGATCAACTACAGTTGCCCCAGTACATGATGGTTATGTTCTTCAAAAGGTATTTCTCTCTTTTTAATAGAACTAGGAAAATGAATGATTTCCAGTTAATTTATATTTTATTTATTTTCATTTTCACTTATATGCTAAACTATTGTCTGAGTATTGCTTATAAAGAAATTGATATGGTGGTTATCTCCTCTTGATCTACGTGTATCGTAACATCCATGTTCATACATTGCTGCTCAGATTGCTTTTTCCAAAAATTTTTCAATGTTATTCATTTTATCTGTAAGTGGAACTAGTTTGGAAAGGGAATCAAATTTTTTACTTGGCTATTGGAGATTTTTTTGGGAAATTTTTGAACTTGAGGTGTTTCAGAGAAACTAGAACAAGCTTCTGTTCTTGTGAGCCCTGGATTTGGCAATGCTTTAGTAGCTATCTTGAGTTGCAAATTCCTTAGATTAAAAAATTTATAACTGAGGCTAGAATATGCACCTTGGCTTTTTTAGTTGATTTTTGCACCCTTCCATTTTTTATGCTAAGTGATGATTTTCTATAAAAGTAAAACTCTGCAATGATTTTAATTGTTATTCTGAAAATGAACTTTCTGTTGGTGCAATTCTATTTCTGTGACCTTTATGCATTTGATTGATTACTTATTATTATTATTATTATTTTTATCTCACTAGCTTTTTCCAGACTGATGATGCATTTTTTTGTTTCTCCCCTTTCCACTGTTATCTTTTTTTTTTTTTGCTATAATAGGCAGTGTCTTCTTCTCCTATTGGAGGAGAATTTCTTACCGATTGCTTGATGAAAAGCTTGGAAAGCAAAGGCATTGTGGTAAGTGATGGTGTATACGAGTTTTTTCTTTCTCTGAAAGCAAAGTAATTGGTGAGATTTGTTGTTTCAGTTTTCACTAATATTTTTTTCCTGATCTTTGTAGATAAAACCGAGGTACTCCTTTAAGAGAAAGGAAATACAACCAGGGGTGTTCCAGGTATTTTGTAAAATCACTGGAACTCATTTAAGGTTTATGCCATTAATTGCTTTTGTTTCTCGAATTTCATGCATACATGCCATCCGAAGTTTAACTTGTGCAGTTCTACTAGGACCAGTATGTATTGAAACAAAAATATAAAAATTCAATAGTAATTTACGAAGACTTTCTTGTGCATAACTCAGATTTATTTTTGATCAAATTTTTGATGTGTTTTTTATTATGGGTGAAAGGAGAATGATATTTCTATTTTAGAGCTTTGAGATCTTATAATTGGATGTGGAAAGAATTACAGATTGGATCACTCAAATTTATTTCCATTTCTCAAGTTCCTTCACCCAAAGAACAGGAATGGAAAAAAATCAATTATTAATTGCTCCAATGGTTGTATTCTGCCATTAGTCTAAGCCCACTCTACCTCGTTGTCAAGCTTCCACCAGGTCTAAGCATAGTAGGTTCTCAACCAAGACAAACATTATCCTTTAGAATCTTTTCTTGTCTAACTTCTGTAAACTTATCCTTCTGTTCCTAGAAAATCTCCAGACGGTATTGTTGCAAATTTTCATTTTCTTTCCCAGATATTGTTGTACATTTGACAAGTCTGCTAGGTGTGATCTGTCATGGTGGCCCAAGAAGAACAATCTCTTTGTCACTTTGTTTTGTGCCAATGAACATAGGTTCTTGCAGACTAAAAGAGTTGGTAGAGACAAATTTGCTGCAAATGGATGGGTATTGTTTTGGTGAGATGCGGCCTGGGACTTTATTGCCACAGTTGGTTGAGGTGGAGGCATTAGTTGTAGTCAATGCTTCAAAGTTGGATTGTGAAAGAAAGGAAGAAATAGATTGTAAAAGAGCTGCAATATAGTGGAGAATCATGCTTGTCTTCTTTTTCTTATTTTAATTGATTTGCTGAAGTAGAAGATTTCTCTTGAAACTGGAATATTCTCTAATTGAAGTTTACTCCATCTGCTGTTTCACTTTTTCTTGTTCCTGTTAATTTCTAGGAAATTGCCGACATTGCTTTCTGACATTTCTTTTTACTTTTGTTTTGGGAATCTCAGACTCTAGATATTGATTTTCCTTATACAACAGAATCCTACAAGCTCTACTCCCAGGTCTGTATTTAATCATTGTTACTCCTTTCCAATTGACAAGTTTTTTCCCCTCATACCTGTTGTTTATCTTTTTACAACAGAGAGTAATAGCAAGTGATATCAAGGAATGTGTGTGTCGAGCTCCTGATACTCCATATGATGGTTTGTCTTTGTTCATCAATTTTTTTGCTTTTACAGTCATGCCACTTTTTACCTTTTCATCCTATTATATGTATGTACGTACGTACGTATGTATGCCTGCAATAATATCTCAAAGATGCTTGTTTGCTGTGATTGAATCCTACCAATGACGTAAATGCTCTTTCAAATATCTTTTGAATTACAGTGTTGATGTTGTTACTTGATTCTGTGGCTTGATGATTGCCTTTTTCTTTGCAGAAAGTGCATATTCAAATGTCCCAATGACCCCGTACGAGCTTCCTGATGGCCAGTAAGTTCTTTATGAGTTTGTTAGCATTGTTTTGTTATATCATAGTTAGGTTGCTTTAGCTTTGTCTGCTATGCATCCTTGAGTTGTTGAGTGATAAACAGCTTTTCTACTTGATAGTTGCTTCATCTTTTTTTTTTTTTTTTTTTGGGGGGGGGGGGGGGGCATTATAACACTGTGCATTCACCCAGCAACTTGTAGTAACAACTGCATTGTCTAACCCTGTTTAGCTACAAAATAATTGCCTTGGGGTCTCAGTTTCAATTATTACTAAAATTAATGGATTATGCATTCTCTATTATGTTAATTCAGGACAATTGAAATTGGTGCTGATAGATTTAAAATCCCTGATGTTCTGTTTTACCCACCTTTGGCTCAGGTGTGTAGCCTTTGGACTTTTCAGGATCCTAGATTCATTTGTTTTCTATCATACTTTTTGTGCACTTGCAAGTTTTGTTTTTTGTTTTTTTTTTTTCCTTAAAATTTATTTTATCCAAGTTTTGTTTTGGGTATTAGCATTTTTTGTAGGACTATAAGGGGAAAGAGTGTGAAAATAGAGGTAAGAGGAAAACAAGAGATAGAAGATTAGGGGATATTGAGGGAATTGGGAAAGAAATAGAATAATCAGGAGAGGAAAGCAGAAGGACCCAAAGTGGAGAGAGAAATCTCAAACTCAATCAAAATCCCAATAATTCATGATTCAATGCCTACAAGAAATTGAAATAGCACCAGTAGTTATAGCTAAACCTCAGATCATAATTTAAATGCCAAATACCAATATAACTCGAAAGCCCTAATACTTAGAAAATAAGTATAACTCCAAATAATTTAAAATTAGAAAATAAGTATAACACTAAATAATTTAAAATAGCCTACATAGTCTATGAAAGTTTATATCTAGTTCTTTACAAATTAAACTCTTAAAATAAAATAAATTGACAAAAATAAAATCTTAAGGAGTTTAGTCCATAGGCACTTCTTTCCAACATGCTTCACTAGCACGTTTCTTGTCAATTGATGTTCTTTTGAACATTTGTTCAGTCTTTTTTTTTTGTCACAAAAATATGTACATTCTGCATTTAGTTGATGGCAATGATAAGATCCCTTTTCTTGTCTATTTGTAGAGAGTTTATTTTGGATTTATCTAATGTATGTGGTTTTGAATTTGCAATTTTTCTGTTGTGTTTGATTGGTAAGATTCTTAGTTCTTATATTTTATTGATGAAATACATGGGATTCATTTGCTGTAACTTGGTTGGTCTAGCATTCTTATTCCTGTTGGAATTATAAACCACTAGGAAGCCTTTGGTGTCCTTGTTGAATTAGTTCATTGACTTCTGGAGTGGTGTTCCTGGAATTGTTGCTGCAAATTTGGAATTTTGTTTCTAAGTGCTATAAACAGGCCATTGAATATGCTTTTCAAAATTTTATTGATCTGTTGATATCTTTCCTTCTCTAAATTCATTGCTGCCTTGTTGACTGGTTACTTCTGGTTTCTTAGCTGACCTGTAATTCTTGGTGATACATGAAAATATTGGGCAATCAAGTTGTTGGAGATTTTTGTAGTTCATTTTATTTGTTTTGCATGCATAACTAGGCTATATTGTTTCATTAATAATAAGATTTTCGGTGTGTATATTAATATCATTTTTTATTTCTTGTTTGTTATTAGACAATTCCTGGAATGGACAATTTTGCTGATATTTTTCCATCTGCTCGTGGTTTGCCACAAATGGTATGTTAATTTACCTTCATGCATTGGCCTTTACATATCAACCACTCTTTTAGTTTTTCAAGGATTAGTTAATTAAGAATTTCTCTATCATTTGCAGGTCATAGAAAGCATTAATAGATGCGATGTGGACATTCGGAAAGAATTGTTTGGCAGTATACTGGTAAGTCAGTCACACCCAAGCAAGCCTTTACTCCATTGCCTTGATCATTTTTCTGATCTTGTGTTTCTTTTTGGAATATTATATTCGAAAACAAGTAGCTTATTCATGTTTGGTGAGTGGATGAAATATCTGTTTATCGATAATCTAATTGATAAACATGATTATCTTTTAATTCCATAAATCTTTTTTCATGACTGATATCAGCACTTCTGTCCTCCATGATATTGCAGCTTGCTGGTGGCACAGCATCAATGCAACAGTTGAAAGAACGTCTTGAGAAGGACTTGCTGGAGGTATTCTTTTTTGTTTTTCATTTATGGACGTGTTAAGTTTTGGACTCTCTTATGATAAAGTTTGATTTCATGGTGTTGCGTTTATATTTCTTTTGTGCTTGTAGTTTTTGATGGTTTGACATAATCCACGAAAAGTGATTTCATATCATTATAGTTTTATTGATAATGGTTTTTGTTGGCCTTTTTTCCACTCTAAAATGTCATTTCATTGCTGTAAGAGAAGAAAAGGAAAAATTCATTGTATCATGAGTAAGGAAGCATAGGTGCCATACAGAGGTACGATATGATATGGTGATATGGCAATTTTTAAAATCTGGGATATGGGTATAGCGGGATATGGCAATTATATATCTAAGTGTGTGTGCACATGTGCGCATGCATTTTAATTAATTTTAATTAAACATACCATATAAGGTCTTTTAAAATAAGTAAAATTAGTATAAACAATTTGTGTTATGGTGAGTTGTCAAGTAATTTTATTATTTTGCGAATATTTTTATGAAAGATTGAATAGCTTTAATTTTGGGCTCTAAGGAAACTAAAACTGAATGCTAATATATGGGATGGGCCTGATGAGCTTCAAAATATATCCAGCCCAGGTTAGATGCCCTTAGTTATTTTTCCTGTTAGTGGCTTCCATCTTCTCTTCACAACACAGCTAAATTGCCTTCATATCCAGTTACTTCCTTCTTTTGTTTCCTCTATCATCTTCTTTTGTTTTATGCTTAGATCAACACTATGGGAGGAAAATGAAGGTAGCCATTGCGGCACTAGTCTTTCTTCTTCCCTGTTCTTTTCTTCTATCCCTCTGCATGCTAGTATCATATCCATGTGCATATTTGAAGGGTTAGGAGTTGGAGGGGTTGCAATTTGGCATATTCAAGGTGTATTTGTATCCGTAAACGCTGGTATGTGCTTCAAAGATCATGAGGTAGATCTCCCTCTCACTCTGTCATGCATGTGCAGCGCATTCAGTCGCACATGCAATCACACAAATTCATGCACTCTTGGGAGTCAGGAGCCCTGAAATTGAAATGAGTTGTATAAATAATTTCTGTGGACAAATAGTTCTCATGTTGAATGCATGACATTATTTGAGGTTAGCTCTGCAACTGGGGAGAATAAACTTAAATTTTGACAACAAAATAACTCTATCATTGTCGTTCAATCTGCAGGAGTCTCCTCAAGCTGCTAGAGTTAAAGTATTGGCAAGTGGAAATGCAACAGAAAGAAGATTCAGGTTGGTTGTTGTTTGATATTTTTTCCTTTTTTTTATCAGATTCATTATTTCCTATTTTTGCTTCTACCTGTTTTACTGTATGTGTTTTGCTTGGCTGTTTCTATTCTTTTCTAGTCCCGAGAAATGTATTTTTTTGAGCCATCATCAATATTCTTTGCTGGTGGGTTTATTGTTTCATTCTATGTGTGAACTCGCTTCTATCAAATTCTATAAATTCTTTTGTACTTGTCCGGGAAAAAGTCATTAACTAATGATTATAGCTTACTCCATGGTAAACAAATGCTTATTGATGTAACCAAGAAGCATGATTGTGTATCTTTGCATGGTTGAATCTCATACGTGAGTTTATGTTAATTGCATATGGAAAGTCTTGAATTGCATGATAGAGGTCGTATGTCACCCTTGTTAGAATCTTAGGGGACTTGTAAATTAATGGTGATCATGTACTTCTTAGTAATGCAAGAACCAGTAACCACTTTCTGACACCTGATGTGGCTATCAGCATGATTTTAATTCGGAAACCACTTGCAGTTGGAAGGATGTAGTGAGTAGGAAGATGACTAAGATCTCATTTTTATGGTTCATGTTAAGTGGAAATGGTCAAGAAGCTAACAAGATTTTACGTGCGTGCATCCACCATTATCTTTGCAAGAGATAGAATAAGGTAGTAAACCATTGAAAAGGACATGAGGACTTATAGAAAATGGAATGTGAAAAGAGGAAAAAGAACAAAAAAAAAAAAAAAACAGTAGAATTGTTGAAGCTATGAGATGAATGATTAAAATCCATAGTGATTTACCATCTATTAGTTAGCATTGCCGATGTAGACATAATTTTATCCATTCATTGCCAGATTATGAGAACTTTATACCTTGTCTAGTTTGCTTTATTGGCATAGGCTTGTGTAACTACTTTTGAAAGAATTCTTGTTTGTTTTGCTCTTATTAAATGCTGCTAACATGTATAAAACAGTGTTTGGATAGGAGGGAGTATATTGGCATCTCTTGGTTCATTCCAGCAAATGTGGTTCTCCAAGTCCGAGTAAGCATCATGTTTCACATTCAGATCTCTTTTGGACAATTGCTTCTTTTTCTTTTCCTTGGTTCAGATGCATATTGTCAAGTTTTGCTTGTTTCTTCTTCTTATCAAGATCGTACCGGTAAATTCATAGTAGTTTATCTTAAACTACTTCATTTTAAAAGCATGCAACTGGCAGGTATGAAGAGCATGGAGCTTCGTATATACAAAGAAAATGCCCTTAAGATGAGGACGATGGGCTGCATTTCTTGTCATGGTAAGTCAATGCTTAGGACTTTAAGACAAACTTTTGATTCTCCATTTTGCTAATAAGCTCTTTTCCATCTCTTCTAGGTATGAGATCTATTTTGGATTCTAAGTACACCCATTTGTGCTAACACTTATCAGATTGATGTCGATTGTAGGTCAATGTAAGGTATTCTATTTACAAAAGAACACATTAGCTTACATATACCATTATAATCAAACTGTTCCTGATGTCATTACTCTGTTAAATTGTTTAATCCTGTAGCCTTACTGACCACCTTTATTGTTATGGGAAACATATTTGCATGAACTTGGTTCAAATCACTTAAAAGAGTGTAATGTCTATTATTATTGCCATCATTGTGGTGCTGCATTCATGGGTATCGGGAAAGATGGTTTTTCTTTCTTATTCAGATTCTGTTAATATTCAGTTTGTAACAAGTTTCTGCTTCGTTGTGCATTGGGATATCTTTGTTAAACATGGCATTTTGTTTTGCACATAATGATGGATGGTTTGCAAACATTATTGGAGTGAAAAGCCAACCAAAAGCGATTGCATACAACTGGTGTGAAAACAATAGTTACAGTATGGCTTTGAATTAGTATGTTTGAGGTTTAATCGATTAGAGTGGGAGTCCAACAAATTAGTATATGCTAGATATATATTTGAGGGTTTGAATTCCAATAGTATTTGAGGTTTTAATAATTTTCATGCAAATAATATTTTACAGGTTCAATTGGATAAAATAGAATGATAATAACTTATTTTTTTAAAAAAATAGACAGTATATGGGCATTTTTAATATTTTACAAAAAATATGAAAGAAATTTGTTTTCAATTTTTAGAATTGTGTTATTTACTTGTTTCTCTTAATTTGTTTGATACAGTTACACAGACAACTAAAAATTTCAAATTACCAATCAAATAATTTTCATTATATATATATATATATATCACATATTACGTCTGTAAATAAAAATCAATAAATATAAAATATAAAGTTGAACTAAACTCTTATATTACATTCATAAAAGAAAAAAAAACAGTAACTGTAATCAATAACTTTATCAAGGTATATATTTTTCTTGAAAGTGATGGATTCTGTTATATCTGTAAGCATCAAGGGGGGATAATTTGGAATTTTTACATTTCAGTCGAAGATGATTCTATGAAACCTTGCTTCTAATTAATTAATTTGAGATTTAGTGGGTCATTTTATATTCAATGGATATACTTAATACAATGTTAACAGATTAATTAGTAATTATTCAGGCTAATTATTAATATAATTTTTTATTTGACTCTTGTTTTGGATGAGATTAGGAATGGCTACAAAGTGAATATCTATTATTTTTTGGAAATTAGTGTTCATTTAATTGTCTGATTAAATTTAATATTATTATTTGAATCTGTAGCTAATTAAACAAGTACTTAATCTATTAAAATATTTGATTATTTAAATTTTGAGAAATAATCAAAAACATGATCGTGGAATTTAACTCCACAATATGGTAACACATATTCTTTGTATGTTAAAAAAATTAATTTAAAGAAAAGTAAAATATGTGTTATCATTTTAATCTCACTTATAGAGTTAAAAAATCTCACTAATAGTATATTAAATAATTTTTTAAAAATATTTTATCAAAATATAAAATAAATAAAATTTTAATTTGCTTTTAATTAATAACAATAAAAAATTTTTCTAAATTTTGAACTTTTTTACAAGTATAAAATTTTATATATTTTACGTATGTTAACGGAAATGAATTTTAATATCTGATAAAAAAAATTTAAATGAATTCAGATATTAGATAATCAATTAATATTATTCAAAATTTATTTGAATCTGTCATAAACTATATGAATCTAACAATTATAAATTTATAAGTATCCCATTCCATTGCAATGCCTGTATGAAAGCTAGGTGGCGTAAAAGCTTGAAAGGAATTTGATCCTACAACAATATCATAGATGAGCTCTTGGAGGATGATCACGATCGATTCACTCGTACTGTGCTCTTTAATCTTTCTGCTGTGAACTTGGGCTGGGTAATGCTTCTCACCTGGACGACTACAGCCTCACGTGACTCTTTCCACTGGGATCTTCCCCAAGCCATAGAAGACGAATATGGTGATTTCTCGAGTCTCCAGATCGTGGAAGCCACCTTTTTTTATTTGCGAATGTGATCCAGTACTGCTACTATAACAAGTAGTTAAAATTAATTAACAACCATTTGGATTTTTTTTTTTCATTGCAACAAACTAAAGTACCAATTGTTTTAATTTGTGGGAAGATTTTCAAGATTGTGCACAGGCTTGCTTCAACAAAGTTGGTGACGCAGTAAAAAATAAGATCACATTGAACGAGCCATGGAACTATAGCAATTGGGGTTATGCAAATGGCTTGTTTACAACAGGTCTTGTTCTATTGGGAACAAGTAAATTGTACAAGGCGGAGACTCGGGGATTGAACAACCTTAAGCGTTAAGTTACACTTAAGATGGAGTAAGTCGTAGCCCGCCAGTCTGAGTGACGAGCCACATTCTAAACTTTGGCGGGTTCATCAAAACAAAAGACAAAACCTTTGGCGGGAAATTAGGGAACGAATTCCTAGATCTGCAATGCTAAACTTAAAAAACTACTGTTCAAACATTTGGGTAATCCAACGTCTACCCTCAACCCTGTATTCCTAGTTTCATTATTATTAACTGTTGATTTATTGCATACGACACCGTTTACTAGAAAAAAATGGCCCACACAATAATCTGTCATAGAGATGAGCGCACGATATCAAAGTTCCAGTACCAGCCCTATCTTTCGCTCTTTCTCTTTGCTCAAACAGATCTCAAAATCCTTATTAATGCCCTGATTTTCATATTACATTTTTTTTTGTTTTCTAAACATTTTTTCTTAAAATTTTTCTTCAAAAGTTAATTTTCCATTTTTGCTTCTCGGAGAATTCCAAATGGAGAGTGAAAGTCCAATAGAAACAAAGAAAGGCAAATCAAGAACTCCCAAAAAAGCTAAAGAAAGCATTCTCAAGCAAAGTATGTGCCTGTTTACATATTATGCGCATGCAAATATGTATGTATGTCTGGATGGATGGATGGATGGGTATATGTATGTACGTATGTATGGATGATGCTGAGATTTTTTTTTGTTTATTCAGAGTCCCCTGCTGAGTTCTTTGCAGAGAACAAGAACATTGCTGGTTTTGATAATGTAAGCTATGTTTCACACTTTTTGCTTTTTTAGAATTCAGTTTTGCTTTCTTTTGTTGTCATTTTATTTTACACGAAACTGCAATTAGGGGAAAATTTACCTGCAAAATTCAACTAATATTGCATTTGAAAATTTTAAGATGCATTTTAGTAAATAATTGTGGATATTGGGTAAAATCAGGTTGAGTTTAAAAAAAAAAAAAAAACTTTGCAGTTATTATACTATAAATTTGAAGTACAGATAACGGGATTTTTTTTTTTTTTGGAGTGAGTTCCTTTAAGATTTTATAAATTGTATGATTTACTTGTGCCTGGATTTCAGCCTGGGAAATGCCTATACACAACTGTTAGAGAACTTGTTGAAAATGCGCTGGATTCAGCAGAGTCAATATCTGAGCTTCCGGTAGTAGACATAACAATGTAAGCTTCATCTCTATGCAAAAAAATATATATGGAAATTGCTTTTAGCTTCATTTAGCAATTTGTGGATGTATAGAAATATATTTTCTATTTCTGCCCAAGTCCAAATGGCTGTTGCAGAGAAGAGATTGTCAAAAGCAAGTTCAATTCCATGATTGGGCTTGTTGATAGGGAACGTGTTGATGAAGAATTATACGATGATTATGAGACAGCTAAGGCCCGTGAGGTATCTGCACCTTCTAATGTTCATCCTCTATTGTTTTTAACTTCCTCATTGAACTATGTAGATGGTACAGTACTTCCTTACATTTTGGAATCTTATATGTGACAAGTTCACTTGATGTGTTAAAATGATTAGACTTGCAATCTTGTTCCAGTTTTGGTTTTAGCATGTTGCTTCTTTCAACTGCTTTTTACGCAAGCGATTTTTTGTATTAAGGGAAGCCAGAAGTGTTCTCTTAACCATTTGTCAGTCATCTCAAATTCTCCTGCTCTATTTTATTTTCATTCAATCAGAAAAGATTAGCAAAGGAAGCTCGAGCTCTTGAAATGCAAGCAAAGAATGCTGCCCTTGGGAAGAAGGTCAAAGAACATGTAGTTCCCAAAAGCGTCAAGGGTCGAGGCGAAGCTTCTTTTTACAGGGTGACATGCAAGGTATTACCACCCATCTCAACCTTCCATACCATATTGGTTTTTTATTGTCTTGGTTCTGCCATAAAATTGATCTAATTGAAAATGAGTCCCTAAATTTTTTTCCTTATGTCTAAGTCTCTTGACTAGAGTTGATTTGAAATGCAGGACAATGGAAGAGGCATGCCACATGATGACATCCCAAACATGTTTGGACGAGGTTGAAATTACTTATGATATTGAGTTCTTGTTTGGCTTGAATTTGACTGTACATTAACACTTTTTTAATTGTAGATGATTTATTCAACATCCATTTTAACACCTGCCTGCATGCTCGTTATGCAGTTCTGTCTGGCACAAAATATGGCTTAAAGCAAACGCGTGGGAAGTTTGGTCTTGGTGCAAAAATGGTAATACTTCTGACATTTGTGCCTTGCTTTTAACTGCATTATTTCATTTGACATATACATACGTGCAGCATTAGTCTTATAATTTTTAATTTTTTTATGCTGGGGTATGCTTTAGGTTGAGTTGTGATTTATATAGCATCTAAGGTGTCAGTGTATTAATTTGAATGCTCCCTTTAATAAAAAGTGGCTTGCCTTTGGGATTTCAGTTAATCCTCCCATTTCAAAATTTCAAATCAGTCATTTTCATGCCAATATTTCCCTCAATAAAACCATTCAATGTCTGGAATAGGCAGTAGAATGCCCATAGGACATCATAACTTAAAGAAATTCAATTTAAATTTCCCTGCTTATGATATCAAACAAACCTGTTAAGAGACTAGTTATGTAATCTGGCTCCTCTACTTCTCTATCTGACTATTGTGGTTTGGAACATGGTGAATTTAATCCAATTGTATTCATGCAGGCCTTAATTTGGTCCAAAATGAGTACAGGCCTGCCGATCGAGATCTCATCATCAATGAAGGGTGAAAATTATATTTCGTTCTGTAGGTTGGATATAGACATTCATAGGTATGATCTGAATGCATAGGCATATTTTAGTCCTCTCATAAACCACCAACTTTTCTTTTGGTCAATATAAACCACAAATGTTTATTTGATTTATCTCTGCATTTTACACTCTGGGATCTTTTTGTCCATGAAGATGTATGAATGCTGCAATCTTTTCTTTGTATCTATTCTTGGGCTTATAGTATATTTGAAAAAACTACAATGATGATTTGATGATAAGGAGTTATATTCTTGAGTTTGGTGCATAGTTATACTGTATTGGTGTTTTGAATTTCAGGAACATTCCTCACATTCATTTGCATGAAAAACGTGACAACAACGATAGATGGCATGGAGCAGAAATTCAAGTGGTCATTGAGGGAAATTGGACAACTTACCGTGTATATAGCACCAGCTTCTTTTCTATTATTTTATTTGAGTTTCATAGATGTTTAAGCATTTTAGAGTTCCTAGGTGATTGAAAGTAGCAGTTGGTATTCCTTTGTTTCATCAACTAAAAGGTCTTTTTTCTTTTTGTATTTGCAGTCCAAGATATTGCATTACATGCGGCAAATGGCAGTTATCACCCCGTATGCTCAATTTCTATTTAAGTTTGTAACTGACACCCCTGAGTATGCTCTCTCTCTTGCTCAATTGCTCTTCATACACACACAAACGCAATCTTGCTGACCTTTATTTAAACTTTTTTTCTTTTCCTTTTCTTATACAGTAAAAATGTCACTATAAAGTTTGCACGGAGGACAGATGTAATGCCTCCAGTTCCTGTTGAGACAAAGCATCATCCTTCATCTGTTGACATACTACTAATCAAACGCCTTATTGCTGAAACTTCGAAACAGACCCTACTGCAGTTTCTTCAGCATGAGTTTGTAAATATTGGAAAATCCCTTGCTGAACGATTAATTGGTAAGAAGTTTGTGGATATAGCTTGGTAATTGTTTTTTGTTCTCTTTTCATTCCTCCTGTAGTTTTTTCATTTACCCCTTTTTCATATTCTATTAAGAATGTTATGGTGGCATTTCTTATCATGTTGAGGCCAATTGCTTTTTTTTTTCTTTTTACTATTTATATAGCAGTCAAAATGATGCATCACGGTATCTTATGGAAGAAATGTAAATAATGCAGAGGTTCTATCACTTTGAGTTCTTATATATTCGATATGTGAAATTTTTTGAAGTTGTAGAGATGAGAGACATTTATGCATAATCTCATTTCACTGAGGGTTGGTATATTTCTAGTTATAGTACTTTTGCTATTGTTGACTACTGTTCCATGAGATGGTCAAGATTATATTGATATAGAACTAAGATCGGTCAATTTAAGTGTGCTTGGTGCTAAGTTAATTAAAGTTTTGGTTTGGTGAAATATGAAACATTCATATATGTTCCTGCCTTAGTAAATATTGGCTAGTCCTTAGATGCTTAACCTGACCTGTATTGTGATTGTGCTTACCTTTTAGGAGAAATGGGTCCAGAATTTAGTCCAAAAATGGCTGTTAAGTCTCTGACTGATCAGCAAATAGTTCGCATCCACCAGTTATTTCGTCAAGCTAAATTTGATGACCCCAGTGGCGATGTAAGCTGCATTTCTTAAATTGTTCACTCTTCTGTCTGCTAAGTTATAACTGCCTTGCTATTTCATTTATTCCTACGTCTTGCATTCCATAGCACTTCCTTTGTTAACTTCAAGCACTTTTCAGTGTCTAAGCCCTGCGGGTGAGTACAATCTTCGCTTAGGAATTATAAAGGAGCTCCATCCTGACATGGTTGCAACTTATTCAGGCAGGTTTGTCCTAGTGGGCTGATTTCTACCAGGATCAATTACACACTGTGCTAAGTTAACGGTGGATATACTTTTTGTGCTAAATGTAAGAATTTTTGTTGCAATTTTATACAGTGCTCAAATTTTCGAGGGGCACCCATTCATTGTGGAAGCTGGTGTTAGTGTGGGTGGAAAAGATGTTAAACAGGTAAGCACATTCCTGAGATTTAAGTTGATTTACTTCTCTATCATTTTGAATTAGTGAGATGAAAGACAAAAAATTCCCAAGCGTGAATGAACAAAGCAAGATGTGTTTTCATTCCTCCGTTATTCTGGCAATGTGCCATTTTTATCATCTCTCAAAACCAAAGTCAATAGGGTGGCAGGGTTTAGACGTTTTGATACAATAAAATTCTGTAGTACTTAATAGTTACATGGGTATTGTCAGAACAGCATTTTTTTTATTTATTTTGGTTCTTTATTATTTATATGTTGTTTAGGCATATTAAGCATATAAAGACTATAAATTCCAGGGTTTGAACATTTTCCGATTTGCAAATCGAATACCTCTTCTTTTTGAGCAAGGTGGTGATGTTGTCACAAGGACTGCGCTAAAGAGAATCACGTAAGATGTACTTCATGCAATTCCTTACATTTTGTAAAGGGTTGTCAACTGTTGTTGCAATAAAACAATCATGAGAAGCAATGTGAAATTTAAACAAGGCTTCTAACTCGAACATCATTTTCAGTTGGAATAATTACAAGATCAACCAAACACAAGATAAAATCGGTGTCTTTGTGAGTATTGTAAGCACAAAAGTCCCCTTTAAAGGGACTGGGAAGGAGTACATTGGGGATGATATCAGCGAAATAGCTAGTGCTGTAAAGGTGAGAAAGTTTTCTGCTTTTTTGCATCCAAATTTCCATTACAAATTTAATGAATTAACTAACAACATTATTTTTCAGTCTGCAATTCAGCAATGCTGCATCCAGCTGAAGTTGAAAATATTAAAGAAAATGCAGGCCCGTGAACAGCAAGAGAGAAAGCGAAATTTGAGCAAGTAAATTAAAGTCTCCTATCCTATCCAAATGGGATTTATTGTTCATTTTGCTTAAACTGATAACAAATGTAACAATCAACTGGCAGGTATATCCCTGATGCTACAAATGCTGTGTATGATGTTTTGAAAGAAATGGCTAAGTTGCATGCATCAAAAAAGAAACGATATGAGGAGGGGGATGCAGATATTCTTCAAAAAGTATCTGATCAGTTGATTACTGAAGAGGCACTCAAGGAAAAGCTCACTCAACATGTTGAAAAGGTGAGTTTTGAGTTGCATGCTGAGCAAGTAAACTTGTCCCAACAATGCCATATCCCATATTATTGATATTTAATATAGCATATCATCATGGCGTTTATAAGTCCACAAGTGAATCCTGTGCTTCAAAATCATCCCCTTTTATCCTGTCAAACCATGAGAAGCTTCCACTAATGACATCAGTAAAATGAATAATCTAATGCATAAAGTTTGGTTTAAATGTATGCCATGATGTCAAATGCTTTCATTGCGTTGGATATGTGTTGCTTCTAACATGCTAAGTTTTAATGAAAACACTTGCAAACAAAAGCACGGGGACGAGAATAAGAAAGAAAATCTTGCTAGAACGACTATTTTCATTTTTTTTTTTTCCTTTCAGTTAGGGCAGTGGTTCAAATTGTGCATTTTCCCATGTTGATATTTGCAGGTGGATTATGAGATGGCATTAGAGTATGCTACACAAAGTGGAGAAAGCGAGGAACCAAGAGAAGATATATATTTAGAGTCATTAGATGCTAAAAGTAACTTTTTTGATTTCCATGGTCCTATATTTGTCTTCAGACTCTTTCTATAGGGTGTTTGTCATATTGTCTTTATTACTCAATTGTACCATTTCTATTTTCCAACCTGGCAATCTCACTATAGTACTATACCATTTTTACTGATTTCTAGTCCTACAGAGAAAACTAGATATTTGTGTTATAACGTGAATGGACATGGCAGCTCTGATATCATTATTTTTATTTTTATTTTTTGGAATTGTGCAAGCATTTAAGGCATTTGTGATTCTTTTTAATATTGAATTTAAGGGTTGATAGCTTTTTTTTCCACCGAGTACAAAGAAAGTTGAAGCAAATACAGAATAAGACTGGTACTGTGAATTTGAACCTTGTTTTATTACGTTTCCGATCACACAAAAATATAACTTAGTTTTGTCATCTTTATTCATTGTTTTTTTTTTAGAAGTTTATTTAATTAAAAAAAGGATGACAGGTAAAAAAATAAAGGTGGCATGGGGACACCCAAATTGATTCTCTATTCTACTAAATATATATACACATATATAATAAAAGCATAAAAATTTAAAATCAAAAAAATAAAAAATCGTAAATGAAAAAATATTTTATACATTATTAGTGGAATTTTTTAATTTTACAAACAAAGTTAACATTGTGACATGCCTCACTTTTTTTAATTAATTTCTTTTAATTTTTAAAATATATCTCAAGAGACGTACGTCATCTTATTAACATTGCTTGTAGAGTAAACAAATTATATTGATAATGTATTTGATAATTTCTCAAAATAAAAAAACAAAAACAAAAAAATAAAATCTCATAAAAGCTGCTACATGGACACTTCTATTTAGTTTAAAATATTAACATTTTAAATTAATATATTAAATAATAAATTTATTAATATAATACATATATATATAAATATAAAAGTGTAGAGTCAACTTATACAATGTAAAACTACAAGTTTTACAAATTTTTCTAATTATTGATTTAAATAGATTTAAGGAATGAGATTAAATCATTTTTTTATTTTTACATATCTCTTTTATCTCTTAAATCTATTAAAATCAATAGTTAAAAAATATATAAATTCTTTTAATTTTACATTGCGTAAGTTGATAATTTCTCAAAATAAAATTATATTAATAATAAAATATATACTTCTATATATACTTCGAAATGAGTTTGAATAAAGCACCATAAACATGTTTCTTCATCTCGTATTTGATAAAAGAATTGATCTGTCCCAACTTGATACAAATTTAAAAAAAAAAAAATCATCCCTATCAAATTTGGATGGATTAAAATCCATCAAATATTGATAGTTTTGACATTTCTATTGATTGATACTTTTTTTTATAAAATTTATCTAATTAAAAAATATTAAAAAAAAGGTGAAAGAGAAAAAATTCAAAAGGGAGAATTACATGAATATCTCCATTAGCCTCAATTTTTTAACAGAATTACTTTAATAAAAAAAGGTATAATAGGAAAAAAAATAAAAAATAATTAAAAAAAAAAAAGAGAGCTCGTCAAGATAGTATGTGTACATCCAAATTGAGTTTAAAATTTAAATTTTTGAATTTAAAATATTAAATAATAACTTCATTCATCAAAATGAAAAATAAACAAAAATAAAAAAAATATATCATTGAGGTGTCATGTAGATACCCAAATTGAGTTTAAAATATTAATATCTTAAGTATAAAATAATAATTTTATTAATTAGTATATAAACATAAAGTTAAAAAGATAATAAAATATATATTTTTATATATACCACGGGATGGCTCAAGTTAAAGCACCTTAAATCTATTTTTAGACATGTTCGTGTTTTTTTTTTTTTAAATGACCAAACTTGACTTGATACTTTTTTTTTATACGAAAACTCTCATGTCAAATTGAGACATATGAAAATCTATCGGATATTAATTATTTTATTATCTCTATTGATCAACTTATTTTGTTGTAAGAATTTATCCAATTAAAAAAAATTAAAAAAATATGAAAGGAAATAAACAAATGGAGGTGTTATGTAAACACTTACATAGAGACATTATTTTTTTACAAAATGTTTCTAATAAAAATAAATTAAAAAAATCATCCCCTATCAGATTGAGTCAGATCAAAACTCATTAGATATAAATTTTTTTTGTGACCTTTATTCATCGGCATTTTTTATTATAAATTTTATCTAATTAAAAAACAAAAAACAAAAGAAAAAAAATTGAATTTGGGTGTTGTATGTACACCTCTGTTGGGTTTTTTTAACAAATTTATCTAAATTAATTTTTTTAAATAAAAAGTTAATAAAACATAAAAAAGAAGAAAAAAGTTTTTAAAACAAGAGAAAAATATAAGGTCTGATGCCAACACATTGAATGAAGGTCAAATAAAAGTCAAAATGAGTAAATTTTATATAATGAATAAATAAACATGTGAATTATATTTTGATTATATACAAATAAAATATTTTTAATAAAATAAGACATTAAATAATAATTTTATTAAAATAATAATATATATAAATATAAAATGAAATAAATAAATAAAACTTTAATTACATATATTTGCGGCAAGACAAAATACCTTAAACTTGTCTTTGAGTCGACCTTGAATTTAAAAAATAAAAAACCTTGACCTATTGTCAAATTTTTTAAAAGAGCAAATATTAGATCAAGGGAATAAAAACCCATGGAATATGAATTATTTTGTTTTATTGATATCCATTGATTTTTTTTTTTTTACAAAATTTATCTAATTTAAAAATTCAAAAACTTTTTTAAAAAACAAAAGAAATGGCGAGAAAAAAAGAAAGAAAAAGAAGCCAATTTGAGGGTGACACATGGATTTATTAAATTAAAGTATAAAATAATAATTTTATTACTATAATACATATATAAATATAAAATTAAATAAATAAATAATAATGCATATATTTATATATATCCGGATAAGACAAAACACCGTAAATTTGTATTTGACTTGACTTTGATTTTTCAAAAAAAACTCAATCTAATCTCAAAAATATTTTTTTAAAAAAAGAGCATCTATTAAATTTAGATGAATCAAAATCCATTAGATGTAGGTTGTTTTATCATACATACCTCCATCAACGTTTTCCTTCAAAATTTTATTTACAAGTTTTTTTTGTGTAAATTTATCTAATTTAAAAATAAAAAAATAAGTGAAAGAAAAAAAAAATGAAATAGGATGCCATGTTTACAAATTTGTTGGCCTTTTTTTTTTCAAAAACAAATCTAATTTAAAGGAACAAAAAAAGGAAGAAAAAACTAAAAGAAAAAAGAAATGACGAAAAGTAAAAATAAAAAGGAAACAAGTTGAGTTGCTGTACAATATTTAATAATGATAAACTTTTCTTGAGAAACTTATATCATAAATTTTTAAAAAAACAAAAACTAAAAAAAAATGTATAAAAAAAATTCAAATTAGGATTTTACGTCAATACTTCCTGTAATATCATTTTTTTGAAATTTATCAAATTTAAAAAATAATGAAAAAAAAATATTTCAAATAATAATATCAAATAGGCACCATATTAAAAAAATTTTAAAATCTTTAAAAATATTTATTAAATATTAAAAAAAAAAGAAAACAAATCAAAATGCTTGACACATTACAAGAAAAGCTTGTTTTAGTGAGGATTTTAGTGAGAGTTGCAAATTGACTTTTTTTAAGTTTTTGTGTAGTGAAAGCCAACAGTTGCCTTCATTAGAATAAATTTTTAGTGAGTATTGTGTTTTGACTTTCACTAAATATATATACTTTTTGTGTGAGTCACATATAACCTTCACTAATTTAATGCTTTATGTGAGGATCCAAAATTGACCCTTACGAATATATTTCACTTATATAAAATTTTATCTTGGTTATGATGAAAAAGAAGTCTAAAAATTAATACAAGTTGATTTAATAAGAAAATATTTGATCATCACTAACTAAAATTTTATGAATTTAAAAAAAATAATTATAAAAATATTTAAATATATAGAATACTTGAAGTTAAACAAATTTTATCCCATATGTCCTTGTCATATCAACACGTGGCAAATCCACACTTAAGTATAAACAACTTTCCCAAAAAATTATATAATAGAAAAGAAAAATTTCTTACTATGGTCAAAAAATTAAGAGAGATTATAGATCAATAGCAAATTGTAGGTCCATTAGAAAGATCTTATTTTGCAACCTACACAAATGATTTCATACTTACTTTGTAGGACCCATTTTGTCTTGTTCTTATTTATTTCATGTTCTCTTTAGTCTATGGATATTCTTTCTTCCTTGTAAATAGCAAAGTACTAACTAAATTTAAAAAAATATATACAAATAGGGCTTTTCACCTAGTTTGGCTCTTAATATTGAGGCATAGTTTGGCTTTCCATTGAATGGGTATTCGTCTTTTCATTATTCTTTCATCATTTAGGTGTAATACGATTCCATTATTTCTTCTTTAATGAGATTAAAGTTGATGAATTCTATACGCTTTCTCCCTCTCTTTCTTTGATCTCGTTATTTCTTCTTTGTTCTTTGCTTGTTCAAGTAAATATTTTATCTTTGTTTTTACTTTACTTCAAATCCATTGATCTGTATATTTTGATGTTTTGTCGAAGATAGAGTTAAGATCTAGGGTTTTAAAATTTTTAGAATGTTTATAAAAGTCATATATAACTTGATACGCTTTTATTTGCCAATGATGGAGCTAAGATCTGGGGTTCAAAAAGTTTCTACAATGTTTATCTTTGATTTTATTTTACTTCAAATTCACTAATCTGTGCATTTTGATGTTTTGTCAATGATAAAGCTAAGATCTAGGGTTTTAAAAGTTTCTAAAATATTTATCTATTGAGATTAGTAACAATTCATTTCTAGAAGTTTTAGTTTGCACACAATCTGTAGTGGGACACATGGTAGGAAAGACTGTGTCCTTTATGCAACCATCGAGGTCCTTTGTTTATCTTTTGCTTTTAAGTTGGTAGGAAACAAATTATTACACCTCTTAATTTAATGGAATCTTTTGCTCTACAGCTATACACTTGTTTGCATGTGTAAATGTGCCTGTCTTTGCATCAATGAAGACTCTATTGCTAAAGAATTGGCCACTATTGCTTATATTTGTGTCGACAAACTCAATATATTTTTAGAGAGTTGCTAATATCTAAAATGAAATCATCTATTCTTTTGATAAAAAATACATAAGGATTTAAAATTAGGCAACTAAGTGCATAGAAACAATATCTATTAAATAAATTAAGCTGATATATAGTCATAGTTTCATCATAATTCTGGTGATCAAAAGTTATAATGTCTCATATCTAGTTGCATTATCTTGGACCCTAGAATTTATGACACATTTCTTTGTAATGAAATCATCTATTATTTTGATAAAAAATACATAGGGGTTTAAAGTTAGGCAACTAAGTGCATGAAAACAATATCTATTAAACAAATTAAGTTGATATATAGTTATAGTTTCATCATAATTCTGGTGATCAAAAGTTACAATGTCTCATATCTAGCTACATCATCTTAGACCCTAAAATTTATAATACATTTCTTTGATGAAGTTTTACAAAAAATAATTTTCCTTGTTGTATTATTTAAATCTTCAATCGCTTAGGAAAGTTAATTACTATTTTTACCTTTATTTTTATTAAACCATCCAAAGACAGAAAAAAAATTTTATTTTTTAATTTTTCCACCAAAAGTTCTATGATGTCATACTAACTAACATTTTTTCCTTTAGTCATGAAAAGTTACATTTGCAATTCAACAAATTTGGCCAAGCTATTAGTGCATATGCCATGAAATTTTCAGCTACTGTTGGTAGGTTTGTTAGGACAGAAATGCCTCTCTTTACTATTCATTAGGTAAATGTTATAGAAGATGAAAAAGAAAATATGTATAAGTGCATAGTGGTAAATCAAATTAAATAGAAGTGCAACTTTAAATCTAGTTACTTATGCTTATATTTCCTTTGGTAAAGATTTCATCAATTTGACTTTCTATTGTTAGGAAAAGTAGAGTATAAGAAAACTCCAAAGATAAAAAGCTAGATCATGTAACTAATAAAGAGAAAGTTTGTTGACCATAAAGGAGCTTTAAAATGTAAATACATTAAAGATTACAATACACAAGAAGAAAAAATTAAAAATTACCTAAAAAATGTTAGAATAAGAGAACGGGTGCCTTTTGCTAATTACACATTGAAAACTAAAGTTCAGGTATGATTTTAATATTTTAATACTTATTTGTTAAAATTTTGAAGCTAAAGTAAGATTGTGCAATTTCTTATTACTGTTAGGCTTCTTATTGTTGATTATATGTAATATGTAAGGACAACCAAAGTTAGTTTATTGTTTTATTAATGTTTTATTATATAATTGTATGTTTCATGTTAAAGATGGATGTGAATTGCAACTTTTTGTACATTATAAGTGCACTTGAGGGTTGATAACTTTCTTCTTGTTTGAATAATATGAGGAATCTAAACGAAATGCTAAAAATTATAGCAAACAAAATATTCATACATTTTAGGAACAAAGAGTTAAGCTCGAATTAGAGCTGAAAAGGTGTATTCATATTAAAGAATTCAAATATATATGTATTTATTTTATTTTTAATGGATGATAAGGTTTTAATGAATATTTTCAGTTGTATTTGATTGATTTTTTGTTCTTGATGTTGTTTAGAAGTTGTGATTATTGTGGGTAGATTATATGATTAATAAATAATAAAGATGTGGGCAAGCTTGATAAGTGCAATAGTTAGGGCTTAGTTTAGTTTTTTATTTGCATGTAGGTTGAAAATGATTTAGATAATCTTAAACTTTCTCAATGAAAGATGTTTTGTTTGACACATAAGCAAGAAGATAAAAGCATGATTTCTCTCACTACACAACAAGCTGTGGTAATTTATTCTTTATATTGGCTAGATTATTGATTATGCACGAATCCAAGAGTTTAAATTGCATTGGATATTATTTTGAATTTCAAAAAATACCACATCATTTATATCTTTGCAACTCTCCTATGCTTTTTTTTTCTTTTGTATGATGAGTTTGACATTTTGTTTAAAAGTAAATTAGAAATTTCTAACCCAATAGATAAGGATGAAATTTATCATCAAGTGGTAGGAAATGAATGGCATAGTCATGTTCATAGGTGTGGATTAAACCCCACTCATACTTTTGTTTTTGGTGTAAATCCAAGTCATTTAGATTTTTTGGGTAAACTAACAGAAACATTGATGTATCTAGTAGAAAAGGCAATGTCATGCAATGGATGTACATCCCATCGATTAATGTATAGTTCTTAGCACATGTCATATACTATCAACCAATCTAAGCACTCCCATAATGCTTGCAACATATCAGCATAAGTATAAGCCTTCCATCATTGAGCACACGGTAGGTCGTCTTAGTATGTCAATATGGCTATTGGGCTCAACGATGGAAAGTACCTGTAAATCCACATTTTCATGAAATACATAAGTAATATTTGATTAAATAATCACATATATGAGTAATAATTAATAAATCCAATAATTATAATATACTTTTGATTAATTATAAATACATACATAGAAAAGTGTCAGATATCCAACGATCTGATACACGTTTGCCCTACTTGCAATACTAAGTTGCCTAATAAATAAGTGAAATAATCTATCCCCAAAACAAATCTACCTGTGGTAGTGAAGTTGGTCAATAGGGGTAAGTACTTTACTGAAACTCTCATTGAGATCTTGTGTACATCCTAGCATATGAAGTAGAAAAGTACATGATACATAAACAATCACTTCATCATTTAATGCATTTGTGACATGCCTAAAAGTATCTCATAACCACTGGAGTTGAACAGTAAATCCTTTAGCTTATGCAATTTCTATTTTAGCCTCATCCATAAAAACTCCAAGTAACCTTACCAATATTATTTTTGCCTCATTGATCGTCAAATAATTCACTGAAACCATGGTCCCAATGATTGATATGTGCAAAAAGACAAACACATCATCCAACGTGATGGTCATCTCTTCGAACGACATATGAAAAGTGTTCATCTCTAGTTGCCACCTCTTAATAAAAGTTAATACTATAGTATTATTAATGATATGATAGGTGCAACTGATGAGTGATAACAAGCTCGACTGGACAACATTAGCTCAAATACACATGCATGCATCATTTAGATACTATTGCTATAACTTCGACCATAGTTAATTGATTTCAATGTATCTCACTCCTATAACAATAACAATAAAATAAGATCAACAATAACATTACCAATATCAACAATATAGAAAATAACATCAATAACAATAATCAACCAAGGCATTCTAAAGACATAAACTAACATGATTCGTATTATTGATTTAAATGATTACTTAACCATTCTAAATTTGTAATGCAACATAAGATCCGAAACTCAAAAGAATCGATGTATCAACCTGACCTTCAAGAAATGATTCCACCTATTCATGTGTGGTAGGTATGACATCCTCCTCATAATGCGTGAAAGGCTCAGCCTAAAGGATTCATCCACTGTATGGTTTTCTAGCTTACCATCCCTTACCCGGTGTCTTTTTTTACAGCAGTTAGATGTTTCTAACTTGGATTGGGATCAGCTTTGGTACATCTACCTCTTCTAAGAATACATCTACCTCGTGTTCGAGGCATATCTATAAAAATAATAATAATTTATTAACCTAACATAATATATTTAACAAACCCTAAACTTAAAAGAAAATTCATTATTAATGGTCCAATATTAATTACTACTATTATTGACTCATTTGAAATGACAAAACACTAAAGTTAAAACTTGAAATAAATTGCTTTGAACTAAAAAAAAAAAATTTCTAGTAATTTTTTAAATGAAAAATGACTTGAGACCAAAACAAACTTCCTTCATTGTTAACAACATGTAAGTTCTCGAGTTTGGACAAAATCAATCCTCCTTACATAGGGGATTGATCCTCTTTATATAGACTATTATTGAAAATTGATTGTCAAGAGCCTTAAAGACTTCTTAGAAATGCATTTTCGAGATTCTTTTAGGCTTTTCAAAAATGGATTGTCAGGAAGCCTTTAAGGCTCTTGAAAATGCATTTTCGATAAGCCTTTAAAGCTCTCATAAATTAATAACCCCTTGGAAATGCATTTTCGAAATCCTTTTAGGCTTCTTGGCAATCCATTTCTGAGAAGCATTTAAGGCTTTTAGAAATGGATAACCCTTTGTAAATGCATTTTCAAGATCCTTTTAGGCTTTTTGAAAATCCATTTTCAAGATGCATTTAAGGCTATCAAAAATGCACTTTTAAGAAGCCTTTAAAGCTCCCAAAAATGGATTGTCAAGATCTTTTTAGGCATTTCAAAAATAGATTTTCAAAAACCTTAAACGCTTTTCAAAAATCCATTTTTGATAAACCTAAAAGGATTTTGGTAATGGATTTTCGAAAGGGTAGAATTCTATAAAATCCATTTCATAACCCTTAAACTATTTTTGCATTCATTTAAACCAAACTAAATGAAATAGATTAAGAAATCTTACCTGTAATTAGTAGAAGACTAAAAATTAAAAGTCATTTTGGGGTTAGATTGATGGATTTAGGGTTAATTTAGGTTTGAGATTGAAGAGAGAAGAAAAAAGAATAAAGCGAAAATGTTGAGGGTATGAAAAAAAAAAGAATTGTTGAGGGATGGGGAGCATTTAGTTAAGGGAAGAATTTTAATTTTGAATTTAAAGTGAATTTAGTAGTGAGGTATTAAGAGTAGTATTTGGGGTGTTTTTAGAATTTCTTTTAGAAAAGTTTTCACTATATTTCTAATAAACGCAGCAGCATAATTAACCTATAAAAAGTTTAAAACAATTATCATTTAACTTTACCTATACAATTCAATAAAGCAAGACAACTTCAAACAATTCACAACGTCAAGATTTGATGATTGAATATGCAACAGTTTCACATTTCACAAAATCATTGCATCTCAATACACATAAAATATTATCTAGTTTAATATTGAATTTCTTACAATTTTTAGGCTTTTCATTACTATAAAGTATATAACCATAATTACAAAGCAAAATATATAATAATTTTAACCTTTCACAAATGTGATCTCATCGCAGTACACACAGTATACTATCTACTTTAATAAAGAATTTTTTATAAATTTATTAATTTGAATTACTGTAAAAGTAGTTCATCAATAATCACAATACATAACTAGAATCACAAAGCAAAATATACAATAGTTTTCATCTTTCACTAAGTTTTTGTATCTCAAAACACATAAGATATTATCTATTACAATAAAGCAAGGCAGGAATTTGAAAGTATTCACAAAGTCTTTGGAAAGTCACATACACTGACAACTTTGGATTTGCTATCAACAAAATCACCACGTTCTCCTAAATGCCTGTGAGTGCGATTGAAAACTTCTATAAATATGAGTTCCGTTACAATTCAAGTAACTGTATTTGTTTAGAGACATATTCAACGAAATATGTAACAATGCAATTTATATAAAATTGACATAAGATGACAAAAATAACTCATGAAAAAACATCATACCATTATTTTTAATGAATAGAAAATGCAATCAGACCACTAGTGTGGTTTGTAATATTTTCTTCTTTTTGTGTCCGACATTTTGTTTGGCTTTGATCGAGATGTTTTGCCATTATAAAGTGCTCCATATCTCAAAAAGAGCATCTCAAATCAGAATTGTTATCCATTTTCACTTCATCCATCTGTAGTGTATGATGTTATCAATTTCATGTTCTTTTATCGTCAATTCTCTCTCATCTGACAATAAGTTTTTCAATCGATTCTTGAAAATATTACTCCATCCCCGTTCAAACCATTAACATTTTTTCTAACATAATAAATAGGAATGCAACAAGTCGTTGATAAGAATATGAACTTTTTTATTTAAATAAAATAAATATATACAAAAAAAATAAACATCCAATTACTACATTAAATTTATCAAACATTAAATTCTTCATCGGCATAAGAACTTTACCCCATATTGGCCAAAGACCAATAAAATTCTCTTAAATTATGCCTAAAATTATTAAGCTAACAGATAATTGCTCAAAACAACTACCAACATCTATTTGTTAGTAAGATTAGTTAAACTATATGAATTTTTTAAAATACAAATAATAATAAGATAAAATTAATAGTTAAAAGCATGTCATACATCTCCTAGTGAAGCAATCCATACCCGTTTGTCTTGAACTGTTGGAGTTGGTAAGCCCTTGTTGGCCCTCATAGTCTTCTACCTTCTTGTTGTCCCTTCTTTTTTTAAAAGTTGTAGTTCGCTGGTGAATGATGAATTGACCTTCATGTTCCATCAATGGACCATCTATCATTAGTGCTAAAGATGACCTATATGAAGGATCATTCTATATCGATACTGAAGATGACGCGATACGTGTATTGCTCTTATCAATCTTGTTGTATATCCACGTCAATGAACAAAGCTCTTTGTATGATGTCCCATCATAACTGTCATATAGAACAAAAATATTCCATAAACATTTCAAAAGCATAAAGAAAAAAACAAATATATATAATATCACTTTAGAATTACAACATTAGATGAAATGAGAAAAATATATAAAAATAAGCATATAAAACATTAGAATTAAAATAGGCCAAATCAAGTATTATATTTAATGTTACATACATTGACCACAACAAATAAACATTATATATAGTACTAAAAATCATACTAAATACATCAATCACTACTATAATAAGCAAACTCATGTGTTTCATAATCATAACCATCATCATCATCATATTCTTTTCTTTTCTTCTTCATCATCATCATCATCATCATCATCATCATCATCATCATCATCATTATCTTATTGTTCTTTTTCCTAAATTGCTTGTAATAAATCTATCTCTTCATAATCACTAGTAATAAAAATATAAGATTTTCAAGTTCTTTTGAAATAGTAATATTTTATGAAATAAAAACTTTAACTTTTTGGTATATGGGCCACTTTTTCCTGAAATGATCATATTCAACAAGATATATTCTCGTTTCATACATAACCATGATGGCAAATTGTATATCACTAACACTATTGGCAAACAAGAGTATGATTTTGCACATGGATTAAATAAATAAAAACCATCCACACATAATCCAATATTAAATTTTGAAGTTCAACTGTAATTGATTCATGGTTGTAATTAAAATGTTCCCAAGCTTCACCATCAATACAATATCGAAGCACACCATCATAACTTTGGTTATAGGTATATAATGTCATATATCAGTAGTTTTAATTAACATATAAAGTTTTTGAAGTCTCAGAATGAGTGGCACATAACGTAAGATTCTATAAGGTGTTTGTTTTTTCGTCTCACCACTAGACTTTATTCTTTAAATATTGAGGATGACTACATATCGAATAATATATCAAATTTGCTACTTTCTTATAAACATGTAATTGTTTTCGCATACATGAATTTTTTTTATAACTAAGTCCAAGTTTCATCATCTTTTTTTTTTTCGTTTTATAGAAGTTTTTTAGTAATTTATCATTCACTGTCAACATATCCTTCACTATGCTCATCAAATGATCAAAAAATGATTCATTCATGTTAAATTTTGATTTATAATTTAAAAGTTATGACATAGCAAAAAGGATGTGCTTTGTATAACCTGATCACAACAGCATCTGCATCATTTAAAAAAAATTAGAGTTTTTCGCGTCTACACTCAGATCTTCTTTGTCAACTTTTTCTTCACTAGCATTTAAACCAGTGTAAAAGTTTTGACTAATGTATCTATTTACATATAAATGAGAATACATCAAAGAGTGATCTTTGTCCATTCTCTCAACCCTAATTAAATAATTAGAAAGGTCAAAAAAAATATAACTCTTAGTATATTAAATTGAAATATAAGCAATTAAAGTCCTAAAAAGTAATTATTTGTATTTAACACACACATGTATGCACGCACATATGTTTTGGAGGCATGTACATGAACAAATGCTCAAAAGTCACATAGTTTGAGTGGATAATTTTTAAATATAGCCATCAAAACCTTATCAATTTGAGATTTTACTCAACAAATTCTCCAACAAAAGTACATAAGTAATAATATTTTGTTTAAAAGTTTGAGAATTTGCTTTGAGATTTTACTTTGAGACTATGCTTTTGTTGCAATAACAATGAAATGCCTATTTCTAGTTTAAATAAACAAAAAAAAAATTGCCCATTTTAGTCCAAAAAAAGTAAGCAACAACATAAAATTTCAACATAAATTCTCCAATACAAGTACATATATAATAATATTTTATTTAAAGTTAAAGAATATGCTTTGATATTTTAGTTTGTGCTTATACTTTTATTGCAATAATAAAAAAATTCCTATTTCTAGTTCAAATAAATAAAAAAAAATTTACCCATTTCAATCCAAAGAAAGTAAGCAACATGAATACAAAATTTCAACACAAATTCACCAACACATATACATATGCAATAATATAGTGTTTAAAATTTGAGATTGAGATTTTACTTTAAGATTATACTTTTATTGCGATAAAAAAGAAACGCATATTTCTAGTTCAAATAAACAACAAAAAAAAAAACCATTTCAAGCCAAAAAATGAAATTTCAACACAAATTCAGTCCAAGAACACAAAATTTCATTGCATGTTCACATTTCCTAGTTAATACCTATGTAAGGAATGAAGGATGGCAAAAACCACCCAGAGAGAAAGAGGGCAAGGCAAGGCACATGAGAGAGAGAAAAGAACAACCAACAGAACGATAAAGGAGAAGGAACCAACGAAAAGGGAAAAAAAATTGGTGGCAGAGGGAAAAGGAACTAGCGGTATGACTTCACAACGGAATGGCAACGACGATCGAATAGGCGAGGAGAAAAGAGGAAGAGAGGAGATGGCAGGTGGGGCTTTTAGAAATTTAGGGTCTCTGTCGAAAGAGGAAAAAAAAGAATTGAGGATTTTGATTTTAGTTGCTTTCACCGATGGATTACCGACGGAATAATCCAAAATTTTTAATTGCTTTCACTAATGGATTACTGATGAAAATTCCATCGGTAATCTAAAATTTTTAATTAATTCCATTTATTTTATATTGAAAAATTTTTTAGTATTTTTTTAGAAAATTCTTTATCTAAGAAAAAAATTTGCCAATAATCCGTAGGTTTTACCAATGGATTTTTTCCTTCGATAATTTCCGTGCCAATTTCCCAAATTCTTGTGCCATCATCACATACAGAATATCGACAAATTTTTTTTCTGTCAGTAAATTCCATCAATATTCTATTAGAATTTCGTCGGTAATTTCATGGTAATTTTATATTTATTATCCATCAATAAATACAGATGAAAAATTTTCATCGGTAAAAAGCCATTAGTGTTGAACAATTTTCTTGTAGTGATATAAAGATAAAGAGATTCAAAGATAGATTAGAATTAAAAAAATGATATATTCTGATTATTTTCTCGAGAAATATATTAGAATCTATTGCTTTCCACATCATTAAAGAAAAAAATAACCAGAAAATTCTAGTCAAGTAAAGAAAACCAATGTGAGAAAAGAGATAAATTAAGGGACATAATGGAACCGTAATACTAATAATCGAATAAATGCTGATTTCTAATTGTCAAAATGAGAAAATAAGAGGAGAGAAGATTTTTGCAGATTGTCCATGCTGGTGACCAATTCTATACATCTGCATCACATTTAAAAATCTGTTGAATGGCATCTCAGAGTTGGTAGAATTAAGGAACTGCATCCAAATTTTGAGAGTGTTAAGAAAATTTCCCTTAAAATTTTCTTATTTTTTAATTTGTGAAGCGTTCATAAACGGCCTACCTAAATGTATGTAGATCCGCCTCTGTATATGATATTTAAAATCTAAAGTTTCACTTGATAATATCTTACCTTAAAGGAAGTTTGTCAAGATTCAAATCTCACAATAAGCATAAATATTTTTTATTTTTTATCAATATAATTATGTGATCTGTTGATGAAGTATTGGATTTTAATTTTAGTAATCATAATTCAAATTCTGATAATCTTAAACATCAAATGAGAGATAATTCTCTTTTATACCTTATGGATCTCATTCATTGATCATAAAATGTGAACCCAAGAGTTTTAAGTTGATTGTTACAAAGATGAAAAAGAAAATTGAATAGGCGCCGCAGAAAGGTGTGATTTTGAGATAAAAATTTACCCCACATGGTTAGAAGGGTAGGAGAAAATAAATTGGAGGTCCAACCTCTTCTTTATCAATTTTAAGCCACCAACTTCTTTATGATGATGTTGCCATTAGATTAACATCGGTTTATAATTCAACCTCCTTATGATATCAATTGTTTATTAGGACTTCAATAATATTGGTTTATAGCTCTTAAACTCATCACAAAAAAATTCTCATTGCACATCATAATTATTCTGTTAAAAAAGTTAATAATGTAAAAAAGTAAATACAATCACATTAAATACAAAAATACATATATAATAGTTTCAAATAACAAACATTAAATATAAAAATAGATAAATACAAATTAATTCATGTATAAGCAAATTGCTTTGTTTTTACATCAAATATTGCTTTGTTTTTACATCAAATATTGCTTTGTTTTTACGTAAAGATTTCATGTTTGAAACGTCTTAATTAACCTTCTCCATCAGAAAGAGAAATGTCCAAGCCTTCTTGCTATCAATCATGTTGAAGGAAGCATTTTATTCTTTTCAAATATTATATAATATAATCATAGTATAAATAATTTTTTATTTCTCTTTTTGATTAAAAGAAAGTGGTGGCCATTTTCATGAAAATTTTGAAGTCCACTCACTAATTTTCTACATCATTTTATTGCCAACACTTAAAAAATAAGCTTTACCAAACTGATAAATGAGTTAATTGCTACTCTGATTAATTTACACATAAAAACAAAAAATCTCCAATTTCCAGTTAGGTTTCAGTTCAAATCATGTACTTGTCAATTGTGATTTAATTATTAAACCTTTCAACATCATTTTGCATGAATAATATTGTGCATATGCCTGTCTAACTTCGCACGTTGCCACCAACCCACCAACTTCATCATGTAAAGCTTCAATGTGATGGTTGCTGCATAAGATATGACGCTTTCAAAATCTTTAAATTGTTCACATATTATGGTATTAATGGAATGATAATTGTTCCAAAATTTCTTGTGTCTTGACAACTCATTTTCTTTTGGCTAGTTTTAGTTATAAAAGAGAGTTGTTAGGCATTGGTTAAGATGATAGAAAGAATTATGTAAATAAATAAATAATACATTGTTCATAAATAAATTTGGTAATAGACTTATTTAAAGATTGGGCTATCCACTCAAAGGACTTAAACAAAAATATTAAGCAAGTCATACAAATTTAGGCAAAAAAAATCTGCTTAAAAAACATGTCAAGCCCTGATTTCAACATTAAGACGACAACTACATAATATATAATTATATATAATATTTTTTTATTTATATTATGTAAAGAGTAAATATGTATAATGTTGTAAGTTTAAACATTGCAAATATGTTGAGTTACCTATGTTTTAAATCTTAATAAAAGAAAACTACAAATTTTAAAAGTTAAATAAACATATCATCTTTTTCTTTTTCTTTTCTTTTAAAAATTATATGAAGAGTCCTCGTCTGACTTTGGCTATACCATTTAATGATTACACAAGTTTGGGTAGAAATAAACTCTTATAATTGGGTTGAATCTAATCTAAACAAACATGTAAATTATTAATATTTTATTGATATTCGACCCAAATGATTTAACTCAATTTATGGACAGATTTATTTGTAATAATGTTGAATTAATTTTTTTTAAATAACATCTTAATTAATGATGATTATACACATCCTAATTAATAATGACTAAAAGCATCCGTTAGCAAGATTAACAAAAAAAATTTAATCTACTTAATTATAAAAAAAACTTTCAAATTTTTTTATAACATTTTACTAATTAAAAATTATCTTCGAATCTTAATCTTACATTTCTTTGGTGAAGATTTTTTTTATTTGAAGAATGAGATTGGAATCATGTTCTTTTAAGAGAGAGATACATATATCAATTGCTAAACCATATGCTCAAGCACTATTTGCTGAAGTTATTAACTACGCGAAATTTTAAATACTGCTTAATTTAATTTATATCTTTACATTGGTAAAATAAACTATAGCTACGTTTATATTCAAAACTAAATTAGAGTCAAGAGGAAAAAATATTGGTATAGAGTAGAGAATAAAGAGGAGAACAGAAGTTCCAAAACCAAGTTCACCTAACGTCAATTCTCTCATTATTTCCTCAGCAGTTTGATGAAAAGGACTGAACAGAAACATCACCTTTTCCAATCAAAATAAAGAAGACCCATTGCAATTCATGCATATAAATATACATATATATATATATATATATATCTTATATCTTAACAGAGGGAGTTAAAAGTTGTTTTCACATTTCAATTTCTGGCCCCATTAGCATTGCCATGACAAACCCATTCATAGGATTGTGAATTTGTAGTTTTCTTCGGTTTGAAAAAATGAAGATTATTTTTTGTTATTTGAATGAGTTAATAAAAAATATATTTTGTTATTCGGTTATTTTTTGAAATTTTATTTTTTAAAATAATATTGATATGACTATTAAAATATTAAAAATTATTTATTAATTTTCAAACATAATTATAGTTTTAATAATAATACCAAAATATTATATTAATATAAAATACTTAAAATAAAACTATTTATTATTATTAATATCTATTTATATTAACATTTTAAAATATTTAAAATTGTATTATTATTCTTAAAATAATATTATATTAACATTATAATATTTAAAATAGAAATATGTTAAATTAAAATATCGAAAGACTTTTAATATTAATTTTTTAATTTTTAATTAAAATTAAATAAAAATATTTTTATTAATATAATAATATTTTAGATCGGATTAAATTAAATTCAACTATAGAATATCATGCCAAAGTTTGTATTGAGAAAAATGATAAAAACATTTAATAATATTAGAAGACTTTTAATACTAATATTTAATTTTTTAAATAAAAATAATTTTTTATTAATGTAATAATATTTTGGGTCAAGTTAAATTAAATTTGAGCTTAAAAAATTATGTTCAATGTCAGCTTGAGTAAAATTATGTTCACATTTCAAAAGGAAAAGGTAACTTTTAAAAAAATAGCCATATTTTTCATTAAACAATAAGTTATTTTTCATTGATCAGTCAATTTTGTTGTCAAACAAACACAGAATAAAAAAATCATTTTCTATAAGTAATTTTTCAGAAAATAAATGAAGGCTTAAAATTTCAACTTTTGTGAATTGGGTCTCTTCTTGTTATCATTAAACTTTAATAGAAAGTCGTTGTAGGTACTTACCATAAATATTTCCGTTTATCAAAATAAGATTGAATGTCACGATAAAAATATAAATAAAAAATATTTTTGAGACATTCAAAAGAAAAAGAAAGAACAAAAAATGAGACAATGAGACTATCACCATTAAAATAAATAACAAAGCATCTTGAACTTGGAGTTTTGCTCAAATGATTCATCCATTTTTTTGGTTTCCAACAAGGTTAGTACTTGATCTCAAACACTTGCAATTTTTTTTTCTCAATTTCTCTTAAATCTTAACCTTCTTTGTATTAAAAAAAAAAATTCTTTGAAAAGATTAAGAAAAATATGCTTCCAAGTTCAAGATTTGAAAAAAAAAATACACAATTATTACTAAATTGTTTTAATGGTTTTGGAACCATTAGATGATCTTAAAAATAAAAGGAATTGTTACCATTTTTTTTATTATGCATGATTGGTCATCTAAAAAAAATTTTACCTTTTTAATAAAATCCTAAAATGGATTAAGATTATTTATAAAGAAAATTTTTGGGTCTACAAAAAAAAAAAAAATTGGGTTTGACAATACAATTACATGTGAAAAAATATTAGTACTCTCACAACATTCGTTTTTTTTTAAATTGTACCAATTATTCATATATCATCCTTTTTACATTAATAAATTGATCTTAATTTTGAAATTTAAAATAATATCCTTAATTTTTTATTTTCACAAAATGTTTTCTTTTTATTTTCTCAAAAAAATATTTTATTTAGGAATAAAATAAAATTTTTTACTTTGAAAAAATTTTCTAAATTCCACAACATGTAGATGAAATTTTTTAAAAAAAATTCCTCTACTTGATAATTTTCATAGTAATTCTTCAAATTGAAAGTGAAACATCATCATAAAAATAATTGCCAGAAAACGCTGCAACATCTAGATAAAATCTCAAAAATTATTTTCACTTTGTGATATCATCTTTTATATATATATATATATATATATATATATATATATGTATGTATGTATTAAAAGAAAATTGCATTTCAAAATTTCTATCTTAAAATTTTTCACTTGCCTTTAATAAATAAAATACATAGGGTATAATACGAAGTAATAAATGAATGATGAAAAAAAAAATGATGCAAGTAATCAATCTTAATTTTGGCCCTTGTTTCACTTTTGGAAGAAATCTCATATTTTAAACCAAAATCTTATTTTGAAATAAATCAGAAATTTTTAGTCTCAAAATTTTTTTAAAATTTCCAATATCTAAATGAAATTTAAAAGAAATATCATTTCATTTGAAAAACTTTTCTAATTGTTTCTCAAAATAAAGATAATATTTCTTAATAAAAAATAATTATTTAGACCCTCCAACGTCTAGGTAAAATCATCAAAATTATTTTTATCTTGAGACAATATCCTATATTTTCTCTCCGAAAAACCTTTTTATTAAAATTATCATTTTAACATTTCATACCATCAATAAATTAAGGCATATGTTGCAATATAAAATAAATAAACAAGTGATACAAACAAAAATTTAAACTATGCAAATAATTTTATTTTATTTTGCTATTTTATTTAAATCTGTCATTCTTATTATTTAAAAAAAAAAGGTTTTTATTTGGAAAGAAAATGAAAATCTTTGGTGTTAAAATTTTTTTTCTAAATTCCCCAATGTTAAAGTAGAATTTAAAATATATTTTTTTTACTTTAAAAAACTTTTCAAAAAAAAAAATATTTTTTTTGTAAAAAATAAATTTAAATTTCCTCTAACATTTAGGTAGAGTCTCCAAAAGTATTTTTTAGTTAAAATATCTTCTTATCCTTTGTCTCCAAAAATCTTTTATTTAAATTATTATTTTAGCATTTCACATCCTATATCAATAAACAAAATGCACATACTGTAATACGAAGTAATAACCAAAAAAATAGATGATGCAAACAAAAAAATTAGCGAGACAAAAAATTAATTTTATTTTCCTCTTTTTAAAAAAATCATTCATTTTTATTATTTTATTTATATGTATGTATATTTTTAGAATAGATATATATTCTTGAATAAAAGGTAAGTTTTTGGGTTGAAAAAAATTTTCTTAACACTCCAACTTCTAAGTAAAATTTAAAAAATTTACTTTTTTACTTTAAAAATTCACATTTTAATTCTTTTAAATGAAGATAATATTCTTTTATAAAAATAATTGTTTGGATTCTTTCCAACATATAGACAAAGCCTCAAAAATTATCTTTATTTAAAAATATTGCCTCTTTTTATTTTAAAACCAATAATTATTCATTTAAAAATTTAACAACAAAAATCATATCTATTTAAAACAATACTTACTTTTTAATAAATAAAATGCAAATAAAATACTAATGGGGCCAAAGCAATCCTTTTTCATCAAGTCAACCCCACTAAGTGTCACATTTGTACTATATTCATTTTGGGCCATTGATCTCTTTATAAGGAGGTGATTACTTAATCATTAGGCTTGAAAAGAAAGGGAGGGATTATGGTAGCCTTTGAATGAACTTTGATAAGAGGGCTAAAAGATCATTGCTTGGCTTTTAAATTCATCATATAGGGTTGGCAATAAATAGGAGGAGGCAAGAAGCAAAAAGTGGCATCAAAGGTAGTATAAAATTAAGAAAAAGAATATATATATATATATATATATATATACACACACACAAGATAGCTTGGAAGGTATAATTCTTTCCTCACCTCCATGCATTTTCATGTAAGTTCCATAATCATTCATATAGTTGTCTTTTAAATTTTTTATTTTTCAAGAGGAAATAACTCTTCCCCTAGTTGTTCTCTTCCATATTTCCAACTTTGATTCAATAAATTCAACCAACCAAATCAATGGCATGGTTTGAAGTAAGGTGAATTAAAAATCAACATAAATCCACCATGGAAGTTTCGGCCCATGCTTTTCCATAGCTTGGCTAAACTTTCCTTTGGTTGTTTCTTGTATATTGCTTGCTTGGATTAATGTATTATGTTGTAATTGTGGTTATATTGATGTTTATTTTCATGATAGTCTATTACTTTGATGAGCTATGTTGATTGTTTGGCAAGTATGAATGTTTTTAACATTTTCTTTCTTAGTAGTTTCTTACATGTTTGATAAAATTCCTTTAATAATAAAAGGCCTTTATGAGTTAGTTTTCTAAATGTCATGTCTTAGCTAAAGGAAATACTACTTATGAGACTATCCTTGAATTATTTCTTTTTAATTTTATTTTTTTATGAAAAATAATCTCATTATTTGAAATTATGTTACATGTTTCACAATGAGAATATGAGTTGAGAAATTATTCACTCTTTGAATGTACAATTAGCACACATATTTCTGTTTAGGCCACATAGTATAATATCAATTAATCAGAGCATAATTTTTATTTTATACGAATGGAGAATATTAAATAAATAATCAGTTAAAAAATAAAATATATTACCTGATTAAGTGAAAAATCCATAAAAAAAAAGATTTGCAGACAACACAGGTAAAAATATAAGAAAACATGTGTTTTTATAGTTTTAAAAAAATATATTATAGCTTATTTGAAAAAAAAAATCATATCTTATAGAGTAAATAGTATATTTAGTGAAATAGTACCTATCATAAGAAAAAAAATGTTAATTCTATAGCAATAATTGGCTAATAAAAAAATTAAATTAATAGTATGAAAAAATACATTTAGTTCAGTGGGACATTAAAAAAAATTATATAACTAAAAAATAATTTATATCTACTTAATCAAAATTAAAATTAATTTGAATTCAAATTATTTAAAAATCTAACTCAATAAATTTAAAATTAAACAAGTTTAATTTTAAATTTTAATAATTTATCTTCAAAACCACTTAAATTTAATAATTTAAATTCAAATAATTTGATCATCCAATTTAAAACATCAAATTTAAAATAATTTGAAATCAAAATAATTCACCATTAAAAGATCATGAAACAACTCAAAAATTTTCTTTTTAATTCGTTAGGTGGCCAGTTGTCAACTATACTTGTAAGTAATGATAAATTATTGGATCAGTGTAATTTCAATAAACTCAAATCATTAAGTAATGAGGGAGCTTTTGTTGTACTTTTATCAATCATAGGTTATTGGTTGGTTTATTGACTTTGTTATAATAAATATCCATTCTGAATTTTTGATCTTGACTTTAATGTAATTGTTAAAATATTATTCGTTTTATAAAAATTTGGTAATGTGAAGTAACCATATTCGCCCCAAACATTGTGATTACAAATTATTAGATATGAAAAAGAAATTGTAAATTAGACTTCACAATTTAAAATATAATATAACGATATGATATATATAATATAAAAATATATATAAAAATAATATGATTTAAAATTTTAATAAAAATTATATATATTTAATTAAAATATATATTTTATAATTTTTATATCGATATAAATTATGACATATAATTTTTATATAAAATATCATAAAATATATAAATTATTAATTTTTACGTAACACGAATAAATAAAATTATTAAACCTATTGCAAATAAATATGTACTTGATTGAGATTAATTGATTCTTGTGGATAAGCTTTCTTTAATTTTGGTTTTACATAAAATTACTCTTGAACTTACTTGATTTTGGAGGTTAAATCCTTCAAGATATTATATATATATATATATATATATATATCAATATGAGTTAAAATTTACCTACCCCTAAGTACAAAAATGAATAAATAATAAAACCTATAAATGAACTTTTCTTTTTTCCTTTGTTGTCATTTAATGAGCTTTAAGGGCTATTTGACTTGATTGAAACTTCAATAAGAAGTGTTATTTGAGTAAATTATTTTTAAAATGTTGTAAGAAGAAAAAAGAAATGAAATGTTAAATTAAGAAAAAAATATTTTGTTAAGGTAATATTTTATACATTAATTTTTATTAAATTTATATTTAATTAATTTACTAATTGGATATTCATAATTTTTATTAAAATTATGAAAATATAAATTTATGATACATTAAAACTTAATAATATCCTCTAATAAAAAAATCACAAATGTATAAAATTTATACATATAAATTATAAGCATACATGGATGAATAAACAAAAAATTAAATTCATTAAACTCAAACCATAAATTTTAAAATAAAGAAAAAAATGTTAAACTAAATTTTGATTAAAGGGTCAAGTAAAAGTTTTGAAATTTTAAAATCTTAAATTTAAATTTTATTGTGTAAGAATTTTAATGTTTAATTAAATAATTATTTATTTTATTTATATAATAATTAATTATTGAATTGATTATATGAAACATAGGAGTTAAAGCTGTTATTGCAAAGTTAATACAAAGAAAAAAAAGTGAAAGAAAAGAAAGTAGAGTTTTAAAATGCTGTCACCGTCAGTTTAAAAGAAAGAAAAAACAAAATCAAGTGAAAGAAGAGAAGAAAGTGGAGTACGGCAGGGCAAGGCTTTACTATGTTTCCAAGCCTTCGGCCTAATAATTAAAGAGTTTTGGAAAAAAAATAAAAAATTTGATTTTAAATTAATTTTTTTATTTATATTAAAATTTTATCCTCTTGATGTAATAAAAAATTTTTAATATTAATAATTTGATAATTATATAGTAAAAATAAATAAATTAATTTATTAAAACTAAAATTTAGCTGCATTAGTTGTTAAAAGTACTTTCACTTGAAATTACAATTTGTAATCTCAGCTTTTGATTGTGTGAAAGCTACTATACGCTTCTCACATAAGTTTTTTAGACATTCCCAAACACTTTGTTTATGGCTTTTAAGTTGAGTAACTCTTTAAAAAATTGGCCAAACAGTCACTTAGAAATTTATCCATTTAAACCAATGAGATTTTCATTTAATGGTAAAGAGAATATCTTAAAATTTTGAGATTTTAAGTTTAAATTTTATTATGTGTAAGTTTGGTTATTCGGTGAACTTAAATTTTATTAATTAATTATTTAATAATTAAATAATTAATTATATGGACATAATACTTGATTACGAGTATAGTTTTTTTAAAAAATTATTTAGTTAAAGCATTCAAATATTTGATTCCAATTAAAAATATGAATGTTGATAGATATGGTATGAGATAAGTAAAATATTCTTCATTTTTATATCTGATTTTTTATATTAAATAATCCTCGTACCTATTTCTAATGGTTATGTCAAATATATCATCATCCCCATCTTACAAGTATTTAATAGTTACGGATAATTTTTATATTTTTAATTTTTTTAAAAAATAAAAAAAAATATTTTTAGCTTCTTTATTTTATTTTGAAAATTTTATATTTTTGTATAAATAAATATTAATATATGTTTTAAATAAAAATATATTAATTTTAATTAATTTAAAATAAAATTTTATATTATTAACTAAGAAATTTATTCTGTTTTTAAAACCACTCACATTATCGACTCTAATCTTCAAAATTTAATACTCATCTTTGTTGGATAAAAAATTATATTCCCTATCAAATTTAGATTAGATTAATATCTCTAATTAAAATCTAAACATAATTCAAATATTTAGCTAGATACATGTTAGGAACTTATTTACAATTTGTGAAATTCGTGTTTAACATGGATGAAATAAAAATAACATTATCCAAGTTTTGGGAAAAAAAAACTTTCAAAATACTATTACAAAGATTGAAAAGAAAAAGAATAATTAACCAAAAGTTAGCTCCGTTGATATGATTTATATATTCTAGTGATAAATTTGATTTATGCATTTTAGTAAAAAAAAAATATTAATTATTTATCTTAAAATAAACAAAATTGATCCAAATTTAAAAATTTTATTTAATATATATGAAACTTGAATGTAGTTAATCTCAATTTGATTATAAAAACTAATAACTCGAACTGTCTAAGATAAGCTTAATTAAACTAAAATTTAAATAATTTAAAAATTATTTAAAATTAATTAAAATCTAATTGATTTGATGTTAAAATTTAATAATTAAATTTCAAAATTTAAATTAAATAATTTATATTCAAATGACGAATTAAAAGTATTCAAATTTAAAATGACCTCGATTCAAATAATTCAATCTAAACTTATTTAATTCGTGTAATTATCAAATGAAATTTTATCCTATAATTTTAGGATTGGAGGAACCTACTCCCGAAGTTGTTGATTAAAAAAAGAAGGGTTAGTTGATGAATATTAGTAAAAAAAAAGCCACTGCATTGTAATTCGGTGATGCATCGAGAAAATCAAGAAGGTTAAAAAAAAAAAGGAGTTTGTCCTTTATCGTCCCCAAGAGAAAACGAAACAGCTAACACCAAGTCAGAGGTCCACCGACATACAAACAAAATAACTCTACCCCCCGCATGTGCCCAAACCAACCACAGGCTTCCCACGTGTGACTTCATTTTTTTAATTTTTAAGTTTTAATCCAAAAAAATTCAAGAGCTACTACTAATATATACATTAGATCCCAGAATTATCCTTTTTATGTTATATTTATTTTATATTAAATATATGTAAAATAAAAATTGTTATGTTAAATTATATTTAGAAATTAAATCTAAAATATATTTTTTATTTTTATTAAATTTATATATAATTTTTATTAAAATTTTAAATTGATTTATTTTTATAAAATTTTTATATCTGCTTAAAATTATTATATCTTTCTTACTAACATAAAATAAAAATTAATTAAGAAATGGTGGGTGAAAAAAAAATAAAGAAATGGTGAAAAGACAAAAGTTGGTACTGAGTAGGTCCTTAGTTTTCTTCATAGATAGATTCGGTCTTTTCAACAGATCCTTCAGTCTCGTATTCCTAAGCCTGCTTCACTCCCATATGGTTTCACTTTCTTTTGTTTCAAAACTTTCAAATAAAAATTATATAATATAAAAGATTTTCCATTCTTGCACCTTGAAGAAAGTTGGTTCTTTTCTTACATTCTTACAAAGGTACATCTTTTTTTTTTAATGCAAAAATAAAATGGTAAGATTGTTTTTGTGGGGTAGGTTTGAGTGGTTGTTCAAACTTTGAAATTGTGTGTTTTCTTTGTTTACTCTTTTAAGTTATATGTAATAATATCAATAATGCATGATTAAGACATATCTTTTCTCTTTTCTTTTGTTACTTGTTTCTTGTGTTTGGTTTAATGGGTTTTCTTGCTTTAGATCTGTTTCTGTTTTTTCTTGTGCAAAATGCACAATCATTGTCATATTGTACATTCTGATAAATGATTCAGTTTTAATGCTGTTTGGTTGCTGAAAAAAAAAAGTTTTTAAAGAGTCTTCAAGTTTACATCACTTTGGCTTTTAACTGCATTAAATGGTACCCTAATAATGATTATTGACAATAAAAGTGACAGCTCATGGAAACTGTATGAAATATGTTGTTTTCTTCCTTTTGCTCAGCATCCAGATGGAGGTGATGGGTTATAATTCTTGCTCATAGTTTTTGTTCCTTTGATTTTGCAGGTTTTTGTGTTTCAAGTTGAAAGCTTTCCTAGAAGTGCCTAGTGTTAAACTGTTAGTCAAAAAGCTATAATCTTTTTATCCTTTTGTCTTCCTTCACTTATTTTTATTCTTCCTTAGTTAGAGATTTGAACCTTCAGTACTCAAACTGCCCCCTGCTTTTGCCTTTTTGAGCTTTGAACTGTTAATGCTGTAGCAGTTAAGTTTTTGGTGGCCCTGTATCAAAATTCTAATTTTTTCTGATAACCCTTGTTGTCTCTTGCAAAACTGTTGAGTGTTCTTTAGAAGAAAGATGCAGAAGCCTCCACAATCAGTAGACTTTGCCCTGAAGGAAACCTCGCCCAACATTGGGGCAGGAGCTATCACGGGCGATAAGCTTTCGTGTACCTATGATCTCGTTGAGCAAATGCAATACCTCTATGTTCGAGTTGTCAAGGCGAAGGATTTACCTGGAAAAGATGTTACTGGTAGTTGTGATCCCTATGTTGAGGTTAAACTTGGAAACTACAAGGGAACTACCAAACATTTCGAAAAGAAGAGCAATCCTGAATGGAATCAAATATTTGCTTTCTCAAAAGAAAGAATTCAAGCTTCTGTTTTAGAAGTGTTAGTGAAGGACAAGGATGTTGTCATAGATGATTTAATAGGCAGGGTTATGTTTGATCTCAATGAAATTCCAAAAAGGGTTCCTCCAGACAGCCCACTGGCACCACAGTGGTACAGATTGGAAGATCGAAAGGGTGATAAAGCGAAGGGAGAGCTCATGCTGGCTGTTTGGATGGGAACTCAAGCAGATGAGGCATTTCCTGATGCATGGCATTCAGATGCTGCACCGGTTGGCCCTGATGGTGTTGCAAACATCCGATCAAAAGTGTATCTTTCCCCTAAGCTTTGGTATGTGAGGTTGAATGTGATTGAAGCTCAAGACTTGGTACCTAGTGATAAAAGCAGGTTCCCTGAAGTTTTTGTGAAAGCTGTTCTTGGGAATCAGGCTTTCAGAACTAGAATATCTCAAAGTAAGACTATCAATCCAATGTGGAATGAGGACTTAATGTTTGTAGCTGCTGACCCTTTTGAGGAGCCTTTGGTTCTAACTGTGGAAGATAGGGTGGGACCAAACAAGGATGAAACCTTGGGGAAGTGTGCAATTTCTCTGAATGTTGTGCAGAGAAGGTTAGACCATAAACCTGTGAACAGTAGGTGGTACAATCTGGAGAAACATGTGATTGTGGATGGAGAGAAAAAAGAAATAAAATTTGCCAGTAGGATTCACTTAAGGATCTGTTTAGAAGGAGGGTATCATGTTTTGGATGAATCTACACACTACAGTAGTGATCTTAGGCCAACAGCAAAACAATTATGGAAACGCAGCATTGGAATTCTGGAACTGGGTGTTATAAGTGCTCATGGGCTGATGCCGATGAAAACAAAAGATGGACGAGGAACTACAGACGCTTATTGTGTGGCTAAGTATGGGCAGAAATGGATCCGGACACGGACAATTGTTGACAACTTTATGCCAAAGTGGAATGAGCAATACACTTGGGAGGTTTTTGACCCATGTACTGTCATTACAATAGGGGTTTTCGATAATGGTCATATACATGGGGGAGCTGGAGGGGCAAAGGATGCAAGAATTGGGAAGGTAAGGATTCGGCTTTCTACACTTGAAGCTGATAGGGTCTATACTCACTCGTATCCTCTTCTAGTGCTACATTCTTCAGGGGTTAAGAAGACAGGTGAAGTTCAGTTGGCTGTGAGGTTCACCTGCTTAACTTTGATTAACATGCTGCATATGTATTCACAGCCACTGTTGCCTAAGATGCACTACATCCATCCATTGTCTGTGATTCAGCTTGATAGCTTGAGGCACCAGGCTATGCAGATTGTCTCAATGAGGCTGAGCCGGGCTGAGCCACCATTGAGGAAGGAAGTTGTGGAGTACATGCTCGATGTTGATTCACATATGTGGAGCATGAGGAGAAGCAAAGCAAACTTCTTCAGAATTATGGGAGTTCTAAGTGGGTTGATTGCAGTTGGAAAATGGTTTGATCAAATCTGCAATTGGAGAAACCCTCTGACAACCATTTTGATTCATATCCTTTTCATTATATTGGTTCTTTACCCTGAGCTAATACTTCCCACAGCTTTTCTCTACCTTTTCCTAATTGGAATCTGGAACTACCGATGGAGGCCACGGCACCCTCCTCACATGGACACACGGCTCTCTCATGCTGATGCTGCCCATCCTGACGAATTGGATGAAGAGTTTGATACCTTCCCCACTTCTCGGCCTTCGGATATTGTCAAGATGAGATATGATCGTCTAAGAAGTATAGCAGGGAGAGTTCAGACGGTGATTGGCGATTTGGCAACTCAAGGGGAAAGGTTTCAGTCTCTGCTAAGCTGGAGGGACCCGAGAGCAACCACTCTATATGTGACGTTCTGTTTGATCGCTGCAATTGTTCTTTATGTTACACCGTTCCAAGTTGTGGCCCTCCTCATAGGCCTTTATGTCCTAAGGCATCCCAGGTTCCGCCTCAAACTTCCATCTATACCTCTTAACTTCTTTAGGAGGTTGCCTGCAAGATCGGACAGTATGTTATGAGCACAACCAACCATTATATGTTACGCCTTTTCATTGAATGTCTGGTTATGCAAATATCGAACTAGGGCAAACGAAGCGGTACTTGGAGTTCTTTAGTTGTCGATCAATGCGTGGTTTTGTTATAAATTGTAATGTCTAATTTTCATGCGACTGTAGCCTCGTTTATGTTTTCTATCAATCTGTTGTCCTTATGCTGTCAATTTCTAGATTTCAACTTCACCATAAGATATGGTTTCGATCTCATCCCAAATGATGTAAGCTTATTCTATGTGAATGGTAACCAGATGACTCTCAAACAGGTTTTTTCTTTTTGTTTTTAGATTGTGTGGAGGGATTCGACCCGTCTTTGAGTAAGGGGATCCTGCATTATCGACCGAGTTAAATGTTTAGCAGTTTAGGTGCACCTCTCTGACATGCAGACTTGAGTGGCTTGGCATCAACTAAATTGAGAACTCAAAAGGTTTCCATGAACTCAACCAACCGGTGTTGCTTTTATTGATCTCCATTAAGCTGATGCCTTAATTTATTATAGCGAGACTAATTTGGCTTATGGTATCATGGTCGTGCAGATCTGTTATGCCTCAAACATTACTATTCCACAGGGACTTCGATAATCTAATTATTTATCCCATTTGCTTTTAAAATTCTTCTGCTTTACTAGCAGTTAGTCTGCTTTTCCTTATCTTTTTTTTTCACTCAACAGTAATGAATTGGTAATACATTCAAAGATGCTAAACAAAAGCGAAGCTTACGCAGTCAAATGGCAACTCCAAAATGAACTAAAAATATTGAGCAATATCAATGAAGAAGGGTGTCTTATACAATTGTCTAAATTCTTGTTTAGCATCAGTGCACGGTCCCAAACTATAAAGCTCACAATTAACTTTAGTATTTGAATCCTCCACGGAAAGCATGGAATATGAACTTGATAAAACCCCATTTTATTCATGGTGTCTTGTTACCAACTTTTTTTTTCCCTTTCCATGTTTTGCTTTTTAAGGATATACATATACATTGAGAATATAAACCCTCAAAAGTGAGGGAGATGAAAGGGATATTCTATCACTTGGGCCCATGAATTAGAGCATGCCTAGTTTGCCATATATTTATTTTTCGATATTATGTTCTAATGAACACGATAAGATAGCTTGTAAAATTAAATTTGATTTAAAATTTAATTAAATTAATTTAAATAATTATCTTAAACAAATAACATTTAACGTGTTTTTAATTTAAATTTTAATATTTATAATTTTTTTTCTTTAAGTTCTGATTCAAGATAATTTTTTTTATAGTATCAGACAATTAACTTAAAACAAATTAATATTTTCCTTAAATAATGTTCCCATGTTTTTTTTTTTTCCAATTATTTTCAGGGTCTGATTTTTTGTTTTCTTTTCCAACAAATTCTATTTTACTCACCCAGCTAGACTATTGGTCCTTCAATTGTTATGAGGTTTCCTGAAACGATAATTAATTTGATACAATTAATTACTCAACTTCCCTGTTGAGTAATTAACTAATGAGTATAGTTTTTTTTTTTTTTTTATCAAGTTACATATTAAAAGTAATATAATTAAATATTTCAATATATATTAAAGATTATAATAAAAAATAATTGTGAAAAAATCTAGAATAAGTCATAGACTCAGAAGAAACAACAATCAAAAGCAAAGAGCGGTTACACTCTGATGCTCAAATGAACAGAATTTATAAAAGAAGGATTAGAGAGAATAAAAAAATAACAAAATAAATGATTTAGGTTTACCTAGAGAAAGAGGTAAGATCCATTAGTTGTAGTGGTTAGGCAAGAGCTGTCATAGAATAGGTCTCATGTTATGTGGTCTTTATATAGGAATGTCACGTAACTATGGTCAGGTGAAGTGAAAGTAGGATGAATTGATCTTCCAACTCAAACAAGTTAAATGATTAAAATACCCATAAAATCTCGAAATATTTCCTCTTTAACAAAAGATCATTTTACCCCTGAGATCGAGAATATGTACATCACAGACCAATCAAACAAACAAATCAATATAAAATTATACTGCATTCTAATCTTGAATTTAGTACTTAAAAAATTTAATGAATATAATTAATAATCCTTTAATATGATATTGAAACTCGATTCCAAATTCTTAGTAAAAGACCTTCACCATCTAAGAATGCAAATTTCAACCGTCTGCTTATTTCAAAATGTTTCTACTGACAATTCGTCAGTTATATGTTAAATTGGATTAAATTTAGTCATCAAATCATGCTTTTGTCATTCCCTAATTATCGAAATAAAACAAATAATGATTAGAATTAGTCTTGATTATAACAAGCATATTCCATGCGTCGAATTATTGACAGTTAGAAATTAACTGAACATTAAAAAAAAGCCAAAAAATTTTCATCCATGACGTTTTCACCATCACCTTTCTTTGATGGTTTGTTTTCACATTAATAAAAGATAAGCGAGTTGAAAATGATACCAAATTTGCAAAATTACCCTTAACCCATCTATGATTTATTTTAGGTCAAATTATGTATTAGATTTCTAGTTAACTGATAAAATTAATCTCTTCAAATTAGAACTTTATATTTTAATAAATCGTTAAATTTAATCAAATTATTAACCGGCTAAATTTTTTTTTGTTAAAATTAATGACGAGATATTTTTGCTTATATGCCGTTGGTTTTGTTAATTATCAAGTTCACATGATCAAAATGATAAAATGACAATTTTTTTGACACGTCAACATTTTCTATATCAATTTTTTTCAAGTTGTACGATTCGCCCCTATACTTTGAATAAATGATAGAATTAATCATTCTATTTTAATGTGTATTTAAATTTGATCTTTATACATTAATTAATTATTAAATTTAAGATTTAACTTAAAATAAGTAAAATAAAACTAAAAAAAAAACATAAAAAAACTTTTCAATGCAAGCAGATCAAGTTGTAACAAAGGTAATGCATGGCTTAACACGCAAGTTGCATCAGATCTATCTTTTAAAATAGTGTCATTTCAATCTGTTATAAAATAAAAAATCATTATTTTAATTTCCTTCTTTTTCTCTCTTTCACATCCTTATTTTCCTCTTACTTCTATCTACAAGTCTCATTTAACAAACCCATATTTTAACGGGATTTCCAAAAATCAATGATAGAAAAATTCAATAATCATAAAAAAATTTTATCCAAAAAATAGTCGATACTCAAAAAATTGACCAATGAGACCACTGTTTTATAATCATCATCCAAAGCAAAACGGGATTTTCAGAAGCTATTGAATTCTCAAAATTTCACTAAATCAATCTTTTTAAAAAAATTCATATTTTCCTTGTTTTATCAATTTCTAATTTTCTTTTTTTTTTTTTTGAATTTGACTTCTTGATTTTTACCAACTAAATAATAAAAATAAATAAAATAAAATAAGAAATAAAACACTTTGGACCTTTAAATTTGCACTTAAAACCAAATTTCACAATTAAAGTCTAATTGATCCAAAAACGATTTTAGAACTCAATGTCGAGATGAAATTCAAAACCCATTTAATATTGACAAAAAATTTTCAAACAAAATAAGATGTCTACAATTGCTTTAATTGTTGATTGTGTATTTGGCTATGTTAATTATGGGTTTCTTGATCTAACTTCTATGTTGTTGTCAATTTTTAAAGTTTTTATATTTTTTATCTATCTTTTATTTTTTTATATTTCAAAATTATTGAAAATAGAAATTAAATAAAATGAAAAATCAAAATAAATAAATAAATAAAAAGAACAATAAAGAAAAGAGATAATTTAGTTTATGTTGAGCTTATAATCTAATTTAAGACTAATATAATTTAAGACTAACCCAATTTGTCAAATTAAGTTCAATTAATAATTCAAATATCCCAAAAAAATCACAATCAAATTAATAATTTATGTTTTTTATGTGGTTTTTAGGTCAAATCTTAAATTCAATAACTAATTAATACATAGGGATCAAATTTGAATACACATTAAGGTAAAAGGATTAATTCAACCATTTAATCAAAGTATAAAGACGAACAATACAATTTGAGAATAGTTAGTGTGAAAAAATGCTAACGTGTCAAAAAATTTTACCATGTCATTATCTTTGACCACATTGACTTAACATGTCAACAAAGTCAGTGGTCATGTAGCCAAAAATGCCATGTTATAAAAGTCAAAATGTCATATCATCAATTTTAATGAAAAATGTTTGAACTATTAACAATTTAACTAAATTGAAGTATAAGAATCTAATTAGAAAACATTAAAATATAGGGATTGATTCAACCATTTAATTAAAATACAAGGATTTGTGTCTGACTTTTATTTTATTATTTTTTTACTTTTTTTTTTTGGGTTTTTTTCCTTAGTCTTCATCAATTCATCATTTTTCTCTTTAAAACCAGACAATGACAAGTTCTTCATCTTTGTTTTCCATCTTTTTTTCATTCTTTCCAACTTCTATAAACGTTTATTACTCTTTTTCCACCTTTAAACTTTTGCAACTTGTTTTCTTTTACAATTTAGGTGAATTCAAAACCAAATCCTATAAGTTTGTCATGAAATTTTACGTTTGTTAGTATATTTCTTTATTTATGACATTTTTTGAATCTTTTCATTTTGCAACATCAAAGTGCATATTAATCATACCTTATTGTCTCAAACTAAAAATAAAAAACTCACATATCAAAAATTTCAAAACACAAAAACTCATTGAAAAATCAAAACAATTTAAAACCCACATAGTAAAAATTTCAAGACCCAATTAAACATTCCATTGAAACCAAAATAATTGAGTTTGGTGAAATAGAGATAGCATTATTGAGCAACTCACTACTGCTATAAAATTGGAATCCATTTCTCTTGATTTGCTTGATGGGTAAAATTAAGAGATGAAGGTAGATAAAGCTTGAGAAAATGGTGATGAATGGTGGCCTAGTGGCATAACTTTAAGAGAAAAAAAGAAAGAAATGTTTATGAGAAATGTTAGATCTAACGACATTAAAGGTAATGCTAATAGAGCAAAACATAAATGGGTTAGGTTTTACCTTTTAAACATTATGGGACAAATTTTTCCACCCTTTTTAGTATTTATATGTAATTTACCCATAATAAAAACCTTTCAAGAAAGCAACAAAGGTTAATGCCACTTTCAATGTTTGAAATATAAAGGCTGACCTTCACTACCCTTATTAAATATGCAGATTTGATATTGTGATGTTAAGGGAAAAAGACTAATAATAATAATAATTTTGCTTTGGAATGCGTCATGCAATAATAATAATAATAATAATAATAATAATAATAATAATAGTAATAATAGTATTACTATTATTACTATTATTATTATTATTATTATTATTATTATTATTGCATGACGCATTCCAAAGCAAAATTATTATTACTATTATTTTCAATGCTTCTGAAACTTAGTCTTTATTATTATTATTATTATTATTATTATTATTATTATTATTACAAATTTTATACCAATTTGATACAAATTTCACAAAAAAAAAAAATTAAATATGACCATAAGTAAGTGACAATCCTAAAGTTACAGCAAAAAGAAATAGTAATCAAGGTTCATTTATAGTTAGAGAATCTTAAAATGACCATTGAACTTGATGAAAATGACTGACTTTGGTTATCACTGAAAGATATCAATTAATCTTACATACTTTGTGGTGTTTGAATAATACTATTAATAATAATATCATAATTTGAGTTCATAAAAATTAACCATAGAATTTCAATGCGATATTATCATGAATTAAGGTGAGTTGGCTTCTTTTTGTTCATATTTATTTTGATTTTGTCAATACAAATGTTGGTTAATAATTTCACGTAGGTAGATTTGTCCAAGGTTAGACAGCCTACCATGGTCATGGGTTTGGTATGATTAAACAATTTTAAACAAGGATTGTCAAGCTTAACATGACTTTTAGAGTTTTTTTTTTTTTTTTGGCCAAACTTTGCAAATTTTTTTCATCAATTTTAATGAAAACATCACATACAACACCTTTACTTTTCCATTCCTAGAACATAAAATGAGGGGTTATATGCACACTTCATGCTTTAGGTTCTATTTTTTCTTATAACACATTGGGAGAGGCTAGTAACCATCCTTATCCAGAATGTAAACTAGAAAGATAGGGGTCTCATAACCTAACTACACAAGATGATCTCCCTTCTATACTATTTTACTATCCAGTTTGTAGCTTTATTTGCTTCTTTGGTTACACAACTTATCTTTACTGCTCTATGTTTTTTTATTGCAGTCAAGATATCTTTTACTGGTAGTTTTATTCTTCAATTCTCTTCCCTAACTTTTCCCTTCAATTGCCAAGTGTCGTAACAGTTTTGAGACTGCCAGATGTAAAGGATTTTAAAATTAAAAAAATGAGAGGAGTCACCACCAATCTTTGTTAGGGTGTGATTGACTACCCAAAAGTTTATCTTTTTAATAACACTATAAATGCGAGTTTAAAGTTTATCAAAAAGATAAATTTTGATCTACGAAAATCAGGTTAGGTCTGGAAGTCGGTTACGTGTGAGAAAGGATTAGCACTCCCATAATGCTCATAAATTGGTATCATTTAATTACACGCTATTTTCGGTGTCGGATAAAAATGGTTTCAATATGAAATTTAACACTAATTCCCTTCACTTCTAAAAAAATAAATTTTGATTAAAATTTTTTTTTAAGAATATTAAAGAAATCTTTAAGTTAAAGAATTATCTTAAAATTTTTCAACATCTAGACAGAATTTAAAATAACTCTTTTCGCTTAAGATTAAACAAAATACTCCTTAAAATAAAAATAACAATTTTTGTGAAAGATAATTGTTGGTGACTCTCTAACATCTAGGCAAAGTACAAAGAATTATTTCCTTTATAATGTTATTTTTGTTTTATTTTATAATATCATAATTTTAAAAGTAAGTAAATTAAAAAATATTTTTGTGCGAAAAAGTAAATGATGGTATTATCAGATAGCAAGCAACAATTAAAGAAAAAGAAATGTAAACAAGTGCAAACAATAACAAATAAATGTATGTAAGCCAATAAATGCTGTGTATGATAATGAAGTGCAAAATTGAAATTAGATTCTTAAATATAATGAGACCACCTTGACTCTCCAATATCTAGACAGAGCTTAGGTGCGACTGTTTATATTTAATATCTCAATTTACTATCATTCCTTTTATTAAAGTTTTAATTCCATTATAAAGACAAATTAAGGACATGTATGAAAAACTTAACGAAATAAAGTTTCTTAAACACCCCATCATCTAGGCGGTATTCGAGAACAAATTACTTCAAGTGAAATTTTCACACGTGTCTTTAGGTTTTTTTTTTTATGGCTTTTAACTTGGGTATGGGTCGAGGTTTTAAAGTTTGAATGATTTTTTGGTAATGATTCGGGAATGCATACCGAATTTGGGGTTTTTAGAATTTAGAATTTTAAGGTTTTGGATTTTAGGATTTGGATTTAAGGGTTTGGGTTTTATGGGGTTTTGGATTTTTAGGGTTTTAAAATTTTGAGTTTAGGTTTCGAAAGTTTTGGGGTTTGGATTTTAGGGTTTTGAATTTTAAAATTTGGATTTTAGGGTTAAGATTTTAAATTTTAGGTTTTGAGGGTTTAAGGTTTAGATTTTTTAATTTCTTTTAAAAAAATACGAATATCTCTAAAAATCATCAACATCTAGGTGAACTTTCGAAGCAAATTCGATTTTTATGATTTTGAAAATTAATTAAAAGTTTTCATATATTTTTTTAATGAAAATTTATTGTTAAAAATATTATTAATTTATTATTTAATATATTTTTATACTTTTTAATTTTAATTAATTTTTATATAATAATTTCTTAACATCTAGACGAAATTATTTTTAGAAATATATTTTTATTCTCTCCAACATCTAGGCATGAAAAATAAAAAATAATTATTTTATTCTTATTATAATTTTTAGTTTATTTTTATTATTATTTTAGCATTTAGATATATATATATATATATTAGTTATTATCCTACTTGTTTTCATTTTATTATTATTAAAAACATTCAAATATTTATTCTAACAAATTTAAAAATTTATCATGCATGAATATTAAAAAAATACTCAAAATAACAAAAATAATAATATATAAAAATTCAAAAATTCAAAAAAAAAATTTTACCTGAACCTGATCGGTCAACGCTGGTCTGGACCGGTTTGACCGGTTCGACGGTTCAATCAGCGGTTTGGGCGATCAAGTGGTTCAGACCGGTTCACTGACGGTTCGTCTGAACCGATTCAAGGCTAGCTAAAGCGGGTCGTGGGTCAGGTTACGCGGATCTCAGGTCGGATTCGAGTTGACGCGTGAATCCCCTTAATCCAAAACGACATCATTTTGGGCTTTATATTTTTTTATATAAGCTTAAAAGATTTTTTTTTTTTGCTCATTTCACCTGCTTAAAAAAAACTTTTTTTTTCTCTCTCAACCAAAAAAAAAAAAAACAAAAAGGCCAGCTGGCTACCAGAAGTCGGTCACCAACGGTCACGCCAACCGCCGTTGGTCACCGCCAACCATTGATTATCAGTGTCGAAAAACCTTCAAAAACATTCAAAAGCTTTCTTTTTTCGTCCCTTTTCCAGATCCAATGTCACTTTTACAAGAAACAACCTCGATCGTTGTAGATCGGGGTTTAAAGTTTTGGTTTCATTTTTTTTTTCTAGTTTGGACTAAAATTTATTTGTTTTCTTTGTTTTCGCAGGGAGTTTGGCACTGGGATCTTCCCTACAAGGAGGACTATTTTTGTAGCTTTTGTGGATTTTTATTTAGTTTTTCTTCTTGGGTTGTCTGTTTAGAAAGGGAATAAGTATCGAGTGAGGTCAGGGGTGTCTGGTGAAGGGTTTCATAGGGGTGTTTCTCGGGTCCGAGTCTATGTCTCAATTGAGGTCTTTAGTGCTGTATATGAAGGTACCATGGTCTTTAGTAATGGCCCAATGGGGTTTATGGGCTTTTGAAAGGGTTGTAAGTACACAGGGCTTAGGCAGGTTGACTAGTGGGAGAGCTTCTAGAGATGTGTCCAAGAGAGAGATTGAAAGGGGAAAAGCTGGGGCTTTAAGTAGATGGAGATCTGGGTGGCTATAGATATGGCTAAGGTAGACTGTATGGTGGTGGTAGGAGGCTGGTCGAGAGGCTACAGGGGGTTGTAGGGTGGTAGCAGAAGGCTATAAGGTAGAAATGGCTAGAGGTGGCTGCAGGGTGGCTGGTGCCAGGCATTAGCCGCCCTGCTTTCAGCCATTTTCTGTTTCTATTTTTTTATGGGTTTTTTTTGTATAATTAATTTTTAGTTTTAATTAAACCAATATTATTATTATTATTAAAAAGTATTATTATTATTACTAAATAAAAAAAATAGACCGGACAAAATCGGTGTCTACACCAAGCTAAGATCACAAAGTCTATCTCCAATATTACCTTAGGATATTTCATTTTCTAGGCTAGCTTTATTCTTTCTCTAGCTATAAGTACCTTTACTTCCATAAGATGCTGCCACCTTTTTCCTCACAGCCTCCAACCATGTTTCCAATTCCATCCTTGACCACCACACCAATTCCAACTAATAGATTTCCTTTTTATATGCCCTATCACAATTTATTTTTATCCATCCAAGCTTTAGGGGTTCCCAATTGCTTCTTCTATCTTTTTTATTCTTAATAAATTTAGTTATTTTCGCATCATATAATATTGTGAGATATTTCATGGCTGTATCTTGAGCTTTTCTAACAATTGCCATTATTTCTGGCAATTTTTCATTCATATTGGCCTCACATCTACTTTTTCGTATTGGCCAGCATATAAAGAATACATAAACTACCAAATATTTTTTTTTATTTCATCCATATTTTTTATTGTCATAACTCTCTTTAACCATTCATCAAAGGTTGTGATCTTTTTCCTATCCACTTATAAACTACACCAACAGCAAACCATACCCTTCACCTAATCACATTGTAGCAAGACATGTTCAATATTTTCTTTGCCATCTTTGCCAAAAACACACATAGGATCCTTATTTATTTTTTTTTCCATAAGTTTTTCCTTGTTGCTGTAGCATCATTACAAGCTCTCCACAAAAAGTTTTTAATCTTATTGGGAACTTTTATACTCTAAATTAGCTTTCAAACTAGCATTCCATTTGGTTTAAGGATGATGCCTTCTATGTACTTGTTTTCCCTTCTTTTTCTTTTAATGTGTGATAGATATTTCTGATTGAGTATTCCTTATTGCTAACTCTTAGCCATACCATTCTATCTTCCTCTCCTTCTTGACAAATGGGAATTGCCTTAATCCTTTCAATGACACCATCTAAAACCATATTTTTTAAGCCATCCAATTTCCAGCAACTTTGTTCATTATTAATTAATTCTGATACACTCTAAAGTAATTTTCCTTGTTCAAAATTTTCGTTTGGGACCAATGTGTCAATTTTTAGAATCCATCTATTCTTCTTTATATTAATATTTTCATCTCTTATCACTTGCCAACATAATTATCACTTTAGAAGGTTTTTTCCCTCTAAAATGCTTGCATAGGTTCAAAAGGCCCTAACCCCCTTTTTAGCTTCCAAAAAAGAACACTGAGGGAAATATCTTCCTTTTAGGATTTTTAGCCAATAGGCTTCTGGGTTCTGAATTATTCTCCATGCCTATTTTGCCAACATTGCAATATTAAACAAATTTAAATCTCTAAACCCCATTTCTCCGTTATTCTTATTGTATGTCATCTTTCTTTCATCATGTTTCTGCCTCCATCAAAATCTAGCCATGTCCTGATTCAACTCTTCACATACCTTATTTGGTAGCTTAAAACAATTCATCACATATGTTGGTAAAGTACTAGCCATGACTTTAATTAGGACTTCCCTTCTTTATTGTGATATCAAGCTCATTTTCTATCCTTATAACTTACTGTTTATTTGTTCCCTAATAAAATTTATTGTTTCATACTTTGTTTTCCCTCAATATGATGGGATGCCTAAATATGTCCTTAGATTGCTTGCCACTTGCATTTGTAGACATTTTTCTAATTCATTCCTTATTTCTTCTAGCACATTCCCTGTTGAACACCACACTTGATTTCTACAAGTTTATCACTTGTCCTGATATTTTACAATACTTCTGCAAAACTATAAACATGTTCTTGTAATTTTTTTTAGTAGTAGCAATGAAGAAACATACTCTATAATCTAGCTTATCCATTTATTTTCACAGTCCAACTTTATCAAAATTGCCTAAAAAATTCCATTCCACCCTATCATATGCTATGTTCATGTCTAACTTCAATCTCATATCATGCCTTTTCTTTTTTTTCTTTAGCTTTAAATAATGGAAAGCCTCACTAGCTATCAACATATTATCCTAGATTTGTCTCCCTTTTACAAAAGCTCCTTCGATATGCGATATTAACTTCCCCCTCATTGGTTTTAGCCTATTAACTAATACTTTGGATGTGATCTTATATGCAAAGTTACAAAGGTTAATAGGACGAAATTGAGTTACCATATCAAGTTTTTTTGCCTTTGGTATCAACACCACATTTGTTTTATTTAGCTCTTTTAATATGTGTCCTCTATGAAAAAAACTTTGTACCATATTTACTATTGTTTCCTTTACCACATCATAGTATTTTTGGTAAAAGATCCTATTATAGCCATCTGAACTTGGAGCTTTCATTCCATCTAGTTGAAACATTGTTTACATCACTTCCTTTTTTAAAACTTCATTTATTAAGGTATCAATCATAGTTTCTATCACCACTTTTAGTACATATTGAAAAACCTTCCTATACTCTTTTTGCTCATTTTTCATAAACAACACCTTATAATATTCTACAAACTTTTCAACAATTTTTTTTCATCTTTCAGCCATTCTTCATTTTCAGTTTTGATTACATAAATCTTATTTTGTTGCCTTCTTTAAACTGTTATTTGGTGGAAGAACTTTGTGTTTTGGTTTCCATATTTCAACCATTTCAGTCTAGATCTCTGGTACCAATACTTCTCCTCTTTCCTCCATATTTCTTACACCATCTTAACTATTTCCTTCATTCTTTTACAACTTTTTGTGGTAGCCTCTTTTTCCTAAATTTCTTATATTTGCTTCATCATATTATCAATTAGTTTCATGTTGTTTGCGAGGGCCTTTTTACTCCATTCGAACATTAAGTTTTTACATTTTTTTAATTTTTTGTACTAATTAAAAATCATTTGACCTCTAAAATTATGTTTCCACCCTTTTCTAATGATCTATTTGCATTCTTCCTTTTCAATCTACATTATCTTAAATTTTAACATTCTTGGTGTTTTCTTATCCCACACATTTGTATTTACCATAAAATGAGCATGATTGGAGCCAACCATAGGAAGATTAAAAACATGAGTTCTAGGGAAAGCTTCTATCTATTCCACATTGATTAATGCCTTGTCTAACCTTTCTTTTATGCTGCCATTATCTTGGTGCTTATCCAAGTATATCTTTGTCCTTGAAATCCTAGATCAAATAGTTTACATCCTTTCATAAATTTTCTAAAATAGTGTATCTTCTTTTTTGCCTTCAGCTACCCTATTCATTTTCATGTACATATAAGATGCCATTAAAATCCCTAATACATATCCATAGATGCTTACTTCTCCTGGTTTTCCTTTGTATGAGTCCCTAAAGCTCTTGTCCTTTTTCAGAATCAACTAGTCTATACACCCAATAAATTCTAAATACAATTCTCACCCCATACACCTCAACATCTGTGTCAATCAGATTTTTGTAACCCCTATTCACATTAACTTTCACTGTGTTGTTCCATTATAAAGCAAGCCCACCACTTAATCCTTTAGCCTCCACATAATAACTATTTTTGAATATCACTTTCTTCTTTAATTTTTTCATTTTTTTCCTTATTCTTTGTTTTCATAAGAAAAAAAAAGATACGAATCATATTTCTTTTTAAGCTAATATAGAGCCTAAACTATCAAAGGTGATATTGCTGCTTAACAATTCCAATATATCACTATCATAGCCTTTTTATGACTATTTTAGGATAGTCACCCAAACCTTTAGCTCTTTCCTCATTACTTATATAGCCTCTTTCTCCCATAACTAATACTTCAACCAGGCTTTCTTCATTCAAACCCACTTCATCACTTACCCTCTTTTTACTTTTTTGCCTTTTTTTTGACATATCTATTATTTGGAGCCTCCCCACTCACATTTCGTTCCCCTATTTTTGTTCATTTCTTTCTACAAATACTTTTTTTTATACCCTTGTTTCTTTCTAACCTTCTTCACTTTTTACCTATACCTTCTTATTACTGTAGTTTCTTGTCTCTATATTCTCCATCAACGATCTCTTGATTTTTAGCCTTTGGAACTCTCTTACAAGTCCTACTTCAGTCAAGTGCTCTTTCATTGCTTTTGGCTCTATATTTTTTTTTCCCTCTCTATACCTCCTATTTCATTTAGCAAAAATTTCATAATATATTATAGTTCTACCTCTATTTGCTCTTTTATTGCATATTCCCCAAAGTCTTGAAGGTTTCTAACACCTACACAATTTTTCCTTATAATCTTTACACACATAAGACAATTTTGTATATTGTTACTTTGTTCTATCCCAATTTGATTATGTGATAAGACTCGTCTATTTTGGTTATTTCTTCTTTCATCTGTTCATTCTTCTCTTTTATTCTTATTTTCCACTTTGGTATACTTTAAAAGTATATGTTTTCCTTTTCAATCAGTCCATTAACTTTGCTATATTTGAAATTTCCTTTTTCTCTTCCTATATTTGTGGCATATTCTATATTCATTATTGCCTTTTATTTTTCAACTTTCTTATCTTGTTGTTGCCTTTCCACTAATCCTATTTCCCACTTAAATTCTTCTAACTATTTCTCCCTCATTTCACTCTATCCCCTAATTTTTTCTATTATGTGCACATTTTCTTTCCTACCCATTATAGTAATTGTTTCTTCATGGATCTTTTTACCCCCCTCTACGCATTTTTCATTCAACTTTTTTTCATACACCACTGTATTTTCTATCTCCCTTCCACCCCATCTTACTTTCTCAGCCATTCTATCCTCTTTCTCAGCCATTTTTCTCTCATTTAATTTTACTTTTGTTCTTGTTGGTGCCATCCTTATCCACAGTCCAAACCTCTCATCCTTATTCTTGACTTATCTATTGTTTTTTCCCCACACTTTTTACTCACATGCCCTAATTTACCATAACTAAAGCAAAAGTTTGACAACAATTCATATCTTACTTTAGCCCATGTATGACCTCAATCCTTTCTTAGCACTTAGAATCACAGAATTAAAGGTCTTTTAACCTCTAGAACACCTTTAATTCACAGAAAACTCCTCTCTAACCCAGTCACCTAGCCTAAATCTTTCACCTCAACTATTTTTCCAATTGCTTTCCCAATTTTCATTGTTTTCCCAATTTTCATTGTATTCTTTCTGGTCTGCATTCCCAGGGTAAGTTTGTGTATCTGAATGTAGTATTCTATTTCAGAAAAGCTTAACTCTTATATCGTTTTATCCACTTCCCATTTCTGTAAGTTTAAACAATACCTCATTACTGACCACTGCCTATTCTCCTTTGCCATTTTCATGGCCTTTTTTAGTTGAACGAAACTGCATACAAGTTGGTACCTACTTTTTTCACCATGCTTATCTCTTTCTCTGACCACATGCTCTTCAAGACTCCTATTGGTACTTTGTGATTTACCATTTTGTCTGAAATTACCTTCTCCAATAGAGTAAATCTCATTGCACCTCTTATGTCACCCATTTCAAGTTGCAACTTAATCTTTAACACTTGTATCTTCTACTTCCTACTATCATGATAGCTAGACTCAAAATAAGAAATGGACTTTGATTTACAATCTATGGTTCTTCAATCCCAGTGATCATAGCGTCCACTTAATCTTATACTTACCCTAAGAAATTCAAGAAAACAAATCCACCAAAACCTAAGGGGATGTCCTTCTTAAGAGTAAAAACCTTTATTTGTAGAGAAACAAAAACACAAACCAAGACCTAAAAACACACAACAAAACCAAAAACTCACTTATGATTCAATGCTTCCTTATTAAAACTACACAAAATTAGTTAGGAAAATAAAAAAAAAAACAAAAAAGTTAAAAGAAAACAATGCAAGAAAATAGCCAAGAAGCATAAAATGCTATCCTAACAAAAATTGAGAAAATTCAGGAAAGCTCTAAGCTAGAAAGAGATGCTCTCACTTTTAGAAGAGAGAAAGTTTCACCACACTAAAAATATCTTTTAGTTGGAATAGCAAAATTGAAAACAATTCTTTTAAATTATGAAATAAAAGTAAGAATATTTAAAACACTCAAAAACATCACATAAGAATAATTTTATTAATTTGACAAAATGTGAACTGATAAATTAAATTAATAAATTGAATAAAAGTTACTGTACAATCACACAATTTTAAGTACCTATTAAATTTCTCAAGTTTTTCCGTTTCGTAGACATAAGGCTTGATTATAAAAGTTGCCATTATGAGAAGTCTATTATCTTTAAATTGTTGTAAGGGTAGCAACAAACTCTATCCTATAACAAAGAAGAAGAAATTTGAGTAAGACAGTTCTAAGAAATTTCTTTAAAATAATAGTTTTCTCATTATAGTTCAAATAGACTCTTGAAAATATTATCTTTAAGATATAATACCCAAATGAAGAAGAATAAAATTGCATTTTAAATTCTTCTTAAACTTACATGAACCAAAAAAAAAAGAGTGATAGAGAGAATGTTTTGGTTTTTGAGTGATTTTGAATGAAAAATTATGTAAAGTTGAGGTATGTAAATGTTTATTGAGTATTTATAAGTCTCAACCAGTGTTTGTGTTGGGATAACCACCCACAATGGGTGGGTATAGTCTCACGAAATCAATTGCTTTGGGTAGTTTATTTTTTGGCATGAAATTGCCTTAGGTAATTTACAATAAACATGAAAATGCTGCCCATTTTAAAAGAAGAACATTATTATGGCATTTGGCCGTTAACAAGTGTAGGAAAATTTTTCTTACAAAAAAAAAAAAAAAAAAAGAAAAGAAATTGAGAAAAGGAGAGAGAGATCGGGCAAGCATTATACAATTCTCAAAAAAAATTCTTGCTTTGGTGTATAAAAGAACTTATGCCGTAAAAATAAATAATTTTCATATTGTGATCTTTTTTAATGATTAATAATTTAAGTCAAATTTTCATTTTTATTTTAATTAAACAAATAAATATATATAATTTTATTCGTGAATATATATATATATATTGTGCATGAATTTATCTTTTAGTTTGAAATACTCTTCCATGAATGAGTACCTCTTAAATGAAGAATTATCACTTTTAAAATTGACCATTATTATGTTCAACGGATATATATCTTTTTTATTTTGTAAGAAAGACATTCAAATATCCGACTAGTGGCATTCGACTGCTCTGAGCTATTTTCAAATAGAATGAAAAAGTATTGTAGGGTAGTCGACCGTTTAAGGCAAATTTTCAAATAGAAAATAAAATTCTGTCGGGCAATCGACTATCATAATTCGACTTTTCATAACCAAATTTCAAATGTAATGTAATTTGGCCGAGGACAGTCATCTGCTTTTCAAGAGAAATCAACTCCTCTTTCTGGTTTCATTAGAATGCTCATTTTATATTTTCATAACTTTATTTATTCAACCCAAACGCATATTACATAATTTTAAAACAATATTTTCTTTAATAATATAGACGTAAAAAACAGCATGCAAAAGGATCATTGGAAAGAACATCATGTTACAACTTTCTTGACATTTTCGCTAAATAGGATTGAGACTATAATAATAGGCAAATTGTTAAGATATAATTTCTTGTGGCTGATGTTGATTTCCTAATTACTAGTATTAATTTGGCAAATATGGCTATCCGGCTGCCACCGGATAGCATGACAAATCCTCTGAAATTGCCTAAATCTCTGTTTGGGCCAGCGAATTAGGCTGGGTAGGTGCTCCTAGGCTTCCACCATTAAAATTTGTGCAAGAGTCATTTTCATATTGATAAATCAGGATCCAAGATCAAAACCACCTAAATTTATTAGGAAAGGTCTTCAACGCCACGTAGCAAAGAACACTCATTTATACAAATTGCTGGCTCTACAGTCTGCTATTATTTAATAAATTCAAGGATTATTTTACTAAATAATATATATATGATTGTGTGGTTGTATTTATTTCAATTAATTGATACATGTTAGTTCAAGTTATGTTACACCAAAATTACAATTGCAACAAATACCACTCCTTAAATCGATTGGTTGAACATTCGTTGTATAGAAAATTGATTTGACTTCCAATTTGGTTTTTAAAACATTAATTCTACCACTTCAATGTCGCGAACTAAATAGTGCTCTTTGTATTTTATTTTATTTTATTTTATTTTTCCCTTAAAAAATTACTTTAAAGTTTTGGAATATAATTATTTATTAATTTATGTTTACATTGATAATTTACTGGTTTGCGGTAAAAGAAAAAGAAAATGGTAGTTTTCTTTTTTATATTTTTATATTAAAATTATCAAAATTTAAATCATAATTATTAAAATTAAAAGTCTAATACTATATTAATAAATCACTTAATTGTTGACAGAAACGTAAATAATAATTTTTCATTAAAATATAAAATAAATTATAAAATTTTAAAAAATTATCAAATATACTGTCATTGTAAGTTTTTAATTTCATAAATGAAAGTAATAAGGTGAGACATATTTTTAAACTATATTTAAAAAATTAAAAAAAAAAAAAAGAGATACATGTCACTATATTAATCCTTCTCACAACATTAAAAAACTTTCCTCACAATATATCAAACAATTTCTCTAATATTTAATCCTAGCTAGGCTGCCGTTTAAGGTTCTATTAATGAATGAAAGAAAGAACGATTACAATGGGACATCAACTCGTCCCACAGAATCTACACAAGACATTTAGTTGTTTCCTAGAAATCCAACTCATCGTCTTTCCCAATTCCTTTGATCATACAGAAACACATGCTTACGCGTGCATGAATGAATAAAACATAAATGTAAATCAAGAGACAAATTTTTTGTTTTTTTTTTATCGTTGTTGATGGTGTTTTGATTAAGCGACGGATTTCCCAAGCTGAATGATGAGCATCTCAGAAACCGAATATGTGAAACAGAAAAAACATGCTCGGAGAAAACAAGGAGAATATTCCATAGTATGAACACTGAGGTTTGTCGTCTTCTTATTGAGACTACAGGAATCTCTCCGTGTTTAAATTCGAGCATGATCTCAGCGGATTTCAAGTGTGAAGATACGGCTTCTTCAGCTTTGATTAGCTTTACCTTTGACGCTTTCTGTATTAGTATTTTATCCTCGTGTTTTCGCCATTTGGCCACTTCAGCTCCAAAGGTTTGATACCTTCTTCTAAACTTGCTACTTCCTTTGTGTTATTTTCAGTTTGGTTTCTAGTTTCTGATTGGAATATATACAATAAAATTAGTAAAAGACCAATGTGTTTGTTTTTGTTGCTGGCGTCCTAAGCTTGGAAATAAAAAAGAAGTGAAGGGTTATAAGAAAGAAGAATGTGTGACATGGTTAGTGGTTTTAGGAAATTAAGGAAAAATCTATGACTTTGGGATGTCTACAAGGTTCGGTTTCTTAGCTTGTGGTGGTATTGTCATGGCGTTACAGGGGTGGTTCGGAGTTGTTCATGCCAGTATGGAAACGCATCATGCATACTCTGTATTCTTTTTTTTTTTTTTCGTTGGTGTGTGTGTAAGGACTGCTTCCATGGAAGTTTTCAATCACACATGCTTTCCAATCATACAAGATAGTCTCTTATTGTTTTTGTTAAGGCATTTTTGTTTTGAGTCCAACTTTTTGCTCCCATTTGGCTTCGTGTTACATTTGCCAGAGGTGGATCCACTCTTTCAAGCCCAAAGTTTGGAAAATAGGAAATTTTGAATTAAAATTTTGCTCCGACATCCCCAAATTTTCTCAGAGACACTCTTTCTATTGATAAAATTGGTAATTCCATCTGTAGTTTTTTTGTTTATATTATAAGTGAACACTCGGAAAAATCCTAGATCCGCCACCTACATATGCTGTACTAAGAAAATATCTTTCTGCCTAGGCACAAAATTGTGGTTTGAACAACTTCATGAAAACAGATTTTGGTGTTTGATTTGTTTTAAAGCACTGTCCCTTTTCGTTGAGATGCTTTACATAACCAGGCAGCAGTATTTGTTAAAGTAAATTGATTAATGCTCTAAATAGGTGGTAGCAATGAACCTAGTTACCATCAGGTTTTATTGCACATTGTATTTTCTTCATCATAAATTTCTATTACGCAACTTTTCCCCGTCCCTGCAAATGCTTAAGAGCTACAATTTATTTATTTATTTATTTGGCAAAGAGAGAAGAATTGTCATCTCAACTATGTTTTCAATTTCTGTAGTCCCTCTGAATCCTGTAGTGTGTGGATTTTTGAGGTTATAAAGGCCTCAATTATTTAGCAGAATAGACAAGAAGGTGCATGAAAGCATTCGTTTCCACCCTCAAGTTTCAATTGTTATTCTTCCAAGTTTAGGAATTTATTTGACATATCCTTGCACTGTGGTTCTCTGCAGAAGTTGGAAATTATCAATATATGGAAGCTGTACAAGAATTGTTTCTTGAATTTAACAGTCACTGATCGTAAAAGGTCTGAACTTGTCGAAAATGGACCAAGGAAAATCATTAGAAGATCAATTCGACAAGCTGCATCCATGCCTCCCAGTAAACACAAGTATTGGGATCATAGGAGCTGGTCCTAGTGGCATATCTGCTGCCTATGCTTTAATCAAGCTTGGTTATAATAATGTAACCATATTAGAGAAGTATCATACAGTAGGTGGAATGTGTGAATCGGTTGAACTAGAAGGTACAAAATGGACTAAAATGAGTTTTTTTTTCTTTTTGTTTTTCAGTTTAAGGCCCTGTATGATATATATTTGTGCCATATGTGAACATGCAGGAAAAGTCTATGATTTAGGTGGCCAAGTTGTCGCAGCAAACAGTGCACCAGTGATATTTCACATGGCAAAAGAGATCGGGTCTGAATTGGAAGAAATGGACTCCCACAAGCTTGCCCTTATTGACAGTTCTACAGGGAAGTATCAGGAGATTAAAGTTGCCGATGATTATGTCTCTATGGTCGCACTGACTTTAGAACTTCAGGTCAGTTGCCGCTATCATTGTTGTATCCAGACTTTTAAGTCAGGAGTCAGTTTAAGAATCCATTTTACTTTTCACAGGACAAAGCGAAGGATTCAAATCGAATTGGTGTACATGCTGTGAGCGACTTAGCTGCAGACTTAACGCCAACTTATCTCGAGGGTCATGGATTTAAATCTGTTCCACAATCTCTAGCTTATGGATACACTGCTTCTAGAGTTCTAGTTATGGATTCGTTCAAGACATGCCTTATGCCTACATTCATGAGTTCACCAGAACTTCAATGGCCGGAAAAATACGACGTTTTAAAGGTGGATACACAAGTTTTTGGGAGAAGATCAGTAAATCTCTTCCAGTTAAAGTCCTTTGTAACAGTGAAGTATTGGCTGTAAGACGTAATGCTCTTGGTGTCAGTATTGAGGTGAAAAGCATTAAAGGGGATTCTGAAGTTATGGAGTTTGATAAGATTATCATGTCAGGTGCCTTTCCTTTCAAGAATGGGAAGACATATAGATCACCAGTTTCAAATCCTACAGGTTTGTCTACTTTTTCTCTCGCACTCTTTTCTCTTCTTTTTCAGCCATTCCCCAAGATGCTCGACCAGGGACTTTTCTTTTTTTGACACAGAAAATGAAACCGAAGTAATGGATTTGAATGATGTTGAAAAGGAGCTGTTCAGTAAAGTAATGACAATTGACTACTACACTACAGTCTTGAAAATAAAAGGAATAGAAGATATGCCTGTTGGTTTTTATTACTTTGGCGAATATATGGACGATCCCGCAACAATTGGATATCCTGTTGCAATGCAGAGATTCTTTGCTGATGCTGACATTTTCTTGTTCTGGTCATATGGCAACTCCCTGGATATTCAAGGAGCAACTGTCTGTGAGCTTGCAATAAAAGCAGTTGAAACCATGGGAGGAGAAGTTGAGCAGGTGGTCTTGCAACGACGATTTAAGTATTTCCCTCATGTTTCTAGTGAAGGTAGTATGCTAAACCAGCTGTTGCTAGATCACTGAAATATGCCAGATGGATGCTGATATTTTAATTTTGCTACAGATATGAAGAATGGTTTCTATGAGCGCTTTGAGTCTGAACTTCAAGGTCAGAGGAATACTTACTATGTTGGTGGGCTTATGGCATTTGAGCTTACAGAGAGGAATTCTTTCTATGCAATGGCCCTAATCTGCAAGCACTTTGCAAATAACAATCCTTCACCAGTATTTCCATATGTTAAGGTAATATACATTGTTATTTGCTTCTAAAATTTTTTCTTAAAATCAATGATCCAAAGAGAACTTCACTTATAATGTATTTTTTGCAGAATTTATTTCCATTGCAATCAGATTGTGGGAATAGGAATCCCAAAGAATTAGGTGAACATTCTGGAGTGGAATTCCCTAATCTGTCTACACTTGATGGCTATTTGAAGCACTGGGGAACTCATGGAATCACTCAAAGCAAAATACTTTATACTTGGATCAATGAAGACGGGGCAGCAGTAGGCCAAAGGACATATGCAGAACTTCATGCTAATGCATCTTTTATAGCTCAAAAGATCTTGACGAGCAGAAAACCGGTCATCAAGCCTGGTGACAGGGTTCTACTAGTCTATGTTCCAGGTCTGGACTTCATTGATGCATTTTTTGGTTGCTTAAGAGCAAAGGTGTTACCAGTTCCAGTTCTTCCTCCAGATCCTCTACAAAGAAGCGGACAAGCACTTTTGAAGATTGAAAATATTGCCAAATCATGTGGAGCAGTGGCAATTTTATCAACTATTGTCTATCACTCTGCAGTTCGGGCTGGTTTGGTGAAGAATCTTATCTCATTGATAAGGAAGATTGACAAATCTTCTACGAAATGGCATAACCTTGATTGGTTGCACACAGATTCATGGATCAAGAACTTCAAGAAAGTACTTCCAAATGACACAGTTGATCAATGCGAACCTCAGCCAAATGATCTATGCTTTCTGCAATTCACATCTGGGTCCACTGGTGATGCTAAAGGGGTTATGATTACTCATGGTGGGCTCGTTCATAATGTGAAGTTGATGCGTCGGAGATACAAGAGCACCTCAAAGACAGTTTTAGTCAGTTGGCTTCCTCAATACCATGACATGGGGCTAATTGGGGGACTCTTTACTACTATGGTTAGTGGTGGATCGGCAATACTCTTTTCCCCAATTACATTCATCAGAAACCCCCTTACGTGGCTTCAGACCATAAGCAAATACCACGCAACTCACAGTGCTGGACCCAATTTTGCTTTTGAGCTAGTGGTTCGAAGACTAGAGTCTGACAAGGATAAGGTTTGGAACTATGACCTTTCTTCCCTTATTTTCCTAATGGTTGCTGCTGAACCAGTAAGGCAGAGAACTCTGAAAAGATTTATTGAGCTCACTCATCCGTTTGGCCTTTCTCAAGAGGTGATGGCACCTGGTTATGGCTTGGCTGAAAATTGTGTCTTTGTCAGTTGTGCAAATGGAGAAGGGAAGCCCATCTTGGTTGATTGGGAGCGAAGAGTTTGTTGTGGTTATGTTGATCCAGACAATCAAGATGTTGACATCCAAATAATTGATCCAGAGACTGGTTTAGAGCTTGAAGAAGCAGGCAAAGAAGGAGAGATATGGATTAGTAGTCCAAGTTCCGGCATTGGGTATTGGGGTAGGGAGGAATATAGCCATCAAACTTTTAGAAATGAGCTTAAAAATCACTCTGGAAGAAAATACACTAGAACTGGAGACTTGGGACGAATAATTGATGGGAAGTTGTTTATCACTGGAAGAATCAAGGATCTAATAATTGTAGCAGCAAGAAATATTTACTCAGCGGATGTAGAAAAGACGGTTGAGAGCTCATCCAAACTTTTACGGCCTGGTTGTTGTGCTGTCATTGGTGTTCCAGAGGAAGTCCTGTCAGAGAAAGGAATTTCAGTTCCAGATGGTTCTGACCATGTTGGCCTTGTTGTAATTGCAGAAGTTAGAGATGGAAAACCTGTCGATAAGGACGTCATTGAACAAATCAAAACACGTGTTACAGAAGAACATGGTGTTAATGTAGCTGCCATAAAACTGATCAAGCCCAAGACTATTTGTAAAACAACATCAGGAAAGATCAAGAGATTTGAATGCTTTAAACAATTTACAGAGGGAACTTTGAACGTAGTCCCAGAACCAGTCTTTTCAAAGAGAGTTTTGGTCCGTTCATTCACTACTGGGACTTGTGCAGAAGGAAGAATACCTCGTCAGCTTCTGAGTTCTCCTTTACCGAGTCCAAGATTGAGAAATAAGGACATCGTAGAATTTCTGAAAGGCCTGGTCTCTGAGCTAACCGGGATCCCCACCAAGAATATTTCTGCCACTGAGAGCCTTGTCTCATATGGAATTGATTCAATTGGAGTTGTTGGAGCAGCTCAAAAACTTTCAGATTTTCTAGGCGTGCCAGTTGGAGCAGTGGATATCTTCACTGCAACCTGCATTGCAGACTTGGCAAACTTCTCAGAGAATCTCGTAGCGAGGTCTAAACCTGAACTTAATACAACTTTATCCCTTCTTCCTGAACCTGATGTCGATTCTGATGAGTTTCTTGTGGAAGTATCCATATATCGCCAAGCAGGCATCTGGTTTTTACAGTTTCTGGCTCTTATTTTTGTGTCTATCATGTTGAGTGTGCCTGCATATTTATCAGTTTCTGCATTCATGACTTTCACCTCACAGAGCTATACAACAATAGATGGAATTCAGTGGCTGGCTTATTTGATATATTTGGCCTTTGCACCACTTTTTTGGGTCCTCTGCATAGCTTTAACTTGCATATGCATTGCTCTCTTTGGAAATCCTTTCTTGAGACCAAACTATGCCCTCATTCATGACATTTCCATTTGGTCAATTGATTTTGTTAAGTGGTGGGCACTTTACAAGGTACAACAAATAGCTTCAAAAGTTCTTGCAGAGCATCTGAGAGGAACAGTGTTTTTAAATTACTGGTTTGAGATGCTTGGAGCAAGAATTGGGTCATCAGTTTTGCTAGATACCGTTGACATTACAGACCCATCTTTAGTTGCAATTGGGGATGGAGCTGTGGTCGCAGAAGGGGCACTAATTCAAAGCCATGAAGTGAAGAATGGAATACTGAGCTTGCAGTCCATTAGAATTGGCCGGAATTCATCAGTTGGACCTTATGCAGTGATCCAAAAGGGAAGTGTATTGGGAGAAGAAGCTGAAGTATTGCCTCTGCAAAAGAGTGAAGGAGGCACACCTGTCATCAGATCGGCCAAGGCTAACAGTGTTCAAAAAGTAAGTACTTTGCACTTTCTAATCTCTGGGTTTATGTTTCTAATAGAAAATAGCATAGCTCATGATCATATATTATGGTCTATCATGGTTTCAGGGTACAGAGCTGTCAAATGCTACGCCAAATAAGACAATGTCCCACTTCATTGGCATCTACCTGGTCGGTTTCCTCGGCAGTTTCTCCGCAGCCATTTTCTACTTTCTATACATTTGGCTCTCTAAAAGTCCCCCTTCTCTTCAACACTTCGCCTTTGTTTGCATATCGGGAGCCTTACATTGGATTCCTTTCACACTTATTGCATATGTTACCATGTTTTCTAGCGTCACTTTGAATCCAGCAAGCCTTGCCATCTCAGTTGCCATAACTTACTTAGCTCATGGCCTAACACTCAGTTTCCTTACATGCACTTTGACCCGTCTTCTTACTGAGAAAGAACAGTCAAAGCCATCTCATATCAAGATATTCCTTAGGCACCGAATTACCATTGCCTGCCACCTTAGATTTGCCAAGCTTCTCTCCGGAACAGAAGCTTTTTGTGTGTACTTACAGCTTTTGGGTGCAAAGGTTGGGCTGCATTGTTCAATCAGAGCTATCAACCCAGTTTCAGAACCGGAGCTGGTCAAAATCGGTGCTGGTGTTCATCTTGGTGACTTTAGCAGAATCATCACTGGATTCTACTCCCGCAGTGGTTTTATTCGCAGGAAAGTTGAGGTGCAAGATAATTCAGTTGTCGGGAGTCAAAGCCTAGTCCTCCCTGGCTCATTAATTGAAAAGAATGTAATTCTTGGTGCACTTTCAGTGGCACCAGAAAACTCAGTCCTACAAAGAGGTGGTGTTTATGTTGGATCTCATACTCCAATCATGTCCAAGAACACCCAGCATGCTTTGGATGACCGAATAGAAGAAATGGACATGAAATATAAGAAAATAGTAGGAAATCTTGCTGCAAGTTTAGCTGCTACTACTTTGAAGGTTAAATCAAGATATTTTCATCGAATTGGTGTAGGAGGGAATGGCATCTTGAAGATATATGACAAGATTGAAGGCTTTCCAAATCACAACATTTTCCATCCTGGAAAGTCCTATCGTGTCGTAGTTAGACATAGCAATAGCTTGAGTGCTGATGATGATGCAAGGATAGATGCTCGAGGTGCTGCAGTGAGAATACTTTCAGATGAGGTTGATAACACCCCACTTCTTGACTTGACACTTAAAACTGGAAAGGCGTTCTACGCACGGACTATAGCCGATTTTGCAACATGGCTTGTGTGTGGACTTGCTGCGAGAGAAGAGCATGTGAAGCGAGTCCCACATGTCCGCGATGCAGTGTGGATGTCCCTTCGCCAAGCTAACTCATATGCAGAGCTGCATTACTACTCAAATTTTGTTAGGCTTCTTCGGTTCTCAGGCGGAGAGGAAAGGTATGTGAAATTCAAGTTGAGACCTTATGATGAGAGTATTAATGAGGATTCTGGTAAGGTGGAACCTACTGGGATTCTCCCACCAGAAACAGGTGCAATTCCAAGGGATGAAGAAGACACCCGGCCCTTACTTTTCCTTGCAGAAGATTTCCAGCGCCGCGTAAAGTCTGGGGGTGTTCGCTACATCTTCCAACTACAAATCCGGCCAGTTCCACAGGATGAAGCCACACGTGACACTGCACTTGACTGCACTAAACCATGGGATGAGATTGAGTTCCCATATATCAATGTGGGTGAGATTAATATTCAACAAAATCTCACCATGGAAGAAGCAGAAGCGCTAAAGTTTAATCCTTTTGTCAGATGCCATGAGGTAGATGTCATCCGAGCTTCAACATCCTCTCAGAGTGCTTCTATTGATCATGGTCGTTCTCTTATCTATGAGATTTGCCAGCGCTTGCGAAATAAGGAAACGCTTCCTGAGGCCTGGAGAATCTTCCTGGAACAATCTGACGTAAAAGTAAACCTTTCAGGCTGTCCAACGGCGGCAGTATTAGAGAAAAAGGACACAGGGAAAGTGACCGTTGAAAGAAAATGGTATCAAACCTCATGGGCAATTTTTGTTCAACCATTATTACAAACTGTGCTTCCTTATTTCCTTCTGGGATTAGCAGTCTCTGCACCTTTAAGTTGTGTTCTTCACATAAAGGAGTCAAAAATAATCCCACTGCATTGGTTGCTTCCAATGCTTTGGGTTTCTTCAGGACTTGTAGCTGCATCAACTTGTGTTGTGGCCAAATGGGTTCTTGTGGGAAAGAAGAATGAAGGTGAAACCGTACAGATTTGGAGTAAAAGGGTCTTCGCGGACACCATCTGGCAAGCTTTTAGAACACTGGTTGAGGATTATTTCATGGCAATGACTAGTGGGTCTATTTTATATGTGCTATGGATGAAGTTAATGGGCTCAGTTATTGAACTGGACCAAGGGATTTACGTGGATAGCATGGGAGCTTTATTGAATCCTGAAATGGTGGAGATTGACAGAGGAGGATGTGTAGGAAGACAGGTTCTGCTGTTTGGACACATATATGAAGGTGAAAATGGCATAGTTAAGTTTGGGAAAATCAGAATTGGAGAAGGCGGGTTTATAGGAAGCAGAGCAGTGGTTATGCCTGGGGTCAGAGTGGAGAGTGGAGGGAGTCTAAGTGCTGTCTCCCTTGCCATGAAAGAAGAGATTGTTAAGTCAAGATAGGTGGCTAATTGTCACTTTGTTTTATGACACAAGCAATTCACCTTCTCAGCCTATAATGTAATCCAAATTCGCTGGTCTTATCAATAAATCACCAGCTCAATCCAAATTTAGGAAGATAATTCATATATAAAACACTCTCTCTCTTGAGCTCTTCTGAAAAAATCAGAACATAAAACAGTTCTGCCTACTAATTAAATCTTAAAAAGCCTAATACAAATAGTTTACACAGTATATCTGCAGATATAGTAAAATGAATAATAAATCTTTTCATTTCCAGAGACTCATTGCCTTCACTTTTCAACAAAATGAGATTTGTCATCCAAAACTGGCATCAACCAACCATATTTTCTTTACAACTCTTCAAACATACTGAAAAAACAAATCACTAACACATTAGAGGCAAGAGCTATTATCAAGCAAGACCAATGAGCAGCCTGATCATTTTTTATTCTTGATCCACGCAGCCTGATAATTATTTCATTATACATGAAAATTAGTTGAATAAATGTACACAATTCAGATTCAAAATACTCAGAATGATCCGACCAGCATCACTCCTTCACCCTAAACCAAGCTTAAATCTCACACTACCGCATTTCTTTTAAGGACAAATCACTAATTACAACAACTAATTAAATTAACATACACACCAAAAAAAAAAAATCTAATTAGATAAAATCATAAAGGATTACGACTACCTGCCAGCTGCAACCAGCTTTCAATTTGGAAAAGATGGGCAGTGATGTAAAGAAGTTTGTACGATATTCAGTTAACCAGCATGTGATCGAATCCTCCACCAGCCTGAAGAGTTGGCACCCGATTCACCCCAACATTGTGAAGCAACTGCTGCTGCCACCTCCTAGTGGTTTGATCTTCCTAGAAGCATGAACAAAGTGGATGAGACAAAAAAAAAGCAGATGCCTCAGAAAAGATAAGCTTTCTATTAAAAATTGAATAAATTTCTCTTCCAGTTCCAGAAAACATGTACAGACATCATTTCTCCAATAATAATAGTTAAAATGGAATGGATTTAAATAACCTAACGAAATAATGGCCAACTACCAATGGTCACCAATAAGCACAACTCATTCAACTTAATCCAGCCTTTATCTAAAACAACCTATGTCAGCAATATGAATTTTTTCTTCATAAAATCCTGAAGCATATCAAACATAACAAAACAAAGACTCCAAACTCTCAGCAAATATGTGAACAAGTAAAGATCAACTTCAACTAGGTCAAGAAAAAGGTATATTTTACTAATAAATATATATTCATAACTCTTCATTTTATAGTAACTGAAATATGTACAAAGAATAGGGATCCGTAACTTCCATATTATTAGTATTTTTCTTTTGAGTACATTATTATTATTAGCATTTAACTAAACCACTAGTTGAACAAAATATTCTATTTTTATCTTTCAATTCAAATGATACAAAATGATTGCTGAAAATGTTTACAGTAAATGCTTTTTGGATTTCAAAGAGATAGCCATAACCATACCAGACCAGTCAAGAAGGAAAGAAGAAGAAGAGCTGGCAAAAACAAAGGGAAAAAAGGAAAAGAACAGAAAAAATTGAATATTTTCCCAAATTAGACAAAAATAATAGGAGCAATATTTAATTTTTCACTTTAACTTTTCTCTATGAAACACCATGTGGCTGCCAGCAAAGCATTACAAATGCCAAATGGCTGCAAAAGAAGCATAACTAGTAGGAATTAGTGTCTAGTTGCTTTAGTGGACTATTACACACATCTCTATTAAAGATTATGCATCTAAATAGAATTATATAGGCTTATTGAATGCAATAAAGATGATGAATTACATTTTTGGCAGAATTTCCAAGGACATTTTTAGGTATTATCCCATGTTGATAAATGAATTCACGTATGGAATTGGCTAACTATAACCCTTCTCAGCAGGACTCTTCAAGATAAAATACAATATGAATAACTGGATTTAATTATAGCCAAAACTAAAAAAAAAAAGAAATATGAATTAAACATCTGTACTTACACGAAGACAAGTACTAAAGGTGGCATCTCGTAACATATCTGGAAGGCAACTTGTTAGCGCATCACAAGCCCTGTATTACGAAGGAAAGCCCAAAAACATGTCAACGTTATGCATAAACCTCAGAAATAAAACTATGGAAAAGCAAAGAAAAGAGGGTGAACTTAGAGCCAAAAATTGACAAGTGACCCCATGATCAACTTCATTAACGAACCTTGGGTTATCAGACAATCGAAGATAACATCGAATAATATGTTTTAATAGTCGTGAAGAGGGTTGCTCAGCAAGTGCTGCAACCATATTTCCTAAAACTCGACCAACTGCAAAAAACCGCTCTGCAGTAGTGCAAATATAGTCCAAGCCAACATCATCTAATAGAATCTTCTGAACTATAAAAGTGGCAACCTGCCATCAAACAATCATTTGTCACAAACCAAGGAAACAAGAACCTTATACATAATGCAATGAATTCGGGACAACCACTTATTAAGTATGACAGAATCAACTCTAATGGTGAGGTACAACAGCTGTCAAGTGCACATCAATTTCAGATTTTTCGTAGTTCACCAAAGTTGGGTGTATGAAGCCCCACACTATAACATACTATAGCTCAAGTGAACATAGAAGCTAATAAAATTTCTACAAAAAGGGGTGGGGATAGGAGTTGGAACTTCTGCAAATTGGATCTCATTACCACATTTATTAGCTGGCATATGACCAAACCCTATGAAAAGTAAACAACAGAATGAGAACATGTCCCTTTTGAACTAGTCATGTTAGACAAGACTCAGCAACCACATAAGAAGCAAAACATCTAAAACCCTTACCATACCAATTTCTTAATGAGAAGAGAGTTGGCAACATTTGTAAAGCAAAGTTGGTGCTCTTGACTAACTTAAAAGACCTCCAGGAGATTGAAAAAAAAAAAAGGGAGGGGCCATCAGCTAGAAATAGCAAAACCCAACCCAACCCAACCCAAATCCCAGAACAACCTAATCTTCAGAACTCAACAGCCTAAACCTAAACCCAAATCCAATACCCACTTATAGTAGATTAACAGTGGCAAGACATGAATCAAACCTGATGCAATACAAACTCCTTCAAATTGAAATGATTCCACCCAAAACCTGACTTAACCCACCCACCGACCACCTCTGGCATCACCTAATGGTGGTTTCACTAACAAAATATGGCACAAGCATAAGCCTCCAAGGCATGCTATCTCAACCCCAAATTGACTTGAAATATAGAGTGAATGACAAGACACGCTTCAAGATGCTAAGGAACAATAAAAATATATATTCTAATTTACTTTACAGTTATATAATGTAAGCAAAGTTGAAACATTGCATGTGCTCACTATCAGGTGTGCACAGGCAGGTCTTTGCCTAGTCCAAGTCCAAGAAAAAATTGGAATAGACGGGACTCGAGTGGAGCTTAGATTTTGATGCACAAGCCCTTCCATAAAGTCCAATTTAGTACAAAGCTTACATTAAAAACATATACACTGTTATAAAAAATCTAATAAATCAATATATAAATACATAAAATATACATTAAGTGATAATATTCTTGGCATTGTTATGAAAGTATGTATTCAAGTCTGCCAAAAAATTTAAAATGTGATGTATTTCCAGGCCTGAGCAGGCTGCCAGACATGGGAACCCCCAGGCATGCATGTCGGTTAACACACAATTCCACCCAAATTTCGCTATTTGAATGATAAACATATTTTCAGATGGAATACACAGGAAAACAGAAAAAGTAGATAATTTAGAACAATTGGAAAAGTGAAGTTACAAAATCAACAAACTCAACTGTTTTCGACAGTTCACTGCCCATCTCCATTGTGCGCAGGCATAGTGGGATTATCTCAGTCGAAAGAAGGAAGCTAATAACTTCAGTATCATCAACCTGCAAAAGAAAGAAAGTAAGCTCATTTTATTATTATCTTTAGAATCATTATGCAGACATCTATGAATATTAACAAAGAGATCATTGCTAGTTTGGCTCAAATTTGACTGCTAAAATCTCACTTTCCCACACATTAATTGTTGCAAGCAGCAGATATTACTAAAGAAAACCCAACATACAGAGCATCTATTGTGTGCTCTCAAATTTAAGGGACTGAAATAGAGAAAGAATAGCAAAAGCAATATATGTAATTTACTTTTTTTTATAAATCAATTTACATTTTACAAGTGGAAAGACATTACTAACTACCTAGGAAATAAACGGGACACATCCCTCGGCGATAAAGAGATGTACAACAGCACAAAATATGGGGGGAACTTCCTAGTTCATGTAGTTCACTGAATTAGCTCCTAATAAACATGCAATGGAAAATTCTTACAGGCTAGCTGATTACAGAGTTCAAGTGACATATGAGAAAACCAAATTGAAGACAGGTCTCTAGGATAGATATGGAAGCTTTTTCTTTACACAAATTAGTGCAAGTCTCATTGACCATTAATTTCCAGAGGCTGATATCAAAGTTTATAATCATCTGTTGCAGATCATGGAAAGTCCTTCATCCTATTTACGGCAGTAAGTAAACCACATCTTTGTTTTTCTCTACGTTTCTATCATAGATTTTACACAAGGCCACTTCAATTCTCCCGATGATCATAGACTACTGCTTTGCCTTTAGAATTCTTTCAGACTCTTCTTGGATTACGCATTTCCTTCTAGCATGTTCTAGTTAAATGTATAATGGCATTACAATCCATGAAGATCACATTGCTGGTAACTCGACAACTTAAATCAAAGCAAGAACAAATTACCTTCACCAAGGCACCAATGACACCTAAGCTAGTAAGCCTCAAGTACTCAAAAGGCCTTGATTTACTTGTAGTATTAAGGAAAGGATACAGATACAAGGGTATGTGAGCTGCAAATGGAAAATAATTAGTGAGAGGCGTCAATTAGAACACTTACAACTTTATGTAGGTGATGAAAAGATTATCTGTCATTTATTAATTAAATAGAGGAAGCAAGAAAGTAACATCACTAGTGCATAAAGCCAAAGATATTACTTTGAGAGGAGAGAGAGGGGGTGAAAAGAACACACTAAACACGCAGCAAATGGACTAAGCAACCAAGTAATAATGTGGAAACACCAACACAATGCAACCCTCTACGAACGAGCTATGCACACAGCCCAAAGTCATAGGGGTGCAGAGGAAAGGACTTTTAGTTCAAAGCTACCTAGAAAAGACAATGGCACGAAAGTCCAACATTAATTCAAGCTTTCTGCAATTACAACCTCAAAACAAAGAACAATTAAGAAACCAATTTACTCCCACTGTCAATATTCTTCTCTTTGGAAAAGCTCAAAGACTAAGAAAATGCATTAAATTATAGCTGGCGATTTTTACCCCTACATAAACTGAGTGCGTATAACTCCCTTTTGTATCATAGTTGTAAAATTTATTAAAAGATGTTGGAATTTTTGCAATAATTACCCTTTGACTTTTGATTGTATACAATTTTTAAGGGGCATCCAAAAATAGAAAATCAGGACAGTTGTTAAAATATTAAGTATATATCAATCCATTTCATTTACTAATCAGCTACTAAATAAATTTTCCAGTAGTCTTTTCACTGGACTTACAGTTGAAATAAAATTTTAATAATTAAGAACCGTAGGGGTCTTTTGCTTTAACACAAAACCATTTTAACAAATAACTACATTAAAAGAAGGATTATTAGATATAAATTATCGGTAGAGTTTTAAACTCCAGAACCAGGGTTAAAGGTTTTCCATATGTCCATTTAAAGTTAAATGATTTATTAATTTTCAAAAATATGTCCATTTAAACTTACTTGTGGAATTTAAAAACTCCATTGCCAGCGTATAGGAGAATTTTTCCAAAGAAAAGAAATGTTATTGTGAAAAAAATACTTCAAGTATCACTTATAATGTTTATTTCACGATCTCAAACTGCTATTCTCCCTACCCAAAGGATATTCAACTTTTATGATTAGCAACAAGAAATCTCAATAGAATGCCTTGTACTCAGGTACTTAGAAGCAATTACAATATGACAACATGGCAATCCTATTTCAGAGGATAATCCATAATTGATCACAAAATGTTCTGATATTCAATGCAACTTCAACAATCAATTAAAAAAAAAAAAAAAAGCAATGCACAGTGAAACCAGTAAATATCCATGTCGTGTTAAGCAACAAGGTACATATCTCAAAACCAAACAAGTATTCTCATCAAATAATGACATACCATTTAGGAATAACATCCTTGTGTCTGGATGAGAAGCTACACACTGTAAGAAAAGATGAAAAATTTATGACGCATTAACAGCGCCTTTGAATTGACCAATAATAAACAAAAATAGTGCAAAACTTTATTTTTTTTCCTCTTCAATGACAATATGAGAAAAAATGTAAAAGAAACTGAAAGGCAACATTAGAGTAATGAGTTACTATTAGTGAAGTAAAAATTCAACATAACAGAAGCACTAGAAAAGGCCAAAAAGATATCACCTGCAGTAGAGCAAGGGCATTACAAACTCGATTTGATTGAGCTGGAGTTAGATTTGGTGGTGAGAGAACAGGATAAATTGAAACTATCTCCTGCAAGTAAAAATGGTTTAGCAATAATGAATTGAGACAGAATAAGCCCCTAACCATGATAATTTTTCAATTTCCAATTGGTAACTCAATTGATAAAAGAATATATAAGAGAACATCTAGCATGTATAAAGTGGTCATTAGACTCAAAACGACAAGAATCCACTTGTTTGAAAAAAATTAATGATTTAAAATGTTTCCATATGTATGATAAAAGTGTAAAATAAACTAAAAATTCAATTTACATCAGATATACCCTTATTTTGAAGTAAAATTTGACTTATGGTTTTTTTCCCAATAAGTCATCTCTCACTAGCCCAAAAGTAATAAAACCTTCTAATAAACTACTTCTTCTACCGTTTCCTATCCCCTTTCTTATCGCGTAGGTCATAAAAGGAGGGAATATTTTGCAAATTGAGTTAAAATGAATTTATATGGAATAATGCACACATCATAATGAAGTTGCAAAAGATAAAAATTTCACATACCACAAACAACTAAAAAAAGAAGAAAGGAACTCGTGGTTTTATGTTTACAAAGAAAATGTTGAACATTGTAAAATCTCTAAGAACAAACAAAACCCAAGTCAAATACGGAAACACTCAAAGAGTACACTAGCACATCTGCACTCATCATACAGATGTACAATCTCCATGGATCTGGTAAAACAAAGTGCATGTTAATCAAGATGAATAGGAATGTTACCTAACTAACAACATATACATACCATCTTTTTCATATTCTAGTTTTGAAGAGATAATACCATTATATTTCACTTTAACTTCAAATAATATTTAGCTGCCTATCCTCATTTTGATTGATGTTCATGCCCAAGCTTACAGTGCTAGCTTACACCAGCAAAAACATGAAAGATAACATCTTGCTAAAAGATATGCACCATAAGTAAAGCATAGAAAACAACAGAAGTAGCATCCATAACTCAATTGAAGAAAGATGATCAAATGAACTTACCAAGTTCTCTACCAAGCCTATATGCATTAGACAGTGAATAAGAAATTTAAAAAATCACAGAGAAAGGGAATGGGAAAGGGATGAAAGAGGGGAGTAATTTTGAACTACCAACTATAAATAGCATACCTGTAAAAGTGCAGCAATAGTACCAAAAGAATTCCACAACAATGGAGCCAAATCTTGAAACAATTCTCTCTTCTAAAAATAAAAACAAAAACAAGTTTATTAGGCATACCTGTATGAGTGCAGCTATAGTACCAAAAGAATTCCACACGAAAGGAGCCAAATCTTGAAATAATTCCTTGTTCTAAAAAATATACCATAGGTAGACACTAGTTTATAGTAGTAACAGACAAATGCTGAACGGCTAAATTGCATAAACACATACAGAGAAAGAAAAATGAGAGGAGATTAAGTTGCAGAGATTAACCTAATAAGGTCTGTGAACAAGAAAAACAACTATTCTGGGTTATTTATCTCACTTTTAGACCTTTACAAATAACACTGAACCTAAATATTTTATTTTTAAAAATGATGAATTCACTTCAATCAACCACCCATATGCCCATATCACTAACTATAGTGAGTGGTTGACTAATTTGCTCCTCTCAAGGTAGGACAAGTATTTCAACCTGAAGATAAAGCAAGCAAATGCGGCTAAATGCAATGCTAAATGCTTTACAATGAAACCAAAACCATTGCATGAGACAATTAACAAGCATAACATGTAAAGGAGAAAAAAGAAAGAGCCAAAGCAATTTTCAGTTGCCAACCCCATTTTATCCTTAGGGAATAAATATGAGAGCGTTACTCTAAGAAAGAACCAAATGCAAAATACATATGATCTCCTTCAAGGCCATTGTTCATTCAAGGAGCTAAACGTAAGAAATGGCGTGCAATGCAACCATAAAAAGGACACTAGTAAACAAGACCGAAAGGCTTAATACAAATAAATAACCCATATAAGTAAAAATTCAAAGATTACTTTTAAAAACAAGAGGACTCGTAAAACTTGATACCATACAAGATAAAGAGTAGATTAGTGAGAAGATTCTAAAATTTTCAAGGCTCTAGATGGACCATTAACACATTCTTAATTCTACCCTCTTCTAGTTCAATCCAAACTTCTAATAATAACCATTCTCGGGAATCTCTTTTTCCCAAAATTAACAATATCATAATTTAATAGTCCTTATCCTCTAGAGCCTGAAAGACACTCTAATTTTCACATCGGTATTCATTTATCAATGACTACTTTGCCAAAACCATGGTAACCACCATTAATATGTATGCCATACCCATTTTCATGAATTTCATTTTCTTTCAGGAAAATAACCCAAAATTTAACAAAAAAACATAACATGTTTACAGGAATTAGTTTCTTCCTATCCACATTTCCATATCTTTTTAATATCTTTTAGAAGTAACACAAATATAAAAAATGGCACCTTTGCATATGGTTTCTATGGGTTTCCTCATCACCTAAAAACAGAAAAAATCAAATCAAATATCCCTCGAATTCCCTATTTAATTTAAACCAAAACCCTACATTATCAAACACATAAAAGAGAAGAAAAAGAACCATCATTTACTCAAATACTATAAAAAGTTAAAAACTTTGTTGATTATATTACCTTAGATAGTTCGAGAAGAGCGTTTTCTCGGAGATCAGGGTTGCTCAGATCGAGAACCAAATGCTCCGCCGATGCCATTTTCCGATCCTTATTCGCCGGAGCTCCGGCGACAATTGGACTCGACGCGCTGGGCCCCCCAAAAGGCGCGTTCATTGGTAAAGATTGAGGCAGATTTACCGTTTGCATATGTTACAGAAAAGGAAAAAATAAAAAGCAAAAACGAATACCTTTCTTGTTGCAGTTTTCTTTTCTTTCAAAATTCTTGCTTCAAATGAGATAATTTTCTTTTTTTTTTGTTTCTATTGAGTTCAGAAAGTAAAAAGAGTTGAAGCCACGTGCATTAGATGCGCGTGAGCGCCTTTGGTGGTCATCCGCGAGGAGTAACAGTTTTTTTTTTTTTTTCCTAATTTTATGTGTTTTTTATTGGAATTTAAAACTGAAAAGGTATTCAACTTTGGCCCTGCAATTGACATGAAATGTGGAATTGAATCCTTGTCCTTTTGTTTCGTTTGAGAGGATTTTTTTCATCAATTTTTTTTATTATTTTTATATAATTATAATTATTTTAATATAAAATAATAAAAATAATTTTAATTCACAGACAACATAGTATGAAAATATTAAAATTAAAAAATATTTATGTCTAATATTTCATATATTGGGACTAAATTTTCATTATTGATTATTTATATTACGTTATGAGCATTGAATTTTTATCAATTATTTGATTAAATATATGGTTTTTAATTTATTGTAAATTAAAAATTTTTATAAAAATATTTAAATTGAAAGAAAAATATAAAATATAATTATAAATTTTGATAAAAAAGTTTTAATTTAGATTTTTTTTTTTCCTGTCTTTTTGTATATTGTTATTATTATTATTATATTTTTAGATTTTATTTTTTATATTATAATAAAAAATGAAAAATTTATTTTGTTTTTTATAAAAATTCAAAACTATAATTTAATATGATTTTTTTTTATTTTCATACAATCAAACCCTAAATTATGAGATCTAAAACGTAATTTTTTGTTGTTGTTGTATATTATAATAAATATTAACAAATAAAAAATTTTTATGTTTTAATAATTTCATTCCTTGCCTTTTCCTTCTCTTTCTCTTTAACTTTCTTTTCTTTCTTTTTGTTCTCTACACAAAGCAAGAAAAAGTTATATGGTAATCAATTGGACAATTCAAATCTAAAATTAAAACTTCCTTCTCCGTATATATAATCATTATATTTTACATTATAAACTTTTAAGGGTATTTAAATTTATTTAAATGAATGAAATGACAATAATATCACTTTAAATATATAAGATAATGATAAAAATCAATTTAATTTGACCAACTCAATATATATACATATATATATATATTTTAAATGATGAGGATTTTCAATTCTCACAAGAATGAGAATGGAAAGGCAATTTCTCATTAAGGTTAGGATGAAAATGAAAAGGGTAAAAAAAAGCGAAGGTCTGTTACGAAAATGCCCTCCTCATGCCAATCCTGTCATATTAACATCCCTAATTCCATTGAAAAATATCGTTTGTTATTTTAATAAGCTCCTTACCATTATATGTTAAAAAATAAAATTTTGCTTGCCAGTATAAGTGGGTTTGCCACACAAATTGACAAATCATGGACTATATTGGCTTGATTGAAGTTTGCAATTACTATACTATATTAGTCAAATTATGTCAAATATTTCTATATTTTGTGAAAATTTGAAATTTGATTTTTATATTATAATTCATATAAATTTGGTTTTTATATTATTTTGATTTAATAATTTTAGTTCAATTATTAATTTTATCATTTTTTTTTACCATTAAAAATGCTAACGTTGTCATTGACTTGAAGGCGTTAACATTGACTTTGCTGATGTGGGGTTGACATGCTAACTTTACAATTAGAATGGATGAAATTAGTTATTAATTTATGCAAATGATCTTTGTACTCATAAATTTAAAAATTTAGCATTTGCACTTGCACGAAATTTTAAATTTAATCCTTCTAATACAAAAAATATTTTGAATTTTTTAGAAATTTTTTAGTTTTTTAAAATATTATGTTAGCCTTAAATTAGTCTTTATTTTGAAATAATAAAATATTAAGCTAAATAAGCTTGATTAAGATTTTGAAAAAGATTTATTTGATACATGTTCTTAAGTTTTATTATTTTTTGTACTAAACAAATAATATGATTTTTAAATTTTAAACAAACATTTATTTATGTTTTCTTATTTCTCAAATCAAAATTATTTTTAACCATTATTTATTTGAACTTAAATAAAAATTCAATTGTTATTTTTAAAATGAACTTATTCATTTTGGACTCAATACAATTTTGATAATATTGATTTTGAGAAATAGATTAACTTAATAAAGTTATTTTATAAAAACAAAGTTTTTCAATATTAAATTTGTTTAATTTTTCTGTATTAATTCAAAAGTTTTAATATTTAAATTTTATATGGTTAGAAAGCTTTTTGAGTCTACTTTTTAATGGATTAAACAAAATCTAAATCTAAATTTTTTAAGAAAAGATTTTAAATTTTTACTAATACTTTATAGTTGTCTAAAAACTACACAATTGGTAGTTTTGAAAATTCATTATAATTCGTATACAATGAATTAGGTGATAAATTTTAAATGGATAGAAAGCTTTTAAATCTATTTCTAAATCTTCAAACGATTTTTTATTTGAAATTGCATAACTCAAAATATGATTAAATTAGTGAAGAGAGTGCAAAATAAGATTCAATTGCCTGGCTTGACTGGATTGATCCCTTGGGTTATAGGATTAATCCTCTGATCAAAACCTATCGATTCTCTCAGTTGTAATGGTAAAAAATGAAATGAAATACATGAACCAATCTATCCCTTCCAAGAAGGAATCAATTTCCTATGCCTAGAAACACTCCAACGACTAGTTTATCAAGCTTTAACAGCTATTTTCAACTTCAAACCATCCCTAAACTACTAGTTCCTCATTTCCTCTATAAATTGGGCATCCCAACACACGAAGAAGGATGATGAATTAAGAAAGCAAGAACCAACAAGCTATATTTTTATTTTCTTAAAGAATTAAGAGTTGTCAAAGCTTAAAAATTCATATCTTTTGTATTTATTGTATCTAAATCATATTTATTATTCATTCATCATTTCCTTCTACTTAAACTTGGCAAACACTTAGCTTTTGAGAGGTGTTTTAAGTTTGTATTTTTATTAAATGATTTTGTAATCAAGAGGTGAGGTATCATTTTAAATTTGTGAGATTAAGAGGTTGCTACTTAGCCTATAAAGTAGAGAGTGTTAGGTTGCTATCTAAGCCTTAAAAAAAGATAGAGTTATAATTTCAATTAAAGAATAGTGGATTGAAGCCTTGGTGTGAACAACCAAGAAGAGAAAACGTAAATGCCCTGTTAATAAGGACCAACATTTATAAATCTTTGTATTTGATTTCTCTATTCCTATCTCTTTACTTTGCATTTGTTTTAAGATTATCAATTTATTGTTATTTGCACCATATTTTGATATTGATCTTAATTTTCAATTCAATTATATTTTGAAATCATTGTTTGGGAAGAACTTAGAAAAATCTAATTCATTATTCTCTTGGATTACCATCTCACCTAAATAGCTAATATATTAAATTTTAAAAATTATCAAATATTTTATCATAATAATCTATCACAATATTGAAAAATCTATCACAATATTCCGTTATAATTTTCATATATTGGCACTAATTCTATCATAAGGGGAAAAAATCTTATACAAATCTATTAAAAATCTATTACAATTTTTTAAATATAATACATATCTGTCACTATCTAATTTTAATCAAACTATTATTTTTATTAATTTATTAAATGAATTAAAATTATAATTTTATCCCATAAGACTAAAATTATTCGTTAAAGGGATAATATCCCATTTGACCCTTGAACTATTACATTTTTCTAATATGGTACCTAAATAAAAAAAATTATAATCTGGTACTTAAACTACATTTTTATGTATTAAACTACCCTAACTATCAACACCGTTAACCCTAAATGCTTATTTGACATGAACATCCAATAAGATGCTAACATATATTAAAAAATCTAATTAGTGTTACATCTTCAATGTCACGTCAATATTCAAAGAAATATTTTAAAAATTTTAAAAAATTCTAAATTTTTTTAAAATGTTTAAAAAATTCAATATAAAAGCTAAACTTTTTATTTAATTTTATTTTTTCCTCCCACTCCACAAAAAAAAAATTCTATCTCAAATAGTAAACAATCAGCCCTTCTTTAACCTCGTTTTCGGCATCAACCACCACTACCTTTGTCGCTCACCACCAGCTTTTAATGTTCATTGGCACCGATTCGTCTTCAAATTTCACTAAAAAGCTTATTTCTTCCTCTTCGTTCTTGCTTTCAAGTTGGTTTTCGCAAAAACGTCATAGATTTTCCTAAATCTAAGCCAAAATCCATAACTATCAATGCCCAAAAGCCCAACCACCGCTCCAAATGACATTTCTTTGAAGTATGTCCTTGACCTAGCCCTAACCTCTATCCTCACAAAAAAAAAAAAAAAACCAAGTTGAAACCCTTAGAAAAGTCTCAAACTGAGACTCATGGCACTCTGTTTTACTATTATGTTTTTTCTTTTCTTGTGTTTTACTTCTGTAATTTTTTTAAGCTGCTTCTCCCTTTTTTAAAGGACATGTTTGACTTTTTTTATGTTTTTTGTGTGCCAAGATGGGGTTGTGTTTTGTTGTAGTGGTAAGGGTGAATAGATGGGGCTTTGGGTTTAGTTGGTAGGTGTTGGGTATGGGGTCAAATGGTGGTGGCTTAAGTATAGAAGGTAGTGGACTGGATTTAAGGGTGGTGGGTGAATTGTCAAACAGTGGTATCTTATAGTGATGTTGATCAAGTGAGGTTGGTGACAAAAGGGGTTTTGGTCGTTGGTGTCGATAGTGGTTAAGGGATTTCGATCATGATGTTGGCAAGGGCTATGGGATTTTTGAATGTTGAGAGCTTTTCAATTTTTTGTGTCTTCCTCTTTAGCCAACCCCTTCTATGGTTTTTCCCAATTAACAATCCAAGTAGTTTAATATATGGATTACCTTCTTTTAAAATTCAGCTTGAGAGAAATGAAAATAAAAAAAAGTCAACCTTTAAAAGGTACCAAGATTTTCAGAGGTGGATGTGGAAAGAATGTTATAATTCCTTTACTTTGTGTGTCATAAAATATGGAAAGAAAAGATGTGTGCAGTTGTTGGTTGTTTGTGATACGTGCTTTGGCTCTCGTATCCTAGAGGAAATGCATTGTGGTTACTACCACCTAGCATTTAGCTCCATTAACAATAGTTTTAAATTCGCATTTAAATTATTTTTAAATCTTCATTTTTTTAATTTTTCAATTTTTTTTAAATTTTTTAGATTTTTTAAAATTTTGATTTTTTTGAATATTTTTAATCTTATTTAAAATTTTAAAATTTTTAAAAATTTTTAAAAACTTTTTAAGAGGTTTAGAATTTAATTTTTTTAATTTAAAAAAATGAATATTTAAAAATTTTTTAGAATTTTTTAGAATTTTTCTTTAAATGCTAACATAATATTAATGATATGACACTAACTGAATTTTTTGACACGTGTCAATATCTTATCGGATGTTCATGTCATATTAGTGTTTAGAGTTATCGATGTTAACAATTGGAGCAGTTTAATATACAAAAATATAGTATAAGTATTAGATTAAGTTTTTTTTATTTAGGTACCACATTAGAAAAAATACAATAGTTTAAGGGTCAAATGGGATATTATCCTATCTTCAATAAGTGTTTCTATTCCTTTAAATTAAATCATATTTAAATGATTTTTTGTAATCAAATATAAGTTCAAGATTCTAAATACATTAAAATAATTTATTAAACTTTATGTGTATTAGTTTTAAAATTAATTTTATTATTTAATTTAACATAACTATATAAATTCCTTTTGCAAAAAATAAAAAAATTAAAAAATTCTTATTATGATATATGATATTGATACTTCGGTTATCAAAAAAGTATTATCTTGTTTCGTTTTATTATGATTCAAACTTTGTACTTCAAATAAATATGAATTCATCTCACATAAGAATTTAGATTTGAATCTCTTATTTTGTTTGATTAGATAGAACAGTCATTTTATTTATAATCTATTTCGAATTCATAACAAATGTAACTTTATTCAATAATTTGGTTAGTTATAAATTTTGTTATATGATATATTTGAACTAATTAAACAAATACTAATTTTGATATTTTAATTTAAATCGTTAATATTATAATTTATTAATATAATGACAATAACAATATTGTTAATATGATATGATATCATTAATAATTAATTATATATAATAAAAAATAATATATTTCTAATTTTTTTATATTAGAGAAACTAAAATATGTTTAAATTTTAATATTTTTAAAAAACTATATTTAAAATATTTTTTATATTAGAGAGACTAAATTTCAAATTTCGTTGAGTATAAAAACCATCTACATAATTTAACAATTAATTTCATTCATCCAAGTTACCACCACTACAAGTTAACACCACATTAGCAAAATCAATATTTTTAACGGCAAAAAAATAATGAAGTTAGTGATTAGACTAAGATTTATTAAATCAAAATTGTATAAGGATTAAATTTATATGAATTACAGTATTTGGTCTAAATTCTAAATTTTCATAAAGTATAAGGACCTTTAGCTAGACTTGTTCAAAGACCAAGTTATTCACCCAAGCCCAAAGATCCACTCAAGTTTTGAGAAGGTTTAGATAAAAAATAAAACCTGTTAAATGGGTTCGGACCTAATTTTTAGGTGTGTTTAAATTTTAGACTGAAACTTGAATAAATATTTAAAACCCAAACTCGGCCTGGTTCGATCCGAATTCACACATGTATATAAATTTTTTATTTTTATATATACATGAATTATATATAAATAAATTTACATATATATAAAAATTAAAAATAAAAATTATATATATTTTATCAAACTTAATTTTTACTTTTATATAATTTTTATTTTTAAATTTTTATATATATTATTTTTATTTTTATTTTATATATATGTAAAATAAATATAATCTCATTAAACTTAATTTAATCACATAATTTTTTAATTTTTTATTATATAAATTAAATTTAATGAGTAGGCTTGAAATTTATTTTTTTAATTTGGGTTAAGTTTGATGCTCGAAATTTCAAGACGGGCTAAATTTAAATAAGTACATAAGTTATTAATATCAAATATGAACTCAATCCAAATCTAGCCCAACCTAACCTATGAACACCCCAATCTCTAGCATAATTTGACTTATTATATTATATAAGTTGATCTTTCTAAATTTGATATAAAAATACTATTTATCTTTATATTTTTTATGCACTTATTTTCTTACATGAAGTGAAAAAATTTATAAATTTTTATTGCATCAAATGGTATAAAAAGTGTTAGACAAGTAACATGACACATTTAATGTAGAACAAAAAGATTTTGATAACTTCACATCCCTTTCCACTAATATTAAAGATTTAAAATTTATTCAATAATAAATATACCATAAATTTGAACTTTTTTTTTCAAAATAAAAAAAAAAGATAAATTTATCTTTTGATTTTTTATTATTAATTTAACTTTAAATCCTTATTCATATATTTATCATACTGAAAAAAAATTACATATAAATTCTTTCAAATATATAATCTTCAAATATCATCTTTAATATCAAGTTAATTAATCCAAATGTCAATTGACATGTTGTTTTAATAATAAATCTGGTTTTCAATTGGTAAATAGATTAGAAAACTTAAAGGAAAGAGAACTTATTATTATTGTTTTTTTAAGTTTCTAAATTACTTATTGGTGTTGAGTTGTTCAACGAGGACATTAATTTGAAATCACAAGTTTGAAGGTTGGTTAAAAACGAAGGTTGGTTAAAAACAATGATCAGAGGTTTCTTCAATGTTTGTATTTAATACTCAAGTCAACAATTAGAGAGAGAAAAAAAAATCTTAAAAAAAAAGATGTAAATTGAATGAATCTGCCTTGTCTGAAAGGGACTATTTATACCTATAGGATGAAAATGTCGAGTTTAGGTGACCTGAATTTTGATTAGCGAGTTTAAGACTAATGTTGTTGACCTAACTTGATCTGATAGATAAAATCTAATTATGGGGGTGACAAGTCATCATTTTCTTATGCCTTCAGGTGAGAAGTTAAGGAGCCTTAGTTAACATGAGTCCCAAGACTTCAGGTTAACTCGACACATTAGCTTAGATCAAAATGAAGAAATTGCCCCTAATACTTTCTGGAGGAAAAAATTTATAATACTTTTAGGTCATATTTAATACATAAGATTATGATAGTATATGATAAAATGATATTATGAATAAGATTAAATTAAATAATATATTCTATCTTATATTTGATGTGTATAAAGATTAAAATAAAATAATTTATTTATTGATCAAAATTATTCTTTCTCAAAATTTATATAACTTAAATTATTGATATAATTTTTAAAAGTATAATAAGACATACAAGTTTAATCTTGTAGATTAAAAGTAATTATCTTTACTTTAAGATGATTAAATCATCTTATGCCAAAAGGATAATAATCTTTTTTATAATCATATTTTTTTTAATTAGATACAAATTAAATATAATATAAAATAATTATTATATTATCTTATATATTATTGTATGTACCAAACATGATTTTATGACATAAAATACCTTTAATATTATCTTTATATCTTTTATCCTATTATTTATTGGATTGAATAAAATATTATGTATCTAAAATTTTTTAAATTCGCAATATTCAAATGTCAATTATATTATCTGATACAAAGATCAAGACGATGAAAAAATAATTCATTAGTAAATAACAAATTAACATTTCCCAAATCTTAATAGTAAAAAAAAAAAAAAGTGAAAAAAAGGCAAGGAAGCAAAATCAATGTATGTGGACGCAGAGCAGGAGATCTGTCCTCCTTAAATGGGTATTCCCTTAGTTGCTCCCGTCCGTTTGGACTCTTTCTGCCTTTGGCCGCCTCTCATCTCTCGCCTTTTCTCTCACTTTTCTGCATTGAAATTCACAATCTTTTCTCAAAGCAGCCAAAACCCAATTTGTCCTTTGTTTTCCGTTTTGCCTTTCTCTTTTTTTCTTCTGTTTTGCAACTCAAAGTTAAAAAGATTTTGATTTTTGACCCGTTTTTGCATGGCTGAATTTGAAGATATTGGAGCTGATATTAGGTAAAGCTTTATATTTTTTTACCCTTCTTCTTCAATAAAAATTAAACCCATGGTTTTATTTTATTCTTTTTTATCAATTATCTATTGAATATTGGACGATTTATGGAGTATTCAATTGGGGTTTTGTTTGATTTTATTATGCTTGTAAGAATTAGGGAAATATTATGGGAGTGCATTTGTTTTAAATATAATTTTGTTCATTTGTTATTATTTTATTTGATTTGGTATAACCCTTATGTTGTTAGAATTAGCAAGTAATTGAGATCAAGATGTATTTTGATTGGATAAATGGATTTTTTGGCAGCTTATATAACATATTGAAATGTTCTCAAATTTTATTGTTTGGTTTGTTAACTTTAAAAAGATAGGAGAGGAAAGGAAATTAAATTAAATTAAAATTGGAAATATTATAGTTCTCTTTTCTTTGGCCAAGTAAACAAAAAATTCAAGTTTTATGCCTAATACAACTGTTTGGACCAGTTTAGGTGAGGGTTTGGTTTATTATAGAAAAAAAAAAAAGGCAATAATTAAGGTTCAAAATTTGATTTTGTCTTCCATTGTTGGATGTTATGATGATTATGGAGCATGTTATGATGGTTGCTGATTTGTTGGATTGACAGCTCGGACATTGAAGTTGATGACTTAAGGTGTGACAATATAGCGGAGAAAGATGTCAGTGATGAAGAGATTGAAGCTGATGAATTGGAGAGACGAATGTGGAAAGATCGTATCAAACTCAAAAGGATTAAGGAAAGACAGAAGATTGCAGCCCAACAGGCTGCAGAAAAGCAAAAGCCCAAGCAGGCCATTGATCAGGCACGGAGGAAGAAAATGTCCAGAGCTCAAGATGGGATTCTTAAGTATATGTTGAAGCTAATGGAAGTCTGCAAAGCACGTGGATTTGTCTATGGCATCATTCCAGAGAAGGGTAAGCCTGTAAGTGGTGCATCAGATAATATAAGAGCTTGGTGGAAAGAAAAGGTGAAGTTTGATAAGAATGGGCCAGCAGCCATAGCCAAGTATGAGGCAGAGTGTTTAGCTATGAGTGAGTCAGATAGCAATAGAAATGGAAACCCAAAAAGCAGTCTCCAAGACCTGCAAGATGCTACTCTTGGATCCCTCTTGTCTTCTTTGATGCAGCACTGTGATCCCCCTCAGAGAAAGTATCCACTTGAAAAGAGAATTCCTCCACCTTGGTGGCCAACTGGGAATGAAGAGTGGTGGGTAAAACTAGGGTTACAACAGGGTCAAAGTCCTCCTTATAAGAAGCCACATGATCTGAAAAAGATATGGAAAGTTGGAGTGTTAAGAGCTGTGATAAAGCACATGTCACCTGATATTGCAAAGATTCGGAGGCATGTACGCCAGTCAAAATGTTTACAAGATAAGATGACAGCAAAGGAGAGTGCAATTTGGTTGGCAGTTTTGGGCCGAGAGGAAGCTCTGATTCAGCAACCTAGCAGTGATAATGGAACATCCAGCATAACTGAAATACCCCGACGTGGTCGTGGTGATAAAAAGAAACCTTTTGCCGGTAGTGACAGTGATTATGATGTTGATGGTGTTGATGATGGAGCAGGTTCAGTTTCTTCCAAAGATGACAGGAGTAATCACCCAACAGATGTGGAGCCTGTGGTTTATATCAGCAATGATGATTCCCATCCAGTGCAAGAGAATCTGCCAGTGGAAAAACAACCTAGGCTGAAAAGACCTCGTTTAATACCAAGCCATGGTGATCAACAACCTGGACCATCTCATGATGAACATGTGAATGACAAGTCAAGAAGCACCCTGCTTGACATCAACCAAACTGATGTATCATTTCTGGAACATCAGATGCCTAGCACTCGGCAGGAAAATGATGCAAGCAAAGTGTTGAGGAATGTGGAGAACGGTTTAGATGTTCAATCACATCCACCTGCAACTGAATACTGCCATTATCCTGCCATTCCTTGTGCTAGTGAAATTTCCACTCAGAGCATGTATGTAGATGGACGGCCAATGCTCTATCCGATAGTGCAACATGCTGAGCTGCACCATGGTGCTGCATATGAATTTTACAATCTATCGGTTGAATTTGGGCCTGGTCGTGATGGCCAGCAAACTCAGATGGAGATGAATGTACCGCAGTTGAGGCCAGAAAATGGGGTTGATGTATCAGCTCCAGGTAGGAGTGAACATGAAATTGCTGGGGGAGTATTGCACCATTATGTGAAAGACCTATTCCATAATGAGCAAGATAGAGCTGTTCATAATCCCTTTGGTTCTCCGACAAGTGATCCGTCATTTTATGGTGGATGTCACAGCCCCTTTGAGCTTCCATTTGATGGTACAAGTGCACTAGAGGAACTACTTGATGATGACTTGATAGAGTACTTTGGAGCTTAGCTTGGAAAATTTGAGATGTCAGAGAATAGATTTGTAAGTAAACTTTTTCTCTTCAACCCCCTGTTTCATCTATGAATGATTCATAATTTGGTCTCGGGCAATTTATTTGATGTTGATTTTGCAATAACTGTGAAATTATGCATCATTACTTACCTGGATGGAGGAATTTCTGTTATCCGTTGTCTTAGTCTTTCTAGTACAGGTGTTATCATTTGAACATGCAAAGACTGTAAGTCAAGTCAAATTTTCTAATTTAGTTTTGTTCATCTTGTTTCAAAGAAGACAAACAAAAACATGATTTTTTGTGTCATATTCCCGGGGATCCCTGAATGGTAATTGCCATGAAGGGCTTCATGTAACTGTTTCAATTTTAGAAACCATTCACGTGACAAACTTGTGACATTTTCCTTGCTTCCTTTGGACAAAATAACTCATTAGTTAATATATTTCTTTCCTTGTAAATGAATTTCCATCTGTATATATTTATTATTACACAACCTATGATTTCTCATCACCTCCAACACTACTCCCCTTACTAATGACATCAGCTGCAGCTTTTGATTATTTGTGTTATCTTCAATGTTTTTGCATTTGTATAGGGCTAGTTTATTGCAGAATAGATGCTTTTTGAGCTTTGGATTATTGTGTAGGACATAGCTAAATTAGATTAGAGCCTTTTCTTAGGGTTACTTCTTAAAGAATCCAATTTTTGCTTGTAAATATGGATTACTTTATTCAAGTTCTTATACAATATTTTGCTTCCCTGGGTTGCTTAAGGCCTCGAAACCATAATTCCTTCCTAAATGCTTCCTGATCAGTGCACCCAAAGTAAACCACACCCATGTAAAAGGTAGGGAAAAAAAACGATCAGGTGAGGGTGGGGTGGGGAAAGAGGGAGCAAGGAAGGAAAACAAAATTTTGGACTTTGGTGATATTTTACAATTTTTGAATGATCTTTAAAATTAGAATCTTTAAGCAAGGCTATACGAAGAGGGAGGAAAGGAAAAATAAGAATCTGAACCTTTATGATATTCTACAATTTCTCAATGTGCTTCAAAAAGCAAGGCCATCTGAGCTCCAAATGGAGATTTTAATCAATCCCCATTCCATAGATTTGTCATTTGTTTGACACTCGTGAGTGGGTTCCCTTATTGGCAATAAAACTTTTGTCTGCTTATGTAATCTCAAATTTAGGATGGGATACAGTCTGATTAAATATTAGTCCTTTCTTTATATTTATCATAGTGAAAAGAAGTGATGAATTGGGTGTGTTAATGGGATGACAAAGCCATTTATCAATAAATGTTTGTTAAGTTGGGCTATGGGGAGAGACAGACAAAGACTGAGTGACAGAATAATTGGAGGCTTGGGGCTCAGGCAGTTGATGTCTGAAAGAGAGGGCTTAAGGTTTCTTTGTGTAACTAGTTGTAAATGTTCCATAAAATAGCATATTACGTCTAATGATCTGATAACATTTTTTAACTCAAAACTATGGTTTACCACTTGAACTGGAGAGCAAATAGATTAAGTGTGAATATTGAGGGAATCAAAGCTTGAGTTCTCTTAAGAGATTTTGGCTGTTTGCACTGCACTGCTATTGCTTCGAGTATTAATCCCCACAGAGAAAGAAAATTGTGCTGTTTGTTGTAATCATATAGGAATAAAAAGTTCCATGGTCAGTCTGCATAGTTAGGGAAATCTCAGATGAGGCAAGGACCTGCGAATGGTAGTTAAATTATTAGTAACTTGAGAACGAATTCATACATAATAAGATTTGTGAAGCATGGTGCTCCGAGTTTTGGTTATCTTTGTGTTGCTCATATCAAAACACTAATATTGACAATGCGGTTTCGTCTAGTGAGATTGCCTTGTTGCGAATGATTCAGGTTCGCCAAACTAAGGTTCTTTTACCCTTTTTTTTTTTTTTTTTGTACATATGATCTTGGGTTATCTGCATTTAGCCACTATCTTTTGGAATGAAAAAAAGTTCTTCATGGAAGGAATCAAGTTGGCTTAGCCTTTTGCGAAATGTTTGTCATCTACATCTTCGTGGTTTTGTTTTAGGATGGTTTCAAAATCTTTCATATGGTTTTAACATTTATCCCCTGAAATGTATCCAAACTTAACTTGCAAGCTTTGTAACATCTTTCCAACTTAGAGTAAGGTTTTATTTAGACTCGATAAATACAATTAGGTAACATTATATAAAAATAATAATAAAAAAAATATAAAACTTGTGTAGTGACATTATATAAAAATAATAATAAAAAAACACGAAATTTATACGGTTTAAAATTAAAAAAAAAAAGACAATATGAGTTTGGTAAAAATAAAAAAAAATTGTATTTGGTATATTCATATGAATTGTGGTATAATAAATTTTGTAATTTACATGTATTAAATATGAAATAAATAAATATAAATACAATTTAGTTTTATTGCTATTCTCCTACTTATTTATATGATCTCAAAAATTTTTTGTTAGATGTTTAAAAAAAAAAAAGATTAACATGCAAAATGCCGTTTGAATTATACATATTTTTATCTAAAAAAATAAAATTTTTACTTTGAAACTTATTTCACTGAACACTTCGATATTTCATACTGTCATGGACAGTTGGTATGGGAGCCAGAGGGCCCTTCGCCCCCTCCGAAAATTTTTGAAACACTCTTCAGCATGTACATAAATTTATATTAAACCAATTTAAATTGATCATCTAAATTACAAATGTTAATTTTATTATTTTTTGTGTTTTACAACTTAATTTTATGTATTGCATTTTAATAAATATTCAAATTTCATTGATATTTGTTAATTTAATTTATCTAGCAGTTATTATTTATAAATTTTTAAAGTTAAGCGATTTGTCATATGTTTTAAATCACAATCAAATAAATTTAACATAGTCAAATTAACTTTTCAATTTTTTCAATAAAATTCATGTTTTCAATCAGCACCAAATCCAAATGTGTATATATATATATATATATTTATTTATTTATTTATTTATTTATTTGATATAAGAGAAGTCAAAGTTTAAGAAATTTTAGGAAAATGGAGATTTGGCTTATTATAATTCTTCTCCGTATCATTTTCTACTTTTTTTTTTTTTTAATTTTTATCGCATGCCGCAATTTCTTTTTCAAAAAAGGAAAAAATATTGGAACTAGTTTACAAAAAGATAAAAAAACATTACAACATTTAGTCTCAAAATTCATCTTCATTCTTTTAAAAATATATTTAATTTTCTTATTTTGATAAAATATTTAATGATTGATTTATTCATATTTTTTTATTTTAATTTTAAATTACCAAAAAAAATTTATAATTTATTGACAGATCATGTAATTCATAATTTTATGGATAGTTGTAAATATTAAAAGAATAATGTTGTTATAATAATATTTTTTTTTATAATTTTATAAATTTATCGTATTTTTATTAATATATTGTTTATATATATATAGATATATATTAAAAATATGATAAAATATACCTGAAGGAAAAATAAGATAAACTATATACTATATTATGAGTTGGCCTTCTCAAATTATATATAAAAATCTATCACTATATACTGTTAAATAGTTGACATAATAATCTTGGTATCTAATAAATTCATATAAGTTATCATAAATAACTAATCATTATTACGTAAAAAAATTATTTTTCTCTCTTCCTTTTTTTTCTTATTTAATCCCAAAAAGATGACCCCTAAGCTTCTTTGTCATAGCCTCCAAACAACATGACATGGAATGTCCAATTTACCCCTGATAGAAGGCCGAGGTAGCCGCCAATTCTTACGGGCATCAACGTAATTGCGTGATTTGGCAGGACAGGAACCAATTGAATAATGCAGGGCAAATAGTAGTGTAACGCCGCCATCCACCATGCGAGGATGTCTGCCCCGACACGTGCCATCCTGAAGAGGGCTTTTCTTACCTAGGAACAAATAAGTTGCCGCCCTTCATGGATTTCTCTTGTCATTCTTACCCTTCGTCGTTTCAAGACATAATTGTAGGATAAAAGTGTCTTTTCAAACATTAGACATTTCTACACCATGCCTATAAATAATAATAATAATATTACTGTGAAAATGAATGCTATCGTATTTTATTTATCAAGAACTAGAAATTTATCCGTTGGTCTTGGTCATTAAGATTGGAATTTCAAATTATCTGTGATGACAACTTTCCTTGAAATTTTCTTTTCAAATAAAAAAAAATCCCTATGTTCAAAATTTTTATTTATAGGGAAGAGTATTTGGTGAGGGTCACATTTGAATTTTGACTCTCATTAAAAGCATGAATCATGAATATATAATTTTTTTTTTATATATTTGGTAAGGGTTATTGTTGAGTTTCTGTAGTCATTAGGTTCAATATTTTTTATACTAATACTTCTAATATTTTTTTTAAAACAATACTTTTCTAAATTTTAATTATTCATTATTGGCAAAAATATAGATTCTTGAATACTGACTTTTACTAATTTCACACTTAATTATAATTTTTCTCTCTTCTATTTTTCTTGTGCTTTTTTAAATTTTATCCGCAATTAACCATTTATTTATTTATTTTTTTAAAAAGTAATAAAACTGAAATTAGTGAAAACTATTTAGTGGGATCAGTGAGTCTGACCCTCACTAATCCATTCAAATTCATTTTGCCTCTTGCACTCTGCATCGCTTGAAGGAACTTCACATTTAATGAGACCCAACTTAAGTTCACACGTGTGAACGTGTGATCCTGACATAGAAAATTACCTTTAGAGAGGGTCACGCGTGATTGACGCCTAGGAAATGATTTTAATAAGGGTCAACCGTCATATATTTCTTGTAGTGGAATTAATGTATTTCTTTTTTATCAAATTCCAGAAACATAAGAAGAATCATAATTATACGGAACCAACAAATCCAAAAAGAAAAAGAATGGTAATAATATAATATTGCACTGTTGGTATTTAATTTATCTCATTTTCTATATAAACGGCAACCAAAGGAGAAAATTCTTCAAAAAAACAAAAGGCGAAGAGAAGCAGCGAAGGGCATTGAGTTTGGCTGCCTTGTCCCAGGGTTGGTCACTTTGCCCTTCTTTGGTTTTTTTTTTTTTTTTTGTTCCTCACTTATTTCTTCTGAGTCTTACCTTTTTCATGCGACTGTTTAGATTTTTCAGCCTAAATTTATCAGTTGCATGAAAAGGTAAGATCCAAAACGGAATAAATAAGTGAGAAAAAAAAAATTCAAAGAGGGTCAAAACCCAAATCTGCCTTGCCTTCATTTTCCAAATCTTGCAAGCAAGAGTTTGACAAGGCAGCCAAACTCACTTGTGCTCTCCATTTCTTTACAGTGAAGTGATAGCGAGCAAGAACCAGAATGCTTCGGAAAAATAATAAAGGTTTGAGGCCATCTCTATTATTATTTATTCCACCTTCCTAACCCAACTTTCAGTCATATAAAATATGCAATTCGATGCATGGATGTCTCATAATTTGCAATTATCTTTGAATTTATATAGCAAGTGAGAGGAAAGGGCAAGGAATACCCTGTCGGAGGAAAAGCCCATGACTCTTGGAGGAAGAGGCTCATTATAAACCCTATTTTTCTCATCCCTTGATTCCCTTCGGATCAATTTATTGTAAAATTTTTAGTTATATATATATATATATATATACTGTCTTTTTTAATTATTAATTTTATTAGATCCAATAGATAAAATTAAATTATTTTTTAAATTTGTTTCTCTCATTAGATTTAAAATTAATTAAATCAATTTAAGATTACCTTGTTCTAAATAAATAACATAACATATAATTATTTTTATCCCCATTTAGTGGAATTGTTCAATTTGAGATTATTGGCCATCAATAATGAGACAAGTAAGATGGCACATTAAAATAGATTTGAAGGGTCAACTGAGAGATATATAGTATTGTTTTACTTTTGTCAATTTTCTCAACACTCAATTTTTTTTCTTGGTATTTTTTATTTATTTTCTTTCTAGTTTTATTTTATATTTTCCTTTTTATTTTTGTTTTGCTTTTTTTATTTTGTTACTTATTTGTTTGTTTATTTTTTTATTTATATACATATTTAAAATTTTAGATTAGAAATATATTTTAATCATTTGACAACATAAAAAACTAAAAATACGGGTTAAACAAATAAATTTATAATTTTTTATAATTAAATTTATTCATTTGTATCATATAAATTTTATAAAATTTTAGAAATAAAAGAAAATTCCTTCAATGATGAAATTAAAAAAAATTGCAAATGGTAATTTTTTTAAAATTCTTAGGTGATGAATTTTCTTAAAATTTTACCAAAAGTGTTAGAAAAAATTTGAAAACATTTCAATAAAAAAATTTATTTGCTATTTAATAAAATATTTAGTTAAAAATAAAGATTGATAAAATCAAAAAACAAAAATAAAAATAAATTTTTTTCATAAAATATTATTAAATAAGTTCATTGATGGAACATTTTCAAAAAAATAATATATTTTTTAAATACTCTTGAGCCTTAAATTTGCATCATAGGTTGATAATTATTATGTAATATTTTGTTTCATTCACGATTTTTAAAACAAAATTGTCATTTGCAACTTTTCAAAAATATTTTAAATCCATTAAATTTCGTTGACCGTTGTTAAAAATTGATAAAGTTGATCACTTCCACAAATATGTCCATGTGGATGTTTAATTGACAAAAAGTTTGATTCCTTTGATTTTTGCACTAAAATTTATGCTATATGAAATCCACGTAGCATTTTCATGCATATTCCGCTTTAAGTTTAACGATTGTTGATGAAATATATGAATTTAAATTGTCTTTAAAGGTTAAGAATCCATAAAATAATGAATAATTTTTTAAATAGAATTCAGTCACGATTTACTTGATTTTGTTTTTTAGATCTTTCGTATTTGATAATTATTTTGGATTTTTATTATCTGAAGTTGAATCAGATTAGATCTTATAAAAATATAAATTATTTTAAATTTATTTTTATTTATAATATTTAAAATTAAAATTTTATTTAAAAAAATGGAGTTCTTTATTATTCGAAACAACGGATGTCGGAATGACTTACTTGATTTTCTATCATATTTTAGTATTCTAAGGAAGACCAAGACTTCAATTGTTGCTGCAGCCCTCAAATCGCCGCGTTTGGTTGTTTTGGAGTGATTGGAATCTCTTTGTCATTTAGTGCTATGATAGCGATACAACAAGACGATAATTTTTGAAAAATAAAAATGCAAATGCTGCATGACACAATAATTAAAATTTTTTTTTTATATTTTTATGTAAAAATTTTTAATGTAAATGTAAATTCTTTATCTGAAGTGATTATTTATTCATTAATTATTCTTATAGGATTTATATAATATTTATATTTCTTTATATAATAGTTATATTTTTTAAAATTAAAAAATTCAAATAGATATTGATACACATGCAACTTTTCTCTATTTGATCAAATTTTATTTGATTTTATTAACCTTATGCTTCTCTCGTAATTCAAGAAGAACAAAATCCAAAGTAAATAATTTTTTGTTTAATGTCATTTAAAAATCATAAAATACACATAAAAATTAATATATCAATTTAACTATCGAAACCTTTGCACCTCGTAAAAGCTTGACAAAGTCTATTAATATTGTTACCCTTCCCCGCCTCAGCCCACCTCAGATCTTTATCTTTCTTCCTTTTTCTTTTCTTCTTTTTTTTTTTATTGCCCTTTCTTCTTTTACCTTCTTTGTTCCCTTGCCCTCACTCTTTTCTAGTTTTCAACTACCGCCTCTATCGTCAGCTGCCATCCATTGACATAAAAAATTTCTTCAAAAAATATCAAAATGTCGACTTATCCTATTCTTATTGTACAAATAGATTTCTCACAAAAAAAAAAAAAACTAAAAATACTTAAATCTACAAAAAAAAACTCACAACCCTCAACTATTTTTACCTTTACACCGTTAATCTGTGTACATACGTATCTTGACCATGTCGGGATCGTGTCTAACTTTATTTTTATGTTTTTGCCACGGCCAAACGTGCCCCATATATTCTGACATGTTGATGGCATATCCGGTACGACACCAATACGGGGAATGGCTGCGTATCCATGCTTTATGGCATTGTGGCAATCTTTGTTGCCTCCACTGTTAGCATCCGTGCTTGGTGTTGTTATATTATGTGCTATAAGTGATTGGTTAAATTATGTCAAAGTTTTTATATTTTGTAAAAATTTAAAATTTAATTAATGTATTATAATTTATATAAATTTAGTTTATATATTATTTTGATTTAATAATTTTAATCTAATTACTAATTTTGATAAATTTTTATCGTTAAAAATATTGATATGATCTTTGATTTGATAATGTAAACGTTAATTTTATTGATGTGATAATTTAGATAAATTAAATAAGTTATTATATTATGTAAATGATTCTTATATTTATATAAAATTTGAATTTTAGTCCATTTAGTATAATTCTTAAAAATCTCATTATCATACAAGTCAAATTTGATAAATTGGACCAATTACTACTGAAAATCATAATTTTTTTTACTTTTTTAAAGAAATTAGAATTTTTTCTAGAAAACATAAAAAATAAAAATTATTGAAAATTTTATAATAGCTCTAAAAAATTAAAAACAAAAAATATTTTGATTAAATAAAAATGTTATAATTTGAAAAGATAAAAAAATTTTAAAAATGAATTTTATTTAAAAATTTAAAATATTGAAAATTAAATTTAATATTTTTAAAAATCAAGAAGATTCCAAAAATTTTAAAATATTGATTTTTTAAAAAATAAAATCTGATTTTAAAAAATTCAAAAAAAATACTTTAAAAAATTAAAATATTTAAAAATATTAAATTTAATATTTTAAAAATATGGAAAATTTCTTATAAATTCAAAAAAAATTATTTTTTAAAAAGTAAAATATATAATTTTTATTAACAAATAAATTACTATTATCAAATTCAAGTTATACGGGGACAAGATTTTTATGAATTATTCTAGAGTCCATTTGTATAATTGGATAATTGATTTCATCCATTAAAATTGCCACGATAGCAAAGTCAATGCCAATGTCAATGTGCATGTCATCAAATTAATAACTATGTCGGCATTTTTGATAAAAAAAATTGATGGAGTTAGTAATTGGAATAAGATTATCAAATTAAAATAGTAAAAATTTAATTCGTATAAATTATAATATATGGAATAAATTTCAAATTTTGGTAAAATACAAAGATTTTTGGCATAATTTGACCTCAGGAATTTGATGTTGCATTAAGTTTCATATATGTACACACACACACACACACATACACACAAAAGTTTTAATGGTGAAAAAAAATTCAAATAAGAAGTGATGAACACACACTTAAAAGCAAGAACAAAATTTGTTGGAATATGGGGTCTTGTGGTCTCCCTTAGGGATTCGGTATATCGATCTATCTGAGTGAAGTATCCTATGATGGATAGTGTCGTAATGGTTTTGGGACTGCTAGATGTAAAGAATTTTAAAATAAAAAAAAGAGAAGTCACCACTAATTTTTTTAGGGTATGATTAGTCACTTAAAAGTTTATATTTTTAATGAAATTATAAAAATAGGTTTAAAGTTTATAAAAAAAATAAATTTCGATCTATGAAATCAAGTTAGGTCTAGGAGTCGGTTACGTGTGGAGAATGATTAGTACCTGTACAATACCCATAAATTAGTACCATTTAATAATGCGCTATTTTGGATGTTGGATGAAATTGTTTCAATTTGAAATTTAACAACAATTCCCTTCATTAAAAAAAATAAATCCTTGTTAAAACTCTTTATTTAGAAATATTCAAAAAATCTTTAAGTTAAAGAATTATCTTAAAATTTTTCAATATCTAAGCAGAATTTAAAATAAGTCTTTTCGCTTAAGATTTAACATAATATTCCTTAAAATGAAAATAACACTCTTTATGCAAAATGATTGTTGGTGACTCTCCAACATCTAGACAAAGTACCAAGAATTATTTCTTTCGAAATATTATTTTTGTTTTGTTTTATAATATCACAGCTTAAAAAAACATATTTTTTTCTTTTTTTGTGTTGTAAAACATTTTATATGAGAAAGTAAATAATGGTATTATCAGGTAACAAATAAAAATTAAAGATAGAGAATGGGAAATGAACGCCAACAACAATATGATGACATATGTATGCCTATTGATATTATGTAAGATGATAAAATGCAATTAAAAAAATGGATTCTTTAATATAATAAGACCACCTCGACTCTTTAACATCTAGGTAGAGCTTAGGTGTGATAAGTTATATTTAAGATCCCATTTTATTATTATATTTTTATTATTAATTAGTTATTAACCCCATTGTTGAGACGAATTAAAGACTTGCATGAAAAACTTATTGGAATAAAGTTTTCTAAATACGCCATCGTCTAGGTGGCGTTTAGGAATAAATTACTCCACTCGAGATTTACACACGTATCTTTAAAGTTTCGAAATAGTTTTGGGCATAAGTGAGGTTTTAAGGTTAGGGTTTTGAGTTTTGGGTTTCGAAGGTTTTAAATTTCAAAATTTGGAGCTTTTCGATTTTTGGATCTTAGGGTTTTAAAATTTAAGGTTTAAAAGACTTTAGGGTTTGGAGGGTTTTAGGGTTTTGATTTTGAGGTTTTTGGTTTTAGGATTTAGGGTTTGATTTTAGGATTTAAGGTTTCGAGGTTTTAGAATTTAGGGTTTATGGTTTTGATTTTTGGACTTTAGGGTTTTAGAGGGTTTTGGGTTTTGGGTTTCGAAATTTGGATTTTAAAGTTTTTGATTTTTGGATTTTAGGGTTTTAAAATTTAGGATTTAGGGTTTTAGTTTTAGGATTTTGATTTGAAGGTTTAAAGAAAACACAAACATCTCTAAACCTTAATATCTAGGTAGACTTTCGAAGCAAGTTTAATTTTTATGATTTTCAAAAATTAATTTTTCATATATTATTTTTTTATGAAAATTTATTATTGTTATTATTAATATTGATTTTATTATTGTTTTATTATTTATTATCTTTTTTATACTTTTTACATATATATTTTTATAATTCCCTAACATCTAGGCAAATTTATTTTTAAAAGAATGTTTTGATTCCCTCCAACATTTAGGTAAGGAAAAGAAAAAATTTTATTACTATTATCAACCATTTTTTTAGCATTTTTATTATTATTCTCTTTTATTTATTTATTATTATTATAAAAAAATTATTTTTGTAAATTTAAAGATTTTGTAATATGCATAAATATTAATAATAAAATTTAAAATAAAATAATATATAAAAAATTAAAAAAATTAAAAAAATACCTGAATAGGACCGATCAATGGTCTGGTCAACATTGGCCTAATTGGTTTGATAGTTTGGTGGTTTAGATCAATTTTCTGACGGTTCAATATCAGTTCAACTGAATTGGTCTTAAGTTGAGGCAGAAGTGGGTTACGAGTTGGGTGCGTAAATCTCGGGTAGGGTTAGGGGCTGCACACGAATCCTTCTATTGACTAAAACGGCGTCATTTTGGGTTTTAATCTTCTATATAAAATCATTTTTTTTTACTTAATTTTAAACTTTCCTTCTAAAAAAAAATCTTTTTTAGCCCTAAAAATCCTTTGAAACATTGCTAGAGTCTGACCCCATGCCGTCATGTCGGCCATCGTCTAGGGTCACCGTTGGTTGTCACTAGTAATCGTGTGATCATCGAAAAATGCCAAAAAGCTTTCAAAAGTTCTTCTCAATGCCCTTTTCCTAGATCTGACCTTTTTTTCATCGCAAATAAGCCTGATCGACGTAGATTGAGGCTTGAAGTTTTTAGTTTTTTTTTTATAAAAATTGAAGCAGATAATGATTTTTTTTGCTTTTACAGTTAGCTGGACGCTGGGTTCTTCCTTGCGAGGAAGACTTTTTTTGTGGATTTGGTTGTTTGCTTTTTTTTTTTTGTGGCTAGGTGTTTTGGGTTTTTAGTTTTTTGATAGGTGTGAGTGAGGGAAAGCTATGATTTTTTAGTGTGGGAGCTGAGATTTTTTTTGAGTGTGAGAACTGAGGTTTGCTAAGTGTGAAAGAGCTTGGGTTACTGGGTTTCGTTTGTGTCTGTGTCCTTCTTGATTTTTAGAAGGGAGCTTGGTGTTTTAAAGAGCTGGGGTTTCAGTGTCTGTGAGGTGAGTGGAGTAAGTGGTGGCTGGTGAGGGTTCTGGTAGTACAAGGTATTGTTGGGATAAGGTATGAGAGTGGCCAGTGGGGTAAGTGGCCAGTGGTGCCGTGCAAGGCACCACTGCCACCCTAGTCTTTTTTTTTATTAATTATTATATATAATTATTAATTAATTTCAATATTAATAAACAAAACTTGAAAACAAAATTTAATCTAATAGACCCATACAAAATTTGGTGTCTATAGCTGCCCATTTTTTTACATTATTGAGAATTAGGAATAGGGTAAAGACAAAGACATCAATTTTATCTGGAATAACGATTCAAATTTTTTCAAAAGTTTGTTTTTTGTTTTTTGTTTTTGTTTTGTTTTGTTTTGTTTTGTTTTGTTTTTCTTTTTTAGGTTTTTTTTAGATTAAACCACAAGTCAAGTGATAAAAAAAATGACCAGGACAACACCGCAAGTCAAAAAATAAAGAACGACCGAGATAACACTACAAGTCGAGAAATAAAAAAAAGTAATTGTCGTAACGGTTTAGGACTACCAGACGTAAATAATTTTAAAATTGAGAAAAAATGAGAGAAGTCATTAGTAATCTTTTTTAAGGTGTGATTGACCACTTAAAAGTTTATCTTTTAAATAAACTATAAAAATGAGTTTAAAGTTTATCAAAAGATAAATTTTGGTCTACGAAAATAGATCTTGAGTTCGGGAGTCAATTATGCATAGGGAAGGATTAGCATCCCCATAATGCCCATAAATTGGTACCAATTAATTATACGCTATTTTCAGTGTTTGATGAAATAGTTTCAATTTGAAATTTAATACTAATTCCCTTCATTTTAAGGTATATTTTTGTTAAAATTTTTTATTTAGGAATATTGAGAAAATCTTTAAGTTAAAAAATTATCTTAAAATTTTTCAACATTTAGGCAGAATTTAGAATAACTCTTTTCGCTTAAGATTTAATACAATATTTCTTAAAATAAAAATTTTTTATACATGTCTTTAGGATTTTGGGATGACCTTAGCTAGAGCTTAAGTCGATGTTTTAAAGGTTAGGGTTTCAAATTTTGAAGATTCAGATTTTAGGGTTTTGGTTTGTGTTTTAAGGTTTTTAGGGCTTGAATTTTAGGGTTTGGAAAGTTTAAGGTTTTGATTTAGGGTTTGGGGATTAGGGTTTTGATTTTAGGGTTTAAAAGATTTAAGGTTTTAATTTTAGGGTTTGAATTTTAAGGTTTGGAGGGTTTGATTTTAGGGTTTGAGATTTGGAGTTTCAATTTTAGGATTTGAGGTTTTAGGGTTTCGATTTTAAGGTTCGAGGTTTTAGAGTTTAGAGGATTTAGGGTTTTGTTTTAGGGCTTGAAGGGTTTGTGGGGTTTTGAATTTAAAAAAAATGCAAACATATCTAAAAATCTCCATCATCTAGGCAGACTTTTATAACAAGTTTGATTTTTTTATTTTTAAAAATTAATTAAAAATTTTCATATTTTTTTGTTATTATTGTTAATTAATTTTTTTTATTATTAATAAAATTATTAATTAATTTATTAACTTTTTTAATTCCCTAAAATCTAGGCAGAATTATTATTATAAAAAAAACTATTATATTTCCTCCAACATCTTGGCAGGAAAAAAATTGTTATTACTAATTTATTTCATAATCATTTCATAATTTTCTTATGAATTTTTTTTTTTGGTAAGAAGGATAGAATGAACTAAAAAAATGGTTTTATATAGAAAGCCAAAGCCTAAAATGACACCATCTTAAACCAAAGGAGGATCCACGCATGCCCATGACCCGACCTAGAGTCCGCGCATTTGACCCGACGACCCATCCTTCAGCCAACCTTGAACTGGTTCAACCAAATTGTTGATCGAATCGTCCAAATTGCCTGAACTGTTGACCAAACTGCCAATCAGCCCGAACCATTGACTAAATTGATGAACCTCTCGAACCGCCCAATTGGTGTTGACCGATCTGATTCAGGTAAAATTTTTTATTTTTTATTCATTTTTTTATATATTATTTATATTATTTTGGTTTTATTATTTTTATTTATGCATGTTTAATACCTCTAAGTTTGTTAGAATAAATATTTTTTATTTTATAATAATGATTGATAATAACAACAATAATAAAAAAATGATTTCAAATTTTTGGTGATCGATTGCTTTCATATAATAATCACATTTGTCATTAGGATCATAACTCCTTGTTGTTGGATTTGATGTTGTTTTTAGAGGCACAGAAATGAGATACTGACCTTCTATTAGCAAAGGTAAAAGGTAAAAAATAGAGATTGACAATTTTTCTCGATCATTCCTTGGTTTCTTTTGGTTCTTTATTGGTCGGGTGGTAGGCTCAAGTGTGGAGACAAGATCATGAATGGTCATTTGATGATGAAAATTTATTAAAAAGCCTAAATGCTAGCTTGGTTGGCAAAGATATGGGTTTTAAGAGATATTGTCTATGACAGGGTAACAAGTTTGATGAATAGGATAAGGATTGTATGTGATAAAGCTCTTTGGTAGATGCCCCTCTATTGTGACTGTTTGCACTTTTCTTTTATTTTTTTCTAATGTACTTTTCTCTTCAACATCTATTACATCTTTTAATTTAATCCTACCATTCTTGATTTTATTTTCTATAATTTCACCAGAAATCACTATGACAAAAAAGTTTTAGGAGACATTCTTGATCATTCTTTCATAATAAAGAGTGTTCAAGGAATTGACAAACAGAACAACGATTTTTTTCTTTGATAAGGGTGGTTGTACTAGGGCTGCCATGTATTTTCATCTGTGTGCATATTCTTTGAAAGTTTCTGTTAACTTTTTCTCTATGTTTTGTAGGGACAACCTATCTGGCACTATATTTTCAACATGCTTGTATTGTGCTAGAAAGGCCCTAGCCAAATCATTCTAAGATTAAATCTTATTTCGATCCAACTGAGCATACCATTTTAATATAGACTGGTGAGACTATCTTAAAAATAATGGATCGATAATGTGTGTTAAAAGGTATTTTTTTCCATCATGCTTCTCGAAATCTAAAGCTTTGAATTTTGATGAAATAACAAGATTAGACACTAAACTAAGTTCATTAGCATTATCATTCTCGTACGCATCATGGCTTTCAATTACTTTCAATCTTCATTCTAATAGGTTATATTTATCCTTCATCACTATATCTCCTGATGAATTTGGTACCATTTTTTTCATGTTTTGTAGGGACAACCTATCTGGTACCATACTTTCAACATGCTTGTATTGTGCTAGGAAGGCCCTAGCCAAATTATTCTAAGAGTAAATCTTATTTCGATCCAAATGAGCATACCATTTTGATACAGATCCAGTGAGACTATTTTGAAAGTAATGGATCAATAACTTATCATCATAAGTGTGGCTTATTATCTTTCGATAGTATATGATGATGTGTGTTAAAGGGCATTTCATTTCATTATACTTATCAAAATTTGGGCTTTGAATTTTGATGGAATAACAAGATCAGGCACTAGACTAAGTTCATTAGCATTAACATTCTCGTACACATCATGGCTTTCAATTGGTTTCAATCTCCCTTCCAATAGGTTATATTTATCCTTCATCATTATATCTCATGATGAATTTGATACCCTTTTCAATTTCTTCAATTCTTTAGGATCATTCACATTCTGAACAACAGTGAGGTCATAACGAGTACGCCCAAGATTGACATTTGTATGAATTGAAGGTAACTTGACAGGAGTGTCAATATAAAGTTGATGAGTTGTTAAAGGTGCTTACGGCATATGAGAGTCTTGAACATATGTGAACCCAGATGGATATAATGGTGCTTCACCAACTCTTTTTTTTCTTGCTCTATGTGTTTCAATAATTCCTTTTTCTTTTGTCAATTATACTAACATTTGTTTTAGTTTTGCCAATTGTCTATTCACGTTCTATTGCATTCCCGTAACTGTTTCCCTGATCTCTCTTTGAGCCTATTCCACTTTGTTCATCTAACTTGCATATTCATTTTTCATGATTTTGGTACTAGCTCGAGTGCTATAAATGCGTAGACTTAACTGATCTCATTTTTTAGGATAGCTATCCTTGAACCTTTTTATTAATTATCAAAAGTAAAAAATGCATGACATGAATTTTATCATAAAAAATCTTTTCATTTTGAAGGTTTAACAAAAGCTTCATAATCATCATTTTTTGTCCTTAACTAGCATGAAAAATAATGAATTCAAACAGATGATGCATGATATGCAAGTCAAATTTTATTATTATTAAAGAAGAAAAACTTGAGTTTCATCTTATATTTTGGCTGGGTTATCTAAAGACATTCTTTTCATTTTTAAGTTCGATGAAAGCATGTTCACAATCAACATTTTTTTTCACAGGCTCTTTAGACGTACAATTATTAAAAGTGGACAAAGGCATCAATTTATAAAAAATTCAAGTCAAAAAAGGTTTCCATTCATTCCCAAAAGTATCAAGTTTACACATCATGAACCATTCTAGGGCTAGGGCTAAAAAGTGCTAGACCTGTTGCCATTCCCTCTTGTTTCGCCTAATAAATCCAAAAATAGTTGACTATAATTGCTAGGAGGACAACTTTTTGGTTTAAAAGCTTTTACTTTTTGTTCATCATCTTGGCCAACCTTACATATGTAGGGTTTTTACGAACAATTGACTTTATTTTGATGTCAAAACCCATATATTCGATTTTCATCAAACTTTGTATTCTATGTTTCAATGCTGTGTAGTCTTCTAAAGAATGGCTCGCGGTAACAAGATGGTATTCACATCGGGCATTAGGGTTATACCATTTGGGGAAAAGTGGTTTATGAGGTTGGATAGGGATAGGGGCAATGAGGTAGTTTTATAGGAGTAATGGGTATAACTCTATGTAAGACATATGTATTAGATCAATATGAGTTTTTTCTTTGGTGGTACCAGAGTTTTTCTGTCCTATGATTGATTTGCTTTACTAAAAAAGTGGTGATATAATTGGTCTTAAAGTGAATTGAGAAACTCTGGGTTGAAGATTGGGCTAAAAAAGTGGTGATGGGATTGTATGTTGAACAAACGATTGTGAAATATAAGGTATTGGACGTGCATTCAGGTGTGAAATTCTTGAAGATTGTATGAAATTTAAGGGCCTAAACCTAGGTGCTTAAAAAGGAGGTTAGAAGTAGTCATAAGAAGGATTTAGGTACGGGTTTGGACTCAGGATAGTTGGTGATGGTTGTTTGAAGCTAATGACTTGTTCTTAGAAATCAATCTTTTGAGCTCAGTCATTTGCATGGCTAGTTCACTCATTCCTCTATTAAGTTCGTCCAAACTTTGGTCATTGTTCACATCACCCAATGCCTTAGTGTGCTTTAAAAAAGCGTTAGAACTAATAGAAGCCGATTGATTTTGACTTGATGAAAGTGACAACAATCTTTGAGGAGTAATAAACTCAACCATATCGCTACTTTTAACCATTTCTATCAATTGAGCAATCTGTTGTTTTATCTCTCAAAGCTTGAGCCAAAATTTCTCTTGATTTAACTCCAAAGCACTAATCCTTGATTCTAATTGATCTCACATTTTTGCCACTCTAATTCCCACAAAGACAGGCATTTTTTTTAGAGACTTAGATAAAAAATTCTAGATTATTGCCATTGTCATAACGTCTAGATCCGGGGATCTATCGTTAGACATTGACTTTTAGGGAGTCACCACCAATCTTTTTTATCTAGGTGTGATTGGCCACCTAAGGAATCTGTCCTTTCAGGGAACACCTAAGTTTAAGGGTCCCTAGAAGAATAGGTTCAGGTCTACAAACCAGAACAGAGTTCGGGAGTTCGGTTACGTGTGAGAAAGGTTATAGCACCCTCACAACGCCCATCAAAAGATGGTACCAACTTAAATTTGTGTTATCCAAAAGCCTTAAAATTTTACCAAGTAATTAATTATTGAAAATTTTTTTCAATTGACTCTAATACTTTTAGCAGAAAATTGAGAAAATTTCCTCACCTCAAGAGTATGCAAGAAAAACTACTGTTTCACTTACAGAGGCTCCGTCGTCGGATTATTTAAAAGAAAAAAAACAAAATCAAAATTAAGATAGAAAGGAAGGAAAGAATGATTTTTTTTTGTAGGGAAAATTGATACTTTCAACTTTTCCCCAAAAATATTTTTTGAAAATTTCGATTTTCAAGGAAAATTGATACTTTCAACTTTTCCCCAAAAATATTTTTTTTGAAATTTTGATTTTCAAGGAAAATTGATACTTTCAACTTTTCCCCAAAAATACTTTTTTTTGGAAATTTATTTTTCTTTTAAGGAAAATTGATACTTTCAACTTTTCCCTAAAAATATTTTTTTTTGGAAATTTATTTCTAAGGAAAATTGATACTTTCAACTTTTCCTCAAAATATTTTTTTGAAATTTATTTCTGAGGAAAATTGATACTTTCAACTTTTCCCCAAAAGTATTTTTTGGAAATTTATTTCTAAGGAAAATTGATACTTTCAACTTTTCCCTAAAAATATTTTTTTTTTGGAACTTTTGATTTTTTTTATTTAAAGAAAAATAGAAAAAAAAAAAAAAGTAAAACAAAACTAAAAATAAAATAAAGATAAAAAGAATATTAAATAAACCTAATCTAATAAATAAAAATAATAAATAAACAAATAAAACAAATAAAAATTCAAAAAAAAAAAAAAAAACCTGGAGCGGCTCGGCTATCGGCGCGGCTCGGCTCGGCTCAAGGAAGAAAAACGGCTCGGGGGAGCGGCTTGGCGGCTTGGATCGGCTCGGCTTGGCTCGGAGGGGGCTGGCACGCGCGGGTCAGAAAGCGGGTCGACGCTCGGGTCGGGTCGGGTTCGGCAAAACGCGCGGATCCTCTGGGTTACTTAAGGCCAAAACGACGTCGTTTTGGGAGGGTATAAAAGGCACCTTCCTCCGTTTTTTGACAGAACGCTCCTCCCCCTCTCTCTCTCTTCTTCCTTTTTCTCTCCCTTCTCTCTAGAAACTGAAGAACACCGGTGCCGGATTCTGGAAATTTTCGCCGGAATCTGGAAATTTCGTCGGAAGTTCGCCGGTTTCTGGGATTAGTCGCCGGTTTCTGGGATTCTTCTCCGGAAACTGGGCAGGTTGCCGGAAACTTTAAGGTTTGCCGGAGATTTGGCCGGAAAATTCAAGTTTCGCCGGAATTTTCGCCGGAATCTGGAAATTTCCCAGAAATTTCCAGAAAAATTTTTCGCCAAAATTTCTAGAAAAAATTCTCCTCACTCTCAGAACACTCCTAAACCTTTCCTAGCTTCCTATACGCCTTTTTCTCTCAAATCAGTAGCTTTGCTCACTGTTTTCTCTGTTTTCAGCATTGTTCCAGAGGGTCCCTTTTATAGGGATTGATCAGGAGTTCCTGATCAATCCCAATTCTCCTGGATCGAGAATTCAATCTTTTGAATCCGACTGGACTCTTCTGATTGGTCCCCCCACAGTGGGGATTCTTCAGCCTGATCTAGCCCTCCAAAATTAAAATCAAAATAAATAAAAAAACTAGATATAGAAAGTAAAATCAAAAGATATTGATAGTAAAAAAAAAGATATCTGATAATCAGAAAAAATCAGAAAACAGATAAAAATAATGATAATAAATATATAACTATATACATATAAATCTAAAATCTAAAAAAAAAAAATAATAATATATACATAATAAAAATACCATAAAATACATAAAATAACAAAATATACATAGGAAATTAATTGGGCCCTACCTATTGGGCCAGGCCCAATTGATCGGGGCCGGACCCAATTGGGTGTCTACAGCCATTATTGAATAAATGCCACAAAAATAATTTTTAACTTATATGACATACAAAGTATGTTTATGAATACATGAATATGATGACTAAAGAATGTCATGAAATGTATATATGCCTATGACAATGGATTTTTATATGTATAAGGACCCAAATGAAAATTTTCGTCAATTATGAATGTGTATGTAAGGAATGTAATGTTATGTTGTAGGGAAGGTAGGATATGAAATACAATGTATATTCTATAAGACCCTACTATTCATGAATCTATATGTATAAAGTGCAATGACATACTTACATGAATGATGGATGTATACCTATGACTAATGCAACATACTTGTATGGAATGCATGAACTTATCAAGTGCACATTATATTTTTACATGAAATGCAATGCTTGTATTATGCCAACATAGTGAAACTGACACTACCTTTAAATATGTAATGAAATGGAGTGTGCGCACTACCTATTAAGATGTGTATAGAAGGCATATATCATTTATCAACATGTGCATAACATGGGATGCATGTACTATCCATTAATATGGATGGGATATAATGCTCATATTATCCTATTTTGATGTGCATAGGGTGGGATACATGTATTATGTATTATGATGTATGAAATGCGAAAGATGAAACAAAATACAATTTTTTTTTTGAGAAGGAAAAACAAAATAACTAGGACTTGAAAATTAATTTTTATTTGGCCAATAAACAAAGAATTTAAGAAAAATTTTTAATTTTTTTGAAAACTTTTAAAAAAATTTTTTTTTGTTTTTTTTGCTTGTTGGATAATGCTAAAAAAACCATTTTATTCTAAAATATTTTATGAAAATGTAAAATTTGGACAATTACCAAATGAATGAACTACCTGTTAAGAGAAGATTTATTTTTTTTTAAAGAAAATGCTTTTTTTTTTATTATCCATTTTTTCAAATTTTAATACATTTTTAGGTTATTTCTATAAAAAGGTCGGCAGGGCTTTACCCTAGGCAAGCTTCATATGGCTCACAATATGTTGGGTTAGGATTTATATGTCTAATGGTTTTCAAATTATTCCTCATATCATCATCCGTTATAGACTAATAAGGCTCCCCAATCTTCACCCATTATAGGCTACTAATGGAAAGAGTTCAATTTGAGTGAAAGTATTTCACTAATAAATACAGAGGTTATCACTTCATAAGAACGTAACTACTTTACTTCCTCCTAAAAAGAAAAGAGCCCGGGTCTAAAGCTCATGCATGCAAGTGAATATGCAAAATGTGTGCAAAGTAATGTATTAATCAAAATAACATAAATAAATCATAAACACATAATCAAAATAAAGTAATAAATAACATACAATTTATTTTATTTATTAACTTGTATGTATATATATTTTGACAAATTAAAATAAAGGGAATTAAATTAAATATAAAATAAAACCAATTAAATCCAATAACTATTAATAGTACATAATTAAAAATTTTTTCTAACTCTCAAAGGTCCCCAAATGAGTCACCAAGTTGTTGTAACAGTTTTGAGACCGCCAAACGTAAAGAATTTTAAAATCAAAAAAATAAGAAGAGTCGTCACTAGTTTTTTTATGGTGTGATTGATCACCAAAAAGTTTATCTTTTTAATGTAACTATAAAAACCAGTTTAAAGTTTATCAAAAAGATAAAATTTTGGTCTATGAAAACCAAGTTGGGTCTAAGAGTCACTTACGCGTGGGAAAGGATTAACACCCCTATAATGCCTATAAATTGGTACCATTTAATCATGCGCTATTTTGGATGTTGGATGAAATGGTTTCGATTTGAAATTTAACAATAATTTCTTTCATTAAAAAAATAAATTCTTGCTAAAACTCTTTATTCAGAAATATTGAGGAAATCTTTAAGTTAATGAATTATCTTCAAATTTTCTAACATCTAGGTAGAATTTAAAATAACTATTTTCGCTTAAGATTTAACACAATATTCCTTAAAAGGAAAATAACACTTTTTATGGAAGATGATTGTTGGTGACTCTCAATATCTAGGCAGAGTACCATGAATTATTTCCTTCAAAATATTATTTTTGTTTTTTTATAATATCACAGCCTAAAAAAATATTTTTTTCTTTTTTTTGTTTTGTAAATCATTTTATATGAGAAAGTAAATAATGATATTATCATGTAACAAATAAAAATTAAAGACAGAGAAATGTGAAATGAATGCCAACAATAATATGATGACATATGTATGCCAATTGATGTTATATAAGGTGATGAAATGCAATTAAAAAAATGGATTCTTTAATATAATGAGACCACCTCAACTTTTCAACATCTAGGCAGAGCTTATGTGTGACAAGTTATATTTAAGATCCCATTTTATTATTATACTTTTATTATTAATTAGTTATTAACCCTATTGTTAAAACGAATTAAGGACTTGTATGAAAAACTTACTAGAATAAAGTTCCTAAATATCCCATCGTTTAGGCGGTATTCAAGAACGAAATACTCCATTTGAGATTTTTACACGTATCCTTAAAGTTTCCGAAGAGTTTTGGGCATGAAGTTGAGGTTTCAAGTTTAGGGTTTTTGAGTTTTTGGTTTCGAAGGTTTTATGTCCAAATTTGGAGTCTTTTTCGATTTTTAGATCTTAGGGTTTTGAAATTTAAGGCTTCAAAGGCTTTAAGGTTTTCATTTTAAGGTTTTTGGTTTTATGATTTAGGGTTTTAGGGTTTGATTTTAGGATTTAAGGTTTTGGGGTTTTAGATTTTAAGGTTTATAGTTTTGATTTTTGGACTTTAGGGTTTCAGAGGGATTTGGGTTTTGCAATTTGGATTTTAAGGTTTTTCGATTTTTGGATTTTAGGGTTTTAAAATTTAAGGTTTAGGATTTTAGTTTAGGATTTTGATTTTAAAGTTTAAAGAAAACACAAATATTTCTAAAGATTCTTAATATCTAGGCAGACTTTCAAAGTAAGTTTGGTTTTTATGATTTTCAAAAATTAATTTTTCATGTATTATTTTTTATGAAAATTTATTGTTGTTATTATTAATATTGATTTTATTATTGTTTTATTATTTACTATCTTTTTATACTTTATATATATATATATATTTTTATAATTCCCTAACATCTAGGCAGAATTATTTTTAAAAAAATATTTTGATTCATTCCAACATCTATGCAGGGAAAAAAATTTATTACTATTATCAATCATTTTTTTATTTTTTAAAATTTTTTTATCATTTATTATTATTATTCTCTTTTAATTATTTATTTATTATTAATAAATAAAAAAAATTTATCTGAGCAAATTTACACATTTTAATATGCATAAATTTAATAATAAAATTTAAAATAAAAATAATATATAAAAATTCAAAAAATTAAAAAAAAATAGAATCGGACCGGTCAAAGGTCCAGTTAATGTTGGTTTAGGCTGGTCTAATTGGTTTGGTGTTTCGGTGGTTCAGACTAGTTTTTTCACGGTTTGATATTGGTTCAATTGGATCGATTTTAAGCTAAGACAGAAGCGGATCGCGAGTCAGGTGCACGGAGCTTGGGTTAGGTCAAGGGTAGCACGTGGATCCTTCTGTTGACTAAAACGACGTCGTTTTGGGTTTTAATCTTCTATATAAAACCAAAATTTTTTTTACTTCATTTCAAACCTCTTTAAAAAAAAAAATTTCTTAACCCAAAAAATCCTCTGAAGCGCTATTGGAGTCCAGCGCCATGCCATTGTACCGACTACTACCTAGGGTCATCGTTGGTGGTTGTCGGTAACCATACGATTGTCGAAAAATGCCAGAAAGCTTCCAAAAGTTTTTCTTAACACCTTTTTCCTAGACTTGGCATTTTTTTCGTCTAAAATAGCCCTAATTGGCGTAGATCAATGCTTAAAGTTTTTGATCTTTTTTCTTATAAAAATTGAAATTGATGATTTTTTTTTGTTTTTACAGGTAGGTCGGCGTTGGGTTACTCCTTACGGGAATGATTATTTTTTTTGTGGATTTAGTTATTTGTTTTTTTTTTTGTTGTGGCTTGGTGTTTTGGGTTTTTAGCTTTCTGATAGGTGTGAGTGATGAAAAGCTGTGATTTTTAAGTGTGGGAGCTGAGGTTTTTTTTTAGGTGTGAGAACTAGGGTTTGCTGAGTGTAGGAAAGCTTGGGTTATTGGGTTTATGTCTATGTCTATGTCTCCCCCGATTTTTGGAAGGGAGCTTGGTGCTTTAAAGAGCTGGGGTTTCAATGTTTGTGAGGTGAGTAGAGTAAGTGGTGGTTAGTGAGGGTTCTGGTAGTGCAGGGTATGGTTGGGATAGGGTATTAGAGTGGCCAATGGGGTGGATGGCTAGTGGTGTCATGCAAGGCACCATTGCCACCCCAGTCTCTTTTTTTATTATTAATTATTAATTATTATATATAATTATTAATTAATTTCAATATTAATAAACAAAATTTAAAAGCAAAATTTAATCTAGTAGATTCAGATAAAATTCGATGTCTACAGATAGGATTACGATGTATAGAGGCTTAACTTGTTAAGGTACAATGGGTGAGGTATTTTAAAAAAGCCTTGCGAAGCCTCTTACATCCATCTGTTGCTTAGTATGGGGCACTGCATTACCAAAAAGAATAAGAAAATAAAGTTGCTTTTTTACTAACAGCTTTAACTTTTGGTGTAGTGGTAAGTGTTTTATCCTGAAAACTAGTATCAAAGTGAGTTTGTAGGTTTGAGTCCCACAGGTGCCGTTAGAGGGGAAAATTGTTGGATTATAGGGTCGAGCAATCTCTCTTAAGGACTCGGTATGCTGGTCCATCTAAGTGAGGTATCCCATAATAGATAGGATTTCAATGTGTGGTGGCCCAACCTACCAAGGTTTAATGGGTGACGTATCCCAAGAAGGCCTTGTAAAACCCCTTATGTTCATATATCACTTAGTACAGGGCTCTGTGATACAAAAAAAATAAAAAAAATAAAATTGCACCTTCACTATCAGCTATAGCTTTTGTTGCAATGGTAAGCACTTAATCTTAAAACAAATTATTAGCTTTGAATTGATCATTCTTTTGAAATAACAAAACATTAAGCTAAATAAGCTTGATTAAGATTTTAAAAAAGATTTATTTAGTATATGTTCTTAAATTTTATTATTTTTGATACTAAATAAATAATATGTTTTTCAAAGTGTAAACAAACCTTTATTTATTTTTATATTTCTTAAACAAAATCTATCTTTAAAGATTATTTGTTTGAACTTAAATGAAAGTCTAATTATTGTTTTTAAAGTGAACTTATTCATTTTGGACTCAATACAATTTTGATAATATTGGTTTTGCGAAATAGATTAATTTAAGAAAGTTGTTTTATAATAACAATGTTTTCCAACATTAAATTTGTTTTATATTTCTTTATTAATTCACAAAGTTTTAATATTTAAATTTTATATGGTTGGAAAGCTCTTTGAGTCTACTTTTTAATAGATTAAACAAAATCAAAATCAAAATTTTTTAAGATATGATTTTGAATTTTTACTAAATACTATGCAATTGTCTAAAAACTATACAAACAAGTAATTTTGAAAATTTACTATAATTCATATACAATGAATTAGTATTAATTTTATATGCATGAAAGCCCTTTAAATCTAGTTTCTAAATCTTCAAACGGTTTTTGATTTGGAGTTGTATAACTTAAGATATGATCAAATTAGTAATTAGAGTGCAAAACAAGAGACAACCAGCGATACTGTTCATCCAGAATCTAAAACCTAGCTTGACCCAATCGATCCCCTCAATTGTAACAGTAAAAAATTGAGTGGAATTCAAGAATTAATCGATCCTTTGATGCATCAGATCAATCCCTTATCAAAACCAATCGATCCTCTGATACATCAGATCAATCCTCTATCAAAACCAATCAATCCATTATGCCTAAAAGTGTTCCAACGGCTAGTTTCAAAGGAGAAAATCATGTCTTTTCATTTCCAAAGCTTATTTATGGCTAGTTCCTCAATTCCTTTATAAATTGGGCATTCCAACACACTAAGAAGGTTAATGAATCAAGATAGCAAGATTAAACAAGTCATACTTTTATTTTCTCAAAAAAATTAAGAGTTTTAGAGCTTAAATTCAATATCTTTTGTATTTTTTGTATTCAAAATATTGTTGTGTATCATTTACCATTTTTTTGTACTTAATTTGCCAAATACTCAACCTTAGATATGTTTTTTAGTTTGCAAAAATCATTTGAGATATTTTGTAAACAAGAGGTGAGGTATCATCTTGATCTTGTAAAGACAGAGATTGTTATATAAGCCCTAACAAAAAGATAGGGATTTAGTACAAGATAAGTTTGTATCTTATGAGAGTTTTCTTCAATTAGTGGATTGAAACCTTGGTATGAACAACCAAGAGAGAGTACTAGGTGCCTTGTAAAAAAGGATAAAATCTCTATAAATCATTGTATTTGATTTCTTTATCCCTATCTTTTACTTTGATTATTGTTTATATTTGCTTCAAGTTCACCAATTTATTTGCATCATGTTTTGATATTGGTTTTAATTCTACATTCAATTATATTGAAATCATTGTTTGAAAATAATTTTGAAAGATCCAATTCACCGATTATCATTTCATCTAAAAAGCTAACAATTGGTATTAGAGCTTTGGTTTCTTTTTTAGGTTTAACCATTTTGAGTAAACATTCTATGGCTTAATTTAATTTTCAAGATAGTAATAAAATCCTCAAAGCCCCCATGTCGGTAAATATGAGTTTTGTGAATGGAGAATGAGGATGAAAGTATTCATAATGATATAAAATTTTAAAGCTTAGAATGTGATAGAAAAATGGTTTGAAATTCTTTCAAATGATGCAAGCTATATGAGGCAAGTGGTAGATAATTCCAAGACCAAGTGCTTACTCTATGAAGCTTTTGACTCTTATAACTTTAACTTGGATTCAAATTGCTCAACCTCGAATGAGATATAGAAGAAGTTAGAGGAAATACATGAAAGGCAAATCTCTAACCAAAATGCATCATATTTCATGGCTCTTGAAGAACTTGAGGTAACCTCTAACTCTTGTGATTCAAATTCATATACATTTGATGAATTGTAAGATGCTCTTAATGAGTTATATGTTGAATATGAATCAATAAGGAAGAAATATAAGAAAATGTTTTCAAAGTTGAATGTAGAAAATGAGTTTTTGATGAATGCAAAAAATGTTTTAGAAAAAAAAATGAAAGTTGAAAATAGATTTTGAAACCTCTCAAAATAGAAATGAATTTTTAGAAAAAGAAAATTTGATTTGAAAATGAAATTTGATGAATTGATGAATGAAAACTAAAAGCTTGTCAAGAATTGTTTAAGTACTAAAATGATCAAATGCAATTTTTGTCATTTTCATTGTCATACTTCACCTACTTATCTTATAAAAATAAAAATTTTATTTAGAATTAGGTAAGTATAGGTTCCTAAAGGAACAAAAGATATTATGACTAACTTTCATGGACACAAAGTAATTTAGGTACCAAAATTCAAATGAGTAATATTTCTTATAAATATGCTAGAGTAAAGAATTATAATGTACTTTTGGAAATTGAAACTCTAGACACACGATGGAGAGATGGATAACTTTTAAACTTTTATTTGAAGTGAATTTAAAATTGATTGCCTATTTTTGATTTTAGGCATATGTTATTGTATCATGTATGAACTTTCGTATGATATGCATATATTATATCATGCATTTGCAATTATTAATGATATGTATCTTTTTTTTTTTTCATATAATCAGGCAAAACTTTCAAATTTTTTTTTTTCAAATAACACCTCAAGAGATAGAATTTGTCAATTTCTTTATTTTTTAATAAGATATCAATATTTACTATACATTTTAAGTAATTTTATTTTTTCAACTCCAATTAAAAAACTCATTTTGAAATTTACTTGTTATTCTTTTCATATTATTTATATTATTTATTAATTTTTACAAATCTAAGGATGTCAATATTTCATACTTTTTTATATTTTTTATCCCTAACATCAAAATTTTCTATTATAATTTTTTATATCATCAAATTTCAATATTTATTTTTTTAAATAATACTTATCTAAACAATATAATTACATATGTTGTTATTTTTAATTGATACATTTTGCAATTCTTGTATTTCAAAATTTTTCAATCAACACACTCTTAAAAAAAAAAAATCAAGGATGAAAAAAATCGTAAATATTAAGAATCGATTCCCATTTCTCTTAAGAGTTAGGTAAATTATTTGAGTTACACTTTAAGTTTTTTATTTTTTGCCATTGAATTAATTAATGTTCTTAAAACAATAAAAATATGACATATGAATATTTGATTCACATTAGAGAAAAAAAAAGGATATTTGATTAATTAATTTCAGATAAAAAAAACTAATTCGAATATTTTCATCTTTTGATATTAAAAAAAAAAGAGAGTATCATTGTTTATAAAATAATGCTAATCTTACTAAAATTGACAAATAACAAAAAAGATAATTCGGGTCTCTTTGAGGGTAAAAGGGTTTATTTATTGTATTCATCGAAAAAAAATTGGCTATCCGTTATTTTTTTTCTTTCTTTAGTTTTCAATTATTTCATTAAATATTTTAGTAAAAAAATGATTTCAAACAACTTTTAAAGATAATTCACAAAATACTATTAAATACAAATATTTCTCCAATAAATTAATTTTTTTACATGAAAATTATATACATGTTAATGATAATAAAAAATATTAAAAAGTTTTTCAAAAAAAATAAATAAATAGAACAAGAGTAGTAGGTGCTTATGTTTGAAAATAAAATAAATGATGCATTCATTTCTCAATTTAATAGATTTTTGTTGATCAAGAAAAGAAAAAAAAAACAGAATCGAAAGTTGTATTTAGGTCAATTAATGCATCTATGTTTAAAGGAGATAATTAAAATTTTTTTTTCAAATATTAAAAAAAATACTAAAGTAATAAATAAAATAAAATAAAACGAAGCTAAAATAACAATGAATTGGTAAGTATCATTTTTAAGTGAGATTTATGATATTAAAAAATAATTTTTTAATAAAAATCATGTTTAAATAATAAAAATTTCATTTTGTCAAATGAGTACTGATAATCGAATTCTTAAAGATTAAGCACAAAATATTTTTTTCGGTTGAATTAAATAGATAAAACTTGAAACTAACGGTAGATTATAAAAATTTTAAATAAATAAATAGTTTTTTGGATAAGACCCGAATAGGAATACGCAATTCGGGTTATACTGATCCGGTGAAGAAAACAACAACCAAAACTAAAAACCTCGAGAGTTAGGGTTTTGCACATTTACAGAGCTTGGAAGTTCGTACAACAAAAAGCGGAAGAGATGTGGAGGTCAATAGCAGCAAGGTCCAGGCAGGTGGTAGCACGGGAGTTCTGTGCGACCCAAATTAACCAGGTTCTATCTGAAACTCAAAAACCTTTCCATTCCTTCCCTAAAACCTCACTCTCTCGAATCCATCGTTTCTTCTCTCATTTCTCTGCAAATCCAAGTGATGATTCATCTCTGGGTTTTTCAGAAAATGGGGATTCCCAGTTGGACAGTTTTTCCATTGGGATTGAGACTAATGCCATGGAAGTTCCCTCTTTTGAGGGTTTTGATGGTGAGGAGACCCAGATTGACAGTTTTGTCCCTGGAGGTGCCAAAAATGACATGGAAGAAGAGACCCAAGTTAATGAGATTGATTGTAACAAGTTAGAAAATGTGTTGTCTTTGTTGCAAAGTAGAGTTGATGGGTCTTTGGAGTCAAGTCTTGATGCTATGGCTTTAGATTTGCATGAAGATTTTGTTGTCAAAGTTCTTGAGACTCCATTTATTTTAGGTGAAAATTTGATCAGGTTTTTCAAGTGGGTAATGGAAAAACCTGGGTGTAGAGTGACTACCTCTGTTGTCGATTCCCTTGTTAAAGTTATTTGCAGTGATCTTAGAAAGAAGAATGCTTACAATTTATGGGATTTGGTTAAGGAAATTGGGGAGAAAGAGAATGAGGTTTTGACTGTGGATGTTCTTAATGAGTTGATTGCTTTGTTTTCGAAGTTGGGTAAAGGAAAGGCAGCGATGGAGGTGTTTGATAAATTTGGGGATTTTGGTTGTGTCCCGAATGAGGAAACTTATTATTTCACCATTGAAGCTCTCTGTCGACGGTCTTTTTATGATTGGGCATGGTCCGTATGTGAAAAGATGCTTGATAGGGAGAGCTTGCCAGATGGTGAGCAAGTGGGAAAGATTATATCTTGGTTTTGTAAAGGGGGTAAGGCTAAGGATGCTCACACTGTTTATTTGTTGGCTGAGGAGAAAAACAAGCAGCTGCCCCAGTCTTCTGTTAATTTCTTGATCATTTCACTCTGTAAGAAGGATGAAACAGTGAAATTAGCTTTGGAGATGTTGGATGGCTTTTCTGGAGAAGCAAGGAAGTATGCAATCAAGCTGTTCTCATCTGTTGTTCATGGTCTGTGTAGGATGAAGAATGTTGATGAAGCAAAAACATTGCTTCTGAAAATGATCGCTCAGGGCCCACCCCCTGGAAATGCAGTTTTTAATTCAGTTATCCATGGCTATTCAAAGGGAGGGGATATGGACAAAGCAAAGGAGATGATAAAACTGATGGAGGAGAGGGGGTTGAAACCTGATGTTTACACATATACTGTTGTGATGAGTGGTTATGCAAATGGTGGCCAGATGGATCAGGCTCTTGAAATGTTATTAGAAGCCAAGGAAAAGCATACGAAGCTGAGTCCGGTGACTTATCACACTCTAATTCGTGGATACTGCAAAATTGAAGAGTTTGACAAGGCGTTGAAGCTTTTGGCTGAGATGAAGGATTTTGGGGTCCAACCTAATGTTGATGAATACAATAAATTGATCCAGTCTCTTTGCTTGAAGGCTTTAGATTGGCAAACAGCTGAGAAACTACTCAATGAAATGAAGGAGAATGGCTTGTATCTTCCTGGAATCACCCGAGGTCTTATACAGGCAGTTAAGGAGCTGGAAGCTGAGGGAGCGGACAGCAGGGAAGCAGCCACTGAAGTTTAAATCTTTGCTGATTTTAGGAAATGGATGTAACATTCAGATGTTCAACGTTAAATTTTTAGCCTTCCCCCCTTTTGACATTAAGTTGATGTGAGGCCTGTGTCAATTTCTTTGTTGTCATCTATATGCATCTATTTACATGAATCAATTGAGACAATGTTTTTTGTTTTGGGGGATGCATTTTTGGGTTCTTTATACTTTACATTTGGAAGGCAAACTTCCTTGTAGATTTTTTTTTCTCTTTCTTTTTTCCTCCACAAGTGAGAATAAGAAGACAGTGGTTCAACATGTGTCGATTTATATTTGAAGTTCATTACTATTTTTTATTGTACCCATTTGGTTGTTTTGTTTCTTCCCTTAAGAGTATAGTCTAGGATTAAGTGGTTGGAATAGCTTAAATTTACTGGTTTGTTTAGTTTTTTTATCCTTTCTCTCAGAACCACGATCCACTGTGTTTACAATCAGAAATCAGGCTATAATGGCACAAATAGATTCATTTTCAGCTGTTCAGAGGATCTCCTGATTGTGACATTTACTTAAACTGACTGCCATTTGATGATTCTAACAGTAAGGCATTAATTTCGAAAATATTGAATCGTGGAGATAAGCATGCCTAACATTACCTTGATATTTATGTGGCGTGCTCTAAGCTTCAAGTAATTTTTGGTCCTTTAACAGAATATAGATTAACTTGACACTTGCTGGGGTTATTTGCTTCTAATTTATTGTGATCTCTTAAGTGAATTCATTGAAGAGAAACAGGTTGGAGAATCATGAACTTAACAGTCCCTTACTGTCTGGTTTGAAACCTATCAATTAAAATTCTCAAAACAATTAGAGGTTGGAACTATTATCGTTTGTGGTTAATGTTTCTAATTGACATATCAAATACCTTAACTAACTTGCATTGAGCAGCAATTTAGGAAAGGAAGGAATGATCAGAGGTTTCTATGATTATATAATAAAAAAGGATAATTTTTCCTTTATGAGTTTATTTAAGCTATTTGAAATCCTTTGATAGTTAACTCTCGACTGCTTTGCCTAAAGATTATAAGCTATTGTGAGAATGGTATCAACTTGTTCACTCATGAACTAATTCTGCAGATTGCTATTCAACTATGATACTGTAGATTGTCGGGTCAGCCTATTCACAATAAGAAGCAGAAGGTAATGGTTACTCGGGGCAAGAAGCAAAGCTTCATGGCTTGGAACATGAAGCAGGAAGATAGGAAAACCACCATTAGCGTGTGTAAACTTTAAAGCAGATAAATTGGCTTGGGCTTAAGATATTCTGAAATAGACAGTATGATTGTCTTGTGAGGCTACTAAATATGTGCAAGGGTTTTTAGAAACTTAATTCCGTTGGAAATCCTTGTTTATTGGCAAATGCTCTAGCTGTATTCAATCAACTATGAACAATGTAGTAATTTTTATTCCCCTTTTCCATCGTGCTACTGGGTTTTTAGTATGGCTGTCGCTGTTCAGTGCCTGTACTATATCCCTTTTTAATAAAAAGGACATCAGACTGGAATCGGATACCTTCTGGCTATAATGTTTTATTTTTATGCAAATTTTCCTCAACAATTTGTTTCCTTTGTTTGAATATGTGGCAGCAAATTTCCAGAAATTTCACCAAAATAATAAAAACTGAAACATCTCAATATCTTAAAAAGCAAAAGAATAACTGAGAAGAACACAAGATGGGTCTGATTTAGAGTCAAATGCTGATCTTCACAAACTGGAATTGGAATTCCAATAACCAAAACCCTTACAATGCTGCAGACTCCAAATCAATAGAAATGGAATAAACGGATTGACAACCAGAAGAGAAGTTATTCTTATATTTAGGAGGAGAATCCTTTTTTGAATTGGTTTAAAGCCAAACCTCGCACCACGAATGAAAACTATAAGGCAAAGAAAACACCAGAAAGAAGAAAAACACTAGAAAAATCTAAAAGACAACACCAGATAAAAGAAAAACGCTAGAAAAAGTTAAAAGACAACACCAGAGAGATGACAAACATTAGAAAAAGTTAAAAGACAACACCAGAAAAAGTTAAAGACAACACCAGAAAAAGTCAAACACCCATCATCAGTAACCGCCCCTAAGTCGGAGCACAAGATGGAGAGTCGATTCCTTCTGAATATTGTAATCAGCAAGGGTCCTGCCATCCTCCAGCTGCTTCCCAGCGAAAATCAACCTCTGCTGATCAGGCGGAATCCCCTCCTTATCTTGAATCTTCGCCTTCACGTTATCGATTGTATCTGAGCTTTCCACCTCCAGAGTGATTGTCTTTCCGGTCAGGGTCTTCACAAAAATCTGCATACCTCCACGAAGCCTAAGAACAAGGTGAAGGGTCGACTCCTTTTGGATATTGTAGTCCGCAAGGGTGCGACCATCTTCGAGTTGTTTGCCGGCGAAGATGAGCCGTTGCTGGTCTGGAGGGATCCCCTCCTAGTCCTGAATCTTAGCTTTGACGTTATCGATGGTGTCAGAGCTTTCGACCTCCAGAGTAATGGTTTTCCCAGTCAGGGTTTTGACGAAAATTTGCATACCGCCACGAAGACGGAGGACCAAGTGTAGAGTAGATTCCTTTTGGATGTTATAGTCAGCGAGAGTTCGGCCGTCTTCGAGTTGCTTCCCGGCAAAGATCAAGCGCTGTTGATCGGGAGGGATGCCTTCCTTGTCTTGGATCTTGGCCTTGACATTGTCGATGGTGTCGGAGCTCTCCACCTCCAGGGTGATGGTTTTTCCGGTGAGAGTTTTAACGAAAATCTGCATCTTGAAAAGGAACTAGAAATACTCTGCAAATGAAAGCAAGTTAGATCGTCGAAAATGATCCTTAGTTTTGCTCGTACGCAAGGGCAATGAGAAGGGGATTTGATTATTATATAGAAGAAAAGGTTAGCCACTGGACCAAGGAGTTGGACAATGGAAATCCAATCCAAACCAATGGGCTCTGGATGTTACCAGAATTAAAATCAATTGTCGACAGCTAAGGTGGCTTCGCACGGGTCTTAGGATTTCTTACAGCGCAGGCAAAAGCACAGCGTCATCGCTCACTCCCAAGATTTTTTAAATTTCCGAAAAAAAAAAATTGTCCTCCAAAGAAAAAGAATTTTAAGAGTGACAAACAAATAAAAAAAATTACTTGGTACATCCCCGAAACGAAGTTTTTAGATTCTGGATTGAAGATGAAATTGGCTCTAACAAAATTGACCGTAAGTGAAACTGAATACTGTAAAAGGAAGATTAAATCAATAATAAAAATTTATAATTGAATACAAACACAGAAGTTTCATGTAAGATAATTAAGTACTCAAAGGGCTAATTATTCACTAAACCCTTCCTCTTAAAATGCTATTAAAATGCACTTGCGGTGCAATTAACTTTAAAAATCGATTCAATTTTGCTATACCACAAGTGTCGTGCACCCCAAATCAAGAAATTTAATAACGATGTATTTTATATATAAGATCATAATAATATAAAATAAAATAATATTATAATTAAAATAAAATAGAATAATTTTATTTTATATTTGATTGTGTAAAAATTAAAATAAAATAATTTATTTATTAATCAAAATTATTTTTTTTAAAAATTTATATAATTTAATTTATTAACGTAATTTTTAATGATACAATAAAATATAAAAATTCAATACCAATGATTAAAAATAATTTGTCACTTTGAAAAAATTAAATAAACTTAATCAAGAGGATAATTACTCGTAATACTATTTATTTATTTAAATACAAACTAAACATTATATAAAATAATTGTTATCTTATTTTATTTATCATTTTATGCACTAAATATAATTTAAATATATTAAATTATTAATCAGACATGTATTAATAACTTTTATTAGTTCCCAAATTAAAAAAATTAGTTAATCTACAATTGTATAATTAAAACCAGCAACCCTTCTGACCACGAGCTTAGCTCGATTTTGACTAATCTTGGATTGGATGAGATTTTTCAAGCTCAAACCTCTAGTTGGTTTGGATATTATTTTTTATTAGGTAAGTATCAATATTACGTTACGAGAGTGTAATCAAAATGTAATATATATATAATTATTTTATAATTAAATAGAATAACTAATATAACTCATTTCACGTCTCAAGCTATTAGTTTTTGAAGTATTTAACCTTCTGAACCTATTAAGAATCAACTTATTCCTTACATCCAAAACATCATAAAGTATCAAATCATTTCAACTCAACCTAAAAAATCTAGTGGCAGTAATGATCCCAAGAGAATCAACATTAACTATTTTATAAAATATATTGACAAAACAAAATCAAAGACCAAAATATTAACGAACTCTTTAAAAAAATAGATATTTAAAAAAATTTAAACCGTAAAAAACTAAATAAACTATATTAAAAAGCAACATAATAGCTTAACAAAGCTGTAAAAAATAAATTAAAACAAAAATTCATCAACTATAACAACTAAATAAATAAATAAATAAAAAGCAAGAATCACAAACACATAAGAAAAATCTGGACTAACCTTCACCACCCTGTATGAGCCAAAAACAAAAAAGAAGCAAACTTGATATAATCACCCCATTTCATCCGGTTGTCTCAATTAAATTGTCCTTGGGTCCATTTTAGATTCAAGCACATTAGATTTTCGAATTTGATTGGGCTTTGAGTCCAAATATTTCAATTTCATAAAAAATATAGAAAAAAAAAATTGTGTTGGAATGCAAGTTGAAATATGAAAAATCATGAGAATATAAGATGTAGACACCTTATTTGATCCGAACTCAAAATAATTAAGTCCAAAACAATTAAGCCTAATCTAAGCAAATCCAAATCTATCCCAACCCAGTTTTCCATTTTATATTTCCTTTGTTAATTTTATTGTTAGGTTTTATATTTTATTATTTTATGATATTTATCTTTGGTTTATCTATTTGTATATATCTTATTATTATTATTTAGTTATTTATTATTTAATTATTGGTTTTCTTTATCTAATTTTTCTTTATTTATCTTTATTACTATTTTTTTATTTTTAAGTATTATCTAAATAGGTTTTAAAAAAAAGGGAAAATATATTATAAAAAAAGAGAAAACATAAAATTAAAAATCAAACGCTGGAAATTGTTTGGAGGAGAGATTGGCTAGTTAAGATTGGATTGGATTTATGCTCTTAAATGATAAATGTTAATAAAGGATTTTTCTTAGGGACTAAAAAAAAATATTAATCTGGTGATAAGTTGGAATTTTTTTTTTTTGAAGAATCTAATCCTCATTGAAATGTTGGTTGAGTTGGGATTCTTTACTTTTAAATAGATAGAAACACATAAATTATGAAAAGGAACAACATAACAACATAGTACACAGAGCAATAAAAATTTTTGAAAGGCAAGGGAGTTTCTAGCAAGAAAAGGTTTTATTTGGGGAAGTTGGGAGTTTTTGAGAATTTAATTTGGCTTAGTTGGTGTTTTTGGAAGATTTTAGGTCCCCATAAGGATAATTTGATTTTTTTTTGCAAATTTTCAAAAATTTTGGATTTCTTTTTGGAAAATTTTTGAAGAATTTTTGGAATTCCAGAATTCGATTGAATTTTTTGACAGTTTGATGACTTTTTTGGTCAAATCCCTAATTTTCAACGACCATTTTAGAAATTAGAGAATTTTTCGATAAAAAATCCAAAACTAGTGAAATCTTGATGTCGTTAAAAGATTTTGACAATCGAAATTTGGAAAAAAAGAGAGGTCAGAGCATCTGGTATATATATATATAAAGAGAGAAAGAGAGAAAGAGAGAGAGACCAAGTGAATTTCGAAGAAAGAAAACCCAAAATTCCATCTTTTATGGTTCGTTGAAATGATGCCACTTTGAACCTCCTGACTCGAAGAGGATCTGCATGTCACCTGAAATTTGACCAGATCCGTAATGCCTCGACCCATGACCTTGCTTCATTGAGTTGTAATTGAGCTGTCAAGTTGAGCTGTCTCCTTTGCACCGACTTGTTTTTATTTCTAAAGCCACGCGATTTGAGCCCAGTTGAGCTGACCTTTTTGGTATTTTTTTTTCATTTATTTATTTTTGAAATTATTTTGCATGATTAAATTTTAAAAAAAATTAAAAGAACTAATAATAAAGAATATATAAAATAAAAACTTTAATAAAATTTTGAAAAAGGATAATAATTATGCAATGATGAAATTCTTAGAAGTTATAAATGGTTAATTTTTAAAAAAATTTTAAGTGAAATTTTTTAAAAATTTGACCCAAATGGAAGAAAATTTTAAATAAAATTTCTATAACAATAATTAATATTTATTTTTAAATTTAAATATTAAAAATCTAAATAAATTTAATAAAATTTTTGGGAATGAATTAATAATTATTTCAATGATGAGATTTTTAACATTTTCAAATGGTAAATTTTCTAAGAAATATTTAGGTGAAGAATTTTTTAAAATTTAACCCAAATTGTAAAATAATTTAGATAAAATTTTAATAAAAATAATTGTATTCTTTTACAAATAAAAATTAAAAATAGAACTTAAAAATTTGTTTGAAAATATTTGACAATTATCAAAGGATAAAATTTTAAGAAAAGTCATAAATGACTGAATGTTTACGATATTTCTAGGTAAAAGTTTTTTTCCTAAATTCAACCTAAATGGTAAAAAAATTTATATGAGACTTCAAGAAAATAATTGCCATATTATTTTCTTTCTAAAGATTAAAAAACAAATGATAAATAACAAGAGTTTAGATTTTAAGAAAAATATTTTTAAATTTAACCTAAATGGTAAAAAATTTAGAAATGAAACTTGTAAAATTAAAAATAAATTTTGAGAATGAAATTCTTAATAATTGTAATTTGATGAGTATCTAAGAGATTTTTAAGTGAAAAAATATTTTTAATTTTAGTCCAAATGATGGAAGAATTAGATATATTTTCAATAAAAAAATTTAACAAAAAAAATGATTAGGTTTTTTCGACGATAGAACTTCTTCAATAAAATAAATGGGATTTTTGAATACTTTTGAGGTAAGGAAGTATTTTTATAATTTCTGTCAGATTAATGAAGAAATCTTAAAAAATATTTTCAATATTTTAAACACTAAAATTTAAAAGACCATTATAACAAAAAATTCTTAAGATAATTTAAAATAAAAATGGTATCGTCTTTTGGATGGGCGTGTGGGTGTTGTAACTTTCTCCATATATAATCGAACTCTCGAACCTTATTCTGATTAGTAGACTAGAATCTATTTTTTTAAGGATTCTTAGTTAAGCTTAAAACATCTTTAAAATGATAGATTCATTAGATAACTAATCACATATTTAATAAAAGATTGGTGGCGACTCCTAAAAGTCCGTGTCCAGCTATAAGTCTATAGATCTATATGTTATGACAGTTTGAGGACTCCACTAGGGATACATAGAGAGTCAAGCCATAAATTTTTAAATTTATCTTATTATTTTGTTTAATGGTCTTAAAATGCAATAATTATGTTATTTGTTTACTAACATTTTTTTCTGTTTATTGTGTTTTGTTTGATTTATAAAAATTTAGGGTTGAAAACTATATATGTTCCTTCTTACATACTATTACATGCATTTATATTACATGAGCTCTACACCTATGCTTCATCATTTTTAGGAGGGAGTAAAGTACTTCGCTTTTGTGAGATGATAATTTTCGTAATAGCTAGAAAAATACTCTTACTCAAATTGAATCCTTTCTGTTGGTAATCTGTGATGGATGAGGATTTGAATACTTTACTAGTTTGTTATAGAAAATGATGTAACATACAATTTGAGAACCTTTAGTGGCCAAAATCACTTAGTCCTGTATATAGTCTACACTTAAGATGCCAACCTTAAGATAAAGTCATTCTTACCTATTGATAGATATAATGTAAAACTAGGACACGAGAAAGAATAATTTATGTGATATGTTAATTATCTAACTATTTTATTTGTTTAACTTTGTGCATTTGCATCAATTTAATATTGTCCATTTAACTTTGTTCATCTTTTTCATTGTCATGTTTAGCTTTGTGCATTTGCATTATTTTCATATAGGAAATACTTATCACATATCAGTTATTGATAAACTAGATTTCATGGCTATATCTATGAAAGGTCGAATGCAATCAAAGTTTGCATTAATTCATTATGAATCTTCTCACCAATTGAACATTAAGTTAGAAGAAGGCCAAAGAAAAAATAGTAATTGTCTACTTGAGGGTTTTGTTTCATCGTTGCCTAAAAGAGTTCATCTCGACCTTCAACAAAATAACTTGGCTGACTTAAATAATATTTCCAGATGCATGACTAGAACTAGCTAGGAGATACTTGTAAACAAATATGGGGACATAGCTTCATTGCTCCAAGTAAATGTGAACAATAATCTAATCAAAGCCATTCCATAGTTTTAGGATCCTTCTTATAGGTGTTTTATCTTCAATGAAGTAGATATGGTACCAACAATTAAAGACTACATAATCTTACTTCATCTTGATTTGCTATACCTAAACAAAATCTATTTATCAAACAAGGTGAGTTATCGTAAAAAAACTCATACAAATGCTTGAACTTAGCTTACCTTAAGTTGACACATGTGTTAAGACAAAAGATCAAAGCAAAGGTATTTTACGGAGTTTTCTATGAAACTTCGTTCATGAATACTTGAGTGATGATCAGGGAATAACAGCAATGGCTATAGCTTTATATGCATTGATGATCATTTTGAAAATCCTTGGATTTGTCGATGTCGTAATGGTAGATTTTGTTGATCCGATAGAGCATAAAGTCAATGTAATACTGACTATTATAGTAGAAACCATTCGATCCTTAAATTACTATTGTAGAAATAACAAAGGATGATTCAGTGGGAGTGTACAATTGATTTATGTATTGATGAAAAGTCATATCGAATGTGAAGAAATCAAGTTCCTCATACCATGCCTTCATTCTAACATACCAATTAAGAAGTTTTGTTATAGCAAATGGTCGAAAGCAAAGTCAAAAGATGAATGGGTTCATATTTCATATGTTTGATAGCCAAGAGATAATTTGGAGAGCACCTTGGATGTGTTAGGATTCGATGTTGTATAGCTATGGGAATCAACCTTGTGTTTTTTTTATTAGGCTTATAGGGTACTATTATTTATGCCCCAATTTAGGTGCAAAGACATTCTAGATGTAAGCAATTTATTCTAGAAACATAAAGACTCAATTAGTGGGATTTTTTTTTATTGAGAAAAAGGGTATATGGAAAATTTGAAAAAATAAAAAAGGTATGGAAATAAACCATTAGGGTTAACTAGGAGAGGCTTACAAATGATGTTACCTTTGAATATTTTGTGTGGTATGCAAGAAGTGTAAGAACATTGTGTTTCCTTTAGAATGAAAAGTTGACTATTCTATAAAGCTAACTCCATAAGATCCTTTACTGAAGGTAGAAACTATTAAAAGAAAACTCCAAACTGAGAGAGATAAGCTAGAATAAGAAAATAAGTGATTGAAGAAAGAAATAAGAGAAAGTTTGAAATTGCAAAAGTAAAAAATCTAGAGTCTCAATGAACAAAAGACAAATGGAATACCTTATTCAATAATTTAGATAAGACACATTCATTGGTCATACCTGAGCTTGCCTGACTCTTAAAATAAAATGAGTTATTGAAAGTAGAGGTGGAAGAGGGACAAAAGGCCATTATTAGGGTGGAAAGACACAGTCAGATGTTACAAAAGATAGTGAATTAGTGCATAGCAGAGATAGGTGCTTTAACTAATGAATGCAAAAAAGATGTTGAACAAAGTAAGTAATGAAATAGCATATGTATGAAAAATAGAAACATTTGAGGCACATATTCGATCAGCTATGCACAGTTGCAGACAAAGCATTGGAAATGGAAGAAAAAGTAGAAAAATTTAAGGCAGTGGTGCAACCAATAAGAGCTTATGGGCAACAATTGTTTAATTTCCTAAATGAAGCATAAGATCATTACTAGCAAGCTAGGAAGTTCATAAGAATATATTAAAATAATGTTTATGAGACATTACAATTGATGTTTAAGACTTTAGAATTTTATTCTGGCTTTGTTAGGATGTAGCTTTGAGACGTTACTTAATAAATTTTCAAATTGAGACTTTTTTTATCAGTGATAGTAATGTGACAAATATTATTAGTGCATTTCATTCATGCATTAAAATAATATACATGAGCATATCACTTCTAATTATATAATTATAGTACTTAAGGTTCAAGGATAGCTCCACTATCTAAAAATCTCACATAATTAACTCACCACTAATGCAACACTAAAAATCAAGCCAAATAGATGGAATAAGAAAATGCCAATCATTTTGACAAGATAAAAAAAGCCCAATAAAAGCTCAAAAGAGAGTTAAATAAAATCTTATAAGCCCTAAATAAGTTAAATAAAGAAAAATGGGTGAAAAAAACTCCAAGTCAGCTAGAATAACATGTGCAAAATGTAATCGATCCTTTATACCCTCTTAGATTTAGTCCTTACCAAGCCCAGCCTTCTCAAGAGGCATAAGCAAATTTCTTTGGGCATATTTATACACCTACTTAGGTATACAATCTACTACTGCACAAGGTCATTTCCAAAGTTATGTTAATCTAGTCTTTAGAGAAAAAGCATCAGAAACAATTTAGGTATTTGATTTGAAAGATTCAAAAAAAAAAAGTTGAAGATAAAAGTGATCAAGTCACTAGAAGACTTAAACATTGACCAAAAGATGAACATGCTCAAGGAAAGGTTGCAAGTATTGGAAAGAATTGGTTTCTATGATTCCATGTATACTGCTAGGCTCTGCTTAGTCCCAAATATTGTTATTCTTTAGAAATTCAAAGTTCTAGAGTTCAAAATATATAATGGTATAAAGTGTCATTTTATACACATCACTATGTAATATTGGGAGATGGTAGCTTATGCTAGCAATGATAAGTTGCTAATTCATGTTTTCCAAGATAGTTTGACTAGTTTTACAAAAAAAATGGTATATCTAGTTTGATCGATCCCGTATTCACTTCTGGAGGGAGCTAACCTATGACATTATCGATTAGTACCATCATATAATAGATCTAGCTCCTGATCGTATTTTCTTGTAAAATATCGAGAAGAAGGCAACCGAGTCATTCAAAGAGTATGCCTAGAGATGAAAGAACGTAGCTACTTAAGTTTAACCATTTTTTATTAAAAAAAGACTATAGTACTATTTGTAAGCACTTTAAAATCTCCCTATTCTGAAAAAATGATTGGAAATGCAACCAAAAATTTCATTGACATGTGATTTCAAGTGAAATCATTAAGAATGCCATTAAAAATAGCAAGTTGGAAGGGGAAAAATCTTTTGTTAAAAAGGCACCAAAAAGTAAAGAAAGTGAAGCTCAAACTGTGAGTTTCAAAAGACAGTAATTCAAAAATTATCTTCCTTATCTATCACTAGTCTATCCCATAAATTATCTCACTATAAATGCCGTATTTTACCCATATTAATCAATTTCACAACCATCCTACCCATCTATGTATCAACTTACATATAGACTGCCTACCAACATATACACCCAACCTACTGCCAGACCCTTAATCCATCTAATCAACCAAACAAGTGGTGTTTAAGAGTAACAAAATACCAAAGAAAAGCTTACTTTTGAACCCATCCTTATGACCTATACTGAATTATTTCAAGAACTCGTTAAGAACCACTTACTTATCCTTGTCTGCATACAACCACTTAAACTTATTTATCCCAAGTGGTATGATCTTACTGCTTACTATGACTACTATTTTGAAAAAAATTAGAATTGCCTTACCTTAAAGCATAAGGTGCAAAGACTAATCAATAAGGGGATGGTTAGTTTTGATATATGTGGAATAACGACACCAAATGTCAATGGCAACCCTTTGCCCAATCACAATGTTAATGCTCCAAGTCAGGGCAGAAAACATCGTGTAAAGAAAAGGGTGGAAGAAATCAAGACTTCTTTCAATAAGCTATTTAATGCCTTATATGAGGCTGATATGATACATTCGATAAATCCACGTACTTACCATGAAAGATATGTGCCTAACCAAATATGCAAGTATCATATTGGGGTTCTTGGCCACTCTATTAAATCATGCGAATAGTTTTGACAAGAGGTATAGAAACTTATAGATTCGTATCAAATTAAATTTTTTGAATAGGAATAACACAAGTTAAGTATAAAGAAAGCTTTTGCTGAATTGTCTTTCTATGCAATTGGCGAAGAGAATAAAAGGGATTAAGAAAAAGAAATACAAGTTCACTTATGTCCACCAAGCTATCAGCTAAACAATTGGAATGTCATTTAGATACTTGCTATCTTTGAAACTGATCTAATATGATTGTAACTCCCAATCACTTATGCCCAAAGACGATGGAATAGTCTTTTATGTATAGGCCATTTATTTTTTATTATTTCAAAAAAAATAGAAATATGCATTTTCATTTATTTATTTTATTTTATACTTCCATGAACTAAAACATCTTGCCAACATTTCCCATTTCATTCTAATTTAGGCCTTCAAATAAATATAAAAATAATCATAATAACAATTCAGGATTCAGTTTTGAAAATAGATGATTGATAAGATTGGGATTGTTAATTTATTAGGATTATTGAGTTAAAAATAAATAAATAAATAAATAAATAAATGAATTTGCTAAAGAATTTTGTTCATTGAAAGATAAAAGTAATACCATATGTAATCTTTGTAATGGTTAGTTCAAAGAATTTTGTTCATTAAAAGATGAAAGTAATACCGTATGTAATCTTTGTAATGGTTAGTTCACAAATTTGCTCTTGGTTAATAAATTATCTTCATTTAGATTATTCATATTTGAGTTGAGAAATAGTCATATTTCTTTTGCCTTTCACACAAGAAATAAAACTATCATTTGCTATCCCATTTAAGCCTATTGAAAATTTTTTTTGTTAGTGGTGAAGTTTAAAAAGCATGTCCATAAAAAAAAAAAAGGAAAAGTGAAAGCCCTTAATAGTTTTAGGGGTAAAGCCTTTTTGTACTTAGATCTTTCTTGGGAAAAATGCAATTGCAAAAAAGAAAAAAGAGAAGAAAAAATAAAGAAAAAAGGGAGAAATGAAAAAAAAAAAGGTGGGCAATGAAAACAGAATGAAAAAGAAGAAGAAATTATGAGGTAAAACATCAAGGTGCTCCACATAAAAAAAAATGATCCTTAGTTTGATTACCCATCAAATACATTTTAGGCTTATGTTATCCATTTCTTTCATAACCCTTCACCCTAGCCTGCATTACAACCTTTAAAAGTCTATTTTAATCAAATGTAAATACTCAAATTAGAGAATTATGAATTGAACTAAAGTAGATTTACAATTGGATTGCTTGAGATTTTAATTGAAATATCACTAATAGATTAAAGAGAAAGAAATATAAAAAAAAAAAAGAAAAAGTTGTGCAAGTAAAAAAAATAAACAGAAAAAAAAAGAAAAATGAAAAAATACAAAAGGATAACGACAAATGAGAGCTCAAATCAAAAACTTAAAAGAGCAATTTGAGCAAAAAAAGATGCATCTAAGTTGAAAACCTAAAAAGGCAACTTAGATGAGAATGATACAACATCATTTTGGAATTCACCAACATGAAGGCTATCATGTTTTGAGGAGCTCATATTTTGATTGCATCAAGTGGTTGAGTTTTCAAAAAGAATTTAAAATGTATTATCATGATTATCTGATTATTCATTTTAGGCATTGTTGTCCCAATAATCCATCTTTGTAATTTTTACCTTTTTATTGTTCAGAGTCAAAATTGTTTCGTCAAAACACACTTATGTTGCTCCAGTTGCAAGAAATCTAGTAATTTCAAGAACTATACCTTTATAGAAGTCTACAAACATTATCAATCTAGACGAACTACATAACATTGTGGATGCATAGCACATGATTAAAGAATGGGCCATTAAGAAAAGTCCAAGATAAAATTATGTTGCATACAACACATAAGTAAATTAGAAATGTTAATATCATCACAAAATTGAAAATAATGGGACAGCCATCAACAAAAATAAGAAGCGATTGAATATACTTCTTAAGCCATATGCGACACCCCAAACCTTAACCTAATGAAGAAAGAAGACAAACAGAAATCAAGTCACTTCCAAAAAACACACAAAAGAAAACAAAAACCATAATCTTCACAAGTGTAAGGAACTTAACAGAAAAGAAAATAAAAAGAAAGAGGTTGTTTTGATCGAATAATGAAAGGCTTAGACTGTTTGGACAAAGGTTTGGCTAGCAAAAAAGGAAAGGAGAAGAAAAGAGAAAGAAAAAGGGAGAATGAAGAAAAGAAGAAAGGTGATAGTCAGTGATTGGGCAAAGCCCAGATTCAACTGAGAGAGAAGAAAAAGAGAAGCGAAAACAAAAAAATAGAAGAAGATAAAGAAAAAGATAGAAAAGATAGAAAGAAAGAAAAGAGATGAGAAGCTTTTGCAAAATTTTTTCTAACCAAAATTGTCCATCAATTTTTTTTATGACATTACAGAGTTGTTATGTAAATATGCTATAGGGATAACTTTTATCTAAGGCATAGATATAAATACTTTAAATAGAAAAGCAATAAAGTATATCAAATAAAGAGCATATTTGATATATAAATGATGTAATTTATAAATAATTATATTTAATATTTATATATATTTTTTGTAATTTTATTGTTTGAACTATTAATTATTAATAAAATTTAACTATATTGATATTAACATTGCAAAAAAAAAATATTTTCATAATTTAAAAAAAGTACATCATCTAAATAAAGTTTTTTTACTTCACATTTGCTTGCATTCTTAAGTTGTGAGCATTATAATTTTTAATTTTTGGTCAAATTATACGATTAGTCCTTGTATTTATGCTGAATTTGAACTTTAGTCTCTATACAATAATATGAAGAAATCAAATCTTCATACTAGTTTAATTTAACAAAGTTAGTCCAATTGATAATAGTATTCGTTGATCCCCATTAAGTTAGTTGACGTGGTCGTTGACCATACTAATATGGGTGTTGACTTCAATGATGTGTTGTTGACTTCAATGATGTGGCATTGACTTTTTGATGTGATAATTGGGATTGATGAAATTAATTGTTAAATTATTTAAATGGTTATTATATTTTTATGAAATTTGAATTTAATCCCTATACTTGCACGAAATTTGAAATTTAGTCCTTTTACTCGTATGAAATTTGAAATTTAGTTCCTTTAATACAAAAGTATTTTGAATTTTTAGAAATTTTTTAGTTTTTTAAAACATTAAATTTTAAAAATTGCTACAATATTCTCTTATAATATTTTATCACAATATTAAAAAAATCTATCGTAATATTTAGTCATAATATTCATATATTATCACTAAATTTGTTACAATTTTTTGTCACCTATATGAAATAAAAAAACTATTACTAGTTCTGTCTCAATTTCTTGTTACATTCTATCATAAAATATAAATCTGTTATTAATTTTGTCACACTTTTCTATCACAATTGTAGTATATTACGACTATATGAAAAAAAAATTTAAACTAATCTATTAAATATCTATCACAAATTTGCCAATATATGATACGAATTTGTCATTATCTAATTTTAATAAAACTATTACTTTTAGATATTCATAGAGATGATCCAAAAATCAATGCCATGTTTAATGTTATTAAAAGGAGGAAGAATATTGAGAAAAGTCCTAGAAAAATCACATTGTTTGTTAACAAAGTAATGGCTTAGCTTAAAATCATTGTTGAAGATGATGCACAACTTAATAGAATGGGCCAACTTGCCATCAACAAACTCTAGAAATTGCCTTTTCTTACTAATGTTTTGTCTAAAGAAGAATTGGCTCGAACCCCTCCCTAATGGAAGTTTACCAAATGCAAATATCCATGGTGCGATTTTGAACATTTTAATAGATTTTCCATTGGATTTAGAACAACAAGATCGATGAGAACATTTTTAGAAAAGTGACATTGGAAAGATGATTATGTTTTTGTCAAAATTTGACGAAGAAATAAGTTCCTACAAGAAACTTGCTAAGGATTTGGTTGATAAATGGAGTTGAATCATATTTAACAAGAGTAAGGTTATCTGATTTGAGAAACATTAATGATGTTCATGTTCCCATGATGAAAAGTCTATGAACAAACCTACAATCATGGAATATAAGCTAATTTGGACTTCAATGGTTCCAAGGAGTAAAAGCTAAGTTCTCGATCATTTTTTTCAAGCCAATGTGTTGCAAAGCCTGAACTAACTTCATTTGTTTATTTGGTTAGTCCTCGATCCAACTAATTTAGAGATGGCCAAAGCTTATGTTGATCGACAACAAGTGCTAAGAGTCTCGTGACTAAGGATAGCTAAGAGATTAAAACAATTGAAAGCATCAAAGAGGAACTTTTTGCTAGCTAAAAAACGTTGTCAGATACTATTAAGCATTTGATGTTATTTGACATTTTTGGCATTTGTTGTAAATTTTTAAGTAGTTATATTAATGAAGTTTAATTTTTGCATCATTGTCTAAAGGTCAAATTATGCAATTAGTGACAGATTTTGTATTATATATTTATAAATTTGATTTAAATTTTTAATAGCTTGGTTTAAGAATTTTTTTTATATGGCCATAATATGCTACAATTGTAATAAAAAAGTGTGACAAAATTAATAATAAATTTATATTTTATTCAAAATATAACAAGAAATAGTGACAAAACTAATAATAGCATTTTACATGGGTGACAAAAAATTGTGACAGATTAAGCGACAATATATGAAAATTGTAATTAAATATTGTGATAGATTTTTCAATATTGTGATATAATATTATCAGAGAATATTGTAGCTAAAATTTAATGTTCTAAAAAATTTTAAAAATTTAAAATATTTTTTATATTAAAAGGACTAAATTTTAAATTTCGTGCAAGTACAAAGATTAAATTTCAAATTTCGTATGAATATATAGATTAAATTTCAAAATTTATAAGAATATAAAAATTATTTGCATAATTTAATAACTTATTTCATTAATCTCATTTACCACGTTTGTAAATCAATCCCACGTCATTGAAGTAAATGACATGTCATTGAAGTCAATAACCATGTTAGTATGGTCAACGGCTACAATTAACTTAACAGAAATCAACTAATACTATTATCAATTAGACTAATATTATTAAATTAAATTAGTATGAGGATATGATTTTTTTAAATTATTATATAGGAATAAAGTTCAAATTTAATATAAGTGTAGGGACTAATCACATAATTTGATTTTAATTTTTCAAAATTATAAATTACATAATCACATATAAGATTTTGAATAATATTGTTATATTGTAAAATATAAGTATCTTTTTTTAAAATGTTTAACAAAAGAAAAAAATAATTAAAGTTTTTATTATAAACTTATTCTTTACAATAATTATTTTTAATGTTTATAATATTATTCAATTTATTGTTTTAAATATCTCATCGCGACGTGAGGAGCACCATTTTAATAAATTATAAAAAATATAGAATTCATGAACTAATACTTATTATCGGTTTAAGTTACTTAAACAGTGTATGCAAAGCTTTCGTAAAAATTTTAAAAAACTGTATTTAAAGATTTTTAATTTTTTTGAAAATTTTCCAAATACTACTAACCGCAATACAAGCCTCATGCATGACGCAGCCTCAATTTCTCCGCACATGTGAAACTCCGTGCGCGTGCAGTGGCAGGCAACTTTGTAAATTAAAATTTTCTATCTTATCCTTATTTGTAGAACCTTCTAGATCCCTAATTCCTCCCTGAACAAGTCATCTTTTTGTTCTATATAATCAAACCCCTCCTTTCCTTGGAGTCTTCATCTAAATCTTTCTCTTCTGATCTTGAAAATTCTTTTTTCTCTCACAGACTTTCTTGTTGTTCTTTAATTGCTCGTTGAATATGCAGATCTTTGTCAAGACCCTCACTGGCAAAACCATCACCCTCGAGGTGGAGAGCTCAGACACAATCGATAATGTAAAGGCCAAGATCCAAGACAAGGAAGGCATTCCTCCTGATCAACAGCGTTTGATCTTCGCCGGGAAGCAACTCGAAGACGGCCGCACCCTCGCTGACTATAAACATCCAAAAGGAATCCACTCTCCATCTTGTCCTCCGCCTCCGTGGCGGCATGCAGATCTTCGTCAAAACCCTAACCGGCAAGACCATTACTCTTGAAGTCGAAAGCTCTGACACGATCGACAATGTCAAGGCCAAGATCCAAGACAAGGAAGGCATCCCTCCGGACCAGCAGCGATTGATCTTTGCCGGCAAGCAGCTAGAGGACGGCCGTACCCTGGCGGATTACAATATCCAAAAGGAATCGACTCTTCATCTTGTGCTGCGGCTACGCGGGGGCATGCAGATTTTTGTTAAAACCTTGACCGGTAAAACAATTACCCTGGAGGTAGAGAGCTCAGATACAATTGACAACGTCAAGGCGAAAATCCAGGATAAGGAAGGGATCCCTCCGGATCAGCAAAGGTTGATCTTCGCCGGGAAGCAGCTGGAGGATGGCAGGACCCTGGCGGATTACAACATCCAGAAGGAGTCTACCCTTCACCTTGTGCTGAGGCTCCGTGGGGGGATGCAGATTTTCGTGAAGACGCTGACCGGAAAAACGATTACACTTGAGGTGGAGAGTTCTGATACGATCGATAATGTGAAGGCGAAAATTCAAGATAAGGAGGGGATTCCTCCCGATCAGCAGAGGCTCATTTTCGCTGGGAAGCAATTGGAGGACGGGCGTACTCTTGCGGATTACAACATCCAGAAGGAGTCTACCCTTCACCTTGTCCTCCGCCTTCGTGGTGGTGCCAAGTAATATGAGAGCTTTTAATCATCTGTCTGCGTCTCTTCTTATTATTCAGTGACATGTGCGTTTCTGGTATTCGTGAATGATAGTTGGTCTTTTCCTTAATGTTGGTACTTAATGATATTTAAAATAAAAATATGTTCAACTAGCTTTCTTTTATCAATCTTGGGTGCCCGTTATTTTCTTTTGTCATTTTCACTGTGCTTTAATTCCGATGTCTGCTTGTAGAAAATGAGCTTATGTAAAACTAATTCAAAGCATGATTTGCTTAAAGTTATGGTAAAAATGTTTGATTTGGGCAAAATTACACTCAAGGAAATAACGTTAAAAAGTACTAAAAAAAAAAAGACATCCAATGGACTTGGAGCACAAGTTTCCTTCCCTGCAAATTAAGATTTTATCTCTGTATTTTTCTCGTTGGTATTTTAGCTAAACAATGGAACAGATGGAGCCATGCAATTTCTGTAAGACTCATTATTAGATCTCATTGTGATTATCTTTGTAATGAAATGAAAAGTTTTTGAATATGTGAACAGTTAAATAGTAATTGCGCTGTTTTTTTCTTGATTGCACTTCATGTTGAAGTTTTTGCTGGTATATACACATTTAAATTTTCCTTTGTTTTTAATCTTAGAAGATAGGATTGTGAGGTTGAATATTTGTGATTTTAGATTAATGTGTCAAACACAGGAAATTATGTTGGGTTCGTGCAGTAGATAAGCTAGTCATAATCATGGCAACCTATAGACACCATATTCTGGAAATGAAAAATGAAAAAAAAAAAAAAAAGAGGAAGGGATATAAATCAAGAGATAAGATTCGGTAAATTGAATTTTTGAAATTCAGAAATCAAAATTCAGATTAAATGGATAGGATCCTTGGTTTTTGAGTTGAAATCTTTTCTTATCATCTTAATATAAATTGTTGTTCAGAATAGAGAAAGGCAGAGAGCAATTATATAAAAATCAAAGAATTTCCACAAACACCCATAACCACTAGACCGTAATCACTTAGCCAAACATCCACAATCCCCGAACCCATTGCAGAAATTCCCACACCACTCGCAAACCTATCGCCTGACACAATAAGTTCTACAATTTCCAGCAAAACAACCGAAACAGCAACCACCAGTTCAAGACCAAACTCCAAAGTCAAGCATTAGAACAACAACCAAAAAAACTCCAGCAAACAATCTCAAAGCAACAGCCAAAGCCTCATTTAAAATAGCCCACAACCCAGAAATATGATCCGAATCTCAAATAATTCTATTTCCCTAAAATTTCCAGCAATCAAACTTTAGCAAGAGAAATACCTCAAACAGTCGCCAAAAATCAGAAGGGAAACAGAAAGAGAGGTTTGGCTTCAAGGATTTTTTGGGTGTTCTTAGAGTCTCGGGCTTAGGTAATTAAAGAAAGGGTGGATCAGGTCAAGGAGAAAGGCATATTGGTAAGTAATGGTGGTCAGAGATGTTTAAGGTTGGTTTTCGTGGTTTGAATCCACAGGCTTTTAGTGTAGATCTAGGACATTGGATTTGATTTTTGGGAAAACTAATCTGAAAAGGGTGAAGAGCACGTGGAAAGGGAATAGGAAAGTAAAACTAGGGAGCCCAAGGTGGCCGGGTGGTGGCGGCGGCCACGGTGGCGGAGCTCGTCGGATTCTGGGATGGTTTTGAAGTCCTACCAACATTCATTGCATTTATAGAGAAAGGATGGAAAACCGGGCTTAAAGAGAGAGAGACGAGATGAAAAATGAATGGAAATAAAGAAAGGATATTTTATATCATTAATAAAACGGTGTCATTTTAGGCTTTAAAGGAAGTGAGTTTACTTTGACCCGCTTCAGGAACCCGTGCGTTAGCCCATTTGAAGACTCGACCTGGTCGTGATTCGCTCCAGACTTCAAGCTAACTGCCAGCCGAGCCAAGCCGAAAACTGAGCCGCCTAGCTTCATTTCATCCCTGTAGCCAAGTTTTTTTGAGCCAAGCCAAGCCAAGGTCTTTTTTTGGTATTTTTTTTGTGTTATTTTGTTTATTTATTTATTATTTTTTGACGAATCTTTGATCTAAATAATAATAATAATAAAAAAAAAGAGAGTTTTAAGAAAAAAATATTAATTTTCTTTAAAAATAAAAATTTTTTTAAAAAATATATTTCTAAATAAACATTTTAAGAAAAAGTTAAAAGTGTTAATTTTTTTTAAATAAAAAAAGATGTTTAAAAAAAAGATGAAAGTATCGATTTTCTTTAAATAAAATTTTTTTCAATTTTAAATAAATGTATTTAAAAAAAATGAAAGTATCATTTTTCTTTAAATAAAGACATTAATATTTTTTAAAAAATAAAATAAAAAAAGAAAATTTAGGAATAAATTAAAGTATTTAGAAATATTTTAAATGTTAAATAATTCGATCCGAAGCCTTTGTAAGTAGTTTTCGTTTAGATTCTTGAGATGAAAGAGTTTTTTTAATTTTCTATAAAAAATATTGAAGTCAAATAAGAATAATTTTTAATAATTAATTATTTGATAAATTTTTAAAACTCAATAGATAATACGGAATTAAGTTAGTACCATCATTTGATGGGTGGTGTGAGGGTGTTATAACCTTTTCCATACATAATTGTACTTTCAAACTTAGTTTTGGTTTTATAAACATTAAATTTATTTTTTAAAGATATTTCAATCAAGCTTGAGACTTCTCTTTAAAATGAGATAGATTCAATTATGTGGTCAATCGTACTTAAACAAAAAGGTGATTTTCAAAGTCTATGTCTAACGATCGGTTTATACGTTATAACATTTTGACGATTCCACTAGGGATAATCAGAGAGTTAGGTTAGCAAATAAATTTGTGTTATCCAAAAGCCTAATAAAATTAATTTTTTTTAGATTGTCATTTATTTATTTATTTATTTTGTTTATTATGTCATTCATATGCATTTGCATAATAAGAGCTTTATACTTGAGCTTTGTCCCTCTAGGAGTGAGTAAAGTACCTAAGCTTTCCTGAAGTTTTAATGCCTTCACAGTGGTTAGCAAAATACTTCTAATTATATTGAGTTTTTTTCATTTGTAGCATGTAATGGGTGAGAATTAGAGTGTCTCATTAGTCAGTAATGGACAATGATATGAGAGATAATTTGGGAACTTTTAAATTATCAACCTTAAACCACATACAGTGACTATAAAGAAGCTAACCTATAGCTAGAGCTTTACATTCCCCTTTGTAGGAAAAATCCAACAATTAAGTTACATTATTGCAATGATTAATTTTTCTTACATGGGAATTATTTTTTTTTTTGTACATATCATGTTGCATGAATTGTCATTTTGAGGTGTATGATAAAATGTATGAATTTTTTCCTTCATCTGTTTTTCTTTGTTTAAAGCAAGATAACATCAGACTACATATATTTTTGCATTCATTTCACATATATTGACTTATAATCTTGGTGGTTGCATATTAAGATGATTTTTATAATCTTTCCTTCATAGTATAAGCATGTCGTAATGCAAGAATCTTATTTTGTGGTAATCAAGGGTTCAAGGATAGCTCGACCGTCGAAGACTCCTACCTAACCTACTTATCATTCATATAATATTTGATCACAAACAAGGCAAATGGAACAGAAGCAAAACAACCGTATGGATAAGATTGAAAAAGCTCAAGAAAAGTTAAAAAAAGAGTTGGCAAAGATGATAGAGATATTAAAAATGTTAGATAAAGGCAAGATAGTAAAAGATGTTTTAATTCAAATGAGAAATAAGATATCAAGGATCCTTTGCACCCTTTCAAGTTTGGCCCAAATCAAAGCCAATCTTCTCAAAACACACAGATCCTACAGATGTCATTTTCTAGGGCATATGCTTACATATATCTTGAAGTGCCATTTCGTAACTATAGTAACCTTACATTTGGGGCAAAAGCGTATGATCCATTTGAAATTCTTGATTTTGATAATCTTAAAGAGAAAAAGAGATTAAAGATAAAAACTTCTAAAGTGATGAAGGATTCAAGCATGCAACAAATAAACTTTTTAAAAGAGAGAGTACGAACTATTGAAGGAATGGATTATTTTGGCTCTATAAATGAAGCTAAACTCTGTTTAGTCTCGGATGTGGTCATTTCATCAAAATTTAAAGTCCCTAAGTTTGAAAAATATGATGGGACAAAATACCCAATAACTTATGTTATCATATATTGTCGCAAAATGACCATCTATGCTTATGATGATAAACTATTGATTATGTATTTTAAGATAACCTTAAAGGCTCCACGGTTAGATGATATATGCAGTTGGACTGAACCTGTATTTATTCCTTGCATGATTTGGCAAAAGCATTCATCATCCAATACCGATACATTATAGATTTAGCTCTAGATTATCTATCTCTATAGAGTATATTAAAAAAAAACTATTGAAAGCTTCAAGGAGTATACATAAAGGTGAAAAGATGTTACTGTTTAAGTTTAACCACCTCTCACAGAAAAAAAATAATAGTTTTATTTGCGAGCACTTTGAAGGCTTCATATTATGATAAAATAATTGAAAATGCCCCAAAAAATTTTGTCAATATGGTGAGCTTCAAGAAAATGATAGAAAACACCATTAAGAGTGGCAAGCTTAAAGAAGGAGAGTGCTCTAGTACAAAAAAATGGGGATGCCTAAAAAAAAAAAAATGAAGCTCAAGCTATGAGTTTTGAAAAACAGCAGTTCAAAAGTTACACCTCATACCCACAACCAGTATATCCTTCATATTTTTTAGCCATTAATCATGTTGTACCAGTCTCTTACCATCCTATTTCACAACCAGCTTACTAACCAACTTTTTAAACACCTACATATGAGCTTAGTCCTATCACTACACTAGTTTTAAGCCTTAACAACCAAATAAGTGGTTTAAAGAAGCCTCGAAACAACCAACAAAAAGCCTACATTGATTCTATTCCTAGAACTGACACTTAGTTATTTTCAGAACTAGTCAAGAATGACTTGGTATCCCCAGTTATTTTAAAACCATTGAAGTTACCCTATCCCAAATGGTATAATGCTAATGCCACATGCGATTACCATAATGAGAATGTAGGTTATTTTATAGAAACTTACCTTACTTTCAAGCACAAACTGCAAAGTTTGATCCAAAGGCTTGGTGAGTTTCGATAAATCAAGGGAATCGAATTTCAATAAAAACTTTTTGCCTGATCATACAAGGGCATAATTTTAGGAAGAACAAAGACGTTAACGCTGGTTGAAAGTTGCTTGTCATTTTAAGATTTCTTTTAGAGTAATGCTAGGTTTTTTATGTAATAAAATTTTATTTTTTTATCATTTTAATAAAAGGTAAGTTGATGCATTTTATTATATTTTCTCTTTCATCCAAATATCTATTTTTTATTACTTTCCATATCTTTTTTATTATGATTCTCAAATTCCAAGTGATGAATGTTTGGATAATAATTAACAATAATTCTGGAATTTTATTTTGGAAACTCATTCATATTGATTTGTGAAGATTATTTGAGCAAAAGAAACAATTTATGAGCAGATATCATTCATGAAAAAATGGACATATCTTGGAGGCATATATTAGTCTGTCTTTATTCAAAACATGGGCTTTAAACAAAACATTCACATTTGAGACGAAAAATGTCAGTATTTCTTTTACCATTCGTAAAAATAAAATTATCTATTGTTATATCTTTTGGGCCTATTATGATTTTTTTTTTCTAAATAATCGCAATCAAGGATCACCCTCTATTCTAGGGGATAAATTTATAAAAAAACCTACTTGAAAAAAGGAAAAAAGCAAAAATCACAAAAAGTCTTAAAGATGGGGAGTGAAAAGAGAGAAGAACCTTTTTTACAAAAAATAAAAAATAAAAAACAACATGTGTGAAAATAATGTGGAATGGGACAAAGTGCCAAGTTACATCACATGATGAGAAATGATCCTTTAGTTTGAATCCTTTAAACATATGTTTTGAATCTTATTTTATCCATTTTTTATGATCCCTTATCATATTCTATATTACAACATTTAAAAGTTTATTTTGATCAAATGTAAATACTCAAATTAAATGATCATATAATGAGCTAATACATGCTTATAATAGAGCGATGGAATCATGATCTATTCTCATGTTTAAGAGATTGATGTGGGAGAGATATCAACAACTGATGAAGTAAAAAAATGAAAAATGAAAAAAGTGAAAAAAATGAAAAATGTACAAAAATGAAAAAAAAAAAAAAGAAAAAAAGAAGATTCAAATTGAAAACCCGAAAGGACGATTTAGGTAGAAAAATATTTAAGCTAAAATTGGATCGACAATTAATTATATGAAAGGTCCATGTCATCTGAAGATCTTCTGAAATTGGGGTAGAGTTTGATGAGCTCAAAAAGATTTTAAAGGTTAATGGAATGAGTTTTTAAAAAGAATTTTGGATTAATGTTAAAAGTTGTCTGAATATTCATTGTTTGGACATTGTTATCCCATTCAAATACTTATTCTTGTGACATGCTTTGAATTTATTCCTTTGCCTATGGATTCATTCTTGTATTGATTACTTTTCTCTTAATTCATCTTGTACTTTTTCATTTTTGCATCCCCAAAATAAATCGAGGAAATATATGATTGCATTATATTTGTCATGAATTGAAATGTGATGAATGAATGACAATGTCCATAAGAGATTTATGCATTCCTTTGAAAAGAAATCTAGAATGACTGGGGTAAAAAAAAGTGAAAAAGATGAAAGAGCCAGATGATTTGAAAAGGCAAATATGGTGCCCAAGTGGTGAATATGGTGATGGATCAACCAATATAATATGTGAGTCATGATCAAATGCTAGAAATAACATGGATAAGTTGATGAAGTTGGTGAATTGATTCAAAAATTGTTAGTTTTAGGAAGTTAAAAAGGAAATATGAGATGATAGAGTCTTGAGAACCTTATGACTTCAATCAATTAGAATTTCTTGATATTGATTTTAGTTAGACTTGGGAATCTAAAATATGAAACAATAACATGACATAAATACGATATGAGTATAGGACACGAAGGTGACATGGCTTAAAATTTTAGCAATAACTATATCTATGTTTAACAAAATAAAAAATATATTTTATGTTTTGTGTCGATATGAATTATTACACATAATTTTAATGTAAAACATGGTATGAATACATGAATTTCAATATTTTACATGACACAAAAACATAAATTGTTAGGTATAATTTTATTGACATCTACATTACATTATTGTTTGAACAATACATGTACATAATTTGATGAATATTTAAATCTTTATTTTGCTAATTGTACTTGCATCATGGTTTAGTCATACATTTGCATCATGCAGTGAACATGTAAATCATGGTTTAGAGTATGGCATCTGCATTATTGTGAGAATCTGGGTTATTGCATTTGCATAATTAAGAAAGCATTTGCATCATTATCATGTAAAATTTTGACTTTGGTAAGAGAATTTTGAACTAAACCTTAAATAAAGAAAATTTTTCATGATGAGATTTTTTTTTAACAAGAAAAACATTTCAAATTTTAAAGTAGTAAAGCCTTTTGAATAAGCATTTTCAATGTTGAAGATGATTTGTAAAACCTTCGGGCATAATATTTAAGAATTTTCAAATGAGAATATTTGAGTTTTAAATGAGAATCTTGAAATTTTTTTTGATGAGAATCCCCAAAGTTTTTGTATCAGAATCTTTGAAATTTTGGATAAAACCTTAAAATTTTTAAATGAGAACTTTTGAAATATTAAATGTGAAACATTAAAATTTTTTGAATAAGAATATTTGAAATTTTGGTTGTGAATCCCTACAAGTTTTTCGAATGTAAATCTTTGAATTTTGTGAATCTTTAATTATTATGAACAAAAAAATCTTGCAAATTTTTAATTCTTGTGAATCTGAGTTCTTACGAATCTTCAATTCTTGCAAATCTTTGAGTTCTTAGAAATCTTAATTCTAGTGAATTTTGAAAATCTTGTGAATCGTTAATTTTTACGAATTTGAAAAATCTTGAGAATCTGAAATTCTTATGAACCTTTGAAGTCTTGCGAACATAAAATTCTTATGAATCTAAAAAGTTAAAAATCTAAAAATCTTGCGAACCTTCTATTCTTACGGATCTGAGTTCTTACGAATCTTCAATCTTTGTGAACCTTCAATTCTTACGAATTTAAAAATTCTTACAAAGCTGCAAATTTTATGAATCTTTAATTTTTACGAATCTCCAATTCTTACGAATTTGTGTTTTTGTGAATTTGAAATTTTTGTGAATATGAAAGTTTTGTGAATCTTTGAACCTTGTGCATATTTGAATTGCTAATCTTTGAATTTCAAATTATGATTTTTTGAATTCAAATTGTGAATATTTGAATTTCAACTTGCATGGCGAAGTTTTTGAATACTTCAAATTGTGAATCTTTGACTTTTTGAGATTTTATTGTAAAGTCAAACTCGAACATTTTGGTTGTCTATGTTTTGGCGGGAATTTCTATTTCACAAAAATTGTGCAAAGAGAGGCAACTGTAGACACCATATTCTGAAAATGAAAAATGAAAAAGAAAGGGATAAATCAAGAGATAAGATTCAGTAGATTGAATTTTTTAAATTCAAATGCTTCATGAAATCAAAATTTAGTTTAAAGGGATAAGATACTTGGTTTTTTAATCGAAATCCTATCTTATTATCTTTATATAAATTGTTGTTCAGAATGGAGAAAGGCATAAAGCAATTACACAAAAATCAAAGAAAAAAGTCGCATAAGAAAATCATATTAATTACACAAAAAAAATCGAGCAAGCCTAACCATCAAGCAAAATCGCCAAAATTTCCAAATCTAAGCTTTGAATCACCACCTTCACCACATATCACCTCTGCTATCCTGTATAGCCACTTCTATCCTAGCCAAACCTGTAAACAATTTCCATAAACACCAATATCCACTAGATCGTAATCACTCAGCCAACATCCATAATCTCCAAACCTATTGTAGAAATTCCCACATTACTTGCAAACTTACCACTTGACATAAGAAATTTAAAATTTCCAATAAGACCACCTAAACAGCAATCACCAGTTCAAGACCAAACTCCAAAGTCAAGCATTAAAACAACAACCAATAAAACTCTAGTAAATACCCAACAATCTCGAAGCAACAGCCAAAGCCACATTAAAAATAGTCCACAACCTAGAAACATGATCCTAGTCTCAAACAATTCTATTTCCTTAAAATTTCTAACAATCAAACGTTAGTAAGAGAAACACCTCAAACAGTTGCCAAAAATTAGAAGGGAAACAAAAAGAGAGGTTTTTAGGATTCGAGCTTTAAGGATTTTTCAAGTGTTCTTAGAGTCTCTAGCTTAGGTAATTAAGGAAATGGTGGATCAAGTCAAGGAGAAAGGCATACTAGTAAGTAATGGTGGTCAGAGATGTGTAAGGCTAGTTTTTGTGGTTTGAATTCGTAAGCTTTTAGTGTAGATCTAGGACATTGGATTTGATTTTTGGGAAAACTAATCTGAAAGGGTGAAGAGCACGTGGAAAGGAATAGGAAAGTAAAATTAGGGAGCCAAATATGGCTGGTAGGTGGCAATGGCCTTGGTGAAGGAGCTCACCAGATTCTGGATTAGTTTTGAAATCGAACCAACATTCATTGTATTTGTAGAGAAAGGTTGGAGAACTAGGTTAGAAAGACAAAGACAAGATGAAAAATGACAAGAAATAAGGAAACAAGAACTTTTATATCCTTAATAAAACGATGTCGTTTTAGGCTTTAAAAGAACCAGGTTTACTTTGACCTACTTATGGAACCCGCGCGTCAACCCATTTAAAGACCCGACCAATCGCAATCCACTTTAGATTTCAAGCCAACTACGAGCCCAGCCAAAGACTGAGCCACCCAACTTCATTTCATTCCTATAGTCGTGTCTTTTTTAGCCAAGCCAAGCCAAGATCTTTTTTTGATATTTTCTTTGTGCTATTTTGTTAATTTATTTAATTATTTTTTTTATGAATCTTTAATCTAAATAATAATAATAAAAATAATAAAAAATAGGGTTTTAAGGAAAAGTTGAAAAAATCAAATTTTCTTAGAAAATAAAAAAAAATTCAAAAAAATATTTTTCGATATAAACATTTTAAGAAAAAGTTGAAAGTATCAATTTTTCTTAAATAAAAATCTTCCTAATTTCAAATAAATATATTTGGAGAAAAAGTTGAAAGTATTAATTTTTTCTTAAATAAAGGCATTGATTTTTTTAAAAATAAAATAAGAAAATAAATCTTAGGAATAAGTTGAAGTATTAATTTTTTTCTTAAAAATTTTTTAAAAGTTAAATAATTCGACGACTAAGCTTTGTAAGAGAAATAATAGTTTTCTTATATACTCTTGAGGTAAAAAAAATTTTCTTAATTTTCTGCCAGAAGTATTTGAGTCAATTAAAAATAATTCTCAATAGTTAATTACTTGATAAATTTTTAAGGCTTAATAGATACCACGAAATCAAGCTGGTATCATCTTTTAATGGGCATTGTGAATGTACCATAGCTTTCCTCACATATAGCCATGCTCCCGAACTTAGTTCTAATTTCGTAGACATTGAATCCACCTTTAAAAATACCTGAATCAAACTTGAAACTTTTTTTTTAAATGGGACAAATTCACTTAAGTGACCAATCACACCTAAACAAAAAAGATTGGTGGTGACTCTTGAAGTCCATATCTAACAATGGGTCCATGGATCTATACGTTATGACACAACCATGACATTATGTATTTGGGTGAAGAATCTTACATGGCAAATTCATATATGTTTATCATGGCTACTAGGATAGAATAGGTATGTAAATTTGGAATGAATAAAGCAATCTTACTATATTTTCCATATATATATTGTGTTTGTGGGTGTGCACATATTTTCATATATCATGAGTGCAAAAAGTTGTGGCTGCAACTAATTTTCTTTTAATTAGATTATGTTTAAAGAGGTCAAGGTAGATTTCTAGTGCTCCCTTAACGCTAGAGTTACCATGCCGTATCAGGTGTCATCAGGTTGTATAAGTCTACCATGCTTGAGCAAGTGGTCTTTCATTTTTTTTTTCTATTCTATTCTTTTCCTATTGCATTTTTTTTAACAAATCTTTTTAAACATATAATGTGCTTTCTATGTATAAGAAGGTTAACCTACTATTTCCATCGATTTTTTGGATGAAAATAGTGATAGGAAGACTTCATAAATCTATTGTTGTTCTGTGGTTAAGATGATTGTCTTCACAAGCACAAGGCTAAAAACTATATTGTAAAATATTGCAATATCTATGCTTTTTACTTTTTATGCTACTTTATGGTTTAGAGGGTACTAGAGTCTTGGAAAAAGTTTAATTAAAAGAAATGGTGATGTACAATAATGATGGCAAAAAGATAGTTGGGTAGTTAGTTGAATTCCTTACAAGTAAATTAATTCTTTCCTTGTATTTCTCTAATACTTTGTTGTTTTGAAACCTAAATAATTTGTTGTTACAACTGTTATATGAATAAACTAGGGTTCATCAAAGTCTGAATGCAGCCTATTGTTTTTCACTTGATTCATTTACTTAGAACTAATGTGTCATTTTGGCTCTGTTTAGGCTTTTAAAGTGAGCAGTTTAGCAATCTTTCTATGTTACTTCCTTTGGTCCGATAGTAGTAGTATTAACACATACACTCGTTCTTTCCTCCACTTGCTCCTTTCCACCTTTCTTTTCTACGATTGGGTTTTGGGGCTTATTTTGGATAAGGATGGCAACGAGTTGGGTTGGGTTGGGGTGAATTTTTACTCGCCTCGAAACCAACCTGACTCGAGAATTTTTTTTTATTTTTTTCATACTTGAACTCAACCCAACATTGTATAAATTGTACCTGACCCAATCCAACCCGAAATTAATAAAATATTACTTTTTAAATATAAAATATTATTTTTTAAAATATAAAATATTAATTTTTAATATAAATATAAAATTAGATAAATATATAAATAATTAATTAAAAATAATTTTTTATATATATATCAAATCGGGTTTGTCTAATACTTGACCCCGACCTTTTCTTACTATTACCCACCCGACTTGACTAGAAACCTGATTTAAAAAAAAAAAAAAACCTTATAAGATCGGGTTTGGTCGAAACCAATCGGGGATGGGTTGGGTTGCCAACCCTAATTATAGAGCTTGTGCTCAGACTTGGCTAGTGAATTTACTTACCCTAGCCCTTTTTAACTCTTTGATAGGATAGATGAATATGTTAGGCATATAATAAAAATTAAATAGGATAGATTTCCTATTGGTCCTAGATAGAAGAAACCTATGCCCATCCCCCTCTTTTTCTTATGATTGTTTGCATTTCAAAATGGAATAGTATTGAATGAATTGTCTGTTTTCTATTGGTTTCTTCAAACAATTGAAAACTGTCAACTTACAACCAGTATTGTATCATAATGCCCATTGTTTTTCCTTCATATATCCGTGGGTAGGCCGGATGCGAGAGAGAATAATAAATTTTTTTTTGAAATATTAAAATATTAAAAAAAATCTATATTATATAATTAAAATAATACTCTTGAAAATTATTATGATAGCTTTTAATTATATGACAATTGTTTGACACGTGTTTAAAAATATAGTAATAGTTTCATTTTCATAATTAATTTAAATTATTATAATATCTTTTTTATTATAATTATAAAAATATGTTTCTTATTGTAACTGGTCAAAATTATTATAATATTTATTCTATTATAATTATGAAAATATCACCTCTTGGTCAATTAATTAGAAGAAATTTTTTAAAATTTATTATAATGTCTTTTCAATTATTTAACAATTGTTTAACATATGTTTAAAAGTACAATAATACTTTACTCTCATAATCGATTAAAATTTTTATAATATATATTTTTTATCATAATTACAAAATATATTTTTTATTATAATTGACCAAAATTATTATAATACTCATCCTACAATTATAAAAAAACTTTTCTTATCATAATTTATTATTATTATAATTGTAGGTTTACCATAATTACGAAATGACATGTGTCATTTTGTTTAAAATTTATTATAATATTTTTATTAAATTATATATTAAATTTTATCATAATATTAAATTAATTACATATTAAACTATTAAATACATTTGTCATTGTTTCATGAAAATTACATAAAATTTAACTATATATTAAATTAAGGATAATGTCTTATAAGACCCTTGAACAATTATAGTTTGTTGGGTTTGGCACTTAAACTAAAAAATTTTTAATTAGGTACTTAAACTCTCGATCCGCACGTTAATATAGCCTAGGACTTAATTCCGTTAATAGAGTAGCTTACTTAGCCATTTTAGCCAATAAGAAATCAACATTTGGCTAAAAAAATTGTCATTTTAAGTAGTTACTTACATATCATGCTTATGTTACCAAGTATAAAGTATAAAGTTTTTTTTTTTCCAATTCATTTATTCCCTCCCTATAAAAAACAAGTAGACCATCACATTTCCTCTAACCTAAATTTCGATGACCAACAACCTATCGAACTATCGCTTGCCACATTTGACTGTCGCTTGCTGACTCTAGTTTGGTCCTCGATTTCACCTGAACAAAGCTTTCCTCCTCTTCTTTTCATTTTTCAACTCGGTTTCTTTCAAAAAGTTTCAAAGCTCCTAGATCTGACTTCAAACCTCAAAATCTCTTTCTTCCACCATTCGATTCTTTTGTACTTTTATGTTATTCTCCTCTTTTAAACCTTTGTGTTCACCAATTGGATCTCCAAAAAATTGCATCACCCGAACCTTCCTTTACTTTGGCTCCTCTGCCACTGTTGATAATGGTTGCCAATTGTGGCCTCTTTTTTTGTATTTCTTTGGTCCTTCTCCTTTAAAAAAAATTAAGACCTAAAGCTCACTCAAAATTCTCCTAAATCAAAACTCTTTATTCTTTTGTGCATTTGCTCGGGTAAAAAAAAATGGTTTTTGGTTAATGTGGCACCTCAGTGGTGTTGGCTAGCTAGTATTGATTGGGTAGTGATTTCGATGAGTTACTGAGTTAGTGATAATGATTGTGGGATGAGGTTAATGATAATAATTTCTTAGCTTAATGGTTTGGGTGTTACAAATTGGGATTATAGCATAGTTTTTTTGCTTGTAAAAATTACCCCTATATTTGGTTTGGGTAATTTACAAGTAAAAATTCTTAAAAAAATAAAGAAAAAATTACCACCATGTAAAAATCCAGTTTGGGTTTTAGGGTTTGGGTATTGAATTTAGGATTTATAGTTTAAAAGGAAAATATTTTTTTTACTTATTCAATTTTTTTTTCAGAATATATGGTCACATAAGCATAACATGTAAGCATGATATGTCATTTTATGTCTAGGTGGCAGATTTTTATTAGCTAAAATAGCAAGTCAGTAATTCGACTAGTAAAGTTAACTTTTAGACCAAATTGATATACGATTTTAAAGTTTAGATACTTTTTTAGCAATTATTTTAGTTTAGGTACTAAATCCAACAAACTACAATATATCAAGGGTCATATAAGACATTATCCCATTAAATTATTATAATAAAATAAATTTATATAATATATTAAAGGTCAAATTGTATGAATGCTCTCTGTACTTTATTGATTGAAATGGTGAAATTAATCCCTCCACTAAAAATAGTAAAAATTGAATCTTTATACAAAAACAATCAGCACAATTTAGTAAAATTGATAACATGGTTAATTATTGCCATTATTATAGCTGTTATGGATATTGACTTTTTTATGTGACAGTTGATTTTGCATTTGTAGGAAACTTTTTTGTCCATTTGGGCATTAAATGTTGGTGTGGCAATTTTTGTTTTGTCCATTTTAAAAAAAAAATGATGATGTGGTAATTTTTTGGCCATTCGCTTAGAAAAACTAATCTATCTATTTTTTGTATAAATGGTAAAAAATTTAGCACCATGTCAGTATTTTTCCTTTTTTTTTTTTTTCCATCATGGTTCTTCTTTCTCTAATCCTAACTCAAATTTTGGTTTTTTCTCCTAACGCAAAATCTCATTAATCCAAAAACTCATTAACCTTAAAGCAAAAATTTCCCTTTTTTTTAAAATTTTTCATTCATTTTCAGTGCGATTTCAAAGTGAAATTATAAAGGATAATTGCTAAAGATTTTGAAGCAAGAAAGGTCATTGAAGACAAAAAATTCGTTGAAGAAAAAGTGAGGGAAGATCGTTAAAATTGTAAAATAAGGATTTTGAAGTGATGGATTCTACTTATAAGTTCTTAACAATTAGTGGAAGGTTCACTTTGCCTAAATATTTGTATGGTTTAAAGTTATTTTTTGATTTTATGGTTGGGATGTCAATGGTATTGTGTTTCAATAGTGGTCTTTGTGTGGATCCTATGGCTTTTATTTGTTTGCCATTAAAACATTATTTTTTTATTTATCTTTTTATCTTATTATAATAATACTTTATCTGCTATTGAAACATTTTTGTATTTTTTTTATTTCATCTTTTTCCACATGTTTGTAGGTTTACGGGGTAAGTTTGTATAGCAAGGTACCATCAAGAGAGGATATTGTCAAGAACCAGACATAATGCTAAATATGTAAATGGTACTGTAGTTGAATTTGATAAGGATCATGACATAATTTGTTATTAGACTATAATAAGTGTTGTGAAAGCATTAGGTTATGACTTAAATAAGGCAATTAAAGTATATTATATTGAGGATGACAAGACATTAAATACAAAGTTGAAGTTGTTAGGTGATAACAACAGTGTGCTAGAAATGGTAGGGAAGAATAGATGTATTGATTTATATGTAAAGCATTTGGATTATGATAATAACAATGACATGCTAAAAGCCTTTTTAAAACTAGTTAAGAATATAAGTATAAATGATGATAATGTTGTTATTATGAGTTTAAGTAGATTGATGATAAAGAACAATCACCTTAACCACTTTAACCCCATACACTTACCTTAGAGGACTTTTATAGTGATAATACACAAAATGGGGAACATGACAATGGTGAGAAGAAATGAGAACTAGGTAGTGGTAGTGGTGAGCATAAAGGAGATTTAAGTGGGGGTTATGATAATGGTGAGCAAAAAGAAGAATTAGATGAATAAGTGGGTTTGGGAAGTGGTGATCAAAATGAGAAAAATGGTAATGTAGATGGTCAGTGAAATAAGGAAGTGGGTTTAAGAAATGGTGAAATGGGTTTAAAAAGTGGTGAGCAGAATGGGGAAGTTGGTTTATAAAGTGGTAAGTAGAATATGAAAAATTGTAATGTAAATTATAGTCTTGAGCATGCCAATGATGTTGATAGTAAAGATTATGAAAAGAGAATGGTAGATGTACTATGGGCCAGTAATGACTTCGATAATGATGATGAATTAAAAGTTGCTAAGAACAATTTAAAAAAATACATTGATAAGAAAAAAAAAGCTATATATTAATTATAATGATTGTGATTTCCATGATGATGATGCTAATGGATATCATAATGATGATGATGTCAATAGGGATGATAATGATGATGATGGTTATGAAAATGTAAATGTAATTATTAAGGATGCAAATGATGGTGTAACTGCTAATGGATATGAAAGTGAATATTTTGATTCATCAAACCTAAAGAGTTTTATGGATACTAATGATGGCTCTGATAAAGATGATGCACAAAGAGTGAGGTCCAACAATAAATATTATAATCGTAATGTCCCATTGAATGATTTTTTTTAAGACTTAGGTTTGATGATTTAAAAACATTTAAAAATGTGCTTGCTGACTTTTCAACTTAAAAAAGGTTTAAATTTGAGTACTTAAAAAATGATAAGCTAAGGGCGAGGCCTAAATGTTTTACATTAAGTTGTAATTGGTTCATTTTTTGCTCATGGTGCAATGTTATGAAGACTTTCATTGTGAAATCATATGATTCTATGCATAGTTGTCTACCTACAACTAAGAACAAAAATGTGACATCTTTTGTTATAAAAAAAATATATGGAGATGTGATTAGTACTATGGCATTCATTAAACCTAGGCATTTGAGAGCATAGATGAGGAAATATTTGGGTGTGCTTGTGATTTTTAGTGTGTATAGAGCAACAAAGGGGCTAGTTACTAAAAAATTGAAAAAGAAATATAAAGAAGAATTTAAAGTTTTGAATGATTACGTGGAAAAGTTGAAGTGTACAAACCTTTGAAGCACTGTTATTATTATTTCTTAAAGGCCAACACCAGATTCATTACTTATTTTTTAAAAGATATATATGTGTTTTAGAGCTATCAAAGAAAATTTTTTGAATAGTTGTAAATACCTTATTGGTTTAGATGAATGTTTTTTGAAAGGATTGATTAAAAGTCAATTATTTATGGCAGTATAAAGGGATGTAAACAATTAAATACATTCAATTGCATAGGCAGTGGTAAAAACAGAGAATACTGAGAGCTGGACATAGTTTATCAACCAACTATGTTTTAATTTAGGCATTAAAGTCAGTGATTTCTAACATACAAAAGGTTTGTTTTGTGTTAGCTTTTTTGTAAATTGACAATTTAATTTGTTTACCTTTTTAAAGTGTATTAAATTTACAGTAACATAATATATTTGTTTTTTATAAGGCCTAATAAAATCTATTAGAAAGTTGTTGCCTTTACTGAGGAAATAATATGTACTAGGCATATTTATGCTAGATAAGGTAAGACACATAAGGTAAAAACCAACAATTGCAAATTTGAAATTGTGTTAAGTTTTCTAATAAACTAAACTAAACAAGCATCTAAATGAGTTGGCAACTAGGACTTAGTGCAAAAAAAGATCTATTAGAAAAATGGCATGTAAAGAATTGGTGTCAAGCATTTTTCTTTAAAATCACAAAGTATGATGTTATTGACAACAATATGTGTGAGACATTCAATGAGGTAATCTCAAAAGCTAGGTACAAGGCTATGATAAGTATGCTTGAGGATATTATGTGATAGAAAGATTATTTTGAAAAATAGATTATTAGTAAGTGAAAGACTGATTATGGGCTTTAAATTATTGAAAAGCCTGAAAAGGCAAGTAAGCTTAATGCAAAATGGGAGGTTGAATGGAACGAAGGTGGTAGACATGAGGTTTACTGAGATGATTTGGTGAAACATGAAAGAGAGAGTTATATAATGATGTTACAGCTACTACATTCATGCTTATGTAAGAAATAAGACATCAATGGAGTCATTTATCAGCATGCTGTAAGTGTTATTTTATATGATGGTTCATACCCTATGTATTATTTATCATCATGGTTCAAGAAAGAATCCTACCTCTCTGCTTACAAGAACATGTTAAACTTAGTGAAAGGAAGAGTGTTTCGGCCTAAAAGCAATAAAGGACCACTATTGGCTCATTTGGTAAAGAGGATGCCTAGTAGGCTAGCCAAGAAAATGAAGTGTGAACCACTTAAAGGCAAGATCAAAGGCAGACTCTTCAAGGTTGAAAGGGTGATGACATGCAATTATTTTCATGATGAGGGTTGCAATAAATTAGGATGTCTAAAAATAGTATAATTTGTAATAAATTTTTTTTTGGCTAACAGATATTTAATAAGGTAAATGATAATTATATGTTAAATATTATCTTTATTACTCATTTGTAGGCCCAAACTAAAAATGTTAAGCCTTAGATAAAACGAACAAATAAGGTACTATTTTCTTTATCATGCTATTGTTTTAATTTATGTTTAACCTTGGACTTGTTTTTTAGTTGAATGTATTGGTTAATGTTGAAGGGTTGTGGCCAAAGTTTTTGACCTAATGCAAAAGAATCAAATGAAAAATCTACAATCACTAGCAAAAAGATACTTTCTAACTTGTGTGTTAAAATTTAGTCTGTCATAATTAGACTAATTATTAATATCAAAACGATGTGCTACTATGTGCTTCAAACAGACTTATGACCCTTCAAAAAAAAGCTGAAAGAAAATGAAAAAAGTACAATTAGACCTTAATAGTGGATTATCTGTTCTTAATGTAAGTAATGTTTTAATCATATTTCTATTCATAAAGCCGATAACAGTGTGATATTGGTAATTGAAATAATTATATAATGTTAACTGAAACCATTCTATTCATAAAAGATTAGTAGACCTGATGAGATAATTATTGGAAGGGGAATGAGAATACTTGTTTCATGTATTACCACAAATCAATTATTAATAACTAATTTAATGTGCATCAATTACTTTCATTCAATATTATTGTTTAGGATTGGTAATATTGTATTTTCATTTTTTTACTTTTAGGCACAAAGGAATCAGAAGTAGACTGAAAGGTCAAGACAAAGGAAATCCATAAAGGTTTCCATAGGAGTTTTATAGGGTTGTTTACAATTTCTACATAAGAATGTGTTGCAACTACATCCAAGAAAAGAAAGGAAAAAGGTTAAGAATAATAAATGTTATTAGGAATGGCGCAATGTTTTTGCTATTAGCATTTTGGGAATTTGTTGTTAATGATAAAATTTTTTTTGTATTTAACATTTGCTGCCATCATTTTTTGTATGTAACATATGTTGCTAGTATAAGTTCTGGAATGATAATTGATAAAATTTTTTGTATGTAATATTTACTAGTATCATTTTTTTGTATATTGACATAATGGGGATGGAGATTTTTGTACATTTGAAGCTAAGCAATTTATGACATTTTGAAAATGAAATAAAATTATACCTTTCCAAGTTATGTGTTATTATGCTTTATAATGTTTCCAAAATATGAAATTATGTTTTATAATGTTTGAGTGTATATGCTAAAAACAAGTATGCCAAAAAACAAGGTTTATTAAACAAAACCATTATATAGCTTAAGAACAACCACTAAGGCCATATAACATAATGAGCTATTACATTCTTATTCAAATCTTTAAACCATTATAACAAGCCTAACAAATCATTTTGGATCATATCATCACTACCATGTCCTACTACTAAAGAAAACAATATTATCCAACTAAACATTAAAGCATATTTATAAAAAAAATTTCTTTTTGCTTCCTTTCTTCCATTAACCTTGGCATTCATTAGACCTTCTTGAAGAACCTCAATTTTAGTTTTTAATGTAACAATTTCATTCATCAAGTCTTTAGTGCTGATTCTAGAAGATATTTTTTGCCTTACACATCCATCTTCACTCTTTAGCTCAGTTTTAAATGCTTTTTTCAATCAATTTAGAATTCTCTTGTTTCAACCTTGTATTAGCATCTTTTAACTCAATTATAACTACTTTTACATGTTTTTCATTTAATTCCACATCATGCCAAAAAAAAAATTCACAACGTTTAACCTATATACAACCAACAAATTCTATCCATAAGTTGTCCTAAAATGTCTTGAAATGTCTTAAAATGTAACACAACCAAACATAACCTAACCAAACTAAAACCAAAGTTGTCTTCATAATACCTCATTCAAATTAACCAAACAAGTCCTAAGCTTTCTTAAATGTTCATCACAAGAAAATCATCCATTCCATCCATCATAGCAAAATCAATTACTTGATATTTTCTACAACCAAAAAATCTTCTTCCAAGGTTGTCATCACTTGTTGATTTTACTATAAAGCTTTAAATCCATAATAGCAGTACATAAGATCACCTTTATAATCATAGGTGAATGATGCATGTCTTAACATTTAATGAGCAAAATGAAATTATTAACAAATTAGTAACTATTATTCATCATCATAAACACTTGGTTCATCTGATTATGAACCATACATCTTTTGCTATTTTAATTATTATAAACAAAAATTAGCAAAAATTTTAAACTTACCAAACTTATTTTTTGTATTCGACATTTTCAGATTTCACTATACCAAATTTCAATCAATCTCAACAATATCCTCTAGTTGCCAAGACCTCAATCGTATTTTCCTAGCAACCCAAATTTCAATTGATATTATACTTCAACAACCCTCGAAACCCATATGCTACTCAACGTTTAGACCTTAATCATACAAAAGAGTAGTTAAGTTAGATGAAATTAGAAAATCATAGCTGGGTAGAAGTCATTGATTTGAGCAAATCATGGAAAGCAAATGAGGAATTTTTTTTGTTTTAGGGTTAATAAGATTTTGGGTTAGGAAAAAAAAACAAACTAGGATTAAAGATTAGAAAGAAAAGAGCCACGGTGGAAAAGAAGAAAGGGAAAACGTTGATGTGGAGTTGAGTTTTTTACCACCTATATAAAAAAATGACAGATCAATTTTTTTTAAGTGAATGGCAAAACAAAAATTGCTACGTTAGTAATTTTTTTTCTCGGGTGGACAGAACAAAAATTGCCATGTTAGCATCTAGCACCCAATTGGATAAAAAAGTTTGTCACATATAGAAAGTTAACTATTACATCAAAAAAGTCAAATCCATACCAACTACAGTAACAACAACAATTAACCACGTTATCAATTTTACTAAATTGTATGGATTATTTTTGTACAGGGATTCAATTTCTACTATTTTTAATAAAGGGACTAATTTCACCAATCACCATTTCAATAAAGTATAAGTAACGTCCGTATAATTTAACCTATATTAAAAGTAATCTAATAGAAAATTTACTATAATGCCCATCTAAGTAATTTATTAATAGTTGACATGTGTTCAAATTTAATATAATACTTTTTTCATAATTAACCAAAATTACTGTAATACTTTTTTATATAATTACAAAAATAACTCTCCTAACATAATTGGTCAAAAGTATTATCAAGCTCCGACTATCATAATTAAGAAAACGTCCTCCTACCATGATTGGTTATACTTATTATAATACTCTTCTAATTATAATTATGAGAATATCTTTCTTATTATAATTTATCAAAATTCTATAATATATTTATTAAATTACATATTAAATTTTAATAAGATATAAAATTAACTATACATGAAATTATGAAATAACCTTATCATTGCTTTATGAAAATTTGAAATGTGACATTTTATAAAAAATATTATAATATTTTTATTAAATTATATATTAAATTAATTATGCAAGACTTAAGTACATATTAAACTAATCTTCCATAAAAATTATTATAAAAATATATATTTATTATTTATGTTAAAACAATAAATTTATTAAAAATAAAATTTGATAAAAAATTATCAGCCCCAATGAGGCAAAAATCTAGTGAAAATTAAAAATATCTCAAAATTTAAAAAAAAAAAACTTAAATTTTTTAAAAATTTCTCAAAAATATTAAAAAATAAAAATTTTAAATAAAAGAGAAAAAAATCTAAACTCATTTGCTTTCTCTCTCTCTCACTCTCCATATCCCGACAACACGGCTCTTCTCTTTCGCCCGATCCTATCCAAGTAGCTGGCCTACCTCCATGTTTAAATTTTTTCGGTAAAAAATCTAAGATTAATTTCATGTATATGAAATTAACTATACATGAGATAGATAAACATGTGGCTTGAAGCGGTTTTCCTGTCTAGAATTTTTTTATTTTATTAATTTTTAAAAAATATTTTTGAATTTCTTTTTATATGAAAATGGATACTGTAACCATTATCAGAAGTTTTGAGATGAATCATGATTTTATTAAATATTTATATTATATTAATAATTTTGTCAATAATTTTAATTTGAATGATTAAAATATACTATGAAATAAAAATTAGATATTTAATTATTAATTTTATTTTTGTAAATATTAAATTGATAAAAAAAATAATATAAAGGTAATTTTTTAAAGAAAAATTCCAAAGTACCGCTATGGTAAAAAATCTCTAAAACAGGCATGGTTTTGAAAGCTGTGTGGTGTTCAACAAGCTGTGTGGAAAACAGGCAAAATGTATGGACGGAGAGAATGTTGTTCTCAACAAAGATCTCTCCTGTAACTGAATAGTAAGGCAATTTTTAATGGAAGAAAGATAAGAGGCCTTCAATAATGAGGATTTCATCACACATCTTCAAGGAAAGCTGTGGTTTTTTTTTTATTTTTTTGGTTTTTGGAAAAAGACTTCCTACAAATTTTGCCCACTAAAGTCCCTGGGGTCTGGGGCTAAGATATTTGCTATGGATTCAGAAAAACTCAAAGCCAATGGCTTTAAATGCTTTGTTGAATTTGGAGTTTGGGTTCTAAATTTATGGTATTAAAATTGTGATTGTGACTTGTGAATTTGGGGTGCGGAGTTGGAACTCGTGGTTACCACATAGGTAGGTTTCTTTTGAAACATTGAAGAAGATTATGACTAGAAATCATTTTCTTGAAACTGAGAATGATTTAAGGATATTTCTTTAAAATCTTACTACATGTTGGAACGCAAGATTTTCAGTAGTAACCATCAATTTGCAATTTTCTTTTTGACATCTCTCTCCTAAAGTATGTATCACTCATCACTATATTTTTACAAACTGCTATTATTCCCTATACTTGATTTGTTAAGAGTAAGTATTTTTTCAGAATCCTCAAGAATCAGACCAATTGCATTAATTTTATAATTATCAATTAAATTTTGATAATTTAATTATAAAAAATTAATTTAATGAAATAAACACAAATATACTAGTATTTTCTAAAATCCAAAGAAAAAATTTGTTTGTTTTTTTTAATAAATTTGTTTTTTGCTTTAATATTATGTTTGGTAAAAGGAAAAGAAAAAGAAAGGAAAAATTACTTTATTTCTATCATTTTCTTTCTTTGGTGGTGGGAATGTAAACTTACCAATGTAATCTTTTTTTTTTTTAATAAAATGAAGCCATTTATTTGTCACTAACCACATGTTTGACAACACGAAAGAAATGGAAGGAAAAGAAACAAGAGAATCACATATCCCTTCATTGGTGAGAATTGTGATGGCCAAGGTTAAAAATGAAAAATACCATATATAGCAATCTCCTTTCCTCTAATTAACTTGTCAAGAAAGGGCATTATGTTTCACATACCAACCATCACTTAAGGAAGAATAAAAGAGGGGAATGATCATTTGTACAACTTGAACAAGAGGAAGGGAAGGAAAGATTAGGTAGTTTTGTTTAGTAAAAAATGGAAAGGAAAATTAATTAAGTTTTTTATTATATTATTGTACAATTATATCATTCATAATTTAAATGGAAATTCTAAAATAAGAATAATTTTATTTATACAGTAAAACAAATTTTAATGCAAAATCATTCTTCTTCAAACTTCCAATTCTAGGTTTAATAAAAAATACAAAAATTTAGAAGTTTTTGGACCTCATCATAGAAACAATGATAGAATAATCTAAATTTGAAGGACTAAAATTTAATATCTCATTATTCAAATTATATGAAGTTATAAAATAAAGTTTAATAAAAAGAGAAATTATCAATTATATTAATAGCATAGTTTTAAATTTCACTGTTTGTCACATATCCTTTAAGCTATAGTGATAAAAATTAAAAATATCTTTATATATGATAATTTTTTAGTTTTGTTTATAGCGTAAAAAAATTTCATTCTCAATAAATAAGAACCAAACTTTTTATTAAAAATAACACTATATTTTATTAAAAAAATGATAATATGAACATTTAAAGAAGCGTAGATTTCTTTTTGAGTTAATAGCACGTGTAGTCTCTAAACTTTAAAAAATTCTAATTTAGTTCTTATTTATCCAAACGTGTGTCAATGTGGTCTCTCTGTCTGTTGGACCATCTAAATTGATGGTAAATTCTACATAGCATGACATATAATCTGAACAAGTTGTATTACATGAAATTTTTTAAATGCTAACTACACAAATAAAAAAAGTAAAAGAAACTTTAATGTCCCTAAACCCAAAACAGAGAAACCCCCCAAGATCATGACATCTTCAAGTGTAACATTAGCTTTACCTCAAGAAAAAAAATGAAAGTTTTGGTCTCATAACATTATTTCTCAGCTAAACTAAGAACCAAATCATTATTTTTCTTGATTTAGTAAGCTGAATTCATGATGGCTTCATAGATACTAGCTTTCTTCCATGTTGATTCATGCAAAACAATCATCTTCTCAATTCATGTGGATCAATTCTTTGCCCTGCATCTCCATTTATGAAAATTAATACTTAAAGGCAGATTTTTGGGCTCAAAAGAAGGTTGTTCCAAAAAGAAAAGATGTTAGGAAGTGGGTTTTCAAGGGGACTAAAAATGTGTTGTTCTTGAACAAGGGTTTTGGTTTTGGCCTGTTGGAAAAACCATAAGCTCTTCTCTTATTTCAACTATGGTATTTTTGGACTCTTCCCTGGTTGATTTTAGGTCAAAAATTTTTAAAGGACTAAAAATAGGTTTGAGAAAATGGATTTCTTATAAGCTTATATCTTTCATATAATAACCCGTAGCTTTTTACTTTCAACCTTCAACTCATTCCTTTCTTTTCAACACCTGAAACATTGATAAGATCTCACAAGTTTCTTATTTTTTTTAAGTGGACATTAAAGTTTCTTTTGCTTTTTTTATTTGCTTAGCTGACATTTAAAAAATTCTACATAATACAACTTGTTCAAATTATATGTAATGTCACATAGGATTTATTGTCAATTTAGACGGTTCAACAGATGAAAGCATTACATTGACACATGTTTGGGTGATTAAGGACTCAATTAGAACTTTTTAAAGTTTATGAACCAATATAAAATTTGACCCATAATTTAGGGACCACGCGTGCTATTAACCTTTTTTTTTAAGAAGTTTAGATTTTTATTGCATTTTGTAGCATATATATATTAAGGTCATATTTGGTATATAATATCATGATAGGATAATATAAGATGATATTGTAAATAAGATTAGATTAAATAATATAATCACATTTGGTGTTTAATGTATGCAATGATTAGGATATACTAATTTATTTATTTGTCAAAATCATCTTTCTTCAAAGTTTATGCAACTTAAATTATTAATATAACTTTTAATGGTATAATTGAATATGTAAGTTTAATTTCATAAATTAAAAATAATTCTTTCCACTAGGAAATGATTAAATAATCTTATGCCAAGAAGATATTAATCTTCCTTGTAATCTTTATTCCTCTTTTTAAATACAAATCAAATATGATATAGGACGACTATTATCATATCCTATCAATAATCCTATACATCAAACATGACTAATATAATATAATTATATTACAATATACATAGTTACTAGATAAGATTTACTAATATGGACATTTACGTGGACAGTTTTTCTTTTCGACATATAAGAAAATTACTAAAACTTCTCTCTATAATGATATATAGAATATTTTTTAATTTTAGACTTTTTATCAAAAAATATATTTCAAAATTTATTTAATTATCCAAAAATTTTAAAATTTAAATGAAAAATCAATTTAGATTTAAAATAATTAAAGGGATAAAATTATTATTTTTTATTTTGGTAAGATTTTATTTAAATAAGTAAATTTAATTCTTATTTTTTTATTTATGGATTACATAAATGTATTTAAAAAATTATTGGTTATCCAAATCTTTTTAAGATATATTTATTTGAAAATTTTAAATTATCCAAAGTTTTTCTTTTTACTAAAAAAATAATCTTTATTTGTTAATTACACCTTTAAATATATCTTTTTATTTTTAAAAATTAATTTTCTAATAATTAGTTGATTAGTCATAAATGGACAAATAGCAGTGGAAAAGCACAATTGTTCTTTATCTATAATGAATGTTACATTTTGAAATGTTTATATTTTTGTTGTCTTTATAATTAAATTTATAATATTAATAATTGTAAAGTTTGTTTGTAGAATATAAAAAACTCCAGTTACTATTTTCAATTAGGACAATAATATATATTTTTTATTTTTTAAAATTAATTTTTTATACATATCTTAAATTTTAAAAATATCAAATATAATTTTATCATAATAGATTTCATAATAATCTTTTATTATTTAAAATGATCTAATTTAATCTTTTAATAATTTATAGATGATTGTTTAATATCATTCGTTAACATCAATTTGATTTTTTTTTTGTCAGTGCTCTCTAATTTTGTATTACCTTTTCTTTTTATATTAAAAAGTGAAAGTTATAGAAGTATTTTATTTTTTTCTCTTTTAGATATTTATGGGAAGCCCACAGTCTTTAACTTTGATTTTATTTTTTTTATATATTATAAGATATAAAGTTATATAAACACATATATTCTTATATTTTGTATATGTTATTTACGAGTCTCTTCTCCTTACTTTTAATTCTTCACTCAATTAGGTAATATTTTTTTCTTTCCATTGGCTTTCTTTTTTCATATATTATAAGATGCAAAGTTACAAAAAATATTTATTTTTTTATTTTGTAGATACTGTCTATAAGCATTTTTTTTTTATATTTAACTCTTCACTCAATTAGGTAATATATATTTTTCTTTTAATTTAGGTTTCTTACAATATGCAAAAATACTTTCATTAATAGTCTACTTGATTACATTGATTTGAACTTACTATTTATATAAAAAATATTGTTATAAATAACAAAAACTACTTGGATTTTGCAGTCATAATTTATGTATAGAATATAATCAACCCATCAATTATAATTTTGTATAAAAATTTGTAATCTATTATACTTCTTCCTCTTCAAAGTTATAACACTTTTTTGTTTATAAAAAATTTTGGATAAATTAAAATACAATTTGATGTCATTTTTTTTTATTTTTTAAATCAAATTTCATTTAGTAAACATTTGATATTTTCTTAAACATAATTTAAAAAAAATATGAATTTAAAAATTAAGAAGTATCTATAAATTTGGTGGCATTCAATTGTAAATATTTTTAAATTTTAGATTCTGTTTAATCACCTATTCAATTTATATTTATTATTAAAATGTTAAATTTTATAATATTAAATATATTTTAAATTTAAAATTAAATAATTTTTTAATATATAATATTTTGAATCCATACTTAAAAAATTATGTATAAAATCATAAATCCAACTAAATAATAGGTCTACTTCTTAATAAAGTTAAAAAATTTTATTCAATTATGGTTCATTTGTGATTTTTTTTTATTTCCTTTGCTTGAATTTTGAAAAATATTCATTAATCAAACATGAATATAAATTTAAAAATACATATTTTTTAAATTTATTTTAATTAGTTTAATTGAATTAAATTTATTTAACTTTGATATAAAATTATACATTTTTCATATGATAACTAATATTATCATAGCTTTAAGTGTACAAGATTATTTGGCAAGAAAAAAACAATTGAAATTAAAAAATAATTTGTGACTTTTGAAATAACATTATAATTAACTGTGATTTATAGGATTTTTTTTCATTGTATTTTAATTATAAATTAATTTCAAAAATAAATAATTAGATATATATGATTTTGTTTTTCTTTTAAATTTTAAAAATTTGAATAACTAATAATTTTTAAATATATTTATTTTATAAATAACATAAAATTAAAAATTATTTTATGTATAGTTACGAAGATAAAGTTTTTTACACACATAAACTATTTATGTTTACTTTATTAAATAGATAACAAATAACTAAATTAAATGATAAATAATTTTTAACTTGCTATATTATAAATCAAATCTCTTAAAAAATGATTTCAATTATAATTAAAAAAATAATTAAAAATGCATTAATAAAGCAAGATAACTTATACATTACACGGATAGCAAAATAATAATATTGAATTTTAGATAATTAATCAAAGGAAAAGAGAATTCTAGATTTTAACTAATTAAAGATGATTGAATTCAACTATAAATATCCTTAATATCTACTTGTAACAAATCATTACAAGGTGGATTCTCACCCCCACCTTCTTCACCAAATACCTCCCCCAAAAGTAACCCAACTGCAACACTTACTGCCACCCATGTCCTCCGCCAGCATCAACGCCACCACAATTTCAACCCCAACCCTAGACACCGAGTCCTCTGTCCTCCTCCAATCCATCACCTCCCATGGAGGCTATGCTTATGCTCGCATGGCCACTTTAGCCGCTGCCGGCGACCTACGAGCTGCCGAGGCGGCGCGTGAGATGGCGTGGGAGCAACTTCACTCCGGCCCTTGGCACTCCGTTCTCCCTGTCTGGCGTGACGCTTACTCTATGGCGTGCCTCCACGTGGCAAAGTTCCATTTCTCCAATGGTGAGTTCAGAGATGCTCTTAGGGCGTTGGACATGGGCATCATAATGGGCGGTCCTTTGCTTAGGAAAGATTTGGACTCGGCAATCGAAGTCGTTTCTGCCGCCAAAGCAAGACAGTATGATAACGGAGGAGCTGATGCTGACAATGAGGGTGGGGAAAAAGCAGGTTCTCGATTGCTGGTTTGTCCGGAGGAGTTAGATAAGTCCGAGGTGAGGTTTGATTTCTACATTTTTTAATTTCTTCTGCTAGTTCTTACTAAGGTGGAAATTGTTAAAGAAAGGTGATATTTATAGAAAGAAATTGGTATTCAATAATTCTTCTTCTTTGAAATGAAAAAGCATTTGTTACAATAGTATCTTATAATTAATCATAATTGGTAATTTTGTGCACTCGGATTTATTTATGTTCATAGATTTGGTTGAGCATAGTTATAATGTTAATTGGTTTATGGGTTTAGTCTAGCTTCCTTCTGGTTGTTGCTTTTGAGATTGAAGTGAAAAACTATGCTTATTTATTTGAGTTTAAATGTCCAGTTGGCTGATCCCATTTATAATACTAAAGAATTTTGTATCTTTAGCCTTTTGGAATTTAGTTTAGGTTTTATTTCTTTTTGTTTCTCTTTTGATTTGTTTATCATGTTTGTTTGTTCATTTGAGATCTGCGTGTTTGGAGAAATGTTGAAATTGAGCAACTCTTTGAGCTTGGATCCTTTTTGTTTGTTATAAATACTATTTATAACATTTTATTGTTTTCTGAGTATATATAGATCATTTGATTCTTACCTCGTTTACTCTTATGCCTTCAATGGGCTAAACAACCAGGATATTTTCATAGGAGTTTTACTTTTTTCTTTGTGATTAATTTGGATTTTATGCTTGCAAATACCTAGCTTTTTTTACTTCTAACTTGTTATTATATGTATTCTATTATATATTGCAATCTTTTTTCTTATTTTTATTTTGTTGAGAATGAGCAATAACCTTGACATACAGACATGTTCACAGGGAAATGGGGAAGAGTATCTTTGTAAGACACACTCACACTTACCAATTCCAAAAGGGTATAAGTTGTATTTGGGTATATTTGCTATATCTAGTGTTTATTTTTACCGATTACTTAAGTAAAAACAGGGTAACTCGCCCGTTTATCATTTTTTTAGTTCTTCACTTTATATATTAATATACATATATATATATGTATATAAAATTTCCTTTTAATCATTGTGATTAGCTCCTTTTTGCCATAACTTATTGTTTATGAATAGGATGGTTGGAATGTTGCTGATAAAGAGAAATTGGTATAGTAGTATGATATTTGAATTTAATGACTGATTCTGTTTCGTTTTGATCCTGTAGGTACTACGAATTTTACCAATAGGGTCCTTGTCTTCTAAGATCGTGGGAAAGAGGTCCGCCCTTTCTTTGGAGGGATTTCTACGTGACGCTTTCCTTTCAGGTTCTCCAGTTATAATTACTGATTGTATGGCTCACTGGCCAGCCAGGACAAGGTGGAATGATGTGGATTACTTAAGAAGGGTTGCTGGTGATCGTACAGTTCCAGTTGAGGTGATTAATCTTCCTATTATTGTTATGAAATTTCAGTAGAGGCCAAAGTTGCAACAATGCTCTTTTCTACTCTGTTTGCTTCAAAAAAATATTTTAAAACTCATATCTTCCTACATATATATATATATATATATTGGTTTAAAACAGTCTTTGGCATTTTATTTTTCAATTAGTTTAAAGTTTTAAGTGTTACTCTGATTGTGGGATATTTGAGGGCATGATATTAAGTCACTTAACTGAGAATATTTACTCTGTTACCGATGTTAATTGGTTACTCCCAACATTTAAGCTAAGGTGCAGTCTATGGAAAAATTAAAAAATAAAATTGTGGAAAACTAAGAGTAAAACTGAATGTATATTGAAAAACTGCTCATAAAGAATTATACAAGCACCTTAGGTTTATATACAACTAACTAATGGGTAAATTAAGAAACTAAATCTTCCTAAAACTCATCCTATAATTGAGGAATTGTCTATCCTAATTTTTTTTCCTTAATTCTAAGGATACAAATACTTAATTCTAGAGATGCAAATATAAATATACAGATTATAAGATTACAACTAGTTATGAATAAGTGTTTTCCCACACTTCCCTTCAAGCTGGAGAATAAGTGTTTTCCATTCTCAGCTTGGAAATAATTTCTTGAAATGTTGCACTGCTGAGATCTTTAGTCAACATATATGCAAGTTGACGCTTGGTTGATGCATATGGTGTACAAATCAACCCACTGTATAGTTTCTCCTTTATGAAATGCCGGTCTATTTCAATATGTTTTGTTCTGTCATGTTGCATAGGATTGTGTGTAATGGTTATTGCAGACTTGTTGTCACAGTAGAGTCTCATTGGTCTATCCCACTTGATCTTCAAGTCTTCTAGGATAATCTTTAACCATAGTGGTTTGGAAATTCCTTGAACCATTACTCTGAACTCTACTTCAACACTTGATCTGGCTATCACATTCTGTTTTTAACTCCTGCAATTCACAAGATTACTACCTAGGAAAGTGTTGTAGCCTGAGGTGGATCTTTTTTCAGTTACTGAACTTGTATAATCAGCATTTGTATATACCTCTAGATTAGCCCCAAATTTCTTTTGAATAAGATACCTTTTCCACAATTGGCTTTCAAATAGTGCAATACACGGTAGATAGCCTATAGGTGCACTTCTTTAGGACTATGCATAAATTGACTTATCACACTCATAGCATATGCTATATCAGGTCTAGCATGTAAAAGATAAATGAGTCTTTCAACTAATTTCTGGTACATCTCTCTATCTATAGCAGCATTTTCATTAGTTTTTCCAAGTTTATTATTTTGACCTATAGTGGTATTTGTAGGTTTACATATGAGCTTCGTAGTTTTCTTCAAAAGAATTATCACATATTTCAGTTGTGAGTTGAACATACCATGTCGTGAATGAGCTACTTCAATTCTTAGGAAGTATTTCAATCTCTCCAATTCTTTTATCTCAAATTCTCTAGCCAAACATTGTTTTAAAGGTTTTTTCTCTTTTTCATTATCTCTGGTTACAATTATATCATCAACATACACTAATAGAACTGTGACTCCACTTGAATTAGAGTGCTTGATAAACAATGCGTGATCTTGTTGACTCTGCTTATATCTCATTACTAGCATCACTTTGGCAAATCTCCCAAACCAAGTCCTAGGAGACTGTTTAAGGTTATATAAAGCCTTTTTCAACTTGCATACTTTATTTGCTTTTAGATAACCTCCATATCCTGGTGGAAACTTTATATATATTTCTTCTTCCCAATCACCATGTAGAAAAGCATTCTTTACATCAAATTGTTAAAGTTGTCAATTGTAATTTGCAGCCAATGATAACAAAATCCTAACTGTATTCATCTTTGCAACTAGAGCAAAAGTTTCATGATAATCTACTTCATAAGTTTGAGTGTAGCCTTTAGCCACCAATCTAGCTTTATACCTTTTAATAGTACCATCCATCTTGTATTTTATAGTGAAAACTCATTTACATTCAACTGGATTTTTTCCTTTAGGCAACTCTACCAGTTCTCATATCCTATTTTTCTCTAAGGCCTCTATTTTTACTTTCATGGCCTGCCTCCATTTCTCACTAGATAATGCCTTAGATATTGTAGTCGGAATAGAAATAGTGTTTAGGCTCATAAGAAAATTTTTGTGAAATGGTGAGAATTTTTCAAATGACACAAAATTAGAGATTGGGTATTGTGGATGCTTAGTACATTCTCTGATTCCTTTCCTAACGGCAATAGGCAAATCATAATCACTAGTTATAGTTTTAGGAGATTCATGCTCATTTTGAGAAACAGAGTCAAAAACTGTAGTTACCTCTTTTCTAGGGTTAGGATCATGTTCTTGGACTTGCACTGGTTCAGGATCTGGAACTTTTCTTCTTGAGTACACCTGTAATTCCTTCATAGAATCAAAAACAATATTAGTCTTTGTCACATCTTATGTGTTTGGAATGGGTTCAGACTCAAATTCAGTGTTTGACTTGGACTAAAAAGAAATAGGTTTAGACTCAGAAGAATTAATGGGTGAAAATGTTGAAGAGTAGGACAAGTCAAGCAAAAAGAAGTTTTTATCCTTATCTTCCATGAATGAAGTCTCCCCTTAAAGATAAGGTTGAGTAAAAAATGGTTTATTTTCTTCAAAAGTGATATTTGCAGACACAGAATTTTTTGGTAGGAGGATGATAGCACTTATATCCTTTTTGAGTTGATGAATACCCCACAAAAATGCACTTAATTGCTTTAGGATCCAACTTTCTGTTATTATGACTGTAAACATGAACAAATGATGACAATCAAATATCTTAGGTGTGAAGTTGTTTTTGGTATTAAAGTTAGGATAGAATTGTGAGAGTAGTTCCATAGAAGTTTTAAATCTTAAAACCCTTGAAGGAAACCTATTTATAATACGTGTGGCAGTGAGAATAGCTTTCCTCAATAGGATTTGGGTACGTTTGCTTAAAAAAGTAAAGCTTGGGTTGTAGCTAGTAAATGATTATTTTTCCTCTCTGCCACTTTATTCTGCTGTGAAGTATTAATACAAGATGACTCATGTATAATCCTTTCATTTTGGAAATAGGTAGATAAACTCTGGTTGAAATAGTCTCTTGTATTATTTGACCTAAATCTCTTGATTTTCACTTCAAATTGATTTTGGATTATGTTTTGGAAGCTTAAAAACACACTATTCATAACGGATTTGGATTTAAGTAAAAATATCCAAGAGATCATAGTACAATCATCTATGAAAGAAACGAACCACCTTACACAAAGAATATTAGGAATTGTAGGACCCCATATGTTACTATGAATCAAGTAAAAATGAGTTGAATTTCTTTTATTGCTAACTAGAAAAACACACGATTATGCTTTGCAAGTTCACAAACGTTACAATGAAAATTTTCGGTATTTAATCTTTTGAACAAAAAGGAAACATGTTTTTCAAAGTTCCAAAAGAAAGATGTCCAAAACGAAAATGATAAAGCTAGATTTTGTCTTTATTGGGAGATTTTTCAAAAAGAAATGATAAAGGTAAACTATTCTTGATATTATTTGTGTGGTTTGATGTCTTAAGATAGTATAGTCCATCATTCTCCTTAGCAAGTCCAATCCTCTTCCTCGTACTCTGGTCCTAAAATTCACAATAGAAAGGATAAAAAGTTATTTTGCAGCTCATGTCTCTGGTATGTTTTTGTATAAATATCAAATTAGTAGACAATCTTGGAACATGAAAAATATTTTTAAGAACAAAGGAGGGATTAATTTGAACATCTCCTAATCCTGCCACTGTAGTAAGTGAACCATTTGCAGCAACAATTTTCTTATTACTAGGACATAGGGTATATGTACTAAATTTCTGTGAAGAATGTGTCATATGGTCTGTAGCTTCTGAATTAATGACCTAAGAACTCATAATAAGCTTAATCGAGACATTTAATCCATGAGAACCAGGAGCTTTATTTGAACTAGAGACCTTACCCAAAGACAAATCTCAGTAGGTTTTTCAAGAGTTTTCAATAGGGTTCTTAGTTTTTCAATCTCTTCTCTATCCAACTCTTTTTGTTTTTGAGACTTCTGTAGTATTCTAGTGGTTTTACCAGTTGTCACTTCTTCAAATCGAGTAGTAGTGATAGATTTTGCTATCTCTTGCATGGTTATCTTTCTCATGATTGAAATGAGTCTTGATAGTAAAGGTTTAACCAGAGACGATTCTAGGCAATTAAGGCCAAAGAAGGATAAAATAAGATTGAAAGATTTAACAAGATTTGGCTACGAAGGCCTGAAATAGAATTCAGCAATGAAAGCTAAAAAAGTTTTCTTCCCAAGAAGAGCCTAAAGCTCTGATACCATGTGAAAAAACTAAGAAATAAAATGGTGTAGAATACTATGAATAAAACTGAATGTATATTGAAAAACTGCTCATAAAGAATTATACAAGCCCCTTAGGTTTATATACAACTAACTAGTGGGTAAATTAGGATACTAAATCTTCTTAAAACTGATCTTATAATTGAGGGATTGTCTATCCTAATTTTTTGTCCTTAATTCTAGGGATACAAATACTTAATTCTAGAGATACAAATATAAATATACAAATTACAAGATTACAACCAGCTGTAAATAAATGTTTTCCCACACAATCTTATGTGGGTCTTGATAATTTAACGCGGTTTGCAACTCATTTGATGTATCTTACATGGATCTCGATACTTTTAGTTTGTTTCCCAAGGCAAATCATGTATTCATATGCTCATTAAGCTATTGCTCGATTAAAGATCCTGATGCTTTATTTCTTTTGCGGATCTTGTAATTAGTTTACTCCATCATTAGGCCCCATGAGCCACATAGCTGGGAGTGGTTTACTGACTTTCAGGTTACTAAATGATGGATGTTTGAGTGTATTCATATTGAACTTTTAATCCTTAGTGGATAGAGCCTTTGTTGTCAAGTTTGTATCCAAATTTCCTTCTACACCTTGATTCTAAATTTTTAATCCATGGCAAGAACAGTATTTCAACTAGAGCTACAATGTACTTACCTTGTCACAATCAGCCAATTTAGTGGGCTCGTGCACCCAGTGTTTGCAAATATTCAAGCTTTTTTTCCCTAACCAAACCCTTTCTAATCTGTGAGTTAGCTTATGACTTTTCTCACTTCCTTGGTTGTGCTTGACTAATTATCATGTGATTAGGTGTATTTCTTGGGCAGTTTTGTAGGAAAATGATATGAGAAATGGAAGCCTTTGTGAGGTAATATGATTCTTAATAACTGTAATCCATTGAACAAGAATGGACTAAAAGCTTCAGATCTTCTCTTTGGTGGATAAATCTTTCGGAAATAGGACCATCTCAGTTGGGTCTATGATGAGCCAAACAAGTTTTTTTCATTTATTCTTCAAAGATGTAAGGAGTGTCAAAACAAAAAAAGAAGTGCTGTACTAAAATCTCTTTTATAATTTTCTTGATTTCAAAAATGATTAGTTAACTGAAGGAACCTAGGGGTTGGCCTTGATGGTTTGTCAACCCACTTTAGGGGCTTGACTTCCTGCAGGGATGGGTTCTAGCCTCAGCTCCTGCATATCCAATGAACCAAAAGAATAGGTTAACTAAAGTCTTTAAAAATTGTAAAATTATTTTTATCTTTCTTACCTGTTTATTGTCACTAAGAATTCTTAGTAATGATGGAGGTTGTATTATTGAAAGCTATTTAGTTCCATTTCATTTTATTTATTTATTTATGGCAAGAATAATTGATGCAAAAATAATTACTTCCTAATTTTTAACTGACAGCTGGTAAAGTTTGAAATGCTTTTCAGGTTGGGAAAAACTACTTATGTTCAGAGTGGAAGCAAGAGCTTATTACATTTTCCCAGTTTCTTGAGAGGGTTCAATCTAATGGCTGCAGATGTAAGGTCCCCACCTATCTTGCACAACACCAATTGTTTGATCAGGTAGTGTTTTCCTCTTATACTTTACGTTTTGGAAGATTTAATTTCACTGTTGTGTACTAAAGCCTTTACATTATTGCTAATATATAATAATGGCAGATAAATGAGTTGCGGAAGGACATTTCAGTTCCTGACTATTGTTATGCAGGTGGTGGTGAGCTGAGATCTCTCAATGCATGGTTTGGTCCAGCTGGGACAGTGACACCTTTGCACCATGATCCACACCATAATATACTTGCTCAGGTAATGTACAATCGGATGCATGCATTGCTTATTCATAATAAATTGTATAAGTTAATTGTGGTGTCCTGAAGTTGCCTTAATACCTCGTGTGGCTTAAGACAAATACTTTGGGAGAACTCTGAAGCTACCAATTTGAGACGTTGAGTGTGTTCTCCATGTTTGAGCTTAGATGATATTAGTAGTAGCTTAACTTGTCTTACCTGTGCTGCAATACATATTAATGGCTCTGACTTTTTCTCCTTTTGGTTGGGACAGGTGGCTGATTCTTCTTAAGTTTCCTATGATAACAATTTATTTTGTATACTGTAACCAATTATGCATAGACCAGTTTCAGTATAATAATACATATCATCCTTTTGTCACCGCTTGGTTGGTTTCTGATAGATGTCCAATCTAGACGTTCTGCTCACACTTACTGAGTTAAACTATCATTTACACGCTATCTTGTGCTATTATTTTATGCATTATGTACTCATGTGTATAATAGGCATCAAATCAGTAAAGTTCTAAGTGGTTTTAGTTTTGAAAATGAGTAACTACTTACTGTTCTATTGGATCAATCACAGAAGAGAATTTCCAGTTTTTATTTAAATAATGAGTAGCAGCAGTTAAGGGCGTCCTAAAATGAATTGTTCCACTGGGATATTTTCTTCCATGATCGAGGAAATCATCTTAATCAACATTGTTGTATATTGTCATTATTGCCTTTTGATATATTTAGGTCATCATGCTTTTCATTTCTGCTTCAGTTTTGGGTCTGTTGGAGTATTTGCAAAATTGGATGTCCAGATTGCTAAATTTCATTTGGGGTCCTTAAACGCATTTAAACACATTTGGTGTGAATTAGCTTGCATGGAATTAGAAATGTTTTAATCCATTTCCTCTTCCACTTTTCCTTTTAAATAAATATAAGCAATTAAGTTTCAAATTTTAACTTGCTTTCCAGTAACCCCCAAATCATCTGTAGGGTCACATGTCTTAGTGTACATACCATGCTAAGAGACCTTCACTCAATTATCTCCTTTAGGGAAAGGGTAATAATCTGAATTGCGGTAGCACATAGCGCTTATTGAGATGTGTTATTCACGAGCATTGATAATTCATTGGTGATGGTCCACTTTATACTTCTCTTGAGGTGTATTGCTTCAAATAGCTAATTGTAGCTCTTCACTGTTTAACATGCTTGATTATAATGACTCTGGCATGAACTTTTTTTTTTTTTTAATGGCAATTTTCTGGCAATTTTCATTTCCCTTATACTGCATTTTCTATGCGCATTGGTTGGTGGGTAGTAGGTCCTGTTTAAACCTGTCTATGGATTTAATTTTTCCTCAAATCAATATCGTGCTCCCTATTTTCAGGTTGTTGGGAAAAAGTATGTGAGACTCTACTCTGCTTCATATTACGAGGAGCTTTACCCATACAGCGAAACTATGCTCAACAACTCCAGCCAGGTAGCTGATTAGTAGTTCCCCTCTTTTGGATTGATGAACTTTACTGCAAGAGTTAACCTGATATTTTTCATGATAAACTTATATCCCAGTGATTCATCCATGTAGTCTCTTAAGACGTGCACAAACACACTCTCTCACTCAGACATGGAAACACCTTGGCTGCCTATTGAGTTATCTACTACTCTGTTGGTTAATCACCTTCGTTTTTTTTTTTTTCTGTTATCATGGTGAGTCCAATGTGCATATCTAGTGTCATATTAACCACCTTTTCTGGACAAGGCTTGGCCGTGATTTTAGGTTAACTTACATCTGTTATTTTTCAACTTAAGTCATATTGTCTTAGATTTCTCGCTGCTATCTGAGGATAAATTTTTTCTGTTAATTTACAGCTGAGTAGACACTCCATTGATTAGGTTAGAAGAAGCTTGTCTTGTACCAATGATAAAGAAATGCTTCCTCTAATAATAGCTTTTTGTTCATAGGTGTGCTATGTTGCCTTTTTCTTTCCTAAAAATTTTGATATCTCTAACTGTTATGAAAATGTTAGGGCTGTAAAAATCAATTTGTTAGGCTGAAAGAAAACATTGTAAAAGTACTTCTGGATTCATCAAGATCTTTATAGGCCTTCATTTAAGCTGTTTATTTATCTACTTTGGATAAGTACCGCTAGTTAACTCCGTCAATAGGTCTCCTCCATTATTATGTCAGGCAGTTTAAGGGGGAGTTTTGATTCTTTCTCTCTTTTTGCCCCTTAATATTAAAAAAAAGATCATTTGTTTGAAGGTTGATCTCGACAACATAGATGAGGTAGAGTTTCCAAAGGTGCGTGACATAGAATTTCTAGACTGCATTTTAGAGGAAGGTGAAATGCTTTATATCCCACCAAAATGGTGGCATTATGTGCGATCTTTAACAACAAGTTTTTCAGTCAGCTTTTGGTGGAGCGATTTTGGAAGTTCAACGGTGTCTTAATATTGTTGTAATCTCTCCATGGTCTAATTGGACCTCATATCAAAACCATAACTGGAAAATTTACATACAGGCTGAAGAGAATAATTGATAGTATATTCTTACCTGTATACAGAGTGGGTCTACTCAAAAAGGTAATTGGTAAAATGTAATCTTTTACAATTTTGAGTGTATTAAGACTTGTAATCTGAACTTAACTCACTCTTGTTTATTGAAAGATATTATACTGAATATCTTCTTGGGCACCCTGCTTGCGTTCTCCTCGAGATGTAGGTTTTATAGAAGAATAATGATTCATATGGCTTTGAATTATAGTGAAATATTTATTGCGATATTTGGATTTTAAGGTTTTAATGTAACACTTAAATTATAAATTTGATAACGTATTTAAAAGATTATTTGTCAATTGCGTGTCTAACGATGTTATAAGTAATTATGATATTAATTAATAAATTCATAATTTAAATATTAAATTAAAAATTTTAAAATTTAAATATTTTACTATAATTAAATGATCGTTTGTGACGTCAACCTTTGTAGAATGATGCTTGTCTATTAGTTGCATCAAACACCAACTTCTTTAGAAGAGAATGAGTTTAAGAGAATGAGTTTGGAAAAAGGGAATAAAATAATAATACTCATGTTTTCTTAGACTTCGGTTGACAAAAGTGGGAGCAAAGAAAATAAAGATAATATTTTTTTTACCGAACTAATGGAATTAAGATTGTTTGATAAATTATTAAAAAATTTCAATGACTTAATTATTTTAATATATTGGATAATTTATTTTAAAAACATCTTAAATGAAAGAATTTTCGATGAAACTTATGGAAAATGTTCATTAATAGTTATTTAATGTATTCAATTATTTCTTATTTAAAAAGTTTTCATTTAATTGCATTAATTTTATTTTTCTTTTTAATTTTTTTATTTCAAACTTTCACTAATATAAAACACTTAAAAAATCAATAAAAATCTATATTTAGTATTTAACTATTAATAAAAAGCCAAACAGTTTTTGTAATTAAAATTCAGTACTATATTTTTTTATTGTTAAAATTCTCTAGTTTATTCAATAATACCTAAGAAAATTGGTTCTAAATTAAAAAAAAAAATTAGGTAAGGAATGAGACATGAGTTAGTATCTAAAGTATATTAATTCTTATCTACAATGAAAATTAGCAAAGTATCTTATGAGATGATAAAGGGTTTTGAAGGGTATTTTTATCTTTAGTGTTGGAACTTGGAAGAGTGAAAAAAAAAAAAAAAAAAAAGGAGATGGGCTGATTTCCTCATTTAGAATTTCTCTTCATTTAATTTTCAATCTTTTTACTTTTTTAATTCATTAATTTTTCTCATTGTGCTGCCCATTTAAGTTTATAAAATTATTCAGTTTGTTGAGTGGAAAAGTAAATAATAAAACTAGTTATTTGAAAAACTTATAATGATGTTAAATTTGTTTTACTAATTTACTAAATTAAAGCCCGAGTCCATTTCAAAAGTTTTTTTAATCTAATTTTCAATTTATTATTAGTCTTGTTTATTCATGTTTTTAATTAAAATTAAGAAAATCATGTAGTTTGTTAGATGCATAAATCAACTAATAATAAAGAATATATAACATACTAATTGTTTGAAATTCTCCCAACAGTAAATTTTTAAAAAAATTTTGAAAATATATTTTTCAAAGTATTTGCGAGATTCCAAGATTATGTCACAGTGTGAATTTATTTTAAATAATTTTAAAGACATATGATAAAAATAATTTACAAAATCATATCATTAAAATTAAAAAATTAGTTTCTTATATTAATAAAAAATAACAATAAAAAAGAACATAATAATTGTTTAAATAATTAAAAAAAAAACATAACAACAACTTTTATTAAATATATTATAAATTCAAATAGTTAAAAATTGTGGAATATATGCGTAAATATAATGCAACTACCTTTCTAGTTGGAAATTAAAATATGGTCCAAAATGGTTTTTTACTTATTATTTTTTTCAAATGTATAGCTTTTTAATTCAAAGTGTATAATAATAAAATAATATAATTTTCATTTTTCCCTTTTTTTTTTGTTACTCCAATAAGCAATATATAAAAAGATTTTATATATATATATATAATGTGCAACACGAGAGGGAAACTTCATGGCTTCTCCTCAAACTACCAACCAACAGGCACACTTTTTTTTTATTTCTTTATTTTAAACAAGTCCCCAATTAAAGAAAGAAAAAAGAAAAGAAAGAGTTGCCACTTGCCCCAATAATTTATGTGAAACTTTTTTTTTAACTTTTTATGCCTAGTAATTAATTTTTATTACACGAACATGTCATGTGATTATTATCATCACATTCTGCATTTGGCATTTCATTAAACGATAAAATTATCAAAAAAATAGATAAAATACATCAATAATCAATGAATTATATGAATCTTTGTAAAATATCATTTAATTATTAAATTTTTTAATTTAATCTCTAACACTTTAAATAATTTTTTTCATCCAATCATTAATTTCTAAAAAAAATATTGATTGAACACGTCACATATAATGTTTATTATTTCATGACATATCCATCTCATAAAAATATCACATGACTAAAGCATTAAAAATAAAAATATCACAAGTGTGAACAGATAACCTATCCAGCTAGTGTTTCTGGATGCAACTTCAATGAATGTAGGTAGGAATTAGGAACCTTTGGGATAGGAAGTCATGCATCTCGTGGAACCACCACATATTTGTCTTCTTTTTCGGCCGCATGGAAGGATTCCTTCGTGCATCTGTCATTATCTGTTTTGATTGATGCCAAACTGCACCAAAGTCATGTCGGGTTCAAAAAAGAACTGAAAGTGGCGTAAACACCGAACAGCATCACGAAAATTGCGGTTCCGCCGCTAATTTTCAACTTTGAAATCTACTAACCGAAAAAGAGAAAAAGAACATGCCCATGAGGCTTTCTAATACGAGGGAGTATTCATACATTTTTCCAACCTTGGATACTTTCATCCAACATTTTTACCGTGTTACTGCTACAAAATCATTCTTTTTGACCCTTAATTTTAGGTACATCTACCGTTTTGTTGCTTCTGGGCCTGTCCCCTCATAGTCCTCGCTGCGTTGAAGAAATTGTCCATGGCTTTGACTGAAGAACCCTTGAAACCTTTCTCATCTTTCATAGCATTCTTGATCATCTCCCTTACTTGAGAAGCTTTCCTTCTTATCTCCTTTCCTTTCTCGCAATCACTCATTACTAATTCAATTTTTGCTGCCACATCTTCATGATTCACTTCACAGGCTTTTCCTCTTGCCACTTCCACACAAACCCCTACCTCTTCCACCAAGAGCTTCACATTGAAAAACTGCTCAGCAGCCATAGCCCAGCCAAGTAATGGAACACCATAGCTAAGAGATTCAAGCACAGAATTCCATCCACAGTGGCTTAAGAAAGCAGATGTAGATTTGTGGGATAAAATCTCCAGTTGGGGTGCCCATTTATGCACTACCAACCCTTTCTTTGACTCCCTAATTCTCTCTTCAAACCCTTCAGGCAACCATTCATTGGCTTTGAATTCTGAATTTATGTCAAACCCTAAGGGTGGCCTGACAACCCAAATAAAATTTTTGCCACTTACCTCCAATGCTTTGGCTAACTGCATCATTTGTGATGGAGAGATGGTGTTCATTGATCCAAAAGAGACGTATAACACTGAATTTTGAGGCTTTGTGTCTAACCATGCTTTGCAAAACTCAGGTGTGATTCCTGCAGCTTCTTTGCCAGCACGTGCTCTGTTTTCGATTGACAACAATATTGGCCCGACTGGCCAGACTGGCCTACCTAGCTTTCGCATAAAATACATCAATCCAATATGATCGAACTCCTCCACTGTGTTGAACAAAATCCCACCAGATTTAGACCATTCTGGCAAATATTTGCCATGGAAAACCGACCACGAATCTGTCCCATCTGCCTCTGACATAGTTAAAGGCAACTGGGTCAAGTGTATCTTCGAAGCTTCTTGGAAATCTGGCAACAAAAAGTGATTATCTGCCAGCTTTATTTCCTTGTGAGGAAGATTTAACCAGATGGAGTAGTAGCAAGCCAAACCGAACCCACCAGCCCCACTAAACACGGCATGAAACACGCCAAGCTCCTGGGCAACACCAGCCATCCATCCAAAAAAGATGTCTCCGATTATGCAAAGTGGGCGGTGACCGTCCTCCTCTTGTATGATATCTTCAATAAGTTGTTTAAAAACAGTCCTCAGAGAAGCTGAAGCTTCAAGAAGTCGAACAACAAAATGGTAAGGAACAACATCACAATTTTCAGTGTTGGGAGGGAGGCCATGGTCGGAGCTATTGAAAGGGATTTCAAGGAATTGAATAGAGGAGTTTGGAGGCAGGGATGATCTCAGTTTCTTGATGTTAAGAGGGGTGTTGACAAATGTTATTTTATACTTCCCTGTTTTTTCAATATGAAGGGCTAACGCTAGGAAAGGGATGATATGGCCTTGCGCCATGAAGGGGAACATCACCACATTTTCTCTCTTTTCTGCCATTTTTGTGTCGGTGAAAGGCTCAAGAAGTTTCTGTTTACAGGCTTCAATGATGCAAAACCAGTTAAAAGGTTTTTTTGGGTCATTGGGTTGTGATGTCGTGTCAAAAACGAGGAGCCAAAACCGGTCCTTTTACTCCTTTTTATGTTTTTTTTTTTTTTTTAATTAATTTCTTTCCTTCTTTTCGCTTTCATTGTCTTCCAAAATTTTCATTTTTCTAATTTTAAGTTTTTTTTTTCTCTCTCTTAGACATTTCTCTAATCCACTTTTTTTTTCTAACATCAACGTTACACCAATCACACCCAACATGTTTTAAAAAATCCAAGACATTACTATAATCCAACGGATAAAGGTTATAATTTGAAATATTATTTACAATCAATTACATATAACATGGGTAATTTCACAAAAAAAAAATATATATATATGTATATATATATAATATGGGTTTAATTAAGGTATTAGTTGGTGTTTGTCTGTTTCTTTCATCTAAAAATGATAAAACGACTTAATCCAAAAATTTATGAATTACAATGATGTATAATAAAATTACAAGTAGGGTTATAATTTGTACATGTGGTCATTTAATTAATCATAAACATTATAATTAAATTATAAATTAAGAATTAAACATATATAATGTTATATAAATTGAGGTGTAAGGAACTCCAAATATACTTCTAAAATTTTTGTAATCCACTCCTGACATATAAAATAGTGATTCTGATTTGTTAATTGCAAGCTAATTAACATTTTAATATTTGTTGGTTTTAAAATTTAAAAAAAAAAAATCTTGAATTTGCAAGTTGATACTTATTATTATTTTTCTTCACTAATTAAATTGTTGGATTAAAAATATGTTGAAGGGCTTAAACGATTTTTTTGATAAATATTATAAGGCATATATCAAAAAGAAATTGTAAAATTAATGTTCCTATTTATTTAACGAGAAATTATCCAATTTATTAGTAGTGGAATTTTTAAATTTAAAAAATTAGCAAAATAACATATATTTTTAAGTTATAATAAAAAATTAAAAAATTAGGAATATGTGATAACCTCTTAATTTTACTTATGAAGTTAAATAATTTCACTTTCATTGTGTTAAAAATGGATTCTTGAAATTAATATTATATGTAACACTTCCGATCAACTTTTTATATGGTGAATAATTTTTTTTTTTTTTTTGTGTACAATGAGTATGATTAAGCAAGAATAAACATCTTAAATTATTAAAATAATTGATTTTTTCATAGAATGTTACAATCATTAATTAAGTGATTAAAATATATCATTTCCATGGTCATCACTCTTTACTTGTAAATGGAATTCCCAATTTTAAATTCTATTTTAATTATTTAAAGGAAAAAAAATTATTGGCTCCCCTATTACCTCTACAAGCTTTATTCAGTAAATTTGGATAGCTACTCGACGAACTTCTTGATGTTAAATTTTCTTTTCCATATAAATCAAAAGTGTGGGTGTGTGTATATGTACTAATGAATTTGGATCCACTTAACTCGATCCATGGTTTAATAAGTTATTATTATTTTAACATATACTTTTGCTAATATACTCTTTTATATACATTTTTATAAATTTTTTATTTTTAGGATTGGTTGGTTGTGCTTGTTTTGGAGTGTTGTATAGTTTAAATCCATAGCAAAGCTATAGGAGCGTGAGTGATTATGGTAGTAATACATTTGGTTTAACTTTAAGGACATGGTAGGACCAAATTAGGAGAGCTGATTACAAGCGAATAAGCAAAAGCAATAGAAAAAGGGCAAGAATCGTACAGTGAAAAAGTAAGAGATAATTAAAGTAGGCACTGAGGTTGGGGGAATGGCCGAATAAAGAAAATAGTTTGGTGTAAAAGCAGATTATCAGTCTGCAACGACTCTTTTTAATTAGCAGAATACATGAATCTTAGATAGTGGTTTATTATTTTTGGTTCTAAAGTCGGATGAGAATTGACATGCCAACAAACATAGTATCTCGAAAGAGCATCCCAAATCTAATAAAATAGACTTTGGGAGCCAACCAAATCCAAAAACCAAGCACGTTTGAAATGAAAGAAATTTGAAACTTTGCATATGTTCTTTCTAAGACTTGGTTACATTCACATATCATTTTGTCGGTGCAGATTTAGATATTTAATTTTGAAAGGGTCAATCGATATTATATTTATCTTATTAAGACATATTTTATTATATATTTAATTTTGAAAAGGTCAATCGATATTATATTTATCTTATTAAGACATATTTTATTATATTTATTAATATATATATTTATATATGCAAGCATATATTACTAAAAAAATTTATAAAAAATTATAAATTTTGTCAATTCATAAATGAATGTATAAAAAAAAAAACATCAAATAAAAAATTTATTTAAATTTGAGAATGACGTTCATTTTATAAATAAATCAATGGTTAAACATTATACTTTTCTTCAAAATAAGAAAAAAAATATATCTTTAAAAGAATAAAATTTAAAATTTAAAATTAAAAGTTAGAGTATTTTCTAACAATTTACGAATTGCTCTTCAATATTTACAAGATAACAAGAGAGGATCTCTATAGAATTAAAAGTGGAGAATAAAGTAGAGAGAAGTTGAATTAAATTTGCTAAAAAAAGGAAATTGTGTTTAATAATTAGTTGGAAATTTGGAGTTTTATTGAAAATGTTGGATAATTAATTTGGTTTTTGTTTTAAATTTAAATTATTGTAAATAAAATCGTTATGACAAACCTATTGTTTTAAGGGTTTATAAGTAATGATTGGTATTTATAAATAATGATTGGTGTATATAACAAATAAATAAATAACAATGTAATTCTAATAACTCCTTATAATGTATAAAATTAAATTATGAAATCACATATAAAAATTTACATAGTTTTAGTTCGAGGAGTAATTTAAATTTTTAACATATATATTTTAAAATATCAAAAATTTCTACTCTAATTTCTAAGTAATTGTATCGAGAATTACTTCTACCGATACATAGAGGGAGAGCTACATCAATTACTATAATCAAAGTATGCATATAGAAATATTTTTAAATTAAATATATAGAAAATTTTGAATATTGAAGTTTTCCCTCGAATGGAAATATTTATTAAAATTAAATAAATAGATATTATTTATTAATAAAATAATTAATTATGTTAGGCACGGGCTTAAAAATTAATGTCCAAGTTTGGTCCCCAATCAACCCTGCTATTGGAACCATTAATTGGTTCGTTTTGTTTTGGATTGTTGAATTCAAACTCCTTTTGTTTTTTGTTTTTTTTTTTTTTTCTCTCCATTTTGGCCAGGAACTAAGAACTCATTCTTCAAGTTGCAAGTTGGAGCTTATTATTTCTTTACTAAATGTTTGGGTTAAAAATACATTCAAGTACTTAATTAGAAGGATCCTCTTTTGATATAGATGTACACACAAATTTTGAATATGAAATAAGACAAGAAAAGTTATAACCAAACAAATAATTTTATTGAATTTAAAATTTAATTTAATTAATTCATGTAATTATTACTAAAAAATGATATTTAAAAAATATGAAATATAAATCTCATCAACACCTGCGATTTCATTTCTCATCTTCAGCTATAGCCTTTTTTATATTAAAAATTAAATAATTTCATTAATTAAGAATTTAAAGTACAATCTTCGAATATCCTAAATAAAAAAAATTCTATTATTATTTTCTTCTTAAAAGTTCTCTTCAGAGTTTTTTTTTTAATAGAGCAGAATTAATCTTCTGTTTTTTTTTTTTTTTCATCGGACAAGATCATATAGCAATTTCTTCGAAATTTTGGAACTTAATTTAACCAAAGTCTTCGAATTCTTGAAATTTCAATTATTTTACCAATTTATTGATAATATTGAGATCTGATTTCTTGAAATTCTTCGGCATTTTTGAGCCTTCAAATTTTTTTAATTTTTTGATCTTTATGTTGCGGAGAGGTTTTGATTCTTTAAAAACTTTTTCTTGATTTGTTTTGAAATACTGGAGACATGTTACATGGATTTCTCGTTGAATTTGTTTAATAAAACTTTGGAAACTTTGTTGTTCAAATATATATTTTTTAGTTCAATTATGTCATAAGTTTTTAAACTCTGTCAAAATTTAAAATTTACTTTATGTACTGTAATTCAAATAAATTTAGTCATCATATTATTTTAATTTGATAATTTTAATTAAATCACTATTTCAGTCAATATTTTTCCTTTACAAATGCTAATGTGGTCGTTTATTTGATAACATTGACATTAACTTAATTGATTTGATATTAATGTTGCTGACATGATATTTTGAATGGATAAAATTAATTATTAAATTATATAAATGATCCATCTACTCACATAAAATTATAAAGTTAATCATTCTAATATAATTTCATAAAAATCTCGTCTGGTAAAAGTTGAATTAATAATGCTGATCTAATTATATATATATATATATATAAATTCAAATATTTTGTAATAAAGGGCAAGTACTTTTACATAAAATTCACTATAAGGGATTATATCTTTAGTGGCTTTTTTTTTTTTTTCACGTTTAGTAGCATTTTAAAATGTCACTAAAAGATTCACAGCGTTTGTCAAAAATGCTATTAAAAGTGTTAGCTATACCTACGTCAAGAAAAATAACGACATTTTTAAAGAAACGTCATTAAATTAGTAGCGTTTTTATGCATAAATGCTGTTAAATTAGTGGTATTTGTATTATAAAATGCCGCTCTATTTAACGGCATTTGTGTTTAAAAATTTTACTAAATGCTTAATTTTAGCAACATTTTTTACTACTAACGCCGCTAAAATTTAGTATTTAGTGGTGATTTTAAATGCAAACACCTCTAAATTAAGAATTTTACCTTTTTTTTAAATTTTTTTTAATATTGATTATTATCATTAAATAAAAAATGTTAAAAGAAATAAAAGCGAACTTAAATTCATAAACAGAAAATTATAAATACATAATTTGTTCAAATATGCATGTAACACAAAATTTAATAATACATGTAATAACATTCAAATTATTTTAGTACATTAACCAAAAATTTAAAATGTATGATATTGATGACTGCATAGATTTGGAATACTATCATTTAATGAAGGATTTTTTTCACCTTGGTCACTAACGTGCTCAAAAGCCTATTAAATAAAGTAATACAAGTTTTAACACTTAATAATAAGCTATTATTTATATTAAAAAATATACATAATTACTAAACATAATACCTGAGTTGGTGGATCACCTAGATTAGTTCTTGAAAATTATTGTTGCATAAAATTCATAAGAGTATCGGATCAATCATGCAACTATTAAAATTTTGCATGCTCTTAGTCCATTTTAGCACGTTCTTTTTTAATTTTAGCATGCTTACATTCTCTTTCTACTTCCATTTACTCAAAATATTGTTGCATAGTTTGCAACCCCTCTCTTAATATGGCGATGTCTCGTGAAGACTGACTTATGGAGAATATAAATTGCTTAGAGCTATGTCTATAGTAGCTAGATGGTGTTGGACCCAATCCAAGGTCTCAGACTCTTTCAAGTCTTTCTTTTCCAACAACTTCCGTGAAAATCTAATTTTTCAATTCTTGCATGTTAACAAAACCATCAAATGCTACTTCAATCCCAGTGGCCATTTTCTCTTTCACTTTCTTCTGTAAATTAATCAGATAAAACTATCAAGTTTAATAATTAATTCATAATATATTTAAAATAGTAAATATTTACTTTCTATATAAAACAAATATAATAATTATCACAATTTCTTGTGTTTTGACATTCAGGTAAGATCCATATTTTTTTGTGTAAGTTAATCAAAAAAGTTTCACATGTCTAATTTTTTCACCTATCTCAATCTCATAAATAAAAACATATGTTATTATTAAATACATATAAATCACAACTTATTCATGCATATCAAGTTTGTCAATCAAGTTCAAACATTTGAATAAATTTAATATTATGTATTTAATCTATCTAAATTGTTAAAATAGAAATATAACTGTAAAATTATATTTTTGCTCTTTAACAGCACAAAAGTCTTAAACAAACATAAATAATAACAACATTTTACCTTTTCACACATATCAATCATGGAAACCAAATTCAATCATTTGGATAAGTTTAATATCATGTATTGAAGCTATCCAAACTATTAAAACAAAATAATAACAGCTAATTTGTATTTTTGCCTTTTAATGGCATAAAAAGTCCTAAACAGAGATAAACAACAACTTTTTACATATATCAACTGTGAAAACCAAGTTCAATCATTCAAAAAAATTTAATATCATTTATTAAAGCTATCCAAACTATTAAAATAGAATAATAATAGTAAATTTGCATTTTTGCTTTTTAATGGCAAAAAAAAAATCTTAAATAAATGTAAACGATAACTTTTTCACACATATCAATCTTAGAAACCAATTTCAATCATTCAGACAAGTTTTTTATCATGTATTGAAGCTATCTAAACTGTTAAAATAGAACAACAATAGCAAATTTATATTTTTGCCTTTTAACAACATAAAAAGTCCTAAAAAGATGTAAACGTTAGCTTTTTTACACATATCAATTGTGAAAACCAAGTTTAATTATTCAAACAAGTTTAATATCATGTATTGAAGCTATCCAAACTATTAAACTAGAACAATAACAGTAATTTTGTATTTTTGCTTATTAACGGTACAAAAAGTCCTAAATAGATGTAAACAATATTTTTTTTACACATATCAACCATAAAAATCGAGTTCAATTATTTGGACAAATTTGTTATCATGTATTGAAGCTATACAAATTGTTAAAATAGAACAATAATAGCGAATTTGTATTTTTTTTAATAGCATAAAAAGTCCTAAACAAACATAAACGTTAGCTTTTCCAAACATATCAACTATGGAAACCAAGTTTAATTATTTGGATAAATTTAATATCATGTATTAAAGCTATCTGAACTATTAAAATAGAACAATAATAGCCAATTTACATTTTGCCTTTTAACGGCACAAAAAGTCATAAACAAAGGTAAACACAACGTTTTCATACATATCAACTGTGAAAACCAAGTTCAATCATTTGAAAAAGTTTAATATCATGTATGGAAGCTATCCAAACTGTTAAAATAGAATAACAATGGCAATTTTGCATTTTTACCTTTTAACGATAAAAAAGTCCTAAATAGACATAAATGACAACTTTTTCATATTTATCAACCATAGAAACCAAGTTTAATCATTTGAACAAGTTTATTATCATGTATTGAAGCTATCCAATTTGTTAAAACAGAACAATAATAGCAAATTTCCATTTTTACCTTTTAATAGCATAAAAAATCTTAAACAAATGTAAACGTTAGCTTTTTCACACATATCAACTGTGAAAACCAAGTTCAATTATTCGGACAAGTTTAATATCATGTATTAAAGCTATCCAAGCTGTTAAAATAGAACAATAATAGCAAATTTACATTTTGCCTTTTAACGTCACAAAAAGTCCTAAACAAAGGTAAACAATAACTTTTTCACATATATCAACTGTGAAAACCAAATTCAATCATTTGAAAAAGTTTAATATCATATAGGTGATGACTTTCCTTTTTCCTAGAGAGGGGTATAGTATAATATTGCCAAACTCTTAAAATTGGGTCATTAATAGACTGGAGTCACATCGCTCTATGTATATTGAGATTCTTTTATGGTTGGTCTAAGGTTTTTACTTCATTTTTATTTGTTTTAATTTTTAATTATTATAATTTAACTATCACCCAGCTCATTCCTAATTCAATATGGTACATAGTTACCTTCATCCTTTCTTTGTCAGCATTTAAACATTCTTCATTCTCTTCCTCTATTCAAGAAATTCTTTTCACTCAAAAAGCACCCCAACAATAGTAAGTGGTACTACATAATAGTTTAGCCCAATAAGAAATTATTTGTCAATTTCTTAAGCTTATTATAAAATTAGAAAATACTCTTCTTTTGTCTTGAAAAGTAAAAAATAAATAAAGATGGTAAGCCCGGGGTTGCGGCTACTCCTAAGGTTGAGTACGTCCAACATTTTTATGGATGTATCGGTGGCTCTTTTCATCCTAGATCTATCAAATCAAGATAAAATTTTAGAGTATACCCATAGGAGAGCTCAGCATTGATGCCCATGAGCTAACATTTCCTAATGTAATAAATAAGATGAAGTATTTGAGTAGATTTAAGGTAACCTTGTAAGATTTTATTTTAAGCTGATTATATCTAACTATTTGTTCGATTTTATAGAGATGGCCAATAATGAAAACTTTGACTTCAGGCTATACCAGCATGCCCTTGGCCTAAGAAAGGCTAAAAAAATTTAACTCAAGGCCTCATCTTGTGAAAAAGACAAGATTGTCAACACCTCATTGCATCATTTTTTTACAGCTTGAAAAAAAAGGCTAGGATTAGCCAAAATCTATCTTAACATTAGCACCAACACCTCTTTCTCATGTTAAAAAATCATGAGTAGAGTTTTTTCTTCTATCCTCAAGAATCCTGAGGCTAGGGTATTAAGGCCCAGTTTGGAGAAGATCTCAGCAAGGTTAGAGTATGCTTTAATTGATGACCTTACCATGAACATCGATATGGCAAGAAGGTTTTGTAAGGTTGTGGTCGCTCTTCTTAGTGAGTACTACTTGACCTTAGCTTGATTTTTTATTGTTTTTCATTTTTCTAAGTCTAAGTTCTTTCATGCAGTTCAACAAAAGTTTCCACTTTAGCCCCTAAAGAACATTAGCTAAGCGTTTTACTACACCTACATTACCGTGGGCCACCTATTAAAAACTAAGAAAGACATGGCTGTCTTAACTAAAAAGCACAAAAAAAGCTCAAACACATTAAGTAATATCGAGTCCAACTTCAGCATATCTCACAAAAAAAAGACTGAGTTGAAGAAAGAGAATAATAAGCTGATAGCAAAGCTAGAGGTTGTTTCAATTGATAAAGCCTTGACTGAGTCCATAAAAGAATAAGTTGAGTTCAAGCTCAATGATGCTCAAGTCAAAATAGCAAAGCTGAGGTTCGAGTTAAAAGCTAGCAAAAAAAAGAAAAAGGGCATCGAAAATAAAGGTTGTGAAAAAGTTCAACGCTTCCAATAAGTGTTTCCAAATGAAAGTGGAGTTCTACAGGAAGAATGTGCTTAGTGTCTTCCAATTTGCCAAGAATGAGGTACTATTTAAAATTTTCACCCTTAATCTCGACCTCTCTAATATTAATATCAACAATATCAAATCGATGCCTCTTACAAATCAACCTGAGAAAAGAAGAAAAAGGAAAAGAAAGAGAAAGATAATGATAAGGTCATGGATGCCAAGCTTAAGGTCATTCTGAGTGCTGGGTATAACGTATAGGAGGTCAAGGAGGCTAAAGTCATCACTATTACTCTTGCTAATACGGACACTACTCCTACTATTGCTGCTACTGTTAATGTTGCTAACACGTGACTTTTTTTATTTTTAAATTTTGTATATTTTTTGTTAATGTATAAGGTTGATTTTTGTGATGACCTCAAATTTTAATTACCTATCTTACAAACAACTTTTGTACTTAGCATAAATGAAATAAAAAAATTTACTTAATTCAGTCCAAGTTTCAGCTTAATTCTATTATAATTTTTTCTTTATTTACATAAGTTTAAACAAGGTTAATCAAAGAAATTTGAACTCAGTTAACTGAACTGAGGATTTACATAATCACATGGATTAAATTAACTTGAGAGCCCATCTAAGTTTTAGGTCAAATTTTGTTAGATAGGTTAGGTGTAAGCTCATTAAGCATAATTTGATTTTCTACATTCAAGTAGAATATCCAATTGTGAGCTTGACTTAGGCTGAGCTATTGAGAGTAGACCTTTAAATTATCTACAATCCATGTCTTTAGGACGATGTTGCCATTCATATCTTATGGTTTGTATGTCGTGTCATGGACGATCGCTTTAACTACATGACCTTCTCAAGTTGGGGCTAATTTTTTACCTCAATCATCTACTTCTAAAACTTTAACTTTTCTAAATACCAGGTTGCCCTTCCTGATGTGCTTATGTCTAACCTTTTTATTATAATAACTGACCACCTTTTGTTGATAAATTGTTATTCGTGTTAAGGCTATATCCCTTTATTATTTGATGAGGTGTAGGTAAACCCTAAGCACTTTTTTATTTCTTTCTTCTAACCCTAATTTGACTTTTAAACTCAAAAGTCCAATCTCAATAGATACCATAGCCTCTATGCTGAATGCTAGATTGAGTGAGGTTTCACTAGTTGGTATGTTTATGGTTATCTTTAAGGCTTATAACACCATTGGTAGCTCATCAGCCTATGTTTCCTTTACTGCGTTAAGTTTCTTCTCTAAGGCTTTTAATATTTTCTTGTTCGTAGCTTCAACCTATCCGATGAACTGAGGGTGGGCAATCGACGTAAACTTGGGGTCGATGTAAAGGTTTGAACATTATTCTTTAAATCTTGAACTTTTGAATTGTTTGTCATTATTATTATTATGGATTAGGGTAAGCCAAATCTATAAGCTATGTTCTTCTACACAAATTTCTTGACTTAGGCCTCTATAGTAGTGGCCAAGGCCTCGACTTCAAGCTATTTCGTGAAGTAATATACTACTACTAAGATGAATTTTTTTTAGTCCGTGGCCAAGGTCTAATGACGTCTATTTCCTACAACATGAAGGGCCATGGGTTGATGATAAGGGTGAGCTTGATTGAGCAAAAATGTTGCACGTGAGTAAACCTCTAACATTTATCACATCTTTTTACCAGTTCGATTGTATCTTTTCTGATAGTGAACCAATAATAGTCTTATCTAAATACTTTGTATGCCAGTGGCCGAAGTCTGAAATGATTTTCACATATTCTTTTATGGATTTCTTGTAGGACATAGTCTGCCTTTACTTTATCAATACATCTTAGATAAGACAGGCTAAAATACCTTCTATATAATTTTTTCTTAATCATCATGTACTAAAAAGCCTTTATTATCAGTGTTTTAGCTTGAATTTTATCTTTTGGCAATGTTCTTATAGTCATATATACCTTGATTGATGTCATCCAAGTTACTTTTTCTATAATCTATCCTATGAGTTTGTCCTCAATGCTTTTATATATCAACTCTTCTATCAAGACTTGGTCAAAGCTTTCTGTTGTTATTCTTGAGGTCAACTTAGATAAGGAGTTTGCTAATGAATTTTTTAACTTTGGTATTTTTTTCACCTTGGCTTTCTTGAAACTAGCCATTAAGGCCAGCACCTTGTCCAGATGTTTTTGAATTTCATCTTCTCAAGCTTCGAACTACCTATTTATTTGATCGACCACTAGCTGGGAGTCACCATGTGTGGTTATATATTCAACGTTAAGCTCGATGGCCAACCTTAAACTAGCTATCAGTACCTCATATTTTACCTCATTATTAGAAGCCCTAAACTTAAATCTCAAGGTGTATGGGTATTATAGTCCTTTCAAGTTGATCAGAATAAGATCAACTCCTCTATAATGGTCTATGACCGATCCATCAATAAAAAGCTTCAACTTTCCTTATCTAGGATATTTATTTTTTCTTCGGGTTATCTTTTAAAGTGGCTTGAGGTGATTTCTATGACAAAATTTGCCAACACTTGAGATTTCATTGCCAACCTAGATAGAATGTGCAAGTTGAATTTACTGAGCCCTATTGCCCATTTGATTAGCCTCTATGACATTTTGAGCTTCCATAAAACTTGTCTTAGTAGTTAATCGATTAACATGTGGATCTCATAGTCTTGGAAATATGGCTTGAGTTTTTTAACCAAAATGACTATCACGTAGGCTAATTTTTCTATATTAATGTAGATGATTTTTAGCCTTGTTAATACTTTGCTCATAAAATTCATCGGTCTCTGTTTCCTTTCTTCTACTTGAACCAAAATTGAATTTATGGCTTGGTTTATGGTGGCTAAGTATAAGTACCAGGTTTTATCAGACCTTGACTTAGATAGAATGGGTGAAATGAATAAGAATTCTTTGAGTTATTTAAAAGCTTTTTGACCCTGAGGATTCCATCTAAAGTCAATGACATTTTTGAAAATTTTAAAGAATGGTAGACTTCATTTTGCTGACCTAGACATGAATTGACTTAGGGTAGCTATTCTGCAAATTAACCTTTGTACTTTTTTTATTGAGGCCAATGCCTTCATGTTTGGAATTGCTTGAACCTTTTTTAGGTTCACCTTTATCTTTTTTTTATTGATCATGTAACCATAAAACTTACTCGACGTGAGCTGAAAAGCACATTTGCTCTAGTTAAGTCTCATATTGTACTTTTCAAGATGTTAAAAGTCTCTTTGAAATCTTTTAATGCTAGGTCGAGCTCTTGCTCTTAACTATCATATCGTCCACATATACTTCCATGTTGCAACTGATTTGATTTTTAAAGACCTTATTTATGAACCTTTAGTAGGTCACCTTTGTATTTTTCAATCCAAAGAGCATTACTTTATAACAGTACAAGTTTTTTTAGTAATAAAGGCTATCTTTTCTTCATCATCCTTTAGCATTTTGATTTGGTTATAACTAGAATAGGCATCCATAAAACTAAGAAGCCATGCTTGGCACTATTGTCCACCAACCGATCTATGTTAGGGAGAAAAAAGCTGTCTTTCGAGTAAGCTTTGTTTAAGTCAGTAAAGTCAACACACATCCTACATTTTTCGTTATGCTTTTTTACCATAACCACGTTGGTTATCTATTTAGGATAGTAGACCTTTTTGAAAAAGCTTGCTTGTAATAATTTATCGACCTTTTCCTTGATAGCTTGTTATCTTTCTAGGGTAAAGATTCTTTTTTTTTGCTAAATTGATTTTACCTAGAGATTAGTGTAAAACTTATGAATGATCACCTTGATATCAATCCTGGGTATATTAAATAGTATCCAGGCAAATAGGTTATCGTTATCTCTCAGAAGTTGAATTAATTAATCCTTATATTGAAGTTTAGCTCCGATCTACATATGTTTTCTAGGAATGCGATCCCAGAACGAAACTATTATAAGATCCTCGATTGGCTCAGGTCAATTTTCATTCGAGTCCAACCTCTGATTAATTATCTCTTTTTATTCAATTAGGTTAGGACCATATCCTACAAAAATAGATCCCAACATGATAATTAATATATTGTAGATAATTTGTTGTATATGTATATAGTGAAATTGGTATGTATTTTTCATTTCATATTGTGTTTTGGCCAATATATTAGCTTAGTCTAAATGACATACGATTATTCACGTTGACTTAAAAGCTCAATCATCTGTAGAGTTACCTAAAAAAGTTTAAAAAATAGTAAAAGTTTTTTTTATTAGAACTTAAGAGCTTATAGCGACTTAAAAGTGCGCTTCCATCAGGTCGATCTTACGTTCTATGTTCTTGCTTGTGGCTTCTTACTTTTTTTTGACTTTTTCTGTTTACCCCTCTTTAATGCTTTTATTTTCAACTAAACTACTAGCTTACTTTTCAATCCTCTTATTCATTGTTAGGACATAACACTGACATGTTGTGCACTGGTCTCCCCTAACCTCTCCAACCTTATTAGGTGTTGAAAATTTTACTTTAGGATGGGAAGTTAAGCCTATAAGTCGCATAATAGACTGGCTAGGTTAGCCCAATATCATGTTGTAGGTCGATGGAACATCTATCGACATAAATTCTATGACCAAGGTAATTGTCTTAGGTTCTATCCCTAAAGAGATTGGTAGTTTGATTGCTCCTTTCACAAGTACTGGTTCATTTTATAATCTCACCAATATTGTGGTGATTGATTACAACTGATCTTTACCAATTATCATCTTCTTCATAGTGCCATAGTACATGACATCGATTGAGCTTTCATTATCGAATAAGATTTTTTTGACTATATAATTGTACACTATGGTCATTATCACTATAGTATCATCATTGGGGTGCTAGATTCATTCAAGGTATTCTAAGCTAAATGAGTTTGGCTCATCTCTCCAATCATTTTCTTTCTTTGTCGTGGTGCCCACTACCATGATCATGCCTAGGTTAGATTTTCTTTTGGCTGAGGTAAAGCTACCTTCAATGATCACATTAATCACTCCAATGATCAGCCTATTGTTATCAGTTCAATCTTTTTTTACCTTGCCTTATCTTCTTGATTTTCTCTTTTTTTATTTTTTGACATTTTTTTTTGCCTCGGGTGGGCTCTTTTTGGTATTGTCTATAATTCATTCTAGGTTGGCTTTATCGTTACTGCTCCATAAACCTTCTCATCTAACCTCTCATTATCAATGATTCAATCTCATTTTTTATGTCAACGCAATCTCAGTGTTATGGCCTATGTTCTTGGAAAAAGCACATCTTTTGGTAGGAACCTTCATTGTATTCTATCTCAATGGCTTCGGTTGTCTGAGGTTGAGATTTCTTTCAATTTACATCAAAATCCTCTCTCAAAAGGTATTCAATGTAGTGTAGCTTCTTTCTCCACTAAAGCTTTTATCCCTATATTATCTTCCTCTTGGGGGAGGATTGTAGAAATCATTGCCTTTTTTTTTACCATGAAAAGGGGAATGAGTCTTTCTCACCTCGACTGCCAAAAAAAAGGGATAAGCCTCCTCACTTCAATTAGTTTTCATTATGGCTTTAGCATTTATGTACTTCTTAATTATTAGTAGGACGTCGGTTAGAGTTTTGGGTGATTCTAACGATAAAATTAACTTTAGATGGTACTCTTTGTCATTAAGTCCACTTATCAAGGTAGCTATAATGATCGTTTGCTCTAGGTATTTAACTTACAAAGCTTTTACGATAAAACATGTAACATAGCTATTCAGATATTCATTTCAACCTTGGTGAATCGATATCAAGCTCAAATTTATCTTCTTTGCTTTTCGATTACTGACAAATCGAGATAGAAAATAGTGGCTGAGCTCTTTGAACATGGTGATTGACCTCAGTTCCAAGCTACTATACCAAGACCAAGCTGTACCTTTCAATGTGGTAGCCAGACTTTTGCACAGCAGAGCTTTATTTGTATCCTACATCATCATGTTAGTCCTATAAATTTTTAAATGATCGAAAAAGTCAAATATACCATCATATGTTTTCAAGGTTGGCATTTTAAATCCTTTGGAAGGCATGGCTCTATCAATTTTTTTAGTAAAAAGTGAGGTCTCCAGGAACTTAGGTCATCCTCTAAGGCTATTGCTTTCGTTTTTAGCTCTTTTTTCATGACCTGCATTCGAGCTTTTAAATCTCGATTGGTTGGGGTTCAAGATTTTTTTGTTTGGATTTTTGGGTTGTAGCATATTTTGAGTTGTAGTTAGGGTATTTATGGACTAGAGTGGTGTGCTCCTCTTTTTTAGAGGTTAAAAAGGCTTCCACCTCTTCATAGCTGGGTTGTCTGACAGTGGCTCTATGTCTAAGGGTAATTAGGTCAAGCATTTTTGAAACTTGCGGTGGGGTTATAGTTTGTAACATTTGTTTAAGGGTTTATATCTATTCAGTCAAGGCTTGAAATTGTTCCATGGCTGATCTCATCTGTGGTTGGGTAGGTCGAACGAAATGTTGGCTATGATGGGTTTCTGTTATAATCGAGACAGTCGTCTTTCCTTCCTCTAAGGTACTCTTCTTTGGTGGCATTGCTTTGTGCTCGGCTAATGAGTGGAAAAAGGCCTCTTACTTCGCATGCCAAATGCTTATGTCTTGCTTTGACCTCAAGGCATTTCTAGAAAGACAAAAAAAAAATGGCAATAAGAGGCGAAGGTAAGGTATGTTCCTTACATTTGCACTCCAACACACAAGTCAAACAAAATGAGGTCGAAAAGCAAGTAGAAAAGAAGAAACATGTCTAGGATCAACTTACTTTAGTAGTGCTTAGACTTTCATATTTATAAGAGAATAATGGGGACCATCAGAGAATAATAAAAATAGTGTCGAGCTGATGTGGCATTAAGCATGTCAGACCAAACTAACATGTTAAGTCAGCACAAATGACATAAATATCCCTGATTGTCTGTTGAAGGCTTCTAAAAGGAAAAAAGATCATTATGCCCTTTTGACCACCAAATGCCCTTAACAATAGGTTTCCAAATTTTAACAAAAATATTTGAACACAACTAGATTAAAAGCTCTAAATATGTACATACAGAAGATAGTAAAAACGAAACAGTATTATAAAATAATATCTTTAAGGGTGTGTTTGATAAGCTATTAAAATTTTTCAAATTAGTTAGAATTAAAAATTATCAAAATTTTATTTTTTAATGCGTTTGATAAGTTTTTTTAGAAACCACTTAATAAAATATTTTCAATTAAAAGGTATTGAAAGTGATAATTAATTTTTAGCTACTTAATGTATTAAATCAATTTTATTTAAGAAAAATATTTTGAATTACATTAATCTTATATTATTTCTTTTTAACTATTTATTCTTTCATTATTAATTTTTAAATTAAAAATAATTATAAAGTCATATCTTTTTATAAAAAAAATTAATAAAAATACTAAAATTTTAATTGTTAAAATACATTAAATAATTTTTATATTATAAAATCAGTATTTAAATTTTTCATAACTAAAAATTTAATATATTATGAGTTTCATATTTGTCATTCTATTTTTTTCTACAATTTCACCATCCTACTAAATTTTTGGGTGTAATTTTAGTCATTTATGGATGAAAATAAAATATTCCATCCAAGGGTTTTTTCTGTTATATCATGCTGACATATAAATATGTGTATATTTAATTTTTAAAACCAAAATAATATAAATATAAAAGTAAAATAAATTAATTTATGTCAAACTTCCCCACTGAGCTTTGCTTATCAAAGTCATATGCCTCTTTTGATCCTAAGGCTATCATCTCAAGCTGAGCCATCCCCGTTCTTTTGATTTTACAATAAAAAAATCAAATCAAATAGAATAATAGCCCGTTCAGGCTTTCACATTGCAAGAAAACACTGTAAACTGATAATTAATAAAGTAAGAAAGCAAAAGCATAAAATGCCAACAAGATATGAGCCACTTATCTGCCATTAACTTTTATTCCTTTACCCAAAAATCCCATGTTATATACTTCAGCAAAGATTATTTTTCAAATGCCAATATCTCATTTGCATGCTAAAGGCGGTAAATAAGAGAAATAAACAAAATAATATATATTTCAAAATTTTGCAATGTACCATTTTTTTTTTATTGGTTGACCTATTTGAAGTAGTAATAGTGGAAGGGTAGAGCTTAAAATGATACATTAACATTCGTAAATTATTTAGATTCCACTTAAATAAAATTCGAATTCAGTTCAGTTATTATTAAGTCAAATTCGAATAACTTGATTTATCGATCAAATCGAATCGAATTTAAACATTCTTATATCTAATTCGAATAATTCACAAATCTAATCGAATTTTTATATTTTAATATATCTTAATTATTTTAATTGATAAAATATCTCGAACTTGAAAGTTCAAACAAAAATAATCAAACTTTTATCAAATATAAGAATCGAGTTTATTTTTACATATTAATTGAGTCTAATTGAATTTGTTTAAGTAATTTGATTTTTATCTTGAGTCAAATTTAAGTTAAAAAAATAAATTTTGATTGAATTCAAGTTAAGTTTTAAATCTCGAATTTGAAATCAACTCGAACTTAAATTTAATATTATATCAATTTAAATTCAAACAATTACTCTCCCATGAAGGGGTAATAGTGGAGTGTGACTTAATTCGTTCATTTATGAAAGCTAATTTTAGAGATATTCTTTAATCCAAGAAAGTCACCCCACCAAATTAAAAGGAACGGTACTTGCCACAACGGTTACTACTTACAAAGGGGTTGCAGTCCCCAACACCCTGCAACTTTTAATAATTTGTTAAAATGCCTCAGTGATAAAAGAATTTATCTTTCTTTTTCAATAGTCGTATGGTAAAGTAGTTTTAGTTACCAAAGTCCAGATTTTGATAATTGTAAGTATAAAAAAATTGATCTCTCTTTTATTATTATTTTTTTTTACAATTGGTGCAATTTTTTATTTATGTTATGTTTGAATAGATATTAGTAAAAAATATATAAAAAAATAGATTTTTAAAGGAAAAAAAATATATGTATTCTTTATTTTAATAGTTAGAACTAATAAATGAAAGGAATTTTAATGTCTATTATTTGGTTAGGAATGAAAAGGAAAAAAAATGATTCATTATAATATAATTTTTTTTATTATAGTTTGAAATGTTTCATTTATCATGTGAATAATTTAGAAATTATTTGTTTTAAATAGAAAAGAAAAACTCCAATAAAAGAGATTAATTCTATTAATCTATAAAATAATGTGGTTTGAAACTATTTCTATAACAATTACATTTTTCAAAAGTAATTTCAATGAGAAAATTTTAAAAATCTAAAAATGTCATAATAAATAAAATTAATTATAATCTTGTATTAATATTTTCTTATAAATTTAACAAGTTTTTATAGGCATAATTTCTCCAATTTTATATATTTTTCACATGCATATTTCTTTTTTTCCCAAATTTAAGAAATAATAATAAAATGTAAAAATGATGTAAGACCCAACACTTATTAAAAATAACTGATATGATTAATTTTTTTCTTTATGGATAATGATAAGTTACCTAAGCCAACAATAACATAAAAGTTTATTTTCATATAAAATAAAGAAAATATGCTAAAGAAGAATAAAAGAATAAAAAAATATAAAAAATTGAAAACAGTAGTAAAAGAAGTTGATGAAAGCTACAAGAAAGCAAAGTAAGTAAAAGGCATGGGTTTAATTGATAAAAGAGTAAATATTAATACTTCTGGTCAAGTTAGTAATATATTTTTAAAAATTGAAGAAAATAATAAAAGGTCTAAATATTATTTTAATTTAAAAATTTTTACTTTTTTTTTTTACTTTTTCACCAATTTGAAATAATTAAAAAATTGAAGCTCTTGAAGAAAAGGGAGGGTAATCAACCTTTTTTCTTTCTTTTATTTTAATTTGAAATGAAAGCCAAATAAAAATTTTTATTGTATTTTCCTTACTTTCCTTTTCTTTTCCCTTACATCCCCCTGATTCAAACATAAGCTTAGTGATAATTTTTCCTCTTAATTAATTTGTCAAATTTTTTTTTTTTTTGGAATTGCCAACTCATTGACCACTAGGCTATTTTTTCTATTTTAAAACAGCTACACCAGTTTTTAACATTAAAGTTAACGTTAATTTTTTTCATCCATATATGATTAAGATTGCACCAAAATTTATAGTAAAATGATAAAATTGTTTAAAAAATATATGAAAAATATGACGCCTCCTATAAAATAAGATATTAAATTCTACTTTTTCAAGAAAAAACTTATTATTTTATGCCGATCGTATTAAAAAAAAACTCTTATCTAGTGGATTGGATCTTGGCATCCGTAAGCCAACCCCAGTTCATCCAACTTGAACATAACGTTTGCTGCATCAGTCAAGTTCCCACATTTCCCATCTCTGCTTGTCAAACAGACATTATCACAATTAGGGGTGTAAACGAGTCGAGTCGAGCCGAATAGTGAGAAGTTCGAGCTCGAGCTCGACTAACAACTCGGGGCTCGATACTCGATTCGAGCTCGATCGAGTGTTATTTTTCAAGTTCGAACTCGATTTGTGATCAAATTCGAGCTACTCGAGCTCGATTAATATATAAAAATAAGTTCGATTCGTATACTCGACAAGTGTTCGATTATTCATGCTCGAATTCGAACTCAAACTCGGACTCGAAATATTTTATTAATTAAAATAATAAAAATATATTTAAATATAAAAGCTTGATTAGGTTCGCGAGCTGCTCGAGTCAGATATAAAAATACTCGAATTCAGCTCGATCGATAAATCGAGCTACTCGAGCTCGAGCTCGCCTCGACAATAATCGAATCGAATTCACATTTTTTTCGAATCGAACCCGAGTAGCTTGCGAGTACTAATGTATCATTTACACCCTTCATCACAATTAAGCTTTAAGAAAGGTGGAGAGGCCTCCGCTGGGTAACACTGTCCCTTCTTCCCCGATTAACAACTCCTTCAAACTACTTATATCTTTAAGCAAGGATTGCCTTTGCTTAATATTTAAATATTTATAGAATTAAATTTCTATAAAAGAATACTATATTTTTAGTATAAAAGATACCGTAATCTAAGCATAAAAAAAATAATTATAAGTATTTGGATTTAAACTCTAATATTACTTAATATTATTTTTTAAAATGATTATATAAATTAATTTTTATAAATTAACGAAATTAAGTTTTGAATTAAAAAAAAGAAAACCCTATTTTGATAATAAAAATTTTAATCAACGTTCTTAGTTAAGGAAAAACACTAAAAAAAACCCAATATTTTGTTGACTGCTGGAGAAATCAAACGGGCCAAGTCACCCGTAACACAGCCCAATCTAGCACAAGCATAACCTGTCTATTCTAGGGCCTAATAACGATTTGAAAAACAGTAAGACCTTTCTTATAGATTAAAATTTAGCTTTTAAAGTAACCCATTTTCATTTTTTAGAAGAATGAAACTTTCAAAGAGAATCAACCTACAATCTTATTACCTAGTATTGAAATATAAGCAAAATTATCCAATAATCCTTTAAAATAATTCTCCCCTTTTTTATATAATTCTTCCTAAATTAAGAGGATATATAAACTAAATTTGAAAATTTTAAAATTGGCATGATATGAAAAAATATACAAAAACAATAAGATTCAAAATTATAGTAAAAGTCATATATAAGCTTGGTAAAAACAAAAAAATATTTCGTGTTTGGTGTATTAATATGAATTATGATATAACAATTTTGTTTATTTAATACACGTTTCACATGAAATAGATATAATTTTAAAAAATTAATATTTCATACACTGATAATTTGTCACTCTTATACGCTATCAATCAATAATAAAATGACATCTCATTTAATAAATAAAAATTAACCTTTAAATCTTAAAAAATTAATATTAATAAATTTATTTAAAGTTAATTAATTATTAAAATTTTATTCTTCCCTAATTTTTTTCCTCTTCCCTTTTCAATAATCTAAAACCCTCGTAGCCATTTCCAATCTTATTATTTCCACTGCTTCACTTACATTTCTGCCCATCTATCGATCTTGTTATAGGATTTAGAATGTAAAAATAGGTTATATCAGACATCGTAATGCCTATAACAAAAAAAAATTAAAAAAAAAAGTCTATTAATGGACAAATTTCGACTTTATTCTAGGTTTTAAGAAGGTCACATGCAGTGAGCAGCTTTTACTATTTCCAATACTTTTTGAATTTGCAACAATTTTGAGAAACTTTATTTTCTATTTTCCCTTTATTAGCCACACAATCATTAACAGCAGTAGTCAAGTCCATAGATAAGTACCTCTCAATGTTTTGAATGAGGGGAGAGTGTTTACAAGGTTTTTTTAAAGCCAAATCATCTGAATTTTATACTGGAAAATATTACGAGTACCTGTGTATTGCTACACTAGTGAAAGCAATTGCTCATGTTGATAAATTCTCAAAAAGCGACATTATTGTTTCACATAACCTATTTTTTACGTTGTAAATCCTATAACAAGATCGATAAATGGGATTAAAAATGAGAGTGAAGTAGTCGAAACATCAAGATTGAAAATGGATACGAGGGTCTTAGATCAGACTATTGTAAAGGGAGGGGATTAAAAATATAAGGGAAAGCAAAATTTTAATAATTAATTAATCTTAAATAAATTTATTAATAGTTATTTTTAAGTACTTAAAATTTTAATTTTTATTTATTAAATGAAGTGTCATCTTATTATTGATTGACAATGTATAAAAGTGATATACTAATAGTGTATCAAATATTAATTCTATAATAAAATACACAAATTGTTAGATTTAATGTAAGTCATCTTATTTGTGGTCATATCTTCTTAAAATGATATAATTAAATCAAACATAGGAAGTTTTTTTTTTTTTTTTTGTCCTCTATACAAACTACTGTGTTACTAGTACATTCGAAATTTTACAGTTATTCAATCATTTTAGCGACTCATGTCAAGTGGAAGTAATACAGAAGAAACCTATTTGCACATCTATTAACATCTATTTGCTACTAACAAACTTTCCTACTTGAAACTGCCCTGAAAAAACCACTTGAGAAAGGAATTTTAAGCAAATTAATTAAGCTGCAATTTTATATCTGCAGATCACCTTACACCTTAAAACCCTTGTCTGAACATAAAATCCAGGCATCACCATGATCTTAACCCGGCTCGGTCCATGTGATCTTTGCCTTTCCGTGAACATATCTTCCATGTAATGTGGATCAAAGGTTCTATTTTCTTCAACCCTTAAAATTCCCAATGGGTGATTGAATGAGAAAGCAAGCAAATGAAGCAACCATATGCATTTAGCTGCAACAAAGAAAGCTTGAAGCAGCTGTTCTGGCCATGGTCTAGTCCAATTCAGCGTTGAAATGATTAAACTCATCTTCTGATCACAGAACTTACTGAATTCTTCACTATAATATTTAGTCCCCTTCCTCAGCACTTCATTCCAGCTTAGATTTCTGAGTGCAACAAATGACGAAAATTGAGCTTGGCGATCTTGTTGAGGGTCTAAGAGCTTTGGCGATCCATTCTTCTGAAATACACAATTCTCAAAATCTTGGTAGAGTGATTGGTTTATAAATGCTTCCAAATGGTATAATACCGCCTTAGAGTACTTTGAATTCAATGAAAGTTTATATGGTTGAAGAACCAAATTCAAATTGTCCATTAAAGTATTGTCAGTCTCTTCAATCTGTCCAACAAGTGTCTTGCAGAATTGTTTCACCGACAATCTTGCTTCTGATACTATCTGCAAGAAACCCTCTACCATAACTTCCTCACTGACAGGCATCAGGTTTTCTCCATTCCCATCAATGGAGTTACCTCTCCTAGGAAAATTTCCAAGCTTTTCGTTGATTTGAGAATCCTTTGTTTGTGTTGATTGCCTTAAGACTTTCTTGAGCTCTTCACAATAGGTTTCTAAATACTCCAGCTTCTGCTTGAGCTCTCCTAATGAAGATCTCATCTCAGCAACTTCCATCAAGGCCGCGTCTCTATTCTCATTTGCCTCTATCAGCTCTCTCTTCAATGTTTCAATTGACAACATGCCGAAGTCCTTGAATATTTGTGAAACTTCCTCGGATTCTGTTGGGTTAGGCGAATTCTCGTTCTTCTGTTTCTTCTTTAACCGAGGGAATAACCATGAAATCACCCTTCGATTCTTGGGTTGTGATTGAACTGACGAGTGAGAATCTGTTAGTGGCACCAGGGTATTAGAATTCTCGATGTTCCTAATGACATTTTCGGATTCACTTGTTATAGCAGCAGGCTTGCATCTATTGCAAGAAGACACTGATTTGAAATCCCCCAAACTGTTTCTCCTACTTCTACTGGACTTGTAAAATTGTTTTGCTGGTGATGTTTGTTGGACAGTAATGTGGTTTGCACAAGAACCAGTAACAGATTTTTGATATTCAGCAGGACAAATATGGGATTCAAAGGCGGCCAAAGCCGGAGAGAATACTTTCCTCGAAGCTGAAATCTCCTTCTTATAATCTGATAAAACAGTTTCAGTGCCTTCTCCTGCTTCCAGTTCATATTCATCCCAACTTTCAGGTAAAGCTTGGTTGTTTGTATGGTATCCAGATAATGTTTCATTTTCATAACTCTGTCAAATATTCCCAAAAAGTTATTGAGGGTAACCATCGACAATGCACTGGAACTTAAAACTGGGCCATTAAAGCATTCCAACATAGAAGAGAGTATAAGGAAAATTCTATCAAAACAATGGCAACCTACATAATTCCTGTTTATATTTTCATAAATTCTAGAGGTACTAAAAATTTGAACTCTAGCAAAATCAGCTTTAAGTAATCAGGGAATAGAAATATAGCCAGGAATTTTGTAGGAGATAAAATTTGACAAAGGCACAAGTAATTAAGAAGAATATTGGGTCTAAAATCATTGTGTCCATTCCTGGACCTATTGTTTCATTGCTTTTGAGACCCGAGACCAGCAACTGGGCAAAACTTATCAAGCGAGATCAACAGGGAAAAAATCTCACTGATTATTTTTCACATAGAATTAGATAGCAACAAAAAAAGAACTTCATTTAACAAGAAATAAATGCACAATTCAAACAACCCATTAAAATTGATGAACAGAGAAGTGGAAAAAAGCATGGAAAAAGGAAGAGAAATGTTAACTTACAGGATTGAAAACAGGGTAATCTTGACCAGAGAGCTGAGAAACAGGGCGTGAAAAAGGAGAAGCAGAAGTTGGGTATCTAAGATTTGCAGGGCTGTTTCCTTGCATCAAAGCTGCATGTAAAGCTCTAAGCTCCACAGCCTTGGCAATGGCAGCGTGTATCTCTTGCCTGCTAACGTCATTGTTGCTGTTACTGTTATTATCACCGTGATGGTTTTGAAAGATTTGTGAGGCAGTAGCAGCAGCAGCCATGAACAGAGGATGAAACAGAGCAGCACATATACAGCCAAAGAATACAACAAAGGAAAACTGATGAAATTTTTTTCCTTTTTTCTTTTTTCTTTTCTCAACTAGAGAGAAACAACAAAAAAGAGGATTAGAAAGTGGGTAATTGACGTTTGAATTTGATTTGCAGAGTTGAAGATGATATCCAGCTTAGAATCTTGGACAACCAGAAACTAGAAAGAGAGAGATGAATGTAGGGTATCTCAAATCCAATGTGCTTTTGTCATTGTTCTCAATGAATAAATAGAATGACAGAATGTGAAGCAAAGGAAGAGATAGAGAGAGAGAAGAGGGAGTAGTAGTTTTTACTCAATATATAGCAACAATGGATGATATTTCAAGTTTACAAAAATGCCCATAATTGTATCAAAATAACCATAATAGAAATACCAGATTTTATGAGCGTGATTCGTTGTGTACTATACCACTACTTCACCAAATAGTTTTCATGTGGTAGCTTTGTCACACTACTGCCTTTTCTTTGTGTAGCTTTTAATGCTTCCTTTGTCTAATTATAGCAGTTGAATTAATCATGCTGGTGTGTTGCCTGCAAGGATGTGTTTGGGCCCACATTTGTCGTTGATTAGACGTTATTTAAAAGACTACAAGTTTTTTTTGTGAGTATTTCTTTTTTTTTGAAGAATATAGTTAAAGCATGTACGTTGATAATTAATTATGTATTATAAACAGTTTGTTTTTGTTAGAACTAGGACTGATAATTAGGCGGATCAAAATGGATACGATGGATGATTTCAGATTAAAAAATCTAAATTATTTCATTTTAAGATAATTTCAAATTTGATTTTTTTAAATTTAATATATCAATTATTTAAATTTAGATCATTTGAACAAGCTTTTTGATGAATTTGTGGGGCAGAAAAATGAGAGAAAAAGAAGGTAAACATAATTTATACAATTAGCACCCTAGACCCATCAGCAGCATCGCATCTCCTTCATCTCATGGCTTTCTCATTGATTGCTACTTACAAAGTTGAAATTAGTTGTTGCAATGGAAATCATTTGCCATTAAAATCTTTGATCTATCTCAACCTTCCTCAAAATTGCTTCTTTCTTTCTTTCTTTTTTTTTTTTTTTGTGATAAAAAAAAAAGTTGATCTACTTAGCTGTCCAAATGCATTTTTTGCTGAAGGGGTACAGGTGGGGGACAGAAATATCCAATTCCTTCCAAAGGCTCAGTTGTCTTTATCAGTTTTCTTTTTCTTTCCTTTTTTACTTTTAAGATAGTGAAATTTTGCCAGGAGAATGGCATAGTGGGGACCAAACATGGCCTTCTCTTATCTATTAAATTACAAAAAACTCTTCATGATTTTATATGTTAGAAGTTGAAACTTTTAAGTTACAGTGAATTATATAGTGTAATATTTGAATTTAAATTTTTTTTAATATGATATTTAAATTATAAATTTATTAATTGATATAATATATATTCATAATATTATTAGTTTTAAATAATAATACGTTATTAATAAATAATCTTCTAAATAATAAATTAATTGATAAATTTATAATTTAAATAACATATTAAAAATTTTTAAAATTTAATTATCACATTACATATTTCATTATAATTTAAGAATTATACGTTACATTATTCCAATGTAAAATTGCAAATCCCAATAGTAGAATACTTGTGGGGACTAAATGGAGAATTTCAAGAAATTAAGGGTATCTTTGAAGAAATAAAACTACTACTAATTTAGGGTTTTTTGTTTATTTGAAATGGAATTCCATGTTGGATTAAGGAAATGTTCCATACAGGGATTCGTTGTTTCCCACACCTACTTTTCTTGGAAAAATAATTACTTAAAATGAAATTAAACTTTTAAGCCAACCACCCTTCCATAAAGTAGGCTTGGTTTGTCAACCTCCACATGCAAAGAGCTTTCTACTCCTTTAATCAACAGCAATGCAGCCAATCATGCCTTAATTAAACCTTAAAAATTGAAAAGTGTTTTGTTGGAAACTTTTGTTGTTGATTTTAAGCACTCAAATCTTGTTTTCGAAGCTTTAACCGAGTAGTTGAGACATGTAAATAAAGTCTTCGGGACCTAACGATTAGCTTTAGTTAGTTTTGGCAATAATGAAGTCAAGAAATGTAGTTTATGAAATGCTGTTTACATGAGGATAAACAAATCGTATTATTGCGAAAATTAACAAGTCGTAACTTTCCATTTTATACCACTTCTCTTAGTTTAGATATTATATTTGAGCAATCCTTCAATCCAAACTTGTCCAGTTTTATTTAAAAATCAAACATTTTTTACATTACTTATTTTTCGTTAGTTAATTATAACTTTTTATACAAAACAAGTTGCAATCTAAAAATAACAAAACGAATTAAAGAAAATGATATTTGATTTTCAGATTTATTAAATGCCATCTCTTAATTAAAGGAGATAATATGAACTTAACGAATTAACCTCTAAATTTTAATCATAAATTTATATATATATATATATAATGAATTACAAAATGAAAGATAATTGATCGATTCTATATCATAAACTCATTTTTTTTCCATCTCACATTTGCCAAACCGAAACTTTCAAGATGAAACTTGAAATTCCAATCATCAAGATATAGACAAAGCAATGGTAGATCATATGATTCTTATCCTTGATTGAAGTCACCCACCTTTCCCATCATTATGCCTTTCAAAAAGAGCGATTGCAATTAAAGTGCATGAGAGATTAGAGAGAGGGTATTCTTAATAAAGTTTCAAATTAAATTCAGCCTCCTTATATCAGCATCACAATCAAACAAGTACTTCTTCCTTGTACTTGATGAGAAGATTCTTCATAAAGCCAAATAGGTCTCACCAAATTGATATAAAGAGATAACATCTGCTTTTGCCTATTCAATAGATAACCAACACAACGGCCAATCATACCTGCTTAATAGGATGATTTATTCAAGCATACACATGATAACAATCACTTTTATTTCTTTCTTTCCACGGCGTAACTCTCAAGTTATAGTTTGCATTATTTTCAAGAATACAACAACCTCGCCATACATTAGGATTTTATGCTCTATAAAGCATATTTATTTTATTGATTTGGAAACAAAATTAAGAGAATAAAAGATAAGATAAATAATGTTTTAAAAGCAAATAGGTAAACAAAATAAGTGATTTTGAATTTGAAATAGATTTTATTTTACACTTAGACTCTTTTGATACATTGCTTCTAGACTTTTGGGAATTTGATACTCTTTTGTACATTGCTTCTAGACTTTTTGGGAATTTGATTTTTGTATTAAAAGAAACTTTCTTTTGGAGTTTAATTTGGATATTATTCAAAGAGAAAATCAAGAGGCCAGAGGATACAAACTGAAAAATCAGAAAATTAAAAAAATTCCAAAAAACAAACTTGAAAAGAAAAGAAAGAAAATAAAACTCTTTTAGGTTCGAATTTCACATCTTTAAGAACTATTACCTTTTAGAATGATCTAATAATCTAAGTTTTGCGCATTTGATCTTTTTTACATAAGAAAGGATTTGGAAAAAGAAAAATGAACCCACATCCCTTTGTGCAAATTGAGAGCAGGATGTGGATATTGTGCACACTCGAAGATAAAATCTCAAAAAAAGGTAATCTCATTAATTTCTTTTTTTAAGTTACAATTATAATCAAATATTACATCCATATAATTAATTGAATACACTACAAAACAATGAAATTTTAATCTTTTTTCTAGCGGCGTTTTTCAACAAGCGTCATTATTTGATGTGTTAATATAAAGTTAGCAGCATTTATTATATAAACGTCATTAGAAAAGAAAATATTGCCACGTTTAGAGTTCAAAATGCTACTAACTTTAAATTTTAGTAGCATTTATGTAATAAAATACCATTAAATAATTATTTGAATTTATTTTTTTAAATATAATTTTGTAAAATTTATCTTCATAAAACACAATAAATATGAAACACATCATTTTTACTTTTAGCAACGTTTTATTAAAAAATACCATAAATAAAGAGCATTTAGTGGTAATTCCCTTAACAAACGCTACTATATTTCATACTTTAGTGGCATTTATTATTATAAATGCCACAAAGTTTTCCCCAAATTAAATATGGCCTCCACTTTTCCTCTTCTCCTTCTTCCCTAAATTAAATATATTTTGTGTTTCCCCTTTCTTCTTTTGCATAAGCTCCTTGTTGCTCCTTCTCACTTTTGTGTCTTTTTTCCCTCTCTATGTGTTCGCATAACATGCAAGATTCAAGGTCAATTCCCTTTTAACACTTCCTTTTGTTTGTTTGTTTGTTGGTTTTTAGTTAAAAAAAAATCACTAAGAAAGTTATAATGCTAATAATTTCAAATCTCTTTGCTTTTTCATCTTTTTTTTTTCCTTTTTCTCGAGAAACAAATAGGGTAGTGGTTGAGTTGGAGGTTAAGGCTGTTGGATCTAGCAAAAAAGGTGTAAAATGGGACATGGTATTTGGTGGGTTTTTGTTAAAACATTGAAAAGTTAGCTTTTTTTATTGAATGGATAGTTTCTTTTCTTTTCTTTTTTGTTTGTTCACTAAAAATACTGAGGAAAATGATGCGGGAGAAATATTTTATCCTAATTTTGATTTATAAATGTTGGTTAAAGTAAGTTGAATGATAGTAATATCAAAATTGGATGGAAAGTGGTCTTTAAGTTTCTATTTCTTATTTCTTTTAGCCCTTAAGAAGTTGTGGGTTTTGGATAGTAGTTTGATCTTTGTTAATTAGATATATGAGATGTGTTCCTTGGAAATACTTAAACTTGAATTTGATAGTGATAGTTTATAAGAAAGTTCAAGATTGGAAATGAATTTGCTGATTTGAGTTTTCTAATTGATGGGAGATTTATTTGTGTATATAAAATTCTTTATGCATGTTTGTTTTGTATAAATAATTGACTCAACAGTTAACTGGCTTAGTTTGGCACTTGAATTAGAAAGCTATCTCTTGGTCTGGCTTGGTTGGTCTTAGATATATCATCTAGTTTGCTTTGTAAAGAATTTTAGTAGTTTGTATAGCCTTATGATAAAGGTATTTGGCCTCTAAGAAGCTTGTCAAATGGAAGAAAATGGTAAATGGCCAATGCTTGATCAATACCCAAGATTCACTTGCAATTATGCTAACTAATCTATGAATTTGAATTATCCAAGTTCTAGTTAGACATATTATTATATGTTTGTTATAGGTCTAAACAATATCAGTGCTAGCTTTGATTAATTAGGAGCACAGTAAAGATGTGGTTGATTAAAAAAAAAAAAATTAGTAACTAGATAGAAAAGTTACTATATACATGCCAAAAGTTTTGGGAAATAGTGTAATAAGTTTTCAATATGTATCTAAAATGAAAGAATTTAGACTTTTTTTGGACAGTTTTGATGTGGGGATGAGAGAGTGTTGGGTATGAGTGTTTTTGGTATCCCCATAGCTCCACCACTCTTTTTAACTAATGTTAAGCTTGCCTCTATTAGCATGGCCTATTAGTCTTAATCCTTAAACATTTATTCCATAATACCTTATGAGGTTGAGGCTACAAAAATAGTACCTAGCTAAGCATTGACTACAACTATCTAGATCTTTCTAGTTATTTATGTGCTTTTAGGATGAAACAAAATGACAAGCAAAATATGTTTTTTTAATGCTTTTAATGAAATTATATCAATTGTGCTAGTAAGGTTACATTTATTGTATGCCAACTGTTACTTCCAATGTTTAACTAAGTAATTTGACCATTTTATTTTATGTTTTACCAGTGCCTATAGTGATGCACTGTCAATCATCTACACTAGGACCGATATTTTATTGCTTCTACAATCAATACCCTTGACAAAATACTTTTAGCTCTATGTAGCTTATTGTGTTATAGCAAAAGATTTTGTGGGAAAGCAAATCTCTATTACATTTTTGGAATAGATAAAAGCATACTTCAAGAAAAGATATAAGGGTGAAAAAGTAAATACAATTATTGCTAATAGTCTTAATAAGCAGTTTAGGTATATTCATCAATGCTATTGATAAATGGGTGATCTTTTAGTTCTTTTTTCCTTTTTCTTAGTTTACATAAATATTTTCTATTCAAACAAAACAATGTAATTTACATGCGAATTATGAAAAAGCACGTAAAATATATTATTGAACATGCTAAAGAAATTGAAAAGCTATTAAAGGTAAAGGCATAAGTTTCATAAGTTAAAAGTATATTATTGGAGAATATTGACAAGGTAAGTGTGCATTGGCATTCTTTTCCTTTTGTGGTTTTCTAGAATTGCTTGTAATGGTGCTATGGTTAATTATTGAGAATCCACGCTATTGGTTCCTCTCTCTTTTACCTTTCCCACTCTTTTTTGTGTTTTGCATGCTCATGCACTTGCATAAGTATAATTCGAATACCAAAAATTCTAAATAGAATGGAGGTGTTCGTGTCAAAAAGGTGCTTTCCTTTTATGTGCAATGGGACATTACTTTAGACATAGATATTCAAGGTTACCATAGGTTGATAATAGTTATGGGTATGTTAGGAGACCATGAATCACATAAACAAATTACAAAAGTATAATGTGATTAGGTTTAAAGTAATAATGATGATTATTTGGGATAAAAGATAAGTTATAAATAAAAAAGTGCCAAACACAACTCTTAAACTACAATTTAATGCCATTAATACATCTAAAGGCTTTGTGAAGGTTACCTATAATATGATGAGTAATACTTGAAATCTATATTGACCATAAATGGCACTATAATACTATATATGTTTTTCATTAAACTTTAACAAGCATTCATACATCCGATTTATTTCTCTTGACCTAGCATACATATGCTTGATTTTATTTCTAATTGAAGGTTATTGAGAGAAGAGCTTATCTACATCAACACCTTTGGGTTGGAACTATTTTTAGGATGCTCACAGGTGGCAACATGAGTTTGAAACAAAACAAGTAGCTTTTCAAGTTTTCTTTTTTTTTTTTTTTGTGAAAGCTTTTGCTTAACATTTTTTTTAGCTGTTCTTTCATATTCTAAGGTAGGCTACTACTTTTTTTTTGGTTAGTCGATGTTCAAAGTAATGTAATATATTACTTTAGAAATTTTTAGCTATGACATTAGAATGAGTGTTACAAAAAATCTTTGTATATCTAATCTATGATAATACTTTTACTATGTCTAAATTTATCTCAGTAGTTTATTAGCTATTATATGACTTTGGTTAGATTTTTGGACCAATGTACCTTTGCTCAATTTTGTTGAAAAAAAAAGGTGATATTGATATAGTTCTCAAATGCTAGCAAGATCCTTACATGCCTACTTTATAGAGTTAGAATTTAGTGGAAGTGTCCACCCTTTATCCCATTTTAAAAGGAAAAAAAAAAAAGAAAGAAAAAGGAAGCCTGCCTTGAATTGAAATATGTTTCTCGGATGCTAGTGAGATTCTAATATACCTACTCTATAAAGTTAGAATTTAGTGAAAATAATAATGGTATAGCCTTTATCCCATTTTAAAAGGAAAAAAACAAAAACAAAAAGTGGAAAACCCTGAAGTAAAACTTATGTTAATATATTTTTATTAAACAAATGTGGTTTTACTAGAACATGCACAATCAAGTGAAAAGAGCTATAAAACTTCTTTCTTTGTTTTGTACTTTTTAACAAAGTATTATGGTTGTCATATTCTTGTCATTCTGTATTTAATTGAGCAACTTTTTATTGGCTATCTAGCATCCAAATGTCTTCAAACAATTGTATCTTTTTTGAGCCTTTAGAGTTATTGAGCATGCTAGTGACGATGGTGAAAAAAATCCTTCATCAAATAGTAATGCACCAAGTTAAGAAGTCATCAATTTCATATATTTTAAATTTATGGTTAATGTCCTGAAACAATTTGAATGTTATTAGATTAAACTTTCTGTTACATACATACTGGAACAAATTATGTATTTAAATATTTATAATATTCAGTTTTATAAATTTAAATTTGTTTATGAATGTTATAAGATTAAAACTTTGTGTTACATGCATATTAGAACAAATTATGTATATAAATATTTATAATGTTCATTTTATAAATTTTATTTTTATTTTTTTAAATATTTTTATTTAATTATAGTAGTAAATATTGAAAGAAATATAAAAAAAAAGTAAATTTACTAACCTAGTGACATTTCTAAATACAAATGCTTTTAAATCACAAAAATTAATGACATTTATGTCCAAACACCCCTAATTTTTGTAATTTAGCAACGATTATGTTCAAAAATATCGGTAAATTTAGTAATTTTTTAGATACAAATGCCGCTAATTTTTGTAATTTAGCAGTTTTTTTCTTAAAATGTCGTTATTTTTTCTGACGTAGATTTAGTTTACGCTCTTAGCAACATTTTTTTACAAAACGTCAATAATCGTTTAGCAGTGTTTATAAACACCGCTAAACATGAAAAAAAAAAAACATTGCTAAAGTCCAATTTCCCTATAGTGATAATTACCTATTGTATCATACTCATGTTACAAGCATAAAATAATCAACTAACAAATTAGAATATAATTAGACTATTAAACCCATTCACAATGAGACTTGAACCTAAAATCCTAAAATTTTATGGCCTTCTCTTTACCACTAAGCCAAGGCTTTATTGGAAATTTCTTTATTGTTATGCAAGTGATATTATTTAGTTTGATGTTTTCACAATTTTATGTATTAATTTGTTTAAATTAAATTTTAAAGTGGATACTATCACAAGCCTACACAATTTTCAAGTTAAATATACTCCTATCAGATAATATCATAACCAAACTTTTAATTAATATAAAATATTCAACTTAATGTATTATGCATGTTTTAGATGAGTGACATTAGGGTTCTATGTTATATCTTCTTTTGTTGAATGATGTTGGCTTATTAATTTTATGGTGGTTTACAAATATTTTTTTAATTCTGGTTAGCCTCGATTTGTGATAAAGATTTGCCTATATTTTTTTTTTGGTTTGTAACAAGAGGGATGGTCAATCATCATTATGTTTCCTTTTTATTTTTGCTTTCTTTAATTTCATAAAATTTTTGCGAACTCTTGGGAAAAGTGATATAGAAATTTTCTTGTAAAAATTGAAATATTAGTGCATCAATATTGTCATAAACGTATAAGTCTGTTAACTTGGCCTTTAAATATAAATCTAGAAATCACCACTTATTTTTTTATTTCACCACCACCAACCCTCAATATTCAAAATTGACCTTAAACTCTTCCTCTTTTTCCCATTGTTGCTTTTCAAACACCAAACCTTAAAACCATTAAAAACCTTTCACCAAATAAACACACTATCAATAATTTTTTTACTGTTTTTTATTGCTCATGTATTTTTTGATGTCTTTCATTGTGTGTTGACCAATGTTTATACTTATGGAACTGTTGTTGATCCTTTGCTTTTACCCTATGTTCCCTTTGTATTATGTGTGGTGAATTAGGCATATCACTTTATAGATATGTATCTAAAATTATTTGTTCTAGATTTTTGTTAGGTATTTGGTGGGTTTAGAAAATTGGGTATAATAATGAAAAGTTTATTGGTTGAAATTTTTCTGTCTGTATAGGTTTTTGAAAATTTTTAAATCTCAATATGACTTTTAACTATGCTTCATCGTCTACCCCTTAAGGTATTTTTTGGTATCATTTTCAAAATTACCATCATAATGTAATCATTAAGGTAATCTTATTGCCAAGGTAATCTTAGCATTCATGATTTAAAATCATTTTGTTTGGTTAATAATCAATAATTTATAAAAATTAAATATCACTGTATTTGATATTACGAAAAATAAAAAATTATTTTATTTAAAAGTATGAAAATAACCATGCATGTTATAATAGTTACACAAGTTAATGATTTTAATGTTGTTTAAAAATAATAATTTGGAAAATACAATAATATTTGTTCATTTTATAAAAAAAGTATGATTAAATTCTTAAACTAATAAATAAATTTATTAATTAGGTAAACCAATTTTTAAAATAAAAATTATGTAAAAAATTTTTGAATTAGAAAATAAAAATAATCTATTAAAACCATAAGAAAAAAACAAAAAGATTATATTATATATAAAATATTTAAAAATTAAAAAAAAATTACAAAAATTATTTTTGAAGTTTTTACATAAAGTAATTTGAAAATATAAAAAATTATAATATAAAATAATTATAATTTTAAAAAGAAAGAAGTTTTTAATTCACATATTAAATAGGTAATATCAACTATTAAAATTTTACATATCACTTCATCTTGATGATAAAAGTTTCCCACCCTTTTAATAGGAATTAGATCACCATCTAAAATAGTGATTTGATCACTCTTGATGATCCAAGATCATTGCCATGTAAGATCATCAAGTACCAAACATGGTGATCTAATCATCATGTGTAAATCACTAAAGTTTTTGGAGTGTTCACCTCATACCAAACACTACATGATTATTTATTGTGTTAGTTATTAAATAGGCAATTAGTTTCAATGGAGATAGAACTCCAAATCATACAAAGTTTAGATTGTGGTAATATTCTAGACCAAAACAAAGTTTTAGTTTAGAGGAACTTGCTTTGATAAACCCTCTCCAAGCTTTTAATGCTCTTATTTATCATGATCTCATCAATTTTCATTTTTGTATTGTTTTATTTTCAACAATAAAAATAAAATAATAAAAAATGGACCTTTGATTCAAGTTTCAATCCCAACTAAGCTTAAAACCAAAATGGCCAGACAACGAACTCAATTAAAGCTCAGATTTTATTAATGCATCAAAACAACTTTAGAATTTAAACAACTTCAAACAAAATTGGATGTCTACAAATATCATGACTTATGTCTTTGTCAAAGAAATGTCAATGATTGCACCGAGGAGAAGTCAATGGGAATATTTCCTTTTTCTTATCAAAATACAAGTGTAGATACAAGTTTAGACATTTTTTAAAGGTAAATCTCACATTCATCTCATGTGGTATACGTGTTTCCCATATTCACGCCTTGAAAAATTTTTTTGACTAATAATCCTATGGTTGACATTACAACTCAATGGGAATGTTGCTTATGGAATGCAATTACATTGCTTTGTTTCAATATATTATTTCATTTTTTATAGAAATGCTTTAACATATTTGCTAAGTATAAGAAGGTTGTATTGCAATTTGTTAGTTTGAAATTTAAACACTTTAAAGAGAAATTAACTTAAAAATATATATTATCTAATGTTGATAACTTTGAACTTTTAGCTTATCTCCCAACCGAAATAATTTGTGATGCAGAATGGATAAAATTTATTTCAGCTTGGTTACCAAATGAATTTAGTGTATATATAGCATTTTTTTTATAGAAAATTATTGAAGAGCAATTGTTATTGAAATTGTTAGTTTCATGAGTTCTTAATATATAGTAATTCTTTTCTTATTTTTTTGTAAAAAATAAATGAAGTCCAATAGAAAATAAAGGCCAAAAATAAGTATAACGATAGAGCATAAAAAAGGGTTATGCAAATGTTAAGATTAATTTGTAAGTTTTTTCTATTGTGTATTATACACTTGGCTCAATTTATTTGAACTTCATCTATATTACAAAGAAAACTTATATTTTTATATGGTTGTAAGAAACATCCAGCTCAAGCACTAAATTTCAATATGATTTGTTTGAAAAAAAAAGTATATACATAAAAAACTTGAGAGTATTTTGATATAGCAACTGAAGAAATGATAAAGAGGATAGTAAGTTCATATATTTCTCATTTGATACTTCATCATTGTCCAGATTTATATATTATATTGATTTACGTAAGTGTTTTATGTTTTAAAATAACTTAGCTATGAGAAACACATCTGGTGAAATTAAAATTGATGATAGCTTTAATGTGCTAATCTTAACTCTTAGTACTAAAGATAGACATGGTTGTATTAGGGTATTAGGAGCTTTGTTTGTCCAATAATTTAATTCGAAATAAAACCTAAACCCCGAATATTAAAGATTGCTAAATTGATGGTTATAATAGCTTAGTAAAATTTATGCATTGTTGAATTACAGGCACAATTGACAACTATGGCAACTAACATAATGAGTCAGTCAAGCCCTGAAAATATAGGAAATGTGTATGTAGATAAAATGAATAAAGCTTTTGACCCATCATCTTCTTTAGTACTACATGTTCTAACTTAATTAATTAGGTTTTAGTGCCCTTGTGATTTGATTTTATATAAATATACATGAATTTTGTATGTAACAAGTTTTAGAGATTGAGAATAGTCAAGCTCCACCTTTCAATAGTATGCATAAGCATCTTCATTATGCAAAATATTAATTAGTAGGTGGAGGACTAATTAACATTAGTAATCAAAAAATGATTATTTTATTATCCAATAGATTAATGGATTGGGTAAGTGAAAATAATAAGATTTTGTTCAATAAAGAAAATATCAATTACAGAAATCATGGTGTACATAAGGTTAACTTATATATTCATTAAAATATAAATAATATATTCATTCATATATAGTATAAATCCATTTATATTTCATTTTAGCCTTCTTTACAAGTGTGTGAATGAGAGATAAATGATTATTGCTTACAACTCCTTAACTTAAATTGTATATCTAGTAGCACGGGCTTTATATATAATTGTTTTGTTGCTTTAGCATTTATAATAGAAAGAGAATTTCAATATTTTCTTGTGCCTTATAATTCTATGTATATTTTCAGATATACTCTAATCATTACGTTACTTTACATTATTTTATACAGATTTGAAAATAGTTATAAGCCTTAAATTTTAACATTGTAATTCATATTTAATTTATTCAGAAGTCATTAGCAATTAGTTGTAATTGACACTATAAAGCATATGGTTTACTCTTTCAAATTAGGAAAGGGTAACTCTAAACTATCACAAAAACTCAAAAATATAATAAAGAAGTACTTACCTTTTGTTATATGAAATTAGTTTTATAATATTTATGGTTTATTTATAAGTATAAATGTATGGGTATTTAGTTGTTGCTTTAATGAATTTACTATTCATAAAAATAAAATAAAATAATGTGGATTGCATTCATAGTATATTTGTTTATTTTATCAATTGTTAACACCAATGTGAAAAGCATTTGACAATTCAATAATTGTTTATAATTCCTCGTCAATTAAGAACTTAAAAATGTGAGTATTATGTTCTCCATCTCATGAAGAAGATAATAGATAACAATATTTTAAGTACAACAAATAAGGTTCATTATTATTTTATAATTACAAATATGTTGTTAGTATATGGATAATTATGAATTGCAATTGGTTTCATTTTTTTGCTTAATTAATTATTTTTAGTGAGTTAGAAAAGAATATTTCATAGATAAGAAAATTGATGAAGTGTAGCATGAATGGTGTAACTATATATCCAAATTTATACAATAAGAATAAAGAGTCTGCATTATGTTATATAATGTCCCTTCTATATTGACATAAATTCAACATATAATATTTATATAAGTCTAAATTTTTCCCTTGATTTCATATGGATCATGTGTTATCATCTAAATTGTGTAAATCGAATAGTTAAGAGCATGAGAATAATGATTTGTTAAGAAGTTAGTTGTTAATGCATGTAGGGACAAAATATATTGTTAAACTTAACAAAACGGATGTTTTGTACAAATATGAAATATAACTTGACAAAAATGATATTTCATCAAGCTAAATGCAATATTTGTTTAATTTAGCTTGATAAAGATAACATTTTTCGTTAAAAAATACAATTTTTGTCAAATTTCATCAAGTTAATGCATGTAGGGACAAAATATATTGTTAAACTTAACAAAGTGGACGTTTTGTACAAATTATGAAATATAACTTGACAAAAAATGATATTTTCAGCAAGCTAAATGCAATATTTGTCTATTTTAGCTTGATAAAGATGATATTTTTTGTTAAAAAATACAATCTTTGTTAAATTACATTAAATTTAAAATTAAACTTTGTTAAATTTTATGTTAACTTAAAAAAGATGATGTTTTTATGTTAAAATACAATCTTTGTCAAATTAAACTTTATCAAAATTTATGTTAACTTGATAAAGATAACACTTTTATGTTAAAAAATGTAGTCTTTATGATTTTATCATATTTAAAATTTTAATCATCAAGTTTTATGTTAACTTGACATAGCTGATGTTTTTATGTTAAAAAAACATAATATTTGTCAAGTTGGACTTTGTCAAAATTTATGTTAACTTGATAAAGTTGATGTTTTTATGTTAAAAAATATAATATTTGTCAAGTTGAACTTTATCAAAATTTATGTTAACTAGACAAAAATGACATTTTTATTAAGTTAAATGCAATATTTGTCTAATTTAACTTGACAAAGATGATTTTATTTTAAAAATACAAAGTTTGTCAATATGCTTTCAAATTTAAAATTTTAATTATGTTAACCATAACACTTTTATCTTAAAAATTCAGTATTTGTCTAATACTTTCTTAAATTGAAATAAATAATTATATAAATTAAAAAAATAATTATAACATTTAATATATAATCTTTTAGTTAAAAGGCTATTAGATACAATGTCGTCAACATTATATATATTCTTCAATCATTTAAAACATAAATCTTTGTACTATATGAAATTCTAAAATTTAATCTCTATTTTAATTCACAAAAAATTAATCCCTCAATTATTTCAATTTAACAATCTCAGTCCTATTGTAAACAATGTCAATTTATCATCGTTAAAATCGATAACATAGATTTTGACTTGCTAATATATATGTTGACCAGATTTGTGTGGCTAGTTAAAAAATTTAATGCCACATGACCAAAAAAAATTTATTTTGATTTAATAATTTTAGTTCAATTATTAATTCCATTTAAATTTTTTTGTTAAAAATGTTGATGTAGCATTTGATATGATGATATGTCCATAAACTTTTCTGATATGGCATTTTGATTGGTGTATATTTGAATGGCATGTTGCATGGCTTGACTTTTAATCCACATCAGATTTAAACTTTTTTATTTTTTTACAAAAATCTTATGATAACTAAATTAAAAGAAGTTATTGCTAAAGAATAAACAAACCCAGATTCTGACATTATACAAACCTGATTTCGATAACGCCATCATACTAGCCATTGTCATTGATATCAATCATCATGTACTAACGTTGAATGTCTCTAAAATTTACTTGAAAACTCTCTTTAATTTCCTTTACGATTCATTGACTTAGATTTCTCCCTTTTTTTCCACGAAAAACCAAAAAAAATTAAATCCTAAAAACCTTAGATCAACTATTATCACCACCTGCAATGGTCACCAAACTTTCTTCAAATCTTTCCTTCACCCTCTAATTGGTTTTTCACGTTAGGATTTGAAAAATAATTTCTAAAACCTCTTAAATCCAAAACCTTTCAAAGTTCTAACTTTTATCAACTTTCACCAAACTTTTTCCAAACTTGGTAGCTAAATACACAACTAAAAATAAATCTAACCATAATTTTCACTTAGCCATAATATATACAAAATAAGAAAAACATACACAATATAGCTAGGATCAAATCTTTAGATACAACAATGGATAATCCTGTGATTGTTAGGTATCTGATTACGATTTGGATGATATGACTTTGGACATGAGATCTAGTTTAAAACTCATTTGGATTTTGAACCAAATAAAAAAAAGTGAGAGAGATTTAAAAGTGATATTAGGTTTTACTGAGAATTTAGAGGAAAAAGGTTAGAGTTAGTTTAGATGAGAATTAAGAGTTTGGAAAAGTGATGCCTAGCTATGTCTTTATAAAAGAATAGATGAGACATGGGAAATAACCTATTGTTCAATTTGAGTTCATTAATTAGAAGAAGAATGGGTTTTTTTTTTTCTTATGTTGGAGTTGCAAAATAGTTTGATAAGACAATGAGAGCAAAGAGATTGCATTTGAGTTTCAATTTGAATGTTTGATTTCATTTGTTTCTAATTTCAAACTAATTTTATTTTATTTTTAGTTAATCATATTTATAAAAAATAAAATTAAATGATTTATGTTTATGAAAAAAATTTAAAATATGATGTGCCATTGATTTTAATTTGATGTGGCAATAAATTAAATGATTTAGGTTTAAGAAAAAAGAAATAAAATATCAAAATATGATATGCCATTGATTTTAGTTTGATGTGGCATTTTTTTATCCACATCATCCTTAAAAACAACCTCAACAAATCAATATGTTATGTCAGTCAAGTCAACATACACATCAATAAGTCAACTGTAACATAATCAATTTTAACAATGAAAATTTGACATTTATGATTGGACTGAAATTATAAAATCAAAATAGGAAGGACTAAATTTGTATAAATTATAGTAGAATGACTAAATTTTAAATTTTTGTATAGTACAAGAATCTCCAACATAATTTGACTAAAATTTTAATTATGTTAACTGCGACCTTTTTGTCTTAATAAACCCAATATTTATCTAATACTTTTTTAAATTGAAATAAGTAATTATATAAATTTTAAAAAATAATTATAACATTCCAACATATAATCTTTTAGTTAAAGACTATAAGATACAATATCGTCCATATTATATATATTCTTCAATATTACAAATAAAATACAATGTTCATCATTTAAAATAGCTACATCTGTCCTAAAAGAGGAAAAGTAAATGATGGTCGATAAGCATTATATTGATCCAATGCTTTCATATGTAATCTTTTTTAAATTCATTTAATAAAGTAAAAAAGAAATCAACACTAAATGTATCCTTCAAGATATATTTTTTAGCAGATAGTATTTCATATTAGGAAAATTCATTTAGTTGCATGATTTCATTAAAAAATGACATCTACCTATCACTTCCCTTAGCTTTTTTCTTGAAAAATGACAAAATGCCCTTAATTCTTTATGCTACCTCACAATATGCAACCCCAATATTACCTGTTTTCTTTATTAACTTAGCTAAGCTATTAAAGCACCTAGAACTTTTTTGCCTGACAATGTTTTACTTATGGTAGGGATTGTGGCACAAACTGAACCTTTAATTTCATCATCATCTATTCCTTCCTCATCATGATCAATGTCAGGCTCATCTTCATTAAATCTAAAGTCAACATCATCATTATGAAATAATTCATAGTATCAACTATAGTTTTAACTTTAGCTTCAGTTGCTCTATCTAGATCAAATATCTTCATAAAATCATCAAAGTGAGAAATATTTATTCCTCTAACCTTTAGCATGGAGGTAAGTATACAAGAAGTTAAATTAAAGAGATTTAATTATATGTATAAAATATTTGATAAGAAATGAGTAATCAAAGTAAATTCTACTTGAATGTTAACTACTTATCCAAACCCACTAATAAAATACATCTTGTGGTGCAATTAAACATTTGTCATTATCATTCCAACCAAATTCACTTCTGATGGCTATCATATCACAAATATATTATATTGTCTCTTCAATAACTTGAAATTTGACTCAAAGTGTGGATTTGCCTCCTTTAGTTATTAGTAAAGAATTTTGGCCTCCAACATCTTTTTCAATTGTCCTAGATACTCTGAATGTTTCTTTTTTAGCTTTTCATCAAGGATCATCTACCAATACATGTAAGGTATTGGATAAGTGTGACATCCTCAACCTTTATCTATGTGTGATTACCAAAAGTTTATTTTCTTCTTGTATTTGTACTTTTTATGTTCACAACGGATGACGACATGTTGATATCTTAATAATCTTATTAGACATGATGCAATTAAATGTATATCACATCAAAAACCAATAAAGATAAACCAATAATTAGAAAGGAAAGAAAACCAATAGACACAGTAACAAAACAAATATTATTACAAACAATAGTTAAATACACCATATCATAAAAAGTATATTAAATAATAGAAGAAATACATCACATATTGAAAAAAATAAAACAAATATAGCAAACAAATAGTACACTTAACATATCGTACACTCAATAATGTCAGAATCAAATAAAAAAAATTAAACAAGTTATCCTTAACCATTAAATTGTAACTAAGTTGTAAACATTTCCTCTATCAGTTTGGCTTTAAACCCAATCTAGATATCACTTAGGTCAACATGCCTAATCAAAATTTAATGAGCATTACCTTTTACTTTGCTACTGTTCATTTCACCAACATCACTTTTAATAGGGTCAATTAACATTTCAAATCTAATTAAATTATGATAAAGGCAGTAAGCATAAATAATTCTACATTATATTTTAATTAGATAAAATGATTTCTCTTAAAATTACCTATTTAGCTTTCAATATACCCAAATATCTATCAATAGAATTTTTTGATTAAGGGTATTTGATATTAAAGTATTTCTAAAGTGTCGTAGGTTGGTGTCCTACCTTCTAATCATTCAAGTAATATCTTTAACCTCTATGAAGTGACCAAAAAGCCTTTTCATTTATGTATTTAGCATTATATAAATAGTAAAAACCCAATCCAGTGTCATAATGCATTAATGTACATTTTAAAAATGTGTTCCATAGCATAACTAAAACCAAAATATGAAAACTAATACCTTATAGGATCTTTAAACTATTTCTAAGTGTAATGGCATCCTTAAGCACTCTACCATCTACTGCAGAAACATTCCCATCTTCGGTATAACATAAATGAATTACATGTCTGATGTGCAAACACCAAAAACATTTATGGCAATTTCATTTTTCCTAGACTTATATTTAGGCCAGTCAATTAAGTTTACATTCACCCTTATATAAAATGGCACCCAAACAACTCTAAATCCAAAAACTCTAATTAATACATTCATACAGTATACAAAATTGAGATTTATTAATATTTATTCATAGAAAGTAATGACTAATGCATTACTTTAAACTACTTCCATCTATTATCTGTTGAATTCTCTGCTATCAGTTCTGATTTCTTAAACAACAAAAAATGCAATCTCAAAATAGATTTCAATATAGCATAAAATTGCCTACTAATTGTCTCTCCAAATTTGGTTACTTGATGTTTTATAACCTTTTTTTTTTTTTTATAATGGGCAATGATATAAAAGAAGCTAATAACAATTTCTACTAATGACATATTTCTAAATGCCTTTAATCCTTATTGTGTGTAAAAAACTTATATAATTTTGCAAAAGCTATCCTCTCCATTCTACAATTATCGATACTTTGTATATCATTCTTAAAGATCATTTTGTTTAAGTTCAATGATCTAATCTAATGTCATTAAGAGTTTCATCAACATAAAAGATTGTCTTTTTTCAAGTTTCTTAACAACTAACATCATAGTAACAATAAGTAATAATTGAAACATACTTTTCATCTAGTTCATTTATAAAATAAGTACTGCTACCAATTTTATCTTTTTTTTCTAATTGATAAACAAGCCATAATTTTTTATAAGAAAAATTTTTGTTAATGTAGAAATTATGTGTTGAAAATAATAATGTACATTTGTTAGATCAAAATCTAAGCCACATACAACAAATAAACAATAATAAAAAAGATTGTGTATATCAAAATTTATACCAAATCGAACAAATAACAAATAAAAAAGAACATATATGATAGATCAATAACTTTTAAATTAAATCTAACCCACATTTAGTAATATAGTAATAAGACATCTAAAGTGAACAAATAATACAAAAACTCAAAAATAAGCTAAACTAAACAAAATGAAGATAAAATCACAAAGCTGGAAGGTTATGTTGTGTGAAATAGAAAGGTTGGGATTTAAAGTTTAACTATAGCTCTAGGTTTGGCAAAACAGATAACTATACAATAATAAAATATGAGAATAATAAAAAATATGATCATTGCGAGGTGATAATTGAATAATTACTATGTTTTATCAATGATTACGTTTTCATAATAAGAAACATTGTTGATATAGAGATATATAATATTTATTTTGGTTTTAACTATGTTTTATATGTAAAAAATATTATCAGCTTCAAGTGATCAATTATTATGATTTATCAATGACTACATTTTGATAATAAGAAATGTAGTCATTAATATAAAGAAATATAAACAAATTTTTTGTTTTATTAATTACTACGTTTTTTAGTTATAAAACATAGTTAAAACCAAAATAAATTTTAGTTTATACTAAATCTACCGACAACAAGTACGTTTTTATGTTAAAAAAATTTATATTTTATCAATTGCTACATTTTCATACTAAGAAACATTGTTGATATTAAAATAGAAAATTTATTTTATTATTATTTTCTACAATCAACTACATTTCATATGTTAAAAACATAATATTTTCGAAACTATAAAAATTTAAAATTCTAATTTTGAAATAATCTATTATGTTTTCCTTTTAAAAATGTTGTTTTTATTATAATTAATTTTTTCATAACATATTATAACATATAACTATGTTTCTAATATAATAACATTGTATAAATAAAAAAAATTTATTTATTCAGATTTTTTTATAGAAGATAAACTATGTTTATAATTTAGAAATGTTGTTTTTCTAAAACTATATCAGTTGAAAATAAATATTTAAATTTATAAAAATTTAAATAACATAGTTATCATCAGGAATCCAATCGTGTGGCTAGAAATATAACTATACATGTCAAAATGCGTCTCGATTTATCATGCGATTATGTTAATTTTCAAGGGTAAAATAGATTGTAAAATTATTATTGAGTGCAGAAGTCAGATAAATTTTATATTCCATCAAGAATCTTAAAAAACCTAAGGGAGAGGTGAGTTTGTGATTTAGGGTTATCACCTTTCTTTTTTGACACTTTGAAAATCTCAAAAAAAAAAACCAGAAATTAGATTCTATGAACCAAACTAAGGAATCAAATTATAAAAAGTAAGATTTTAGCCAGTAATCTAACATTCTTCTGAACCAAATGCCAACTTAAGGTGAAGAAATAATTTTAAGGATTCTGCCAAATTGATAAAGAAATCTTAAAAGTTATTTTCAATATTTAAACATTAAATTTTAATAAAAGATCATTAAAACTAGGCCCTCAGGATAATTTGAAATTAGTTGGTTAGTCTTTCGGATGCGTGGATGGGGATATTATAACATTTTTCATATGTAACTGAATTCTCAAATTTAATTTTGAAATATAGACCAAAACGTATTTTTTTAGAAGTCTGAGTCAAGTTTAAGATATCTATAAAAAGATAATCCAATAGGTGACCAATTATAGTTAGATAAAAAATATTTATGACAACTTCTATATTTATATCTAGCGATAAATTTACGGACTTATACGTTATAACAAACATATATTTATATTTGTACATTTTTTATAGTAATAAAATGTTATTTAGGTATTTCATTATATTTTTGAATGTATACAAAAATTAAATAAATTTCCATTTAATCATATAATAAATATTTTTACGATATTTACAGATGATCATATATGATTTATATTTAAATACAAGTTATTTTATGATTAAATAAATGGGTTTATAGTCAATAAATAAAGGTTAAATGCCTAATTTAGGATTAAAAGTTTGGGTGGTTGCTTAATTATGGATTTCAACTTTAATGTAGTTTAATGTAGGATATAACGTTTTCTAATTTATTCAAATAAGGACTAAATTATGGCTGTGGTTTACACGCACCATTAAGTTTACTTTCCATTAATATTTTTCATTAATACCATTAATTCTAACGAAAAAAATAAAAATTGATCACAATAACAATTGATAATCAAAGGGAGGCAAGAAGCAAAATTAAACACAACAACTAGTCTCGAACAATCAAGCAAGAGAGGCTAGACAGTAGTAATTCACAATCAATGGCCATTGAAAAATTAGAAAAGTGGGCAAAGTTTTTGAATCTTTGAAGGGGTAAAAAAATACACAATAAATCTATTGTTCTGAGAAGTTTTTTGGGTTAAAAAATTTTTTTTATTAAGCAATCAACAAAGTAAATTCATCAACAAGATTAGCAATTAGCAACTAGCCTTAAATGAGTAATTGATCTAACAATGGGGTTTAAATACATAGAAGCAACCACAGCAACAAGATTCTAGAATTCATCAACAAGGATTTTTTTGGGTTTGATTCTTTTTGGAAATTTCTCAACAAGGGCTTTTTCTAGGTTCGATTCTTTTTGGGGTTTTTTTTTTTGTTTGATTCTTTTTAAGAATGTCTCATTAAGGGGTTTTTCTAGGTTTGATTCTTTTTAAAAAAATTTTAGCAAGGGGTTTTTTTGGGTTTTATTTTTTTTAGAAATTTTTGGGTTTTTAAACATGGTTAGAAAAAGGATGAGGTGTTGATCAATTGGCAACACAATGAACGGCGAATGGCGTTGGATTCTGACGGTGAGATTTCATGATTCTTGAACTTTTTATTTTTTGGGTTGTAGTTGGGTTCTGATTTGAGGATTTAAAAAGAAAAGAACACAGAAGAAGGGTTGAACCAAAAATTCTAGTTTCAGTTACGAAAAAACTATGCTGCTAGGGAAGGACGAAGATCAACAGTGGTCATTAGTGACAAGATCGATAAAAGAAGAGCTTGATTTTTGAGTGTTTGTTTTTCGATTACAAAGAATATGGAGAAGGCAGAGTTTACTTGAGAAAAGAAGTTGGAAAAGATAAAGTTTGTGACTATTTTTATTGTTTATTATATTGCAGAATAGTGATTCACGTTTTTTTTTTTTTGCGCGTGTAAGCCACAATCATAGCAGAAAGTCTTATTTGAACAAATTCAAAAACGTTACATCATATATTGAATTAAATTAAAGTTGAGATCCTTAATTGAAAATCACACAAACGTTAGATCCTTAATCGAACATTTAGCCATAAAAAAAGTTGGGCATTTTATTTAGCTTTATATCGGAGTAAAGTCATCGGTTCATTTATCTTGATCATATGTGAATTTACTAATATAGTGTGTTTACATTGAACTGGAACATAAATGAGATTTAATTAACTCTTAAATAAATGTCAAACATATTAAATCTCATAGGCATTAATTTTGCTTCAATTTTAATCACTAATTAATTATAATATCATTTTGTATATATTTATTCGTTTGAATTACTAATGGTGGGACTTAATTGCAAGTCAATAAACCTACTAATTTAGTGAAAATGTTTATAAATAGTGAAAGTTATGAATTAACGTTATGAAATTTGTATAATATATCTTTTGATCGGTTCTCGGTACTTAATCATTGAATCTCTAGCCAAAGTGTGCCAACAATAATTATGAATTATGTTTTGTATTAAGGTTCTGTTTATTTCATAGAGAATGACTTTTAAAAAATATTTTTTAGAAAATGTTTATATTTCCTAAATTAAAAGAGATTTTTTGTTATTTAGATGAGTTAATGAAAAATATTTTTCACTGTTTGGTTCTTTTTTTGAAAAATTATTTTTAAATAATATTAATATAACTATTAAAATATAAAAAATTATTTATTATTAAAATATATTGAAATTATTTATTATTAAAATTATTAATATTAAAAATAATTATATTTAATAATAATATTTAATATTAAAATATTATGTTAATATAAAAATACTTAAAATAAAACTATTTATTATTCTTTATATTATTTATTAATATATTATAATAATATTTATTAATATATTATATTAATAGTATATTATTTATTAATAATATTATTATAATATTTATTAAATAAATTAATATTATTTATTAATAGTATATTATTTATTCATATAATATTATTTATTTATTAATATAATTTTATTTATAAGTAAAATTATACTCAAAAGTATTAATAAATGGGTTTATTCATCGGTAGATTTTTTTTCAAAAAATATCTTTTTTTTTCAAATCTATAAGATAATTTTTAAAAAAATAATCTCATTTTTTATTGATTAATAAATTATTTTTTGTTGATCAATTAATTTTTTATCAAATAAATATCTAAAAATATAAAAATAATTTTTCGCGAAACAAATAGAGCCTAAGATTATTGAAATGATCATTATGAAAAATCAATAATGTCAAGGTATAAGGAATAATTAAACTGATTGGATAGTTGAGATATTAATTTAAGTACGATAAGTACAAAGGATTGCTAAGTAAAAATAATCAATGTGGCAACGGTACGGTATCAAACAATTATGATATCAATTGGGCTAATTAATTTTAGGACTCAATTATTGGAAGTCCAAAATACATTTACCCTAAGATCTCCGAGATAACCAGTTAAACTTAATTGCACGTGGTTAAATCTTAACGAGGTGAAAAATGAAATTGCCCAAATTGTAAAATCAAATGCCTAAAAAGCATTTAGAGCAAGTGGGATGTTGTTAGGGATTTATGCTTTACAAATCCTATTTCTTCCATTTGTTTTGGAAACAAAATCAGGAGAATAAAAGACAAGACAGATAATGTTTTAAAAGGAAATAGATAAAAAAAATAAGGGGTATTGATTTTGAAATTGATTTCATTCTATCTTTTAATAAATTAGTTTTAGACTTATTTTTGGAGTTTGGTCTTTGTATTAAAAGAGATTTTTTTTTTTTTTTTAGTTTGGTTTTGATATTATTAAAAGAGAAAATCAAGAGGGCAAAGGAGATAGATTGCGAAATCAATAACTTTTAAAAGAAAATTTCCGAAAATATGTAATTTTATTAATTCCTTTGTTAATATGCAAGTGATATTATTTAACCCAATATTTTCCACAATTGTATTTGTTTAAATTAAATTTTAAAATGGACACCATCACAAACCTACATAATTTTCAAGCTAAATACCGCAATAATGTATACATGTAAAGAAAAAAAAAATCAAACCCATTAAAATATCCCTAAATTTTTTTCCTTGTCAAATTTTCCTTATCATTAAAAAAATATTGTTCATCTCATTTATTAGATTAAGATTGCATTAACTGGCTCTAATTGGAAATAAGAATAATAATATTAATGTTTGTAAATAATACAAACTTTAAAGACAATAATTTTATGTGTCTTAATCATAATTATTTCAATCACTGTATTTTTGGACTCTTTCTCATTTCTCATTATATGTTAAGGTAATGTTTGGCACATAATACCATTAATAGGATAGGATGATAATAATTTTATATTATGTTTGATTTATATCTAAGAAAGATATAAGATTATAAGGAAAATTAATCATTCTCTTGGAATAAGATGATTTTATCCTTCCAAAGTGGAGAGAATTATTTTTAATTAATGGGATTGAATTTACATGTCCTTTTATATTATTAAACATTACATTAATAATTTAAATTATATAAATTTTGAGACATGATAATTTTGACTAATAAATAAATTATTCTATCATAATATTTATACACATCAAATATAAGATATGATGATATTATTTAATATTATTTTATTCATAATATTATCTTATTCTATTCTATCATAATCTTATATACCAAACATAAGAATATTACATAGTAAAAATAAAGATAATCATGTTTTTCATTTAAATTTTGATATCTTATAATGGTAAATTTTCATACATGTTAATTCGATACACCCGAAGTCTTCTTAATTAAACTATAGCTTACATGACATTTTTTTGGTAATTATGTTGGATTTAAATTTTATTATTAAAATTAAAAAATTTAATATTTTATTAATAAATCATATGACTATTGACTACGTACATGACATCTTTTATTAATCTTCACAAATTTCTCTTGGGATGGACCCTATCGACTGTGACTGTGTTTGGATTTTCTGGCTACATGCATTATTTGTCCTAGTCATTTATCATTGAACTAGCTAGCTACAATAATTTGGCAATGAAAAAACTCCCAATCGACATTGTTTGGCTTCTTTTACATATTCAGTCTCTTCATCTAACCTTTGAAAGAGATTATATAAATTTACATGATTGTAGCTTTATGTTCGGGAAGATGTAGCCCAAGGCAAGCCCTTTCATTTTCATTCCAGCCTTGGCTGAGGGAAAAAAAAGAGGGATGGTTTTGGGTGTCTCTTTCTATAGGAAACATACAACACTAAAAAGTCCCAGCAGCATTGCAGAAACCAGAAAGCATGTTTCTCTTTTCCCTGTGAAATTACCAGAAGTTACACCTTGACCTTGGTGAAATCTGCCACTCACTTTCACTTTCACATGGCTAAAATTTTCCTGCTGCCATGCCATAAAAGTAGAAAAAGAAAAGGTATTCGATCTTGCAGGCTTCTAGCTGGAACACTTGGTCATTGTCCTCTTTTGTTTGTTCCATCTTGGTAAAAGTGGATTCCAATTTTCATGTAGTATTTAATAACCAATTAGTTTATTATTAATTAATAGATTCCATGAAGTTCAGGCACAAGGTCCAAAATATTTGTTTGTTAACGGCAAAAGTTCCATTCTTTGTTTCTTTTGAAAATTGTGATTCTTGGCAATGGCAGACCACATACTTCCTCAATGTAGACAATTGAATAATACAGAATGCATGTGTTAAGGGCTTCATGCCCGTAACGTCCACACAATGGACTGTCAACATTTTTCTAATTAATTTTGAATTTTCTGTATAAAAATTCTCTTTCTGCTAATCCATACAGTTATTGCTGACTTTATTTAGGGCTTAGGGTCCGTTTTGCTGATGGAAACTATTAGACGTCTAACCAATAATTGAGCAATCGATTAATAAATTGCTGAACTTTTAATTATAATCCTCAAGATTTAAATCTTGATAATGTCAGTATCAATAAACAATCATAAATCTATTTTTCTGCTGATTGAAAATGATAAGCATTTTATACAAGAAAAGAGCTCAATTTTTTATTATTATTATTATTTGAGTTCTAACTGTCCCTTTCTCATCTGTAAATTTGATGAATGCTATTGATTAGTAGACTTGTATGTAACTTCAAATTTAAAAGAAAGGTATAAACTTAAAAAAGAAATGTTGCACATAAGTCTCAAGGAAGAAAAATTTTTATTTGAAATTATTATTGCTATTACAATGGACAAATATCTATAAGCTATTTGATGAAAATGCAAAGAAGGTAAAACAAAAAGCATAATTTATTACATTTTATACACATATTGCAAATGTATATTAGCATTTGGAATTGCACATAACATAGAAGATAATAAAGAATTTAATCTTGTATATATATAGCTAAAACTAGTGGTTAATTACTATTCTCTTTTGTTTAGGTGAATTGAAGCATATGATCTCCTTCAAAGGAAGGAATTGAGATCCAACAATCTGTCCACCAGCCCACCTTTTCTTAATTTTTTTTTTTTTTTTTTTGTTACATCAAGAGAACAAAATTTTAATACAAAAAAGAAGAAGAGAGAGAAGCCTGATTCAAAATTAAAATTAGGCTCTTCTTCAAGCGCTTTTATCCACTAGACTAAAAGCTTAGGGACACTTTTTCTTAAATTGAGATTGTTTCATCTCAATTATCAAATCTCAACCAGGCATAAAAAAAAAAAAAAAAAATCCACTTTAAGCCATCATGCTTCGTTTCTTTCGATCTTAAATAAAACTCCAGTTTCTTTTATCGTTATACATTGGGATGTTTGGGATCTGTCCAAAATCAATATTTTGGGTGAATCACGTTCATTTGTTATTTTTATTTATGATTGTATAAGAATGACTTTTAATGAAATCTTAAAGTGAGATGAATTTGTTATTTCATAAATTCCAAAAAATAGTTCATACTTGGTGATAATGGAGGAGAATATCATGGTGTTGAGAGCTTCAGCATTATTGTAAAGCACATGGAATTATGCATCAAACTATATTATGTCATTTAGGATGTGTTAAACAATCCGAATTCAAAAGGAGATAAAAATAATTATATTGTGTAAATAATATAAAATTAATATAATATTATAAATAATTTTTAAATTATAATAAAATATTTAATATATTTTAATTTAAAAAATTTGCAATGTGATATTTAAATAAATAATTAATTAATTAATATGATATTTAAAAAATTATTTATCAATCAAATGTGATAATTTGAAATTAATCACGTTATGAGATGAATATCATATGAATTAATAAGTTAATGGATCAAATATTATACTAAAAATTTTTAAAATTTAAATATCACAATAAATGTTTTATTTTAATTAAAAAATTATTTCTGATATTAATCTTATAAATTTAAAGATAAAAGTTTAATACATATATATTTGTTCGTTAATTTCACAAGAATATATTTTGCAAAAATTTATTATTTTTACATGGTGATAAACTACATGAGCCTTGTGAATAATTCTCGTGATCCTGCAAGACACATTTGGTTAAAGATTAATTGGACAGTTAACTTTATTTCAAAATTTTGGTTGAACCTATAATGTTAGTTTCCCATAAAAAGAACTAAACCTATAAATGGTAGGAGCATAGCATCGTTATATGTGTTAAAGGCAATTATTGAAAGGGAGCCACTGTAGGCTACTAGGCTAGGCAACAAAGTAATTAAGGCTGTGTCAGACTGAAAAGAAAGAAGTAGATTCATGTCAATAACATGATAACATTAAATTATAAAGTTTTTAAAGCCGATGTGTTTTGACCAAAGGTTTGGAGGGAAAACAAAAAAAAAGAAGAGGTTGAAATGGAAAATATAAACTCGTCAAATAATTGCCTCAGCTGATTAGTCTTGCTCAAATTGACTTTTGGAAGTGCACGGTCGATGAAAAAGGAAATAGGTATTGGTTTCGAATAAGACTTTTATGTTCTTTCAAAACTTTTTTAATCATTAACTCAAGAATCCAATTTTGACTTATTTTAATCCTATTCTTATGCATAGCTTTTGTATTTTTTCTTATTTTTAGTAGGAGTTGGGAATTTTTTTTTAATTTTTAATCTATTTTTGAATCCTTTTATATATATATTTAAAAAAATATTATGTATATAAATTTTTTAAAATTTATATCTTTTAAATATCAATACTAATATCATATCAATTGATTCAATAATATATCTTGATAAACATGTAAATATATTTGTGAAAGAAAAAAAAAAAGACAACCTTCACGTGACAAATCTGCAGTAGCAAAGGGTGTTTTTGAGGGTGGAAATGTGGGCATGCATGATCAGAGATTGACAATGGCCAAGAAACGCCTAACTCGGTATAGGAAACAAAGATATACAGAAGACCCGTGAATGAGTAACTTTTCTTCATGGCTAGGCAGGCGGGCGGGCTTCTATGGAAATAGCTGATTACCAACCGGATATGAATTTCTTTCTTGAACAGATGATCTATCTAGCTATAGCTCAATATAATAACCAAAAACCACATAAGGGCCATATTATATATATCCCCGGCCTTTTACATCTAACAAATTAAACAAGATTATTATTAATTAATCCATTATAACACTTGACTAACTAAAGATAATGGATATTTACGTATCATGCCCAACATCTAATATAAGAAATATTATTGTCTCTAAGGGGATGCTTTAGAGTTTAGAAATGTGAGATAATAACTATTGACTTGGGTGATCAAATATCTCAAAAGTTTGAGTTAATTGAAAATTTAGAAGAACCCTAGTATCATATCTAAGTTCTAAAATACTTTTTGATCAAGTGCAAATAGGATAATCAATGAACGATTTACATGAGGATCCAAATGGTAAAAGAATTCAAGTTTAAAAAAGATTAAAGAAACATTTTAATAGTTCAATTACTAGTACATCAATTTTTATTTAAAGAAAAATATTCGAATTTTCCTTCTCTAAATAAAAAAAAAATATTGCATATATGGTTCATTGGATAAGAAGATACTAGGTGAAAAAAATATATATATAAAAGCAGTGATGGTTCCATAATTTAAACTCAAGACATCAATATTGATATCATATATCAAATTGAGTGATTAATTATCACAAAATTAAATTAAAATTTTAACAAAATAAAAATCTTCATATGCAAATAAGATTGGTCATTGTCATATGAGTAGAGTCGACTTGATTAGATAAAGACAATGTCATGTGACTTGTGAGTTATCTATCTATTTTGGTTTTAAAGCCAAAATTGTTAGGTAATGGAAGGTGTGGATAAAGGGGGGGACCATTTGAATGCTTTGGGTCATTTATATATCCATATTAATTTGGTGGTGCATGACATGATGTGACCATTATTTTCCTTTTAGGTAATCTACAAGGCTAAAAGTCTTCCAAAGCTTTAATTGCGCTTTCTATTTTCCAACGAGATACTTGAGTCCATTTGTTGCAAGTTACATCATTTTAACCATAATTTGGAAGAAAGTTGGATGTTGTCGAAGATTAGTAAAACACTTTCATTGAATTTTGGATCTTTTTCACTTCCTACAAATATAATTCAATAATGATGAAAGGGATATTTTGTAAGTTTTGTTTATAATACCAATTTGAGCCTTTTTTTTTTTTTAAACGAACTCAAGGCTTAAACCGAAATTAAGAAAAGAAAATCTACAAGCGCATGTTAGAAATTACCCTTTGAAAAAAATAAATAAATCAATTGGATTAAACGTCATATTTAATGAGTCATGTTTTTAGAATTGTTTTAATTTTTGACATATTATTTGACAAAGTGAAATGAAGGTTTTGAAAGGAAAATTATTTGACAATAAAATTTTTAAAATTTACAAATTAATTTATCAAAGTGTCTTATTAAAAAATGTTTCTAAAAATTAATAAATAGATATGTGGCAATTATATATAATACCCTTTGTAGAATTTAAAATTTTTTATTTTGGATGTATAAAATAATAATTCTAGTTTGAATAGAAATGTTAAGTTTGAATTAAATTATAATAATAGTATTTTTTATACATTATTTGATCTTAAATAAAATAAATGTTAATCAAATTTACTTTTACAAATAAAAAAAAAAAAACATTGTCAAGATCCCAACGAAAAGATAATCATTGTGTAATTTAACAATAACAAACTTAAAAGAGTTGCCCCAAATGGATAGCTACTAATTAAAACTTAAAACTTTAATTTCGAGATTTTGAGCTTAAATTTTGAGTAAGAGGCATGAAATTTGTAAAAAAAAAAAAAATGTTACTTTACATTGTATAAACTTAAAAAACAATGAGTTTCTATAAATACTCAAAAGAGCAACTCAAAATCTAATTTGTTGGTTGAAAAATGAGACTCCGTTTGATTTATACCTTTTAGTAATACCTTTTTCTATTTATTTTTTTTATTCCAATAAAAAAATCAACCAAAATAATAATAGAGCTATGTGGATGATATATGCCTTTAATTTAATTTCTTGATGGGCCTATCTTGGTCCTTTTTTATCCCCCTTGAGGCCCAACTTGGAAATGGAAAACGGGAATGAATGAAATCCATGAAAACTGAAAAAAAGAAACAAGTCTAGCCTTGAACGGTTTCTAACTGTCCATATCTCCACCAACCAACGGTTGCAATTCCATCTCACAAATCTCTTCAAGCACACGCATGAAAAACTTCAACAGGAATCCTATTGGTCTCTTCACAATGCACACGGATCATTACTCTTAAATCTCCCAACCGTTGATAACCTTTCCAATCCACGGTTCACATTAACCCATTTAAAACCTGTAAAGAAAACCAAAGTCACTCTTTTCCCGCTTTCTCCATGTCTCTCCCTATAAATGAAACCCTTCCTTTCCCTCATTCCTTCATCGTTCAAAAATTTGCTCTACATTTCTGTAAAACGGTTTTAATCAATTTTTTAGAATTAAAATGGCACGGACCAAGCAGACCGCTAGGAAATCAACCGGAGGAAAGGCGCCACGTAAGCAGCTAGCCACAAAAGCCGCTCGCAAGTCGGCTCCAGCAACCGGAGGAGTGAAGAAGCCTCACCGTTTCAGGCCAGGAACCGTGGCCTTGAGAGAAATAAGGAAGTACCAGAAGAGCACGGAGTTATTGATACGGAAACTTCCATTTCAGAGGCTGGTGAGAGAAATCGCTCAAGATTTCAAGACGGATCTGAGGTTCCAGAGCAGCGCCGTGGCTGCCCTTCAAGAAGCAGCAGAGGCGTATCTGGTGGGACTATTTGAGGATACCAATCTTTGTGCTATTCATGCAAAGAGGGTTACTATTATGCCCAAAGATATTCAGCTCGCTAGAAGGATTAGAGGGGAAAGAGCTTAAGCCAGATGTGTTGGTTTAGAATTTGAAGATGTGGGATTTCGCTTAGTCTTTTGCATTTTTTGGTTGTAATGATGTGAAGTGACGAAATCAAATGGGTACTTCTCCCTATTAATCTATCGTTTGACTCAAAACTATTTGTTAATCTGATTTTGAGTTTGAAGTAATTGCCCGTATATTTTGGTTCTTTTTCTTCTAGGATATGTACTCTAATTGTCTACTAAAAAAAAATTTGGGATTGATATGAAGCCTGGTGCCGGGCTTGTTGGCCTGGGATGAGGGACGTTGTCGTTGGTTTCACAGTTCGGAACTCAAATTCTTCTACCGTCTGCTTCTCTCTTCTGCAAAATCTACTAGTGAACTTGGCTTTGGACAGGAGGCAATAATTTCTGAAAGGTGTACGGATAATTTTTTAAATTTAAAAATATCCTAGTAAGTGATAATGGTCGACTTTTTAAAATGCAATTTTTTTAAAAAGTAAATAACTAATTAAATAAGATTATTTGATAGAAATTAAACTTAAGTTATTATTTTGTGTCATTATTATAAGTTGTCTACATATAAAATTACATGTGAATAGATTTTTATCAGATAATCATGAACATCATCCTAACATATTTTATTAGATATATATATCAGATATATTATATCATATATGATTGTATATATCATAATGATTTATTTGGATTGTGTAAATTTTCTAAATAAGTGGGTGTCACTTTAACTAACGCTAACAAAATATACATACATATATATATATATATATCTATATATATATATATGCCCTAAAAAAAAAGAATGCGACAAAGTTCCCGTATGATAGACATAACAAAGAGTGCATCCAGAAGCCATGTATCCATTTCTAAATATGACGTATGAAATTTACAAGTCTTCTGAATTTTCTAGACCATTCTACCTAATTCTGAGCAGCTTCGATCAAAGGACTTGCTTTCTAATGTATGAAATTTTTTGATATATACACAATGAAGCTGAGAAAAATCATAACCAGTTGTTTGGAAGTAAAAACTCATGAAATCTGAAGGAGACCTCCCCAGCAGTGTCTCGCTGTAGTTTGTCATCTGCCTGCTCGCTTGTGACAATGCTCTCATTTGGTTCTTCATGTGGCAGAGGCAGTATTTGATTGTCATTGGGTTGGTGGGCTAATCTAACTTCAGCTGGCAATGGTAACACTGATGGAGAAGGAACCTGAAGCCTGGCACTACCAAAACCTTGGGAAACCAATGATTGATCCCACAACAAGACATGCATAAGAATAGGCACCTTGGCATGTCGGTGTAATGAGAGCTTCTGACTTAGGGAAACAGTATCAAAGCATCGAACAGCTCCTGTTGAAGAAACCATCCATGGAAGAACCTTCTGATTTGATAGTCTTGAGACAACCATCAGCCTACATGCACTCACTGATTCTTTATAGAGGGTGCTGAGTCCCGATCTTGTTGAAGGCACATTTTCATCCCCATCGATAACAGATGATATATAGATGAATCCCTGTCATTACAGACAAAACAATCAGCAAATATAGTAACAAATTTCTTCATATTATCATCTAACTATGGGGTGCAATGCCTGTATAATCCCCTCAAGGCTATTTTCATTCCGACTCTTGGCTTCTATTTTCATAAATCTAACTTTTATGTGCCTTGCTACATTAGGATAACTGTGATCATTGAGATTTTACTAGTTTTCCTTTCCCAAGTATTTCATTATTAAGTAACCTAGAATTCATCCTTTAAGCAAACATTAAGCTAGTTACTAGTATGACAAGAAAAAAGGACGATAATGTCTTCATCTGGATCAATATCATGACCAGTCAGATTTTCTTTCTTTCTTTTGCTAAACTATTGATCAAATTATTTTCTCATAATCATGTTCTTTTATATTTTTAAATTTATATGTATCTAGATTTTATATATGAGAAATATGTTCGTAATATTTTGCATCCCCTTCAAATAAAATCCTAGTTTCACCCTAGAATAGTCACAACCATGGAGTATCAGACAGTTTACCTCTTTTGTGCGGCTAATGGCGAACCCGAGCTTTGTGTCATCCTCTTTTAGTTTGATCTCAATTGCAATTTCTCCTGCAAGTGGGGCATACCATAGACGAACTGCTCGAACAACTCCAATGTCGATCCCATGGTAGTCCTCAAAACCATATAGGCTTGCATTGGCTTGGTTTGATAAGTCAGATAATGATCCAGCATTTACACTAGCTGAGGCCGTCTCTCCAGAGATCTGCTCCAAAAATTAAAGAAGAAAAAAATAGTTCCAATAATCAGATGAACATGAATAATCTTGGCTAAATGGTCAACCTGAGAGAGAGGTATCCTAAGAATTTAGATCAGAGAATTGCCTTGAACCCTATCCCCTTAATGTCCTACATCATGTGATGGAAGGTAAAGCAGAGAGATGAGTGCTTAAGGATACTTCAATTTTTTATTTTGGGCAATCAAACTATGCCATTTATCTGAAAAAACAGTATACCAGTATCTTTAGCATAAGCATCTCATTACATTCTCATTTTCTAGCCTCTTCAACGAGATTTCTATCTGTCCAGAATCTCTAGTGACAAGAATCTTAATCTACTTTTCATCTTGGAGGTGCAGGTAATCCATCCATACTCGATATATGAACCAAGGAAGATGGGCGTAAGTTTACCCATTATAACATGCACATCTTCATATACTGGGTTTGCTACCCAGTCCACAGCTTTACTAGCTGTTCTACTTATCTACTTTATCTTACAATCCTCAAACCTCTGCCATCTATTCTGTATTTCCTTTATGATAGGCAAGATTATACAGTTTCATTTCCTACCGTTAAGATCCATACTCTAATACTATTTTGTAATCATTCTGCACCATAATCTTTATCTTCACTGATTCAGCTAACTCTATTCCTTCTTTTACAGCAATTTCTTCAGCCTCAATACATGTGTTCACATCCACCATCTTCCCTACTCCAAAAAGCTTTCCATCACCATTTCTCACCACACCTATCCCAGCTTCCTTCTGTACTTCGTTAAAAGAGGCATCACAATTTATTGCAATCCCGTCACCTTGGGGACATTCCCATACCTGTTCATGCTGCTGATTAGCCTTTGCACTCTGTCTGATTCCATCCTTTCCCGCTTCAAGTCTCTCCTCCACACATTTATTAATTCTCCTTATTTTCTCTATTGGATCCACCATTTTCTTCTGAAACATTGCCCTACACCTCTCGTTCCATATTAGCCAACAAGTCATAGCTACCAAAATTGTTATCTCATTATTCTGCATCTTATCACCACTAATAATTTGCAGTATCTTCCAAATCCATCTATCCACTGTCGTTATCTGACTTTTATCTATTTTATATCCCACTTTGATTCCAAACCACACTGTTTCCACCCAATCACAGAGTAGCAGTATGTACCCAATAGTTTCTTCTGCTTTCCCACAAATTATTTCCACATGCTCACCATAGAAAAATTTTAACTTTTGTTGCCACTTGTATCTTCCATATTGCTTTCCACGTAGCCTCATCCACAGTATGAGACGTCGAGGGCTTCTGTTTCTCAATCTGTCCTCTTTCAGCTTGTGATACCCACACTTTACAGAATACTCTCCATTTTCAGCATCTGGCCATACAACTCTATCCCTTCCCCCATCCTTACAAATAGGAATGGGTAGAATTTCTTTCAGTACATCTTCATCAATTCTATTTCTGATGCTTTCTATCCTCCATTCTTCCCTATCTTTATCCATAATATCTGCTATCTTTAAAAGCATCCTCTGCTCATCTTCTGCATATCCTCCAAACAAAGAGAGAAGAGATCCTTTAGATAACCACTTATCTTTCCACGAGCTAATATCTTCACCATTCATTACTTGCCACAACACATTTTCTCGTAAGAAATCCCTCCCTTCATTAAGACTTGCCCATGCCTATGATGCGTTGGCTCCTTGTCTTGCCTCTAAAGAATTACAATGCAGAAAATAAATTCCTTTCATAATTTTTGCCCAGTGTGCTTTGGGTGAATTTAACAATCTCCATCCATGTCTGGCCAATAAAGCTTTATTAAACAAGGACAAATATTTAAACCCCATTCCACCATTCCCTTTCCTACTTGCCAGCTTAAGCCAGCTTGCCCAATGTATTTTCTTCTCTTCCTGCTGCTGCCCCCACCAAAATTTTGCCATTTCTGCATTGATATCATCATATACCTTCTTGGGTATCTTAAAACACTGCATTGTATACTTCAGGATAGCACAGGCCATTGCTTTGATCAGGACCTCCCTTCCTCCAGTTGATAGCAAAGATTGTTTCCATGCCTGCATTTTACCCATTATCTTTTCCTTGACAAATCTCATTGCTTCACATTTTGTCTTATACCACAAATGATGGCATACCTAAGTATGTTCCAGGGTTAGATGCCACTGCCATCTTCAAAACTTCTGCCAACTCCTTTCGAACCTGCTCAGGAGTATTATTACTAAAAATAATACTAGATTTACTCAAATTTATCAGTTGACCAGATGCATCACAATACTTTTCAATTATACTAAAAATAGCTTCACAGTTTTTCCTATTTGCATTTAAAAAGAAAAGGGAATCATCGGTGAAAAGAAGATTAGTTATGAGAGGACAATCTTTACTTGACACCAAAAGGACTCCTAGACTCAATGGCACTGTAGATCATCCTAGAAAGGACATCAACTACAAAGAAAAGCAGGTAAGGGGATAAAGGATCACATTGCCTAAGACCTCTAGTAGGAATTATAGCGCTAGATTTCTTACCATCAACAACCAGATTATATGACAGATTATTTGGTCCATTTTGTAGTAAATCCCATTTTCGTAAGAACTGCCTCAAGGAAATCTCAATCCACCCTACCATAGGCTTTGTTCATGTCCACCTTTAGAGCCATTTCATACATTCTCCCTTTCTTCCTTATCTTCAGGTAATGGAATACTTCATTAGCCACCAAGATATTGTCCTGAATTTGCCTATTTTCCAAAAAAGCACTCTGATTCTATGTAATCAAACCTCCCATAAGAGGCTTTAGTCTTTTCACCGATATTTTTAACAGCAATAATTCTTTAAACATTGTTCCATGCAGTGCATATAAACATCTACTAATGTATCATGTTCCTTTGTTTTTTTTTTTTTTTTGGGCTTTTTAACCATTTGTATCACATTGTTAGAACATAGAAAATATTAAAAGGCATGCCGTGAGTGTAAAATGATCAAATGTTAATGTCAGAGGTGAAACAACACCCTAATACTTGATTGAAGAGATGGACTTGCTACAGCTTGTGTTGAAAAGCTTTTGAGGCTAGTGACTGTACCTTAGTAAGCAGGGATTCAGTCTGGATATTCATGAAAACAATGGGGACACCAGAGGCCTGAGATGCATTTAGCCAAGCATTTGCTCGGGCAAGAGTATCCTCCAAGTCGTTGTATCGAGAAGCCACTCGATCTGAAGCTTTTGGAAGGAGAAGAACAGAAAGAAAACAGCTGGCGTTGGGAATTGATAGCACCTGCTGCATCCTCCTCTCCCATGGATATGGGACATATCCATCCTGAAGCCTTGTCGTTGTTAGTTCACTGACCATCCTGGAGTTCCTTGAAGCTGCGAACTCATTATTTAAAATTGCATCAGAAAGTAGAAAGAGTGAAGAAGATTCAAACTTTCATTTTCATCAAGTTATGGGTAGGGGCAGAACATTTATGGACATGTGTGGCATTAGGCAGGGACCATGTAAGCTTATTTAAAACTTTTCCAAGCATGCTTTGTAGGTTACATTCACATTACAATACTATGATTTCGAACATCTTACAACCATTGATGCCAATTCAGGTAAGGAATGGCTAAAGTAAAACAGATGTAGGCTGTCCATAACAACTGCAGGATATTTACTTAAATAGCCAGACAACCAACACCTTTCCTTTTCTGTGTAGACTATCACTTGTCCTGTGGCATTCTGTATACCACTTTAAGGAATAAGGACAACACGTCAAACCCAGTCATGGAATGGGGCAATTATTGAATACAATGTGTGATGAAATGTTAAAAGAAGACAAAAATATCTTAAAAAATATTACAAATCATACTGGCATGCATTAAACCACAACAGTTTGCATCAGGAGAAAGCACCATCTGAGATGGAAAAGAAAAGGTGCTCCTTCCCTTAACAAATGCTGTGATTTGTTGGTACTTGGTAGCAGTCGTCAGCTTGAGGACATCATCCAATCTTTCAAATAACATAAACTAAAATTGTTACAATTGCATTTCTGCAGGCTGTCCCTACTCCCATTCTAAAGCATTAGTTAGGAAGGTAGTCCCTCTACCAATTGCAAACAATTTATCTTCATGCCTTCCATCATTTCAAGGTACAAAATTTTAAGGTATGAAAGATATGACTACAAATAATGAAAGATGATATAATGGTTAAGAAAATTTATAAAAAAGTTGTTTTTATAGAAATGAGTGATGAAGAAGATTCAAAACTAAGACCTAACATGATTTCTTTTTTTGGCCTTTCATACAGTCGACCATAGAGTTATGAGATATAAGGTTTAGTTTGTTATTGTTGCAAGTTGCAAATGAACCAAATATGAACAAACTTTACTATATTTGTAATTTGTTCATATAATTAATGAATCATGAAATGTTATTCGTAATCATTTGTTAAACTTAACAAAGGAACATAAACGAATAAAGACTAAGCTTATTCACGAATTGTTTGTTGAACATTCTTTTAATTTACATTTCCACATTATAAACAAGTTGAAAATAAACAAATTTTGTTACGTTAGTAATATATTTATTTAATTAACGAACTCCAAAATATTGTTCATGATAATTTCCTAAGGTCAATAAACAAACTTAAATAAACAAAATTGAGCATATTCAGTAGTTATTTATCATACGTTATCTTCACTTGATAGAGACTAAAAAGATTTTGATAAATTCCATTTTTGAACATGTAAGCACTTAATTAACCATTGATCTATGCTTTAGGAGACCCAAGACTACTGCAATCCAGCAAAGATCCAACTTAGTTCCCCGTTTTCCTGCTGGGAGCTTAATTTTTTCAAGCTGATATGCTTCCTAGTCTGAACTCTAGAGCCTATCAATGCAACGCAGGTGTGAAAAGTAAAAGCTGGTTTTGACAAGCAGTTCAACTGTCTAATGTTAATCAAGCAAAGCAAGACTTAAGACAATTAACACGTTATTCATATCACGGAGTTGAGTAAAACAAATCTTTAAAAATGATAAATCACCACAAAAAAAGAAAAATAGGCTTCCATTTTTATCGTAACGAGCCTAGAGGGGCTTTGTAATCATGACTAAAGTTTTTTCTAAAATTATCATGTCAAGAATTTCCACTCATAATTATCCTACAATAAATACGACTGACTCCTTTGCCAACCCATGTCAAAATCACGTGTTAGCATTAAAATTATTTTAATTAAACCCATACCAGACGGCGAAAAATTAACGAGGTTTTGTTGTTACCGATTTTGTTATGTAAAATTATGGTTAGCTTATCATTCAAGCTAACAGTGGTTTTTCTTTAAAAACTACTTTTGATTTAATTTTAATGTTAAACAATAAAAATCTAGTTTGTAAAATCAAACAAAATAAGTTTCTAATTTTTTTGGCCAATATTTTAATAAAATAACTTTATTATCCTTATATATGTAATTTTTTTATTATTTTATATATATTTTATTACATATTTTGATTTACTATAATACTTTTTTCAACAATTCTAAATGTAAAATTCATAAACCATAATTTTTTTTTTATCTTACTTTTAAACACATTTTTTCAACTCAATATTTTTTTAAATACGATAGCAATAGCAATACCAAACTTTGTTAAAATATTGTTTACAACAATAATTTTTTCCATTAAATGTAACAGTTGGGAGTTATGTTGGAAAACCATTGTTTGACAATCAGACGAGCTGATTACTCGTTACTTAAGATGAAAGTAATATAAATAATAAATTTATGAATAATTAGCCAATCAGACTGTCCAAAATTCTGATGTGATATTTCCTTAAATTAAATAAGAGAGAGAACAGTTTAACCACTACTAGTTTCGTTTCAATGCAACTTTTGAAAGTTGCTTTTAATTAAATGAGATTTTTTATTTTTATATATTTATTTTATGTTCAATATATGTAAAATATAAAAATTATTATATATAATTTATTATATTTTTATTAAATTTTTATATATAAATTTTTAAAATTTTAATTATGTAATTTTTAAATTTTTTAAAATAATTTTATATTAATATAATATTTAAAATTATCAAATTTATTTTTAATAAAAAGGCTTTTAAAGAAAAAAATTGAATTGAAAAAATAGAAGGGAAGTTAAGCACTTGAAATGGTAGTCGTTTTTTTTTCTTTTGGTATATCACTCAATTAAACAAAAATAAATTAAAAACATTATACTGAAAATTGGGGAGAAGTTAACAGGATCGAATTATAACAAATTAGTATAAAATTTATTTATGCAACAAAAAATTAAAGGTTCGTATCTTCAACATAACTGGGCCCAGATAATACAAGTTTTTAAAGTTTTTTTTCCAAAAGAAAAGTGAAACTGTCATTGTCGTCAGGGAAACTGGTCCCAATTCCAACCTGAAAGTTTTGCCCATTGTCACTCCGTTACATAAAAATTTAAAAGTAATGAAAGTTTATAGTATTTTATTTAAGTGTGCAATTAAATTTATAGTTAATATTTATTTAAATTAATTTTATTTTTATATTTAATTTAAAATCATTAACTTTTAACCATAAATATGATTAAAATTACATTATTTAGCTTCTGATAAATTAATCAAAACTTTCTTTAATTTTCAAGTAGCGAAAAAAAATCTTTTCTTATTATCACTACCATAAAAAATCAACGAAAGCATCCTAAAGATTTCGTATAAATTGTAAAATTTATCTTCAATTAAAAAATATTTTATGTGCGAAAAACTATAATTCTTACACGTGTGTTAAGACAAGATTTGTGTATCGAACAGAGGCTAGAGAATCCAACCCAACGACAGAATTAAAAGGGCAACGCAAAAGATTCGAATTAAAAAAAAAAAAAAAGAGAAATCAGCACTCGACTCAACGGGCCAACTCGGTGGCCGATAAAAAAAGAAAAAAACGCACCTTGCAACTCGAGGCACTCGGATTCAGTGCGATCCGAAAACCCCACAGTGTAATTGGCATCCGCTATAGACCTCAACATATATTGCTTTTTCCCGCCAGAAGCGTTAGGCACGATACAGGCCTGCAACTCAGCGAACTCGTCAATGCCTCGCCTGACTCGGACGAGAATCAACGTCTCCTTATTCTTATACGAGCTGTGAAGAACCTTCTGGACTCCGCTCTTGCCGCCTTTAAAAGGTGCCTTATGGGTGAGACCAGAGCCGGATCCAATTCGAATCTCCTCAACAATATCACCAGTCTGGAGCATATCTCCGGTCCATTCGTCTGCTTTTGAACTCCCTTTCAGGCATTCGATTGAGAGTACGGTGTGCGATCTCATGCTCTCCGATTTTAGGTTTCGGTCCATGGGCATTTTCGGGTCGGGTCAGGCTGAAAAGTATATAAAACTTTTTTTAAATGCTCGCAATGATCACCATCTCGGGGAAGAGAAAATAAAAAGCAAACTTTTGAGAGACGGTTCTGGAGGGCAGAAATCGGAATTTGGCGATGATTGTGATGGAATATTATTGTCTTAAAAGGGACAATCTGGGTTGAAAAAAAAAATTTGAAGAACGAAAAAAAAAACCAAGAGGGAGAATGTGGAAGAGAAAGTCAAGGGGGAGAAGGGAGAGTTGGAATTGGAAACGGAAGGATGATGAGAAATGATAAGGTGCGGAATATGTAGGGCAGTGATTGGCAGCTGGAAATTAGAATCGGAGAAACATAGATAAACTTTAATTGATAACATAATTTTCATTTAGATTAGATTGTTAATATTATAAATAAACAAATAAAGGAGAAAGGGTTTGATTGTCAAAGTAAAACAGTGCAACAGCAACATATTTATTTTTTATTATATTAAAATGTAAATTAAATTTAGGTTTGAATTGGAATTTGGTTTTTTCAATGTTATACTCCTTTCGTTTTATTTTTTATTTTTTTAAAAATGTTTTAAAATTATGTCATCTTTTTTTTTTAACATTCAAAATTTTAACATTTTATATTTTAAAATTAATTTTAAAATTTTTTATTTTTTCACATTAAAAATTATAAAATTTTGATTTTATAAAAAATTTTAAAAATTTTTATTTAATGCATTAAAGTCAAACTTTTTACTTAAATTTCGTGAAAGTTAATAACATTTAAATAATTTAACAAGAAAAAAGTATTTATTATTAAAATAAAAAAATTTTATTTATTAATATTTAATATAATAATATCATCAAATCAAACCTAATTAAATATGACATATGAATTTATACAAATAACTTGATCAATAAATGCTTATGATAAAAATATAAATCAATATATGATCGCATTATTAATTTTTATTATATGTCTTATAGTATTAATTTATCAAGTTCGTGTCCAATACAATAAAACCGTAACTTTCCAAAATAGACCTAACTTTTACCATGTCATGGAATCACTCATTTAAATGGGTTGGCTAAATTCTTAAACTTTTATTTAAGTAGATCATATGATTTAGATACAAGGAAATTTATTGTAGATTTGTTCCTTAGATATTCTCTTTTATATTATGTATTAAAGATAATTTCATGTTATGTGTAATAAGAGAATAAATACTCATTTGGTCTTTAAAATATATCATTTCTATAACATTAGTATTTATAGAAATAAAATTTACAATTAGGTATCCAAAGTTTGCTTCTGTCACATACTTTATCCATTTGAACTAATACTATTAACCAACTAGTGATGTGGCATAAATGCCCAATAAAATTATGATATATGGCATTTTTGTTTTAAATTTTTTATTTTTAACTTGAAAAATTAAAAAAAGTAAAATCAAGAAAAAAAAATTAAAGAGAGCGAAAATGGGAGAAAGAATAAAAAGGAAAGGGAAATGAGGTATTGACTGTTTGCATTGTAGGACCAACTTGAGGTTGATGGTCGATCTACCTCGATTACCTTTGAAACGTCGATCAATCATCTGCTCTCAATGACTTAACCTTTTCCCCTCCCTTACCCTTCTCTTATTCTTTTTTTCCCCTCGAAACCCATCATTGCCTTGTTCCTTCTCTCTTAACTTCAACATTAAAGAAGAGCTCAGTTCAAATAAGGGTTGGTATTGTAAATATTATCAAAGATATGTTTTTTAAAGGCTTATTAATGTAAAAACATAGTTTTATAATCAATTAATATGTAAATGTATAAAAAAATAATATTTTGAAAGTATAAAAAGAAATAGATTGAAGTAACGAGGGAGCAGCTGACTGAGCAGTTGACTGTTAAGCAAGAGAAGTTGAGTGCCTTAAGAATTGTCCTAAACTAGTTTACATTCTAACAGAAAAAGAGATATGGATAGCTAACTGCCCTTGAAGTGCGGTTGACTTTCTTACCAAAAAAGGTGAGCAATCGACTACCTAAAAGAAGGCATCTAAATTTTTTCATTTTGTTTGAAAAAGCAATTAATTACCTTCGAAGGGTAATCGATTACCTTATCCCAGAACTACAAAAATTGAAATAAAAAAGCAAGCATTTAAATGTTTAATGTCGGGAATCCAAATACTCATTTTCTAGACAAAGAAAAAGCCTAAGGCAATCCACTGCCTTTGTAAAGTAATTGGCTGCTCGTCTTAAAAAATAGAAAAACAAGTCCATTAAACATGTTCTTTCATTTTAACAATTGTATTACTTCATTAAAAAGATACCCATTTGTGGAAGGACATTAGAGATATCTTTTGGGGCTTATATACACTTCCTAAATACTTATTTTCAAGATACTTTTACATCTTTTCAAGATCAAATCAAGAAATTTTCTTCTTACATTCATTTTTCTGGTTCATGGTTTAAGAGAGATCAAAAAAAAGTTGAAGTGCAATCAATTCTTTTCGTTAGGCATTGTATCCTAAGGACAATGTTTCTAGTAACCATTCGTACCTAGTAAGGGAACTATTATCCTTAAGAAAGCTTCCTAGAAGTGCCTAACCTAAAGTTCTTTTTTCAAATTCATCTTCTTTAACAAAGTTGCATTTTTGTTATTGATGCACACTATCATAATGGTTTTGGGGTCGCTAGATGTTTAATTTTAAAATTAAAAAAAATATGGGAGTTACTGCCAATCTTTTTGTTAGGTGTGATTAACCACCTGAAAAAATTTATTTTTTTTAACAAAATAATGAAACGAGTTTAAAGTTTATCAAAAAGATAATTTTGGTCTATCAAAACAAAAGTGGTTTGAGAGTCGATTACTTGTGGGAAATGATTAACATTCTCACAACGCCCATGAAAATTGGTACCCATTAGTCATACATTATTTTCAATGTTGGTTAGAATGGTTTTGACTTAAAATTTAATAATAATTCCATTCTATTTTTGAAGAAGAAAAATCAGTTTTATTAAAACTTTTTGTTTAGGAATATTGCAGAACTCTTTAAGTTAAAGAATAATCTTTAAATTCTCTGACATCTAGGTAGAACTTTAAATATAATTCCTTTTGCCTAAAATTTACCATGACATTTTTTGAAAAGAAAAATAACATTCTTTGCGAAAAATAATTATCCATGACTCTTTAATAATATAGGCAGAATACCATGAATTATTTCTCTCAGGATGTTATTTTTGTTTGATTTTATCATTCCATATTTTTAATTACACATTTTTTAAAATATTTTATATGAAAAAGCCAATGAGGATACAATTGTTTAGCGAATGAAATGAAAGGTATAAACATACGAAATGAGTACAAACAATAATAAATAGATGTGTGTATGCCAGTGGATATTATGTAAGGTGATGAAATGCAACTTTAGAATTTGGTTTTTAAACATAATGAGACCACCTTAACTCTCCAATATCTAAGTAGAGTTTATGTGCGATTATTTATATTTAAGATCTCATTTTTAGTGATATATTTTTTCCTTTTGTTTAATTTTATTATTATTGCGGGTTTAGGACTCGTACAAAAAAACCTTATGAAATAAGGTTTTCTAAATACCTTATCTTTCAGGTGGCATTCGAGAATAAGTTACTTCATGTGAGATTTTTATTTGTGTACTTAGAATTTTTGGATAGTTTTGGGTATGGGTTTAAGTTGAGGTTTTAGAGTTAGAATGATTTTAGGTGATAATTCAGGGATGCGAACCGAATTTCAGGTTAAGTTTAGATTTAGGGTCTTAATGGATTTGTAGGATTTTAGGGTCTCATTTTAGGGTTTTGAGGTTTGAAGATTTTGGGTTTTAGGGATTTGCTTTTGGAATTTTGAGGTTTCAAGATTTAGGATTTTTGAGTATTTAGGGTTTAAAGTTTTGAAATTTTTTTAGAGTTTTGGATTTTGAAGTTTCAGGGTTTAGGGTTTTAGGAAGAATTAAGGATTTGAGGTTTTAGGGTTGTGGATTTTTGGATTTTGAATTTGAATTTTAAAGTTTTAAAATTTAGGGTTTCGAATTTTAGGGCTTTATATTTTAGAGTTTTGAAATTTTAGGATTTTAAGGATTATAGGGTTTTGTAGTTTTGGATTTTAACGGTTAAAAGGGTTTTTTTTTGTTTAAAAAAAATGGAATCATCGAGAACTTGAACTTTGTCAATTATTCCTAATATCTACGCGAACTTTTGAAGCAAATTTGATTTTTGTAATTCCTTTTTTCTTTTGACAATTTTATATCGATGCAACATGAAGCGAATAAATTATACACATGAAAGCTAAAATGAAATAAAACAAATCAAAATAGAATAACCAATTTAATCAATTTTTTATTATTTTATTCCTATTTGCTTTTTACCATTTTTCTTTAAAAACTAAAAGTGAAATAAATTTTTTTTATCATTTAATTTACTTGTGGGAATTTTTACTTTATTTCTTAAATTTTATTTTAATTAACCTAATTAATTTTTATTATTAATTTTTGTCTTTAAATTTTTAATTCCTAAACATCTAAGCAGAATTAATTTTTTAAAAAAATTTTGAATTCCCTCAACATCTAAGTAGGATTTTCAAAATTATTATTTTTTACTTAAAATGTCATTTTATATTTTTCCATAAAAATATTTTTCTTAAAAAAAATCATTTTCGAATAATGAAATTACTATTTTTTACTTTCATTCAATATTCATTTTTAATTTCCTAATCACCTCTAAACAAATTAATTAATAAAACTATTTGTAATTTTGTTATTTACTACAATTAATAATACTTTTATTTTCACACATGCTAAAGCGATGATTAACACACATAAACAATAATCAAAAGTTCATGAAAATAAATTGACAAAAAAGCAAAAAAGATGAGAAAGAATTTACCCTAAAAAGAGTTTTTAAAATTAGACCCAAAACACCATAAAGGGGTCAAGCTTGGCAGCCTAACTCCAATAAGTGGGTTACGCACTAAATCTAAGCCGAAGGAATAATAGGTTGGTTGGGCCAAAAAAGCAAGGGTGCCAATTGGGTTTCTTGCTAGGTTTGGCATGGTCAACCTTTTTCTTTCCACCTTATAAATACCAAATTTTTTTTCTTTGAAATTCATTTTTTTCCTGCCTTTCTTAAAAAAACTTCTTTTTCTTCTTAAAAAACTAAAAACCCTAACAAAGCCCAGTTCTTGACGAATGAGCTATCACCTACCTCTCTGTCGATGGTGTTGGTGTCGGTCAGTGGTTTTTGGTTCCTAAAATTTCATCATAGTTTTTCCTCAATGTCCTTATTATAGATCCGAGCTCTATTTTCCCTAAATTAGCTCTCAAAATCCCAAATCTATAATTGAAGCTCAAAATTTTAAACCATAAAAAGACATAATCCCACTGTCTGATTCTCCTAAAATTTTTATATGTTGTTCATCGTTTCTCTATTTTCGTTTTCATGATCATTGATCATCTAAAACAAGTCACCACCGTTCACTTTTTTCCTCTCATTTCTTTTTTTTTTTTTGGCGCTAAATGGGTTTCTTTTTTTATCATTTTTTTTATAACCTAAATTTGACTTTCATTTTTTTTTAATTTTTTCATGTTAGTGCTACCTTTATTCTCCATTTGTTGTCACCAAAGGTTTCTATCGTCGATGTCACTGCTCGTTGCCACCTTGTATCCCTAGACTCTAGTCGATTCTGACTACACAGCTTTTACTTTTTTTTTTTATTTTGTTTACTAGAATCTGACTTTTTTTTTTTCAAAATGGGATTCTAGTGTTAGGTTTCCTCGTATCCAGGGGATAAGTGATTTTTTTTTATGTTTCTTATTTTTTATGGATTTTTTTACGCTTTTTGATGAAGTTAAACGGGGTTATCTTTTGGGAGGTGGAGTCTAGGGTGGTGGACGGGGGGTGCTTGAATGTGAGAATCGGTGTGTGCCGTGAGATAGGTGGTAATGATAAAGTGCAGGTTAGGCATAGTGAGCATGGAATGGGGTGCATAGTGTTGGTACGATTTAGGATAGGGCTAGGGTAATCTACGTTTAGGGTTTGGGATTTATGCTAAAAGTTTTTTTGGTAATTGAATGGTTTCTGGGAAGCCTTCTTTTGTTTGAATAGTCCCTAAAATATAAATCCTTTATGTTCCCTTCTTCAATCCCATTATTCAACCATGAGTTAATTGCTTTCTTGGATTGGTATAGTAGAAGTGCAGTAATGGTTGCTAACTTTTTGGGACCAATGAAGCATGCTGCTTTTGGGACATTAAGTTTTTTATGAACGTATGCTAGGCTTAGTAGATAGAAATGGGATTAAAAACTAGAAAGCTTAAAATGGTAAGTGGTAGAGTTTGGGAATAAAAAAATCAGTGAGTTTATGTTAAAATTAAACAAAGCATTAAGTGAAATAGAAAAGCTGAGAATGATACCCAATTTAGAGTCAATGGTCTGAAAAAATTAATGCCTTTATTGAGCCACCATATTGGCTTTTCTTGGATTTTTATGGAAATTAATTAATAATAAAAAAATAAAAAAATGGCTTATACTGAAAGGGTAAATTTGATTAAAGCATCAAATTGGGCTTGAATTAAAATGTACAATCAGACTAAAAAATCAATTGAGATCTATTTATTCCAGACAAAATTGAGTTTTTTACAGTTATCCTTCTTTGTATATTTCTAAGAATTAGGAATAGGGTAAATACATGACTATAATTTTGTCTAAAGTTAATGATTTAGGTTTTTTCAAAAGTTTATTGTTTATTGTTTTTGTGTTTGTGTTTTTGTTTTAAAGGCTTATGATGTTTGAAATTATCTAAACTAAAAGTGGGTTAAAAAATAGAATGATAGGAATTAAACCATAAGTCAGAAAACAAAGATGATCGAGACTAAGCTACAAGTCAAGAAATGAAAATGATTGGGATTGAACCTCTAGTCTAAGATAAATATGAACAAGATCAAGTCGCAAGTCAAAAATTGAAAATGATCGAGATTAAATCACAAGTTGAAAAATAAAAACAACTATGATTAAATCGCAAGTTAAAAAATAAAAATGACCAAAACTGAGCCGTAAGTCAGAAAATGAAAATCATCGAGATTGAATCATAAGTATGACCAAGATAGAGTCGTAAGTTGACGAATAAAGATGATTAGGACTGAACTACAAGTTAGAGAATAAAGATGACCGGAACTAAGCTGCGAGTTAGGAATTGAAAATGATTACGATTGAACCATAAGTCGAAAAATAATGATTAAGACTAAGCTGTAAGTCAAAAAATAAAAATAACTGGGATTGAACCGTAAATTAAAAAAAAATTGATTGAGATCGAGCCGCAAGTCAACGAATAAAGATGATCAGGACTGAATCATAGGTCAAAAAATAAAGATAATCGAGATTAAGCCACGAGTTGAGAACTAAAAATTATTAGGATTGAATCGTAAGTCGAAGAATAAATATGATCGAGACTAAACTGCAAGTCGTGAAATGAAAATGACTGGATTGAATTGTAAGTTAAAGAATAAATATGACTGAGATTGAGCCACAAGTTGACGAATAAAGATGACTAGAACTGGACCATAGGTTAGAAAATAAAGATGACTGAGACTGATCATGAGTCAGAAATTGAAAATGACCAGAATTGAACCATAAGTTGAAAAAAAATATGATCGAGACTAAGCCACAAGTTAAAAAATGAAAATGATTGAGATTGAACTGTAAGTTGAAGAATAAAAATGATCGAGATTGAATTGCAAGTCAACGAATAAAAATAACCGAGACTGAATCGCTGGTCAGAGAATAAAGATGACCAGGATTGAGTCACTAGTAGAGACATGATTGTGTGCTCCATAAATTGATAGTCAAGGTTTTAAAGATCGCATTAGGGTTAACCTTTCCTCTTTAAGGCCAATTTTCTTAATAAAACTTTCATCCTTATTTTGATAAAAAACACATCCTGGCTTTTTTTTATGTTTCATAAGAAGACCCTTAATACAATTTATCATAAAAATGTATGCGATGTATGTAATGATTGTGATGGATTAGAAAAATAAAGATGCAATCAATGATTTATATTATGCACTTTTATCCATGTTGATTTAGTTTTTAGGATTTGTTTGGTCTTTTTAGATTTTAGAAACCGCTTCCAATATTCTTGTCCTTCTGAATCTTTTGTTTTATCCATTTGTTTCCCTTTCCTTTTATTTTAGGATCTCAAACTTTTGATGAACCCATTTGACCCTTGGTTGCCCTGAAGCCTCCTTCGAATCTTTTTTTTTTTATCTATTTTTCCTTATTTTTATTTTTATTTTTAATGATTAATCAATTTTTTTTTATTTTTTGTGTTTTTTGACTTTGTGTTGTTATTTTTCATCATCTTTACACCTTTTTTTTCAGTGACACGTTAGTCTATTATGAACATTATCAGTCATTATCTTAATTTCAAATGACAAATGTAATGATTCTATGTTTAAGGTCGAATATGAGATTTAATTAACAATGGGATATTTATTTTGGTTTAGAAAGAGAAAGTAAGCTTTTCAAAATACAAAGAATAGGTAATTCAAAAACATCTCAAGAATCAAATATTAGTTCTTTAAATAATGAATATTTGAATGACCTTGCCCTATTCAGACTAGATTTTTTTTCCAAGAACTTGTTACATTAGAAATCTTGCTATGTTTGATCTCATACAACTAATCCTTGCCCCATACATGTAACCAATGGAAACTTGACCATAAAAGTCATTTCCCTTAACTTTGACATAGATTCGTCTAGCTGTGTGCCAACCTTTCATTCCTCAAAAGGCTTCATCCTAGGTTCATTTTTATTTAAGCCGCATTTTCAAGTTTTCAACTTAAATAATCACCTTTTTGGTTCAAACCATTCTTTTCAAGTCTTTAGTTTAAATCGTCTCTTTATTTTTTATTTTTTTATTATTTTGCTTTTTTTTCTTTTTAAGTAAAATATTTCTTAACGATGTTAGAATCACAAGATTTGATAATTCATCACTATTAATTTTCACAAGAATCAGCGCTCCGCCAAAGAATGCCTTATTTACCATTTATGGACCTTCTCAATTGAGTTTTCATTTTCTCTTACTGTCATGTTGATTCGATAAAATTATTTTAAAAACCAATTCACCTTCAAGAAAGCACTAGAGTTGTATCTTTTATCATATGCTTGTAAGATCTTTTTTTGGTACATTTGCCAATGGCTAAGTGGTAACAATTTTTTTTTCTTCAATGAGATTTAGTTGTTTGAAATAGTCTCAAATCCAGTTTGTTTCATCCAATTTTAGCTCTATCAAAATTTTTAGAAAAGGAATTTTCACTTTGATTAGTAATATAGCCTTCATCTCATATGCTAGTGAAACCAGGATGGCCCTTGTAGGGGTTTGAATTCATATTTTATAAGCAAGTAGAGCAAAAGGTAACTTTTCATGCCAATCTCTATATGTATTAATCATTTTCCCCAATATTTATTTGATGTTCTTATTCACAAGCTCTATCACACTATTTATTTTCGGGAGATACGACGTTGATGATGATGACTTATCATGAACTACACATATCTTTTTCATTATTTTACTATTTAAATTACGAGCATTGTTAGAGATGATCCTTTTTAAAAGCCTATATCAGTATATTATCTCTTTTTTTATGAATCTACACATCACTAATCATGTGATATGAGTATACAAAGCTGTTTTCACCCGTTTGGTGAAGTAATCAATTATTACAAAAATAAAATGATGCCTATTTAAAGTTTTAGGGGTTATCAGCCTGATCAGATCCATTTCTCATATAGAGAATGGATATGGTTTTGCCAAGACATAAAGTGAGACTGAAGGAGAATGAATCTTATCCGCATAAATTTAGCACTTATGGCACTTTTCAATGTAACTGATGCAATCATTTTCCAATATAGACCAGTTGTAACTCACTCTCATAATCTCTTTGGCTATTATATGCCTATTGACAGATGTTTCATAAATTCCCTTATGCATTTTTTCGAGTATTTTTCTTGCTTCAACAACGTCTACATACCTTAGCAGTATCTGGTCTCAGCTCTTCTTATACATGATTTATCCATCAAGCATAAACCTTGCTACTAATTTTTGAATAATCCTCTTGTCATTCTCTAAGGCATACTCGAGGTAGTTTTGGCACTTGATATACTGTGCAATATCATAATATCATGATTGTCGATCTACCTCTTTTTTCATATTCGAATAATGGGCTGATGAATCTTTCATTTGTACTCAGATAAGTTGGATTCTTATATTGTCATTTAACTTAAACATTACTACCAAAGTAGCCAAGGCATCAGAGATCTAATTTTCCTTTCAAGAAATATGTTGAAACTGGATCTCTTTAAACTGTTTTATCAAATTAGTTATATGCTTTTGGTATAACACCAATTTTGGATCCTTGGTCTCCCATTCACCTTTTAATTGGTAAATTACCAAGGTTAAATCCCTATATATCTCTAGTGTTTGAATTTTCTTTTCAATGGCTATCTGCAAACCCATGGCACATGTTTCATATTCAATAATATTATTTGTCCAATTGAAATATAACCTTATAGTGTAAGGGTAGTAATTTCATTCTAAGGATATTAGCATCGCCCCAATGCCATGTCCCATTATTTTGGATGTCCCATCAGAAAATATCTTTCATAATTTCTTACAGGCTTTTTATTTTCATCCTGTAAGATTGCCATTAAGTCTTTATTTGGGAATTCAAACTTCATAGGTTCATAATCTTCAGTAGTTCAGTCAATAAGAAAATCAACTATTGCACTCTTTTTTATGGATTTTTGTACCACATACATAATTTCATATTTTGAAAGCATGACTCACTATCTTTCTATCCTGCCTGACAGAGATGGTTTCTTAAAAATGTACTTGAAATGATCCAATTGATATCAGTCAAGTCGTATGATAGAGCATGTATTGCCTGAGCCTACAGGTAGTCTAAGCCAAGGCACAACATTTTTTTTTATTTGAGAATATTTAGCCTCATATTCCATAAACTTTTTACTTAAATAGTAGATAGCATGCTCTTTCTTACTAGTTTCATCCCTTTGTCCCATTACGCATCCCATCAATTTCTCCTACACCATTAGAGACGAGAGCAACAACCTTATTACAATTGGTGGTACCAACATAGTGGCCTTGTCAAATACTCTTTAATATTTTCAAAGGCATTTTAGCATTCTTCATCCCATTTGTCATAACGTCTAGATCTGGAGATCTATCGCTAGACATTGATTTTAAGGAGTCGTCATCAATCTTTTTTGTTTAGGTACGATTGGCCATCTAAAGAGTCTATCGTTTCAAGGAACACTTAAGCTTAAGGGTCCCTAAAAGAATAGGTTCAGGTCTATTAACCAGAATCGGGAGTTTGGTTACGTATGAGGAAGGTTATAGCACCCTCATAACACCCATCGAAAAATGGTACTAGTTTAATTTCATGTTATCCAATAAGCCTTAAAAATTTTACGAAGTAATTAATTTTTAAAAATTATTCTTAATTAACCCCAATACTTTTGGTACAAATTAAAAAAATTTTCTCACCTCAAGAGTATGTAAGAAAACTACTGTTTCAATTGCAGGGACTCCATCGTTGGATTATTTAACATAAAAAAAAAATTTCAAGAAAAAAAAAGAAAAAAAAGAATAATGATTCAACTTTTGATGTAAATATTTTTATTTTCATTTAAAAAACTTATTGCTTTTGTACAAGAAAAATTGATACTTTCAATTTTTCTTTAAAGCATTTAAAAGTTTTTATTTTAAAGAAATTGATACTTTTCAACTTTTCCTTAAAATATTTTGTTTTTTTGAAATTTTAATTTCAAGAAAAATTGATACTTTCAACTTTTCCTCGAATTTTTTTTTTGAAATTTTAATTTTAAGAAAAATTGATACTTTCAACTTTTCCCTAAAAATATTTTTTTAAAACCTTTTTATTTTCAAGAAAAATTGATACTTTTAACTTTCCCTAAAAATATTTTTTTTTAAACCTTTTTTATTTTCAAGAAAATTAATACTTTCAACTTTCCCTTAAAAGTATTTTTTTTAAAAAAAAATTATTTTCAAGGTTGATACTTTCAACTTTTCCTCAATAATAATTTTTTTTGAAAATTTTATTTTAGGAAAATCACTAAAAAAATAAAATAAAATAAAATAAAGTTAAAAATTAAAAAATAAAAAATAAAAAAAATTAAGGAATACCAAAATAATTCTAATTTAGAAATAATAATAATAATAAATAAATAAATAAATAGAAAAAAAAAGAGAAAAAAAAAACCTTAAGGTGACTCGGCTCGGCTGGAAAGATTGGCTCGGCTTAAGAGACAGAATACGGCTCAAAGCTATGACTCGACTAGAAATAGTTCGGCTCAGCTTGGCTGCAGAGGTTGGTTGGCAAACGGGTCAGACACGGGTTAGCACTCGGGTCGGGTTGAACCAAACAAAAATGCGCAGATCCTCTGGGTTGATTTAACGCCAAAATGACGTTGTCTTGAGTAAGTATAAAAGGCAAAAAATCTCATTTGTTTGTTAGATGCTTCTCCCCTTCCTCTCTCTTTCTTTCAGTTTTCTCTCCCTCTATCTACCCGTGAAAAACACATGTGGGATTGGTCATTGGTTTCTGGGTTTCTTAATCGAAAACTGGATTTTTTGTTGGAACAGTAGCCGAAAAACTTGAATTTTGTCAAAAAATTTAACGAAATCTAGAAATTTTTCAGAAATTTTTTTAAAAAAAGGTCAAAAATTCTAAATAAATTCTCACAAATTCTTAAAATTATTTCTAACGCACCAGAATCCTTTTTACCACTGTTTGCTCTCTGTGTTGTTTCTATTTTTTTTGTATGTTCAGCACCTATTTATAGAGGTTGATCAGAAAAGTTTCTAATCAATCTCAATTCTATCTGGGATTAAGATTTATTCTTTGAATCCAAACCAAACTTTTTCAACCCTCTGATTCACAGCAGAACCTCCTTCTAGAACAAAAAATTATATATATAAAATAATAATTAAAATAAAATTTAGAATAAAAAACCTAAAAAATAATAATAAAAAATAAAAATAAAAATAAAAATAAAAATAAAATGGGCCATCTTGCCCCATTTGGACCAGGCCCAATTGATTAGAGCCTGGATCAAATTAGGTGTCTACACCATTTACCAAGATTATTTTTATGAAGCAACCTAAAGATTGAATCACATTTTGAGGTGAGTTGAGATATAAAACGAGAAATATAATTCAATCGATCCAAAAAACCTCTTACTTCTTTTTACGTGTGTGATGCTGATAACTTTTGAATGGCTCGTATCTTATCAAGGTCTACTTCTATATCTCTCCCACTAACTATAAATTGTAGCAATTTTTCAGATTTAACATCGAATGTGCATTTGACTAGATTTAGCTTGAATTGGTATCTCCGTAACCTTTTAAAGAGTTTTCAAAGATTAGCCACATGACTTTTCCCTTTCTAAAACTTGGCTATCATGTCATTAACATGCACCTCTATCTCCTTATGTATCATATCATGAAAAAGAGTGACTATCACTCTTTGATATATGGTGCCAACATTTTTTAGCTCAAAAGGCATGATTTTGTAGCAAAATGTATCCCACATTATCATAAACATGATTTTTTCCATATCCTTTTAGGCCATTTTGATCTGATTGTAGTAAAAAAATCCATCCATGAATAAAAATGTGGAGTGCCTAACAGTATTATCCATAAGAGTATTGATATGAGGCAATGAAAAATTATCTTTTAGGCTAGCCTTTATAATCTATACACATCCTAAGCTTTTCATCTTTCTTAGGAACTGGGTTTATATTAGCTATCCATTCAAGATACTTGGCTACTTTTAAAAAACCTACATCAAAACTACTTTTTCAATTCTTCTTTTATCTTCAACAATATTTTTGGCTTCATGCATCTCAATTTTTGCTATACTGGTCAGCATTCTAGTCTTAAAGCAGTTTATGCTTAACAATATATGTGTTAAATCCAAGCATATCTTGATAAGACTACAAAAATACATCCACATATTCTTGCAACAAATCCATCAATTTTTATTTTTAAATCGATGATAGTGAAATATTGATCCTAACTTCTTTCTTAGTCTTACCATTTCCCAAATTTAACAAGTCAGTGAATTTTGATAGGGTTCTATAATTTTTTTTTTTTACTTCATCCATTTTAACAAATCATGAGGCAAATCATAGTTTTTTAAATCAACATCATTATCAAACTCGTTAATGTGAACTGAGTTTTTGAAATCAAATCCGGTGTTATTGTCTTAGTCATCCATAATATTCATTATTAAAAGACTTAAAAAAAGGTACAATCATAAGGAAATATAGACTGATTTTGGCAAAGGTAAGAAAATTATAAGTAACAATGAAAAAGAAAAAATAAAAAAGATGGTACATGTGAAATGCATCGCATTCATCATTTTATTAGGATAATAAAAGTAAGCCTATACATTTAACTTTCGCATACTCTTGGGTAGAAGCAATTGAAATTTTCAAGTTTGAATGGTTCAAAGATAATGAAAATAATACATCATTCTTGGATCTCTTAACTTAAAAAAAGATAAAAGAACATCTATTCATTTTGCACAACTTTTTTATCTACACCAATCTTAATTTAAGAAAAGGCTTCCTCTAATCCCATCGCTGGTTCACTCTTTTCAATCTTTGATGATCTAAAATGGACATACCCACTAGAACGAAATGTCTTATACAAATAAGGGAATACCATTTTTCTATCAACTGACTCTTACCCTTTGATGTGTGCCATTCTTTTTTTTTTTTTCTTTAGCATCATATTTTTTCTATTAGTGGTGGTAAGCTTGTAGCCTAAACCTCATCTCTCTTTATTCTCAGTTGTGTTCGATGTCTTTTTAATTCCTTGTAAAGCTATTCCCAAACCTATCATGTTTGCCAACCTTTACTAATAGTCTACTTGATCACCATATTTGTAGTTTTTGACAATCAAAAGATTGATATTCTCAACCTTTCTTCGATATAATTAGCATTTGCTACTTCAAAAGCTTTAAATGAGCATTCAGTCACCTTTTTAGTAGCCTCAACATAAGGAGTGGTCAAAGTTTTGGTTACTAATAAATCTTTCCCACCATATGGTCTAACTTACTTTCATTCAACAATGAACTTTACCTTCTAGTGTAAAAATGAAGGTATAATTTCAATTATATGAATCCAAGGTCTTTCAAGCAAACAATTATATGTAGGTGTTATATCCATCACCTGAAATAGGATATTAAAGGTACATGGGCCAATCTATAACGAAATCTTTATATCATTGATCACTTTCATATTTCGTCAAAAGTTTTTACTATTATGTGGTTATTTTTCATACGAGAGGGGTCCACTGAAAGTTTTGACAATATAGTCTTAAGCATGATGCTAGTAGATGACCTATTATCAATCAATACTTTAGCCATGGTATCAGTTTTGCATTTAACAGTGATGTGTAGGACCTTCACACTACCACATCTCTCCAGAGGTATTTCATTATCATTAAAAGTAATAAAGTTAGAGGCTATAATTTCAATTAAAGATTACTTTTCATAAAATATTATTTGACATAAGTTGATTAATTCTTCAATAAAGTATCCTATATGGCTTGAATTACAATAGTATACTTAAGAAATTTTAACAGTTATTTATTAACCATTTGAGTAATCACGTGTGAATTGAATGTTTTAAGAAACTCATAAGAAAACTCATTTCTTTATAAAACTTCTTAATATGCATTTTGAAACTTCACTAGTAATTTTCCTTGATTCCTATACATCTTTTTCTTAACCTTACAATTTCGGCCTTTGACATCTCATAAGTGTACATTATTCTCTGTTATTTCTTATCCTATTATGTTCCTGTAGATTTCAAACCTGTATAGAGGTTCTGAAGTCCTTGAACAATTGAATGAAGTCATACTTACGGATTCTTCATAGTTTGGTAAGGGAATGAACTATGAACATAAATAGTCACTGCCATCCTAGAAAAAGAGATAGTCTTCTCAGTTGTAGGCTTTGATTTCTCATCATAAAATATCATTAGAGGTTTAGGGATAAAAGATTTACTAAAGAGCTCATCATCTATCATATTCACATTATCTTTATCATATTCATCGTAAAACTCTATTATAGTTATGTCCATCAAACTTTGCAGTATTCGTTGAAAGACTGCACATTTTTTGATCAAATATCCAACCATTCTTTCATGTTATTTACAAACCTAGTCGTGGTTTTCGTGGTTTCCATTAAAATTCAAAGATATCAACTGAATCATGCTTGCCTCGATCAAATAGTCATACACCCATTCATAAAGGGGTATTTACTTCATCCACGTATATTTTGATTTTCACATATTTTTCAATACCCACAATATTAATATTCCCTTTAGTGTGGTCTAGCAAAGGGTTTTCACTAACATTTGGCTTAAATTTAGTATAAAAAATTAAGAGCCCTTCATTTGTTAGACCTTATACCTTATGTTTAAGTGCTATGTAGTTTTTAGTGGAGTGTCCTACCACATTATAATGGTAATCGCACTTGGCGTTAGGGTTATACTAATTCGGGTATAGTGCCTTTAATGGTGCCATATGGGCAAGGCTAATAAGGTGTCATCTCATCAGCTAGGGGTATAGATCAATGTAAGACATGAGAATTAGGTCAAACTAGGACTTTTCTTGATTGTTGTTATTTTGTGGGTTTCTTTGATTATTGGTTCAATGGGTTGGTTAGGCAAACAATTGAGTTGGAGGTATGGTGGTGTAATAGAGAGGTTGAAGACTTAAGTTTAACTTATATGGTGCTTGTTGAGGTGCTTGGTAATAATACGACTGTTGGGAGATTTGGTTGGTAGTATGGTAATAGAAAGGGTATAGTTAGTTTGGATTATATGGAACAAAGAAACGGCATGAGAAATTTTTGTAAATGATTGTGTGTGTCTCATGCTTTTTTTTTTTAGATTTGCTATTTTCTTTTTTAGTCCTTCAATTTTGGCATTCTTGATGGTATTCTTTATCATTTCTCCTAAAATCACCATAATAAAGAAATTCTTTATTGAATTTCCAACCTACTTATCATAGTACATGGCTTTTAGTGTGTTAATAAATAACATAGTGATCTCTTTTTCCATTAGTAGTGGTTAGACTTGGGCTATTGCATCTCTCTATCGATGCACATATTCTTTAAAGGTTTTTATTAATTTTTTCTCCATATTTTGTAATGATAGCCTATTAGGGGTCATATCAAAGACATGCTTATATTGTGAGACAAAGGTTTTGATCAAGTCTTTTCACTAATGGATTCAACTTCGATCTAGCTATACGTACAATCTTCTAGCAATGGCTTAACTTCATTGATTCTTTTTGCTTTTCATAAAAGATATCCTTCTGCCATATTATTTGCATACCTGTCCGAACTCATTTGATTGATCTATTTCCAAGCTTTAATGACTTTTTGAAATTTTTTCGTATAATTAGGTGCACCATAATTGAATTTGAGTAGGTTGAGTCCATGAATCATAAGAATAAATTGTCAAAAATTGTATTATCTCTGGATCATAAAAGTTGTGTAGTTAACTGCCTTCATACCCCTAGCAAAGGAACCTATGGTTTGTTTCTACAACTATATAGTATGGTTAAAGAAAGCATCCACGGTGCTCTCCACATTATGGCTTCACTCATGAAATTTAGAAAAAATGACATCTAATGCTTTTTTGTCTAATCTCTTTGTCATTCTTTAGTAAAAAACTCCTTGATCAAGACAAATTGAGTAGAAAAAAAGCTGAAATGACACTTTTTTCTTTCTTCAAAAGTGACTTTGAATCCAAATATAGATAACTGAGCACATTCTATGAATCAAACTTCACCTTTTTTTTGACACTAATTTAGCAATATAATGATTTTAGCTGGATGGTAGGAGATAGATTTATGCCTTTACATAATTGCTCGAAGAAATCAACTGTCGACACTTCTATATGCCTTAGTACCTTAAGAAATATTACCAACTTATAGACTTCCAAAGCAAATAGGTCTTGCCTGCAATCATCATTCAGATGTTTCCTTATGTGCTCTAGTAGAAAAGTTGAAGGAATTGACTCTATTCCGTTCTTTTCTTTCTTATGTTTATCAATCTCCTTAATCCTAACTTGCATAAGCCTAGCCAACTTTTTCTTAAACTTGATCATCTTTTGCTCTTTCCAGTAGACTATGTCTTAACTGATGAATTTTATCCGGAGCAAGGATGTATACTCATTTATTGTAATGGTCAAATTAACTATTCATTGATTTTTACCATTATAAGCAGTGCCACATCTTTGTATTTCTTAGAAAAAGATTTTTAAAAAAAGATTTCTTTTTTTTTATTCCCCACTATTTTCAGATAGCCTCTAATTTTGACATGTTACTTTGACTTAGATCCACATACACTGACTGCGAAAGCATCGAGGTATGACTATCTCTTAAACAATTTTTGTTTTTTCTTGAGTACTCTTTGATTGGCTCTTAACTTCTAAATAGTTCTTACACAAGGATGATACCACTATAAGCTTCGTGAAAGTTTTTTTTGCTAAAGATTAGCCTAAAATAGTATTCCTCTAAGAAATATGATGCCTATATGATGCATACGGCAAAATTAAAGGTAACAAAAGAATTAAATAAGTCAACAATGTTAATAAATAAATAAATAGTGAAGCATAGCATATAACAGAACATAATATACATAGTGTCTTAGCTTTAGGTAATTTTCTTAAGAAGGATGGCATGGCTCTATCTTAGGCTGGCTTCTTTCGGCTCACAATATGCTGGGTTATGATTTATATGTCTAAAGGTTTCTAAACTATTCTTTACATCATCGTCAATTATAGATAAGTAAAGCTCTTCGATTTTCACCCGTTATAGGCTACTAACAAAAGGGTTTAATCTAAGTGAAAGTATTTTGCTAGCAAATGCAAAGATTATCACCTCATAAGAGTGTAACTATTTTACTTCCTCCTTAAAGGAATAAAGCTCAGGTCTATAGCTCATGCATACGAGTGAATATATAAAGTGAGTGTAAAGAGATATATCAATCAAACAACGTAAGAGAAAAATGAATGAAAAAATTGAGGTTGGATGCTAACAGTCAATTTTTTTTAAACAAAATTAAAATAGAAAGAATTAAAATTAGATCTCAACTAACACTATAAAATCTAACAATTTGGATAACGTATGATTAATTTTTGGCTTGATTCTAAAAAATATATCCAGTGGAGTTGTCAAGTTGTCATAACGATTTTGAAACTGCTAGATGTTTAATTTTAAAATAGAAAAAAATAAAGGGAGTCACCACCAATCTTTATGTTAGGTGCGATTAGCCACATGAAAAGTTTATCTTTTTAATAAAACAATAAAACAAGTTTAAATTTTATCAAAGAGATAATTTTGATCTACAAAAATAGAAGTGGGTTCGAGAGTTGGTTATACATGAGAAAAAATTAGCACCCACACTGCATCCATGAAAATTGACACCCATTAATTATGCATTATTTTTGGTGTTAGATAGAATGGTTTTAACTTGAAATTTAATAATAATTTCCTTCACTTTTTAAAGAAGAACATTTAATTTTATTAAAAATTTTCATTTAGGAATATTATGGAACTCTTTAAGTTAAAGAATTACCTTCAAATTCTCTAACATCTAGGCATAACTTTAAATATAACTATTTTCACCTAAAATTTACCACGACATTCCTTGAAAAAAAAATAACATTGTTTGTAAAAAATAATTTTTGGTGACTTTCAAACGTTTAGGCAGAGTACTAAGAATTATTTCTCTCAAGTTGTTATTTTTGTTTGATTTTATCATTTCATATTTTTAATTACACATTTTTTAAAACATTTTATGCAAAAAAGCCAATAAGGATACAATTATTTAGCAAATGATAATGAAGGGTATAAACATACGAAATGAGTACAAACAATAATGAGTAGATGCATGTATGCCGATAGATGTTATACAAGGTGATGAAATGCAATTTTAGAATCGAGTTTTTAAATATAATGAGACCACCTTATCTCCCCGACCTCTAGGTACAGTTTAGGTGCGACTATGTCTATTTAAGATCCCATTTTTAGTGATATATTTTTTCTTTTTATTTAATTTTATTATTATTATGGGTTCAGAACTCATATGAAAAAAACCTATGAAATAAGGTTTCTTAGATACCCTATCTTCTAGGCAACATTCAGGAACAAATTACTTTATGTGAGATTTTGTATGTATGCTTAGAATTTTTGGATAGTTTTGGGTATGGGTTTAAGTTGAGGTTTTAGAGTTAGAATGATTTTTGAGTGATGATTCGAAGATGTGAGCCAAATTTTGGGTTAGGTTTAAATTTAGGCTTTTTATGGATTTTTAGGATTTTAGGGTCTTGTATTAGGGTTTTGGTTTTGGAATTGTGAGGTTTCAAGCTTTAGTGTTTTAAAGGTTTAAGACATTGAGTATTTAGGGTTTAGGGTTTTAAAGATTTTTAAGGGTTTTGGATTTTGGAGTTTTAGGGTTTAAGGTTTTGAGGTTTAGGATTTTGAATTTTAAGGTTTCGAATTTTAAGGTTTTGAAGGTTTTAGGGTTTTGTAGTTTTGGATTTTAAAGGTTTTGACGTTTTTTTTTTTTTGTTGAGAAAAATAGGAATCATTGATAACTCAAACTTCATCAATTATCCCTAACATTTAGGTGGACTTTCGAAACAAGTTCGATTTTTATAATCCCCTTTCCTTTGACAATTTTATATCAATGCTACTCGAAGTGAATAAATTATGCACGTGAAAGCTAAAATAAAATAAAACGAAACAAAATAGAACAACCAATTAAATCAAATTTTTTATTATTTTGTTTATTATTTAATTTACTTATGGGAATCTTTATTTTATATTTTAAATTTTATTTTAATTTAACCTAGTTAATTATTATTATTATTTTTGGTCTTTAATTTTTTAATTTCCAACATATAGGCAAAATTATTTTTTTTTTAAAAAATTTTTAATTCTCTTCAACATCTAGGTAGAGTTTTCAAAATTATTATTTTTTACTTAAAGTGTCATTTTATCTTTGTTTCTATAAAAATAATTTTCTTAAAGAAAATCATTTTCGAATCATGAAATTACTATCTTTTACTTTTATTCAATATTCATTTTTAATTTGCTAACCATCGTTAAGCAAATTAATTAAAAAAAGTATTTGTAGTTTTATTATTTACTACAAATACTAATATTATTATTTTCACAAGTGCTAAAACGATAATTAACATACATAAACAATAATTAAAAGTTCATGCAAATAAATAGACAAATAAGTAAAAAAGGTGAGAAGGAATTTACCCTAAAAAGAGCCTTTGAAATTAGACACAAAACACCATAAAAGGGCCAAGTTGGGTAGCCTAACTCCAAGAAATGAGCCATGCACTAGATCTGGGTCGAAAGAGTAACAGGCCAATCAAGCCAAGGGAGAAAGCAGGTTGATCGGGTTTCTTACTGAGTTTGACCCTGTCAACCTTTTTTTTTGTTTCATTTTATAAATACAATTTTTTTTTTTGTTTGAAATTCATTTTTTCCTTTATTTCTTCAAAAAACTTTTTCTTTGTCTTCAAAAACCAAAGACCTCCACAAAGCCTAGTTCTTGACAAAATAGTTGTCGATGTCGCCACCTGTATGTTGCTGGCGTTGCCATCGACCTACGGTTTTTGGTTCCTAAAATCTTGTTATAGCTTTTCTTTAGCATTTTCGTTATAGATCCGAGCTCTGTTTTCCCTATATCAACTCTCAAATTCCCAAATCTATAATTGAAGCCCAAAATTTTAAACTGCCAAAAGTCATAATCCTACTATCTAATTCTCCTAATTTTTTATATGTTATTCATCCCTCTTTTTTAAAATTTTTTTTATTTTTTTAAGTTAGTTTTGCCTTTTTTTCTTCATTTGCTATTACCAAGGATTTTTATCGCTGGTGTCACTGCTCGTTGCTGCCTTATGTCCCTGGACTTTAGCCAATTTTGACTACATAGCTTTTCCTTTTTCTTTTGTTTATTAGAATCTGACTCTTTCTTTTTTATTTTTTTTTATATAGGTATATGGCACTGGGTCTCCCATATCCAGGGGATGAGTGGTTTTTTTTTTGTGTTTCTTATTTTTTATGGATTTGTTTTGTGCATTTTGGTGAGGCTGAATGGGGTTTTCTTTTGGATTTTGAATTTTAAGGTTTTGGATTTTAAGGTTTCGAATTTTAGGGTTTTGAAGGTTTTAAGGTTTTGTAGTTTTGGATTTTCAAGGTTTTGAGGTTTTTTTTTTTGTTGACAAAAAAGGGAATCATTGATAACTCCAACTTCGTCAATTATCCATAACATCTAGGTAGACTTTCAAAATAAGTTCAGTTTTTGTAATTCTTCTTTTCCTTTGACAATTTTATGTCGATGCAACACAAAATGAATAAATTATGCACATGAAGCTAGAATAAAATAAAACAAAACAAAACAAAATAGAACAACCAATTTAATCATATTTTTTATTATTTTGTTTAATATTTTAATTTACTTGTAGGAATCTTTATTTTATATCTTAAATTTTATTTTAATTTAACCTAGTTAATTATTATTATTATTTTTGGTCTTTAATTTTTTAATTCTCCAACATGTAGGTAGAATTATTTTTTAAAAAATTTTGAATTCCCTCAAATATCTAAGCAGAGTTTTCAAAATTATTATTTTTTACTTAAAGTGTCATTTTATCTTTGTTTCCATAAAAATAATTTTCTTTAAGAAAATCATTTTCGAATCATGAAATTACTATCTTTTACTTTTATTCAATATTCATTTTTAATTTGCTAATCATCTCTAAGCAAATTAATTAAAAAAAGTATTTACAGTTTTATTATTTACTACAATAACTAATATTATTATTTTCACAAGTGCTAAAACGATGATTAACACACATAAACAATAATCAAAAGTTCATGAAAATAAATAGACAAACAAGCAAAAAATGTGAGAAAGAATTCACCCTAAAAAGAGCATTTGAAATTAAACCCAAAACACCACAAAAGGCCAAGTCAAGTAGCCCAACTCCAAGAAACGGGCCATGCATTGGATCTAGGTCGAAAGAGCAGCAAGTCGATCGGGTCAAGGGAGAAAGCCGGTCGATCAGGTTTCTTGCCAAATTTGACCTAGTCAACTTTTTTTTTTTGTTTCACCTTATAAATACCAAATTTTTTGTTTGAAATTCATTTTTTTCCTTCCTTTCTTCAAAAAACTTTTCTTCTTTTTAAAAAACCAGAGACCCCCCCACAAAGCCCAGTTCCCGATGAAAAAGCCACCAACACCACCACTAATCTATGGTTTTTAGTTTGTAAAATTTCGTTATAGCTTACCTTTAGTGTTTTCATTATAGATCCAAGCTTCATTTTCCCCAAATTAGCTCTCAAATTGCCAAATCCATAATTGAAGCCTAAAACTTTAAACTACTAAAAGTCATAATCCGACCATCCGATTCTCCTAAATTTTTTATAAGTTGCATCGTTTTTCTCTTTTTTTTTTAAATTTTTTTATTTTTTTCAGGTCAACTTTGTCCTTATTCTCTATTTGCTATCAACGAAGGTTTCTATCGCTAGCTTCACTATTTGTTGCAGCCGTATGTCCCTAAATTCCAATCGATTTTGACTACATAGCTTTTGTTTCTTTTTGTTTTTGTTTTTGTTTACTAGAATTTGACTCTTTTTTTTTTCAAGATAGGCGTCTAGTGCTAGGTCTTCCCGTATCCATGAGATGAGTGGTTTTTTATGTTTTTTTTTTTTTTATGAATTTTTTATGTTTTTTGGTGAGGTTGAAAGGGGTTTTGAAAGGTGGAATCTAAGGTGGCTGACGGGTGATGCTTGAGTGTGAGAATGGGTGCGTACAGTAAAATGGGTGGTCACTATGGTGCGAAGGCTGGGCGCGATAAGCGTGGAATGTGATGCTTGGCGCTGGTGCAATTTGGGATTGGGATAGCTGGCATTCAAGGTTTGGGATTTTTGTTGGAAGTTTTTTTCGTAACCGAATGGTTTCTAGGAAGCTTTTTTTTGTTTTAATGGTCCCTAAAATATAAATCCTTTATGTTCCCTTTTTAAATTCCATTCTTTAACCATGAGTAAATTACCTTAGAATTATTTTTTTAGACTGGTGTAGCATAAATGTAGCAATGGTTATTGACTTTTTAGTCCCAGTGAAGCATGCTGCTTCTAGGACATTGGGTTTTTAATGAAGGTATGCTAGGGTTAGTAGGTAAAAATGGAATTAAAAACCAAAAAGCTTAAAATGGTAAGTGGTAGAGTTAGGGGAAGAGAAAATCAATGAATTTGTGTTAAAATCAAATAAAACATCAGGTGAAAATAGAAAAGCTGATAATGATACCTAATTTGGAGTCAACGATCTAAAAAAATTGATGCCCTTACTAAGCGATCATATTGGCTTTTCTTATATATTAAGGCAATTTAATTAATAATGAATAAAATAAAATAAAATGAAAATTAAAAAAAATGGCTTAGGCTTAAAGGGAAATTTTGATAAAGCGTCAAATTGGGCTCGAACTAAAACGTGTAATCAGACTCAAAAATCGATCGAGATCTACTTATCTTGGACAAAATTTGATATTTACACATACATAACAATTTAAGGAGTTTACAAAGTTTGCATAAGTTGCCAACCCTAAATATAACAATTTAAAGATAATATTTTTCTCCATGGCAACTTTTGCATTGAAGCTTCACGATTATCAAAGGAAGAAAGTTTAATAAAAGGCATAAAGGATGTTCTTAATGATGAACCAAAAATCACAAAAGTTTATTCTTAAAGAATAATCATAGTGATATTGAAAGATTAATATTATGGTTAGGGTTTGGTTCTTAAAACATAATGATTTTCAAGTTATTGCTTCTACAAATTTTGAATCCCAACATGGCAAGTATGATTCAAAAAGCAAAGAAGTAGAGTGATAAATGTTTTAAATTGAGAAATCTACTTTGGTTAATCAAGGTATGCATTTATTTATTCTACTTCTTTTGATGATAGTATAGATAAATATATATATCTATATATAATTAAAATGTTAAATGCATGTTGGTGATTTAATCTTTGTTTTAAACGTGAATTGAAACTTTTTAAAGAATGGATATAAACATTTTTTATTATTATTATTGTTATTGTTTGATATTTGATTTTACTATGGCATGATATTGATCAAAGATCATATTCCAAAAAAAAAAAAAAAAGAAAGGAAAGGTTGGAAATAACCTATGAAAAAATTGTGTGAAAAATGACAACAATTATGATTTGGTGTGTGAATGAACGTCAAAGACAATGACATTGATAATCCACTTTATTTGAATAAAAAATAAAATATGTTTGCTAATATATTTAGAGATATTAGAGATTTATTGAATGAAATATGTCTAATAATGATGTTATTAAAGCATGATATAAATTACAAAATGATTTCGATATATGACATATTGTTTAAGATTAATAAATTTTCATGCATTGTTAATTAATTAATAACTCATGTTTTAAATTACCATGGGACTTAATATGAATTCATAAGTCTTACACATCTTAAAATTATGCATATACAAACTTATGAAATTCTTATTTTGTTAATCATTGTCACTTAGGAAATGTTCTAAAATTTATTTTAATAATTGTAGTTGTTTGAGGTTAACATGCTTGACTTTAAAATATAATTGACTTTGGTGGTTATGGTTTAATCATGGTTGTGATATTATTGGTACATGAATAAATTTGAGTTGTTAGACTTGAGATATAAATTATATTTTATTGTCTCATGAATTTTGAAAATACAAGATGAGTGATAAATGATATATTGGTGATTAATGTCATGAATTGTTGTATAACTAAGCTTTTATAAAATTGAAATTTATACATTATTATTGATTCATGAGTTTTAATAAATAATGACATTATTATATGATATATGTGATATTAACTTTTTACATAATCTTGAGTTAAAGATTGGCCGATCAAGGAAAAGTCCCTAAAAAAAATGGGTGATAAAAAATGAATACTTTATGGAAATGTATTATTTCGAAAAGGCAATTAGTTTGAAAAACAAATTAATATGGTGACAAGTCAAATGATAAATTTTTAATATTCACTAGAAATTCACTTTGTGAAAGTAAGAAGTGAAGCGATGAACATTAGTGAAAGTATAACTTTAAAAGTAACATGTCATAAGTCACTTATTCAAGTATGCTTATCAATGTTGCAATAAAATCTTCTTATTAACCTGGTGAGACACAAGTTTTGGTTTGAAAATTTCTAAATTCAAACCAAGTAATGAACGATAAATTTAAAAAAAAAAAAAAAAGGGTCGAATGGCAGTAAGTTCTTTGTTGTTGGACATTGTATCCTTGAAATAACATTTCTAGTAACCATTCGCACATAATGAAAGAACTATTATCCTTATAAAAACTTCTTGAAAATACCTTACCCAAAATTTTTCTTTCAATTTTCTTTAAGAAAATTACATATTTATTATTGTTACAGACATAACAATTTAAAAAGTTTACATAGTTTGGATAAATTGTCAACCAAAGGTATAAAGTTGGATAATCATAAATCTATTGGTGATGGCATCTCCTCTCCCAAGAATCCGACGACCACTAACCATTTAAGGCATGTGGAATCCATGGATTCTTTGCCATGCCTTAGGGCGTCGACAGGATTTTCCATTTGAACAGTGTCATCTTGGGCGAGATTCTTGCTTGGGCAGAGGATGACCTCGTTTTTTCAAGCGATAACTTATCTTGCTAAGGTTTGGTTCCTTCTCCACAAAAGGTTTCTCAAATTTTTGCTTCCTTATTAATTCTGGTGATATGAATATGATGATACTACTACTTATATTACATCTATTTTATTTAAATCATCCACATCTATACATGAAGCAAAGATGGGGAGATTATGTCTACTTCGAGAAAGGGAGTATCAAGATTTTTTTAATTTTGTTTATTTCCTTTGAATTTTTAAACATTTTTTTTTTTGTATTTTGTATTTTTTTCAAGTTTCTCTATTTTGATTTTCAAAACAAATTTTCATATTTTCTAATTTTTCTGTTTTTCTTAATTTTGAATTTTTTGAAATTTCATTAAAAAGCATATTTAAATTTTTTTTTTTTTTGTATTTGGAAAATTTTAAAATTTTTCCATATGTTTTTTTTAGAATTTCCAAAAATTTCATATTTTTTTATTTTTATTTTTTTTAACAAATGAAGTGACGATGAGCTCCACTAATGATGTGGAAATCTTAGTTTCAATTTTGTGACATTTGGCACGTAATTATTGGCTCATAATGTCATGTTTTAATTTTATAAATACTAATGTGAAAAAAATGATATAATCCACGTAACAAATGAATATTTAGTAAAAAAAGTTTATGCTTGTCACTTTGTATATTAAGTTACTTTTTTATTTTAAAAATAAAACTAAAAAAAAAAGGTGTTAGTACGACTTTGGGCTAAAAGACAAAAGACATTGATAGATATGAAAGACAAAGACAATTATTGTCATTTTATTGATAACAAAGAAATTTTTTTTTGTGTTGCTATAATAATTCAATCGGGTTATCTTTCTGTCTATTTTTATGTTATCCTTCATATCTTGAAATTTATTTTTTATTTAATTAAAAATTAAGGTGAGTTAAATTTTTTTATTTGATAAAATAATTAAAAATAATTTTGAATTTAATTGAATTTATTTTTTTATGATTTTAAATATATAATCTTTCGTATCAATTTAATACATTTATAATTTTTACTTTTGAAATATTTTATTAAAAAAAAATTTATCTTGACCATTTTGTGAATAATTTTTAAATTAATTAATAAGATTATAATTTTAAATTATACATTTGACACACTCACGTATCTCTTAAAATTTACATCATTCAATATCCCAAACTCAATCCTAGTTAATTTAAAAGGCAATAAAATCAAGAAATTTTGTTGGTTGATGTATGCACAAATCAATTGGGTAATCTCAAATTTTCTTAGATGACTGCACCATACTCCGAATCATGCCTGATTTGAACATGAAAGAGAAGCTTCCCCAAAAAATTTTAAAAAAAACTGCTAAAGTATTGTACGATGATTTAAAAATGATTTCACATCATATGCTGACAAACATCAATAGATAATTACTATTCGCCGTTGACCGCGAGCATTTTTCACGATCCAACCTACGTGTCATGATTCTTGTGCAAGGTCTTTGCGACTATTGGTTCCTGTTTTGACGCGCTTCGATGATTGTAAATTATCCAAGGTAATGACGTTACGAGATGTGACGAACGGCTGACGTCTTCCGTTTTAAACAAAAGTAAAGATATCATTACTTCAAAATAAACTTCTCTTGTTCTCCAACTTCTTGAATAAAAGCGGACACTCCTCCGCTCAGTACTGGGTGTCACTCTGGCAAAGAGCCTTTTGGTTAGTAAATGGGTCAACTTGTTTTCTTCTCGAAGCACATGATTACATGTCTAGATTTTCATCTTTTTAAGGCTCAGTTGGATCTTCTTTAGCAGAATGCTCAAGGGAATAGATTTTGTTCAAACTTTCGTATCTATTATATCACCCTGAGTGTATCCCCTTCGATCTCAATTAAATCTCATATCGGTTCAGCTACTATTATTGCCTTAATGATGACTGAATCTCAGTCACTTCTCACCTGCTTGCATAATGCCCCTATTGCCTCTTTATTGTGGTCCCTGGCTAATACCCCTACTCCCCTAAGCCTATTAGCGTTGTTCAATGCCCCATTGAAATTCAGCTTGATTATATTTTCTATTGGTGCTCTCTAAATTGTTTGCTCTCTTGGACCTTTATTCTTCACCATTTCTTGCGTTTTTTTGCACTCCTGTATGTAATCCCTGGCATATTTAGCAATTTCCTAGTGGTTCTAGACCTTGTGATTAATAACCTCTTCATTTCTGCTATGCCACAGAGCCCATGCTGTAGTGATAACTATATCCATATTTGTAGGTTCCATCCTCCTTATTACAGACGATATCCAATTCCAAGCATTCTGCCACTGCTGTTCGTCTACCACATCACCTATTCCAATCTCCTTCCACACCTTTGATGAACGATCATATTTGACAAATGCGTGGATGACCGTTTCCTCCTCTTGCTTACATCTTGGATAGGTCGCCATATCCATCGGCTTCCTCTCTTTCAGCTTAGCATAAATTGGGAGTATTTAATGAGACACTCTATGCAAAAAACCGTATTCTACTTGGGATTTTGAGTGTCCATATTTTCCCCAAAAACTCCCCCCTTGTTCATTGTTAGCCACAGTGATAGATGTCACGTCCGTCAATCCTTATTGCCATTCTGCTTGTAGGGCCTGGTAGCTGCTTTTGACCGTGTAGGCTCTCTTTTTTGTGTGATAGCTTTCCACCTTTTGGATGTCCATTGGTTGGTACCATAGGCGAACAATTCTTGCACTTTCATATCTATAGAAATGGCAGTCTCATTAGCAGCTGGAATAAAACAATCAACCTTCGATACCTATGGATACTTCCATACTCTAATCTTTGTCCCATTTCCAACTTTCCCCCGGATTCCACGTACAAGAAGCTCTCTCCCTTTACAAATAGCGCTTTGTACACCAGTGTTGAGGTATTATGAATGAGGCGCCACACCTGTTTAGCCAGTAAAGCTATATTAAAATGTTCCATCTTCCTAAACCCCATGCCACCAATTTCCTTGCCTCTACACAGTTTCCACCATGCAAGCCAATGAATCCATTTCCCCACCCTTCCATTCTTCCCTCAATAGCTACTCATTGTCATATTAAGTTCATGGCACAACCCTTTAGGAAAAATGAAACATGATATCGTCTATGAAGACAGACTGCAATACAACTTTGATGAATATTTCCTTCCTCCTGCCAAAATGTATGTCTGGTTCCAACTTATCACTCTCTTCTTCATCTTGTCTAGTGTGGTTCTAAAGGCTCGCTTTTTCCCCTTCCTAATTAACATTGGAAGTCGTAAGTACTTTTCTAGGTTGTTGGGGGCTTGTATGCCAAAAATGCCTTTCAATGTGTCATGTCTGTCTGCGCTCGTATTCTTACAAAAATATAGCCCAAATTTGTCATAGTTTATCTTTTGCCTAGAACTTTCTTCATCCATCTTTAGCATGTCCCTCACCCTTTCACATTCCTCTGGTTTGCTTTCATGAATAACAAACTATCATTTACGAATAACAAGTGAGTAATCCTGGGCCCATTATGACTAGCTTGTAATCCATTTAGTTTCCCTTCTTATTGTGCTTTAGACAGAACCGCTGATAGACCTTCTGTGCACACTAAAAATAAATAAAGTGATAAATAACGTGACGTACGGCTGAAGTTAGAACTTTAGAACTGGCAAGGAAAAAAAAAGATAGATAAATCTCCCTTTTTTTTTTTTTGGGAAATACAAATAACTGAATAAGTAAATGTGCTCACATATTTTTTTAAGAAAGAAAAGTGTTCACATCTTTTTTATATTATTTCCTTCATGTCTTTTTTTTTTTTCATATTTTGAATGTCTTAGAATTATATAATTTTTTTGAACCTTTAAAATTTTTATTTTATTATATTTTAAAATTATTGTTTTATATAAAATTTTTTATTTTTCACATTAAAAATAATATCATAAAATAATTTTAAATTTTAATATTAAATATATTAAAATCAAATTTTTTTCTTAAATTTTATGAAAATCAACAAAACTTAAACAATTTATGACGGAATGAATATTTGTTTCCTACAATATACAATAATTTTTCTTAAATTTTGTGAAAATCAATAAGATTTAAATAATTTGTGACGGAATAAGTATTTGTTTCCTACAATACAATGATTTTTTTAATATGAGTAAATTTCATCCAAATCTTTGAATTTTAATTATAATTCATGACAATATTATTAATTTTGAAATAGAATATATAATTAACACAACAAATTACTCATACCTAGAGGTGTTCATGGGTGGGTCGGGTAGAGCTAAGTTTAAGCTGAGTTTATACTTGATATTAATAGCTTATATGTATGCTCAGACTTGATCCGACCTAAAATTTTGGATATCAAAATTTTTTCAAACTCGACCTAAATTAAAAAAAATAAATCTCAAACTCACTCATTAACCTTAATTTATATACTAAAAAATTAAAAAAAAAAGATTAAATTAAGTTTAATGGGATTATATTCAATTCATATATATAAAAATTAAAAATAAAAATTATATAAAAGTAAAAATTAAGTTAAATAAAATATATAAATTTTTTTTATGATATATATGAATTAATGTATATATAATTCACATATATATAAAAATTAAAAATATATATGTGAATTCAAGTCGAACTAGGCTGGGCTCGGACTTTAAATCTTTTGTCTAAGACCCAACCTAAAATTTAAACGGACCTAAAAATTAAAGCTTGTTTGACGAGCTTTAATTTTTTGTCCAAGTCCTCTCAAAACTTAAACAGGCTGTCAAGTTTGGACGAATAGCTCGAGCCTTGAACAATCTATTAACCCAACCGTGTGAATGTTATGTAATATCATGATACCCTTTTAATTGTAAAAAAAAAAAAACTTTGAATTTATTTTTTGGGCTAAATGCTCAATTTGTATTAAACGTTTGGGTTGTTATTCAATTCAAATCTAAATATTTTAATTTATACAAATAAGCATCTTTTCAAGAGTTATAGTTGAATAAGACTTTTTCATGATTTAGCATGCTTGGCCGAATGGGGTTTTGATGGTGTAATTTTGGCCCATCATCATATCTTGAAGCAATCTTAATCATATTTCTATTCTTGGATTCGACTAAGACTTGAGATTTCAAGAATAATTTGATTTTTCATTAATTATCTTGATAATTATCTTGCACATCTCTTGCTTTATCAAAAATTCTTCATTGGATGAGTTAAAGAGTCCATTTTGAGCACAACCACTCTTGACCGAATAGAAGAGAGTTCTTGATGTCTTGAAATTCTTCAATGCTAAGTAAAAAAGTCCTCATTGGATAAAATCTTCTTTAGCTAAACGGATTGAGCTTGTAGAGTCCATGGTCTTTGAACTTCTCCTTCTCTTTTGCATGGTCGAATATGATAGAGTCTAAGTAAGCTTGAGATTGAATGAATATCGATCAAGATTGATGGTATTGAGCTTTCATTATTAGGCTGAATATGCTCATTACATGTGTACATGCATGGCTTGCATGAAAATGAAGTCTTGAGCTTTAAAACCTAAAGCTGTGAAAACGAACATGAAAAGCACTAAAAATTTTAAATTTTAGCACCATTTTGACATGTAAAAACTCTATATATTTTGGTGCTATCACATACTCATACTTGAATTTTTGCTTGTCTTAAAGCAAAACTTTAAATCAATAAAACTAAATAACACTATAGACATCCTTAAAGTTAAAAATTATACAAAATAGATTTTAAGAATGTCAATTTGCTTTGAAGAGAATTAAGATTGCAGGAAAGAATTTAAAGAACAAGAAAATGTTTAATAGCCAAATCTTGCAATGTAAATAAAAGGATTTAGATTTTAAAAATAAAAATTGTTTTAGCTGAATTTAAAGAAAACAAGAAAACAAGATTTGGATCTTAAAAACAAAAAAAGAAAATTCTTTGAATATAATGCTTCTTAAATTAAAAGAACTTAAAGAAAATAAAAGAATTATAGTTTATTAACAAATCTGTCACCTCAACCAATAACTCAACTAAAGAATTAAGAATTAAAAACTAAAAAAGAAAAAGAAGTGAAGAGTAGGATGATAGAATGAGTTGAATGACCTCTCTATTTATAGAGTGGGATTTGGCCAAAGGGTGAGAATTAGAAGTTGTATTTTCAAATTCAAATTCTAAGTGATAAGTTTATCTTCATTTTCTTAAGAGTCATAGTTGAATAAAACTTCTTCAAGCTTGAGCACGCTTGGTTGAATGGGGTCTTGATGGTGCAATCTTGGCTCTTCATCATGTCTTGAAGCAACCTTGATCGAATCTCCACTCTTGGATTCAATTAAGGCTTAAGATTTGAAGAATAATTTGATTTTTCATCAATTATCTTTATAATTATCTTGCACATCTCTTGCTTTATCAAAGTTCTTCATTGAATAAGCTAAAGAGTCCATAATAAGCACAACCACTTTTAGCCAAATAGAGGAGAGTTATTTGTGTCTTAAAATTTTTTAATGCTAAGCAAATGAGTCTTTCTTTGATAAAATCTTTTTTGGAAAAATGGATTGAGCTTGTAGAGTCTATGGTCTTACAACCTCTTCTTCTTTCTTATATGGTTGACTATCATAAGTCTAAGTGAACTTAAAAATGCTTGAATATGGATTATGATGGGCAACATTGAGCCTCAATTATTGGGCCAAATATGCCTCTTGCATGCTTGAATGCATGGCTTGCATGCAAATTAAGTTTTGAGCTTAAAAAACATAAGACCATGAAAACAACATGAAAAACATTAAAAATCATCCAAAGTTTTAAATTTTAGAACTGTTTTGACATATAAAAAATATATTTTTGGTGCTATCATTTTTCCATCAATCATCTTATAAAGTCATCCATCCTTATCTATAAAACATCTTCCACTAGATGTTGTTGGCCTTTTGGACTTAATTTTTTTCATTTTCAATGGCAACAATAGCAATAGCATTGATTGAATTTGAAACTAAATTTGAAACATGTACAGATGTAGATGCAATTGCAATTGCAGTTACAGATGCAAAATTAAATATATTAAGTGAAGCAAATGCAGATGCCAAACCAGATCTAGATGCAATGCTTTAATAGGATCTACGATTATATTTCATATATTTGATGCACCTTGATTCATGTTCTAGTCTCTAGATTTGAGCACATGAGAATCTTGTTGTCATGGAAAGAAAAATAAAGTTGAGTTGATGATTTAGGGTTTATACATTTAATAGAAAAATCTACAATAGAATAATGTTTATAATAGTAAATAAAAATAAATTAGTATAAAATTATCTCTTTACCTTTCACGGAATATCCTTTTTTGTTGTGGCCTAGTTAATGATATAATTTACATATCATTATCATGTCTTTCCTCGACAGATTTATATTGTTGGACTTATTTTTTTTAGGCTCATCATGATCTTTTTTTTATTGGTTTTGAGCTTATCTGGTATCTTTCTGAACTCTGGGGCCAAAACTTTTTTTCTGTCCTTGGTTTAGCCTAATCCTTTTTCCTAACATAAGTTGTAAATCATTACTATAATTCTGCAGATATACTTTTTTATGGTACCAACTAAACACAAATTCTTTAACTTTTCTATCTAGATCTTTAATTGCACATATGGCATGTGCACAAAGGATACTAAAAAGTTGATACATTCTACAACTACATATCTTTTCACTAAACTAGACATGAACCTATCTAAACCCAAATCTATTTCATATCCACTATCACCAGTAAATATAACATTATGATACTATAGATGCATTTTTTTAAGACTTTTATGATGTTAGGACCAATCACACACTCCACTTAAAACATTTTTTTTTATTCCTAATTCTTACCATCAGAGTCCTTTTCATGTCCTCAAAATAAGAAATCATTTTCTTTCTTACATCTGGTAATGTCTCATTGAATGTTTCACATAAGTTGTTGTCAACCAATTGACATCTAGAGTCTATGTTGAAGAATGCTTTGCACCATTGCTGAGATAGGGCTTTTGTATGTCAACAACTATAATGTCATCCTTTTTATGCAATTTCTTCATATTTTTTTCAAATTCTCTAACTGTTAACGACTTAGCAATTATCCAAAAGGTTTGTTTCATCTATTCACCCTATATCCCCTTTTAGCCTAATTCACATATACATGTTTAGCATAAAATATGCGCTCAGCATTTAGAAGCAACTTTGCAATAACATTGTTAAAGCCCTACAAGTGTTATGAAACTAATTAGTAATAAGTTTAAGTTTGAGTACATAATATAATTTAAATTAGTATTTAAATATTTACCTTTTATTGATCTGTATTGTCCAGCCTATTCTATTTTCCAAAGACATGATGTCTAATTTCAACAATTCAAGACACTATTTTCATGAAACTATACATTCCACTTCCACCAATGCTTAAGCCACTGAAAATTTTGAATGTTTCCATCTCTATCAATAATACATAGCAACTCACCTTTCGTCAAGTATTTTAGCCAACAGTAATCTAGTCCTAAAAAAAGCCTACAACCACTCTCCAAACCTTTTTCAAATGCCCTAAAACATATATAATACTTTTGAAATACAGGTGGAGACATTGGCAATGGCCTAAGAACTTGTATCTTCACTGTGCTACATTTATTAGTTTTCTTGATTACATCGGTATAATCTCATAAAAATCTAAACTTATCCTTATAATTGCTAACCATTTTATCAGCCATATATTTTTTAGCCTTTCTTCTCATGCTAATATTGACTTTGTATCAAATTTTTTTCTAACTAATTCCTACACTTTTACATTCTTAATAAAAGGATCTTTTATAAATATATTTGTGTACAACTTAGTCAAAACAACTTAACTCATTTTTGGGTTTTTAAAAATTTTGTTGTATTCATGAGTGTTATTGTAAGTCTTCACTTGAAATGATTGTAACTTTTTGTCATAAGCTGCATAGATTACCCAAAGATATTATTTTACAATGCACTTACCTCAAACAAAACTTTTATGATTTTTAGCCCAAATGATATCCTTATTTGTCCTAATAGAAAGTAATGACATAGCATATTAAAAATTAAATGTAAAAGGTCTCTACATTAGGATCATACATTAGAAACTTACTTCTCATCTTAGTTGCATCATCAATCATTTTTTTCTCATCACTAGAAGGCTCATGATACTCATCAAAATCATAGCATTGACTTTACTATCCCTCATCAATATCACCAATATTTCCTTTAACTAGTGAGGTTGAATCTGGTTCTATTTTTTTTGTTATTATCAACTCCATCCCCAACCATTTTCACACCAATTTGTACTTTCTTATCCACTCAATTTGTCTTACATTTACCCTTTTCTAACATAGCTTTCAGTTTAGATTTAGTAACAACTATTTTTTCATCATTATTACCACTCAAATACTGAATTTGTACAAAGTATGATCTTCTCATTCACTATTATTTCTATCACTTGCATCTTCAACTTTTACCTCAGCTGCATCTTTATTTTCTATGTTTGCTACATAAGATACATTTTTATTTTCTACCCTTGCTGTTTCAAATACATCTTCAATTTCTATCCTTGTTGCCTCACTACATCTTTATTTCCTATCCCTTTGTTCCCTACTGCCTCAGTTACATCTTGATTTTCTACCATTTCATTCCTTACTACGTCAACTACATCTTCCACTTCAGTTTCTATTAATAACTTAAGAGCTAAAATAGCGTCAACTATACCATGTACTATATACACATCAACTACATCATTATCTACCATATACCTAATTATATCAACAATGCCTTTTCCTCAGTCTTTTTCTCGCTTAAAAAAAAGAGTAGATACCATTTTGGACCTTAAAGACAACATTTGTTAAAAAAACCTAGAAATGAGCCATCAGAATGGGAAGCAACAAAAAACCTAAGCTTTCTTTTTCTCTTTCTCCTCATCATTCTTTCTTTTAATTTTTTCGGTTGTCTTCTAAAGAAAGCTTTTTTTCCTCAATCCAAAAAAGTTATCTCTTAAAACTTAAGAGAAGAAGCTTCTGGAGCAAACCTTTTCCAACATTACCCCTTAATTTTTTTATTTACTTTGCTTATCTGTCCTTTCAAATTGAAAAAGTGGATAACTTTTATTTATAATTATAGGTTATAGATATAAATAATACTTTTATATTTTAAATATTTAAAAGATTAGAAAAATGGAAAGTTTAAAAAAAAAAATGCTAGATGACTAATTAATAACTTTTCACATATCAAAGTCAAACAAATGAAGGCCCAAAATCTTTCTTTTACATATGTATATATAGACTTATAATAAATTTCAAAAAATTATATTCATGTTACCACTATGAACGGAATTAATTACATTTTTTCTTGAAAAATTTTTTTAAACAAAATATCATGCTTAACATTTGCAGTAGAACATAAGATACATAAAGTAAATTTATTTAAGAAAAAAGATACACAAAGTAGAAAAGAAAATTAAAAATATGGTTGAAATATTAGTAATTACTAAATCCATCCTAATGTAGGAAAGCATACTTTTGATATATAAAATAATTAATATACCATATGAGAATAAATAAACTTAAGTAGAAAAGCAAAACATTTTATTTGGATTAATAAAATTAAAATAAAACAATAATATTAGAAGTAGTTAAGTTTTAAAAATATCAATGAGACAGTTTCCTATGTGGTATATGTTATGGCATAATAAACTTTTAACATAGGAAAAACTTTTGAGAATGAGTTTTAACAAATAAATTTCCTCTTGAAATAAACCTCTTCTTTGAAAAGTCTAATTTAATAAATTCACATTTCATTTCCTTAAATCTTATATAATTACATAAAAATTATAAAAAATAGCTTTATAAATAAATTGTATCAAGTTGTGTGTAATGACACTAGCCTTGTGAGATCCGCATAGTGGGATAAAAGGAAAAAATATGAAAATAAAAAGGGTGAAAACAAAATCAATTTTACTTGCAAAATTTTTCTTAATATATATAAGAAAATGATTTTAATAATATTATTTTATTCTCTCTTACTAAATTCTAATAATACTGGTTTATGTTTTTTTAATTTTTATTTTATTTTCATATATCTTATTAATTAAATAAATTGGTTGGTTTTAAGGAAATTTAATAATTTTAAACATAATATAATAATATGATACAAAATAATAAAAAAAATAAAAATAACACAATTTAAAATTTTAATAAAAATAATATATGAGATTGAAAAAAATCAAAATATATAAATATTTAATATATTCGTTGAAATTGTAACATAATAATTTTTATATTTTATGACCGATTAACGTGAAGGAAACAAACAAAATACACAGATCCACAACCATTCACAATAACGTTTTTTTTTTTGTCTGTGATTTGTATTATTTAATCCACAATTATAAAATTGAGTGGGCCCACCAAATTTTATATAGCACAATCAATTCTCGATAGTTGGTTTTTATTATATTAAAAAAAAAAGTTGGCTTTTACTCCAAATTCAAATTTAGCTTTCCTTTGATGCCATTGATGAAGAGTCTTTGCATCAAATGTCATGAATATCTCATGATCGTGAGACTAGTCTGGTGCAGGTGGGGTGGCTTTGCACCCCTTTTCCCATCTATGGGTCCATAAGCTTGACAATAAAAGGTCTATGAACAATCACATGAACATTGACTTTAGTCCAAATCAACTTAACAATCTTATTTCCTTCAATATCTTTCAAGACCAAGTCACTACAGTTTAGTTTGCTTTTCATCTCTTACTTATCTGCAACAATGCAAATTAAACTAATGTTTAAGGTTATGTCAGATCTAGTACAAAAAGCCGAAGTGCCTTTCAAGAGATGTAAGGTGCAAATTTTGTTTTTATAAAGCAAACAGCAAGGTGTAAATCTTTGACTTTTAACTAGGCTATACAAGAGAATATGGAGTTTTATATAAACGTGAACTTGGACTGGTTGATCAGTTCGAGGTGAAAGGGGTAAAAACTACTAATAACTTGAGTCTGGTGTCTTAATGGTTGAAAGAAGATAAGATCCTAAATCAACATCTGAAGAAAGAAAAGCAAATGATGGAAGATATAGGTAGGTGCGATTCACAAAAAAGATAATCATCAAAGAAAGGAGCATAAATAATTTCTTAAAAGTATCTTTTGTACCAAATGCTATTTTGGAAACTCAGCCGTATCAATCAGCAAAGCTCATAGCAGTGTTTTACCTTGAACTTTGACAATACACTATCTTTGACTTTGACATGGTAATTTTCCAATGGAAAAATAAGTATGAAATGCAACTGTGATCACCACATTAAGCAATCCAGCAGCAGAAACATGTGAGATGTTACAAAGTTACCTTTTTTTAATAATGAACATACAATGCATGAAGCATTCTATTATCACATGAAACATAGGAAAATTTTCAACAACATTTTATTTCATTTAATTTTCTCCAAACATAACTCTGCACCCAATTCAGAAATGCTATATATGGTTCTAAAATACTTAAAATCTAACAGGATCATAGAATAATTGCATAACTACATTTTTGTATGAGAATAACCATCCATTAAACAAACTCTTAAGATATACCCATCTTCAAACTGCAAAATCTTTTGCAGCATATATCCTCTACAGATGCATTGCATGAGCAACCTAAAAGAAAAAGTACAGAAAATGTGCTATAAGAGGATAAAAGTCATAAGAAAAGAAACACAAAATTTTGATTTCTTTGACTGCAATGAAAACAGAAACATGGCCAAAAAGTTCTGAAGCTCATCCATTTGGCCAATTTCTACTAATCACTAAAACAAACACTTAGCAGTCATAGAAATACTGGAATTATAAGAAAATCATATGCTTTCAATAATTAATAATCCACTATTAATTTTGTGATCAAATTATTACTATTTGAAACCATAGTTTTAAGTCCCAGATTGGGAAATTCTTTTCAATATTTGAATAAAATTATGGCAACATTAAGATATAATAATAAATTTATCCAAAATAAAAGTATCAAGAACATAACTGTAACTGTATCTACATAACAGAAAGTTTTTTCAAACAAGAAATGTTCTCTTTAAAAATCCTTAACAAAATTAAGTAAAGCAAGCTAGGTAAAAATACTTATAAAGGATTTAGCAACTAGGAGAAGATACCATCCACTACTTAAAAAATACTGGATATCTCCATTCAAATATTAATATTTTATTTTTATGAGAAAATTATATCACTTACCTTTTACATATTCATTTTTACTTTTACCACATCACTTTTCATCTTTTCACAATGAAGAAAAATGCATCTCTTATCCATTACTCATGCATTCTAAATTTCCAATTCACCCTCGGTTTGTTTTCTTAGTTGCCCGCAACAATGCCAAGGATGAAAAGTGTAGGGAAAGGCAACATCAATTATTAGCCTGATACTTGATCGGGTCAAATATATAGTGAAGCCTGGTCCTAGTTGGTGGCTGAATCACCAGGTTGACCAATCCAGGTACCAAGCTGGGCTTGGGTTTAATCCAGAATGTCAAACTGCAATTAACTGGTATTAAACCATCAAATTGATAAGCACTTACTAAGCCCATCTCTTCTTTGGGGTCGAATCTTTCCATGCGCTTTGAGTTTGCTTCTTCATTCTCTTTGAATCTCGACTAACCGATACTTGCCTTTGCCTTGAAGAATGTGTATGAGACTTGTGATTCATTGATATGTCTTTGAATGGAGTACCTGATCCAGACATTGAATGCCACTCAGTTTGTCTCGTAAAAGAGCTTGAAACTTTTGCAGGTGCTGATTTCTGCTCTCTCTTTAAAGCAAAGTCACCATTCCGGAAATTAACTTCCTCAATTTTGGGAACTGGAGCTTGTGGACGGTTCTTTGGTGAGCAATCTGAATCAGATGAGGAAGGGCTAGTAGTGTTATCCATGTCATAAATGACGTTATCTGTCATGACTGGAATTTGCCAATAGCTTGAACTTGAGGTAGAGGAGGAAGGTCTCTGAAGCCTCGTCAGGTGGACAACCTGTATGTATATATATGTATGATTGGATCTAGCTCTAGGATACCGCAACCATGGATACCATATTAATCATATTCAGAAATTTATTGCATATACGCCACTAATATATCAATTGTACAGGAAAGTCATCAATTCAAACTATTCTTAAACTAGAAATTGTTGCAAATAATCCATTATGACATCAATCATACATGAATACGACAAAGACAGGTCATAATTTTTGCATATTTTTTCTGAAATTCACAATCGCCCATGTATCTTTTCTTCCCATGCATTAAACAACTGATTAACAGAATTCCCATTTTATGCACCAAAATGGATAATTAGATATCTTTATCAAATGAAAAATCTATATCGTTGATCACATGTTCTATACAACTTGATGAAAGAAAGAATTGCCCTGGTTAAAAGAAACAAATGGAAAAAGTAGATTGCTGGATATCTTCTCAGATCAGCTTAGTTTTTAACTTTATTTCCTAAATTTTAAAAAATAAAGCTGCTAAGAACAACTCACCTTTTGTTCTAGAACCCCCATGTCCTCCTTTAATCTTGTAATTATTGTGTTCTTCCTGCGTATAATGTCCTCCAACTCCGATATCCTCTGTTATCAGGAAAAGTTTACACTCAAAAGTAACTGAAGGACAAAGTATAGCAAGCCAAAAAGGTGAACACAAATGAAACATTACCTTTGAACTAGCCATATTGGATGACTGAACAAAAGTGTTTAGCTGACTTATGATTGCATCCTTCTCTTTGGACTCCTTAAGATTGAAGATATCTTGTTCTATTGCAAGGTTGTTCAACTGCAAGAAGTACGCACAACATCAAACTAAAGAAAACTTGAAACTATTTGCCATTGATAAGAAATCGGATTTCGGCACTAAACAAGACATAACCTGGATTTCAGATGCAGATGTGACACTTGAAGCCCAGTCTGACAAATCAGACATGCGGCGCTCCTCTTGTTCTGTCTCATTTGACAATGCCATTTTACACTGGAGCATCTCATCCCCATCAGACGTTTTCATAGTAGAGTTACCATGATACATCAATAAACAAGGGAAAACAAAATCAGTTCAATCAGGTGACCAAATAAGATAATTGCAACTGTCATAAACCGGGTTCTTACTTCAAATTGTTCACGATGTTGATAGCAAATCCAACAACCACAATCAACAAACTTATCACTCCCAGAAACAAAAGTTTCATTCAATGGTGATTCTACTTTTGTTATGGCCCCCGTTCCCTGCTTCCCCTCAGCATTATTCAGCTGTTCACAGAGATTGTCTAACTTCTGCTGCATGCTTGAAAGCACCTGATCCTGTAAACCCATTTATATAAAATTAAATCAGTTTGGTTGGGGAGAATTCTGCACACAAATTACTCATAAAAAGTTTGAATTTTCAAAACTCAACAGGAGAGGGGAATTTTTTATATACACTTTGAGTTCCAAATATTCTGAGTCCAAGACCTCTAAATTCGAATTTTAAGTGTTAAATAACAATAGATACAAGGCAATTAACTTAAGCAAATATAATCGTAACCGATAATACATTTAGCAATATAAATATTTTCTTAATCATACATAACGGAATTAAAACCTCGTTTGATTAAGAACAAAATGATTTGAATTAGTAGAACATTAAAACTCCATAGATTAATAAATAAGAAAACCCAATTAAGTAATGATCACAAAGATTGCAGATCGTGAGAATTATTATACTTTAATTTTGATTTGACGTTGCATCATGGTAAAGCTAAACTAAAAAATAATTACCCAAACAGTCCCTAATAAATTTAAACAGGAAAGCAGAAAACAAACCCTTAGCTCGATCGATTTTTGGAGTTGGCATAACAGCCAATTCTTCTTAGACTCGGCAGTTGCCACGCCGATCACCGCCACGATCAAGAACCTTTCAATGGGGCTAAAGAGCTGCCAGGCCACAGCCTCTTCTCGACCGAAGCCGCCACCTATAGCACGAGCCGAGCTGGCTTCCTCGGCATCTACGAGGCGCCCCCGGAGGGAAACCCAAGCCAGCCGCCTAGCTGAAGAAACAACCGGCCGGCACGGCTCGGTAAAGTTGACGGAAAGGCGTCGAGGACAAGGATAGAAAGGAGAAAGAGAGACCAGAGATGGAGGTGCCAAGTCAGCTAAGTCGGCTTCTTCCATGGTTAGACGAAGAAGAAGAGGAGCGTTTTGATTATAAGGATTTGATTGATTTTGTTAATTACTGTGAAATTATAATTTGAAATTTGAAAAAAAATTTTGATTTTCGATCCATTTTTAGAAAGAATTTTGCCACCATGAAATGGGACTTCAAATGTTTTTGATATGCGAGGGAAAATAAAGAGACTTTGGGGAAGGTGATCGTTAGTAAATTGCCTTGTTGGCCTTTTAGGATCTTGACAAGTGTAAAAATACAATTTTGATATTTTTGCTCCCATTAAAAGTTTACAAATTTAAAGATTTCTTTTACCAAAAAAATCTAAGAATCAGAACTTTCTTTTTCTTTTCTTTTTTTTTTTTTTTGTGTAAGAAGAAAAATATATATAAAAAAGGGAACTTCAAGATTTTACCATTTTAATTCGATCAGTACTTGGTTTCTTTAATATATGCATCTCCCATAAAAATTTAAGCTCCAATTATCTTTATGCAAGTTTTTACCATTTTATTAAATGACTATAACTAATTGGGTCGTGTTCAGAAATTTCTTGTAAATCGATAAGTTGATTGCACATTGATGAATCTACTTAGATATGATATTTACCCAAAAATAAAAGTAGTATTTGAATTCAATAGCAATAAGCAAATACTAAGTAAATTACTCTACTATCAACTTAAAACTTTTTTCTTTAATTTTGAAAGTACATTAAACTTTGAATGAACAAATGAATAATAATGACTTGTATATGAAAAATATAATTGCTCAAATGGTTTCTCAGTTTGAGAGATTAATATGAATTTAACATGATTTTAGTTATAACTGTAATATTATAACCTTGTTACAAGTTTTAGTTTATCCATTGGAGTGATTTAGTAAAGTTCAAAATCGTTAAAAATGGTTTATTTTCTTTTTACCATGAATATATTGTAAGGCTTCAATCATGGTTCATCATTTAGGTTTTGTTAGGTAAAAAGAATGAAAAGAGATGATGACAGAAACTTGTTAATTTAATTGCTAAAATTCATAAAAAAAAATTTAGTTTGTAGCTTAAACATTAGATTAACAAATTTTTAATACTTATCTGTCCATCCTTCATATCAAGTAAAGCTTTAATGATATTAACAATCAAACTTTTGTTGAGAAATCTAATAATGGCATGGGAACAAGTGATGTGTTCAAGGTAATTAATTTATTTTTAACATGTAAAGTTTTATTTAATTTTATTTCTTATGTTATTTTGTTTTGATTATATCTTTTTATTTTAATATATTTGAACTTTTTTTTTCATTAGAATTTGACACTTATGACATTGAGTTTGTTCTTGCTATATGAAAATCTTAATTAGAGTTAAATTTGGATGAATAAAATGGTTTACAGAAAATAAGAATTAGATCCGAATATGCTTTTAGTATTGGTTGTAAGGTTCTTAAATCACAAGATAAAAAGCACGGTATGATCTTAGAAGGATTTGATTGCTTTGTTTTTTTATTGTTAATTCCACTTCAAATTCCTTTCAAGAAGGTTAGGGGTAGAAAGAAGGAAAGCTTGGAAGGCTTTCTTAGCGAGATTAGTGATGGAATGATAGCTAAAGCAGACAAATTGTTTTAAATCTTAGGTGTTTGGATTTTTGACTTAGAGGTTAGGAAAAGGTAACGAAGGAAGAAATGAGTAAAGGAAAACAAAATGGGGCATTTTTCAAAGGTGGCTTAACTGGGGATTGTGATTAGCTTGAGGCAAAAAAGTTAAAGTGATTATCAGTGATTGATCTAGAATTTTTTTTTTTTGGAATATCCACTTATAATATATATAAAATACTATTAATGAATTTACCGATTTTATCGACAAAAATGGTGTTTAGAGAAAATTTTTAGGAGTGTCCAAAGAAAATTTTTTTCTTTCAAATTTTTTTTTTCAATCTTTAGAGGTGTGCATAGACAACCTACTGCCTGATTTTATATCTGCCTTTAGCAATGGCTAGGGTTTTGTTTTAGAGAAAAGAGACTGGTGAATAGGGTTTATTTTGTAAAGAGAGAGTAGAAAAAGGATGGCCAAGGTTTTGGATATAAATAAGCTTTTAATGGGGGGAAATTCTATATGCAGCTATCTTTTTACTTTTTACAATAAAAAATTAATTTTTTATTACCAAATTATCCTAAAGTAAATGACCTAATTATTTTTGTTAAAATTACTTTTGAATTCTTTAGCCACACACTTTATTGTCTTTCTCTCAACCTAACCTCATAAACATCAAACTTTATTTTCTCCATTTATAAAACCTAAACTAGATATTAGTTCTCTTATGTTGGAGGATGCCGATAATGAAGGTGGAAAGTATAAACAAACCTTTTGCGACAAAGATTATAGATAAAATGATCAAGTAAGCATTTTGAGTCGTGATTTTAAATGGAACTTAAAAAAAAGGCACATTATGGAAACAAAATTCTAGATATGTAGATAATTTTTGAAAATGCACATCTATATATATTATTTATTTGGCATATGATATACATATCTGAAAAGCTTTAACCTTTTTCGAAAATGTATATTAGGAAAGTTTTTAATTTATCAAATTTGTATTTTTGAAAGTTTAGCCTTTTTACATGTTCATTTTTGAAAAAGGTTAAAAATGTTTCAAATATGCATATTCGAAAATGTTAAAAAAGTGAATACTGATATTATTCACTTAGCTGTGTTGAGTAATTTTCTTTAAATGGATTAATTTCATAATTTGACCAAATTTAAATAATACTAGTTTTAAAAGCAAACTTATTATATTTATGTTTGAATTTATTCATATTTCAAATATATATACATATACAAAGAAGAATCCACTTACACCAATGTAAGTATTACATCCTTTTTTAACCCTTGGATCAAAATGACTAAGTATAAGTGTTACGGATTTAATATTCATGCAAAAGTAAAAAAAGAGTAAAACACTTGCATTAGTTTAAATGGATACCTCATCGCATATATATATATATATATATATATGTACATATATATATATCCAATTGTTTAACTTGTTCCAAAACTTATAACTTCATCTTCAACTATTTAGTTAGAAATTCTTTTTGCTATTAAATAATAGTGACAATATTCACTATTTCATTTTAGGATATTTTATTTTAAGATGATTAATGTATATTGTGTTTATCTTTAACAATATGTTTGGTCAAATGGAATCATACTTCCATTCAATTTTTTTCAATTCCCTCTTATTTTATTTATTTGATTCAAAAAATGAGAAAGAATGGAAATTCTAAAACTCCAGTCAATTCCAAGTTTGATCGAAATTGCAAAGCTTCTTCTCCTCTATTATTTGCAATTCTATGGAACTAGGAAAACCCAAAATATATGTTATCTTCATTTAACCCTTAGTACAAAACTAAAAAAATTGATTAGTGACATTACTCTGACCATTATTGATGGCTAGAAAATCAACTCAAATAACAATAAACATCATCCTAAAAGAAAACCAACAAAAAAGCAAAAAAAACAAAAAAAAAAAAAAAACAAAAGAGAGTAAAAAGGGATGGAGATCAAAGGATGCCAGTGATGGTTTGAGGGTTATATCTAAAAGTTAAAAGAGTTAGGTGAGGGAAGAGAAATATCTCATTTTCAAATGGTTTGGAGCAATGAAGGATGGTGGTTTTTAAAGTGGAAACTATGAGCTTAGAGGCTAGATCTAGGCTTTGCTACGTTGTTTTTGAAAAAACCAAGTGGATATCGATGACAAGGAAGTCGAGATGAGCTTGTAGGTAAAATTTGGTAGAAATCAACGTTGGTTAGTGGTGGTCAATGATAGGCGGTAAGGGTGATGAGATTATAGATAGAGAGGTTTTGGTTTTTTGGTTTTTAGAAAGAGAAAGGGAAAAATGAAAGAAATGAGGAGGGAAAGAAAAAGAAGAAAAAAGAGAGAAAACAGAAAAAAAAGAAAAATCTAAAGCTTTTTATTAAATTTTATTAATTAGTTATGATTAATTTTATTTTTATTAAATTAATTCATATTATTAATTAAATATTACTTCTTTCGTCTCTAATGTTAGTCCTCCATTGACTTTCATAAAGTTTAAGGAAATTGTTTTGACTTTAGTCTTTACAATATTAAATTTAATTTTTCATAAATTTGAAATTCCATAATTTCTAATGACTAAACGCGAAAAAAAATTATGAATTAGAATACAAAAAATTAAGACATTTAAGTGTTGAAAAAGAAAAGATGACAAGTTTTAGGATATCCAAAAAAGAAAAAATGGACAAATAAAATAGAACGAAGGGAGTTGTAATCAATAATTAATAATTAATAATGAGAGAGAAATGAGTTAATTAATAATTATATTTTATTAATTAATTATGATTATATTAATTTATATTAAATTATGATTAATTTAATAAAAAAGTAAAATAGTCTTTAAACTTATTTCAACAATATTTTTTAAACTAATCAAACATATTAATATTAATTCCTACTATATTCCATTCCAATGAACCAAACATTATAATAATTATTCTATTCTATTCCTTTATTTATTTATTTTTTTGGAAATATTTATACCATTCTCCTCCATTCCATTATGCAAATCAAATGTGTCATAATTGAAATTTGAATAACTTTTAAAACGAATACGAAGGTAAATGAAGATTAATTAAAAAATAAAAGGATGTGAACAAATTTTGATAATAAATTTGTTTGAAAATAGATATGTCTATGATAAAATAGTGAACAATTTCTTTAGTTTTTTTGACCGTGAGGACTCTTTTCTATGATTTTTTAAAAAATATATGTTTTTTTTAAGTTACAGACATAGTTATTATTACATTCATAAATCAATTAAATAATTAATTTTTATATTATAATAAAATTACGGTCATTGAATACAACTAACATATTAAAACATAACCAAACATTAAACGTCTTTGGCATCTTGACCTAATGGCCAAAGAAATTTAAAGGGACATATAAGGTTCAATTTAGGGTTGGCATCTGGTCGGGTTCGGGGCAGGTTTTACTCGTCTCGAACCCGATCTGACTTGATGTTTTATTAAATTCGAGCTCGATCTTACTCGAATTTTTTTTTGTTTTTTCATATTCGAATCCGATCCGATCCCGATATTATGTAAACCGTATTCGATCCGATCCGAAATTAATAAAATATATTTTTTAAAAATATAAAATATATATTTTTTAAATATAAATATTTAAAAATATTATTATATAAATATATATAAATAAAAATTAAATAATTAATTAAAAAATAATTTTTATATAATATCAGGTCGGATTGGGTTTTAGGCAAATTCGAACCCGACCCGACCCCGATTGTTTTCTAATTTTATCTGATCCGATCTGACTTGAAACTCGAATTTCAAAAAAAAAAAAAATCTCATAAGATCGGATCGGACTAAAATCCGTTGGGGACAGGTTAGTTCGCCATCTCTAGTTCAATTTCGGGCCAACCGATCCCCCACTCTTGTACTTAAGGCTAAACTTGGGCCCTTCACATTAACTCACAAAGAAATTAAGGAAGTTTCCGAGGACCATTAGTTAGGCCAAATCTTTTCATTTATTGTTTCTATATACTATATATTATTAAAGAAAACTATATTTTTCATAAGTCAGCGAAGTTTTAGGTTGTTCTTCTTTTATAGTATAATTTTTCTTATTAAGTAGGAGTTGTTTATATTATTTCTACAAAGTGAACTAAAGACCAAAATTGATAACGTTTTATATTGAGTAGCGCAAGATGATAGGTTTAAATATACTAAAATAAATAAATAAATAAAAGAAAATTCGCAGCTAAAAATAAAAAATATATATATTGTTAAATATTTTTTGCCCTCTAATATTTGGTATTTTATGAAATTATATATGCAAGTTGAAGTTACAATTAAAATCAGTATTATATATCGTATGAGAAGTCAAAAGAAACTAATTGGTTATATAATTAGATAAATATGACATAACTGAACAATTCACACATGATGAGAACTTATGTACATAAATGTAAGAAGACAAAAAATTATATCTCCAAAAAACGAAATCTTTTTTGCCACGGCATGGAGGTTATAATCTAAGAAAGGAGAATAAAAAAAAAAAAAAAAGAGATTAACTCACTAGTTATCATTATTTGTTTATTTATTTATTTATTTTTTTATAGCTTCAACACACAAACACGATACACTTTCTCCGACAGACACTTGAACATGGTGGGGAAAGGAAAACTGGAAAGGGCCAGAAGAGAGAACAAAAACCCCAAAAAAAGAAAAAAGACAAACAGAGATGCACGGCATTTTATGACATTAATGTGAGAAAGAAAAATCATTACAACATAAAATCATTTGTTACTGTACAGCTGGATGCGTTTCTATTATAGCATATCAATAGGTCTGGGTTTTTCCTTTAGCTTTTAGAAGCCCTTTTTTTTTTTTTTTCTCTTTAAAGTTCAAACCCAGATAATAATAAATGCCTAACATTTTTCTTGTTTTTGTGTGCAAAAGTAGCTTTCTTATCTGCTTGTTGCGTATTCTAACGGTTCTTCTACTCAAAAGAATCAAGTCACAACAACCAGACCTATTTTTGTCAGCTCTTATTGCTGCTGCCTGTTAGCACACGAACACTTTGCACGATTATCCGAGAGTGACTGAACACATTGAAACATGGAAACCGAAACAAGATGAATGAATAAAAAAAAAAAAAAAAGGTATTGATTTTTGGGTTGGTGTATTTTCATTCAAGAGGTCCCCGCAACATACCTTGACCTGTTTTTGGAGGTCTTTGATATAATCAACAGCCAAATCTAGCATGTCGGCAGTGTTTGTTTGCTGCAAACAGGGGAAGAAAACATGGGTTTTCCAGAAATTTCATATACCAGGAATCAATCCCAAGTCAAGACTTTTTACCTTATCCATGTTTGGAACAAGGTCTTGTAGTTTCCTCATGCGTTCACTTATTTTGGTTCTTCTCACCTGAATAGAAACAAACTTAAAGAGGGGGGGTTTAAAGATCATAGCTCTTCTGTTTTCAGCAAACAAAGTCATTAATTTGCATGTAATGACACAAACAAAAGAAAAGATGACGGTCAAAGATAAACATTACCCTCTCAGCAATGCTTCTAGGGTGAGTGGCACAGCCTCTCTTGGCCCGAATCTTACGAGGTACAGAATCCTGAAACTTGAAGAACTTCTCAATGGCAGACATATCTGGTGAGCTCTTTGGTAAACTAAGGTGATGAGCCAAAAGCGGCGGTGGATGGTTTCCGGTGTCTGTGTTCTGTCAGAGTTTGACAACAAAAAATGACCATCAGATCAGAATATTATCAGATATAAGAAAATGTCACATTGTATTAAATGTGTATAACCAGAGTTTCTGCTCCGTCAAAGTCCAAGCCAGAAAGTGATCTATCATCTTCTCCGAGTCTTTTTACGCCTGACATGTTATCAGAAATCATCACGGGATCGTCCCAAGAAGTAACTGGAAACCCTGAGGAATAATTGTTTCGACGGTTGTCACCAAATCCAGTATTTTCTGAGCTATTTGGACTCATGCTTTTGTTCCCCATCTCGGCAATTGGACTCATCAGCCCAGGTGGAGGCCTGCTTGCAGGAGGAAATGCTGTTTCCCTGTTACTGCTATTAGCACTTCCGTAATCTCCCATTCCTCTCATCACCCCATAGCCTGCAACTTTATAAGACTTCAGTGTCATTCTCAGCCTTTTATGTAAGAAATATCTCTCTAAATTCTGAAGGCTGTTGGCAAAAAATACCACTGACAACAAGATTATGGTACAAGATCAGAAGGTAATCAACCTAATCCATGGTGTCAACTCAGAATAGTTGAACTTGATAATCATATTTATCAAATCCTTTAAAAAAAAAAAAAGCAAAGAAAATGATGATTGAATATCGTTCTTTTTTAGTATTGCTCGACTCTTAGCTGTTTCATTTGATTGTTCTCGTACAAACTGAGTATATTTGATTAAAATTTCCATCCTTGTAATCACAAAAGCGACAATTATGAGCTTTTTTCATTAAAAGAAACTTTTTCACTGATTCTTTCTTATTTTCCAATGAAATTTCAGTGGTCGCTGGAACGCAACAGACAACCAAAATATTCTAAAAACAACCCTGTATTTCCTACCGTGAAACAGATATCTTTTCTGTTTTGTCTCCACCACGCCTGAAGTTGAAAAGTTAAAAAGAGAAAAGTATTACTTTGACAAAGAAAAGGAAACACTTGATCAAGAATGTATATATAGGAAAAAATCACTTACTATTTTCAATGTCTATATTGGCGAATAACCCTGCAGGTGAGCTGCTGTGTCGAATAAGATTGGAATTATTGCAGCCGCCCATCTTCACTCGTGTTGGTCGCGCCATCCCCGTTGAATTTGGAATTCTGTAATCCATAGTTGAACCTGATTGCTGATTGGGCAAATGCTGTTGAGGTTGCATTTGGTAAAAATTCTGTGAAGCAGAGGAATAGTTCCCTTGCTGCTGTTGTTGCTGCTGCATAACCCCTGTTTGATTATTTATTGGAGTCATAATCTGCGTTTGCTGCTCAATTTTTACAGCCGTTTCTCTAACGGGTGAATTCTGCATTATTGCGCAAGGATTCTGGTCTGAAATGTTCACCGTATTACCACCAACAACACCACCAGCATCCCCACTACTCGATAAAAATCGAACAATAATTCGTTCTGTTTCTGGACTTGGTGGCCGATTTAGAAACTCTTGGCAGAAATCTTTGTCCAAGATGTTTGAAAAATACGAACTAGGTGCAGATTGGAACCTCATCAAGCCAGAGTTCATCTGTCTTTGATGGTGTTGAGGTTGATTATAATCCAGAAGATGGTGATGCTGCTGTTGAAGATCTGACTCCATTTCCCTTTCAATTCTCCTTCAAAAAGTACTTGAGACACAAAGGATTCAAAAACCCCAATTCAGTAATAAGTACTTTTGTCGGGTTTTCAATCAGATCAAGATTGAATATCAAAATCCTAAAAAGACCCACTAAGAAAAACAGAATCAAAGAATCTGTTTGTTTCCCAAGAAATTAGCTCTGGAAAAATTTTTCATGGAAAGCTTCATGTGATCTAACAAAGTGTTTACCCAGAAATATCAGCTACTTTTTTGCGGATCTATCTTGAGTACCTCAAAGTTGAATCCCAAGACTTTGGTAGGCTTGAAACTCAAGTACTATCACTGCTCTGCTATCAAAGTAGCTCCAAAAGCAGAGGAAAACAGAGTGCCAAAAAAAAAAAAAGAGATGCCACCACAGTTATTCACCACAAACAACCCTTACAATCAAATCTGAAAGAAACCCAATTTTCTATCACTGAAACCAGAGCACTTAGCAGAAAAAGATAACATTAATAAGAGAAAAAAGTGAGCCACTCGATGAAAGGAATACCTTGGACCATAACAGCAAAAAAACAGAATAATAGCAAATATATATCACCAGGCTCACCAGCCAATCTCTCTGTCTCTCCATTTTCTATTTACTTTTGTTTTTTTTTTTTCTCTCTTCAGCTCTTCCTCGATTTGTGTTTCATGGCTGATGGTAGTGTTTTAATGCAAATGAGTGAAAAAAGAAAAAAGAAAGTGAATAAAAATTTTAGAAAAAAAAAAAAGAAAAAGGTTAATTAAAAAGAGAAAGGCATTTTGTAGGCTCAGCCAATGGGGATGTAACACAGGCCAGACATGTAGACCCTCACATTTAGTATGTTGTAATTATAATCTAATGATTTGACGCTTGACAGTACTGCTGTACTGGCCATTGTTTTTTGTTTATTGTTACAAAAAAAGACTTAATTTAAAGACGGTTGAAGTAGAATCTTTTGGCATTGGGAGGTAACCTCAGCGGAGTCCAACATTGATTTGTCCAATTATTAGAAGAAAGCAAGGACTTTTATAAATATGAATATCTCGCAAATAAAATGACCTTATTATCCTTGTTGCACCACACTTGAAAATTTTTTTTCATTGAAAAAATGGAAGGTGAAAGCATGAGAAATGTTAAACTTGCACTTCATTTCATTAGCGAAGGGAGAAAAATCACAAATGTTGTTGTCATGGCAAGAGAATTGTTAATATAGGAAAAACATAAAATTAATTTCTTGGGTCTTGATCAAATAATTAAAGAATAAATTGATTGATGCCTCCATCTTAAGTTCAACATCATTTTGTTGAAATTATATCATGTACGGTCATTATATTACAATCAATTATAATTTAAAATTGAATGAAGTTTATTAAAATTTTATATAAAATTCAAATTTATAAGTAATGCATTTTTACATATATTTTTATAATTAAATAATTATAAAAATTGTAAATATATATAGGTGAAATGCACCTACAACTCATATATGAGTATATAAAGTTACATATATATATAAAAAAAAAAACTATACCTAAGCATTGCTTCCTTTGAATTAAACATCTTTTTATCTATGTCTCTTGTTTTTCATAATGGTTGAAGCATTAAAACGACCTTTTCTATATACATATTTATGTGTGTGTGTGTGATTGGAAACCTATTCCAATGTTAAGACCACTTAAGTAATTGAATTCAACATATAAAAGTTTACATCTAATCTCAAGTCCACTCTTTTACTTTTCTATCTATTATGGAAAATGCTTCTTAATGGGCATTTTTGTTTTTACTATTTGTCATTATGATATGATAAAAATTTATTGGATAAATTACTTTTACAGTCTTTAAAGTTTGAGATAAGTATCATTTTAATATTTGAACTTTAAAAAGTAATATGTTGATCATTATACCTTAATGGTCGTAATAATATGATCTTTTCATTAGTCAAATTGATGGTTGAATCATTAAATGTTAAAATTACAAAAAAAAGTATGATAAAATTTTTTACTTAATACTAATAATTTTGATGATTATATAAAAATAAAATTTCTTTTTTACCTTTAATTTTGTTAGTAAATATTTTTTTGAGATTCAATTTTAAGATAGAAAAAAAAGTTTGTATCTTAAAAATAAAAAATACTTTTTTTTTCAAATTTATTTATTATTTGTTTAAAATACTCAATTAGACTATACATCATCATAAAATATATGATTGTGTAGTTGTCATTTATTTTACAATATTTCATTATCATAAAATATTTCTTCAAAAATCAAAATTTTTTTAGTTATAAAAATATTAGTATACAACTTTTAATAAAATATTATAAATTTCACACTTTTTATTAATAGAAAATAACAGATTTAATTATTTGGATCATGACTAGATATTTTTATGAACTGAGCCAAATCTGAATTACACTTTTAAAATCTTGTTCAAGGCTCGGTTGACTCATTCATTAAAAACCCAAATAGGCCCATTTTACTATTAGAAATTAAAATATTAAAAAAAATTATACTAATATTTTAATAGTTTTTAAATATATTTAAAAATAAAAATAAAAAAAATATTTTATTAATAAAATAATAATTTGATCTGTTCAAGTTTAGGCTTTAAAAATCATATTAAATACTTGATTCGAATCGAGTTTAATTTATGAATCTTGTTAACAGCTCAATTTATAAGTAAGTCTAATTACAACTTAGCATTTTTATTGAAAAAGTAAAAATATTAATTAATTTAAAAATTAGTATCACAAAAATAACAATAAAATACATAAGAATTAATATCCATAAAATAAATTAAAAAAATAAATTTTATCAAACTTTTAATTTTTATAATTATTTTATCTCTTAACATCAAACTTATAATATTAGCAATATATTACCTTATTTTGTAATTTTTCTTTTTATCTTTTCATTTAACGGTTTGACTAGCAATTTTACTGACAGAAGAATTGTTTCATTCCAACTATCAAAGTAGAGGGACTAATACTCTATTTTTTAAAATTTAGAAACTAAAACGATACTCATCACAAATTTTAGGAGCCTAAGTTTCCCAAATTAACTGGTTTAATTTTAAGCATTGCATTTATGAAGAAGTTTATCTAACCTAATTTGATAGGTTTCACCCTTAGACTATCCAACAAAATTTTGTCGCATAAGAAGGAATAAATTATAAGAAAAAAGGTATCAGATCAAACGACATTGCTCTTTATTAATTATTAATATTTGTAAGTTGAAAATTTTACACCCTAATAGTATAGGTTTCAAAAGGTTAGATTATGGACACTTAAAATTATTTTTGGTTTTTGAAAATTTTTGGGCAAATCAAAGTTAAACTTTCATTTCAATTTTTGACATTGTTTGATTTTGAGTCTCATAATTTTTGAAAGACTCGAAATTATTGGACAAACTTTATATTTTTGAAACGAGCATTTCATTCCATATCTTTTGATATATTATAAGTTCAAATATAATTAGTATTCAATAACATATGATTGGATTTCGTAGTCTTGAAATTTGACAGATCTTTAGTGATTTTATTATATGTTATAAAATATTATGAATATTTGAGTGAAATTAGCTTCATTAGAATCTAGAATTTTAATGCTTTCAAACAAAATAAAGATCACTAAATTTTGACATTGAACGAAACTTATAGCCATTTTAAGTTAGGCGCTAGATGCTAGAATTGAAGTGATGATTGGCCCACCCCATTTTTGGTTGAATTTTATGATTAATTTGTAATTTTGGGATTTATCATCCCAAAATGATATTATCAACTGATAATTGACTTTCTAGGGGATAAATATCCGAAACAAATCCCACGTAGAGATATTTTGAATGATAAATGTGATTTTTTTTCACTTGATAATTAATCCTTAAAATTATCTCTCTCATATGATAAAGTCCAACCCTCATCTCCAACACTCAATCCTTGAATATAAATAGTAGCTTCTAGTTATTTGTTTAACACACCTTAACGATTATTCTTTTCTTTCTAAGTAATTTAAGCTCTAAGTTAGAATTCAAGCCAAATGCGGAGATTTGTAGAGTATTATTTTGTCTAGAATTCAAGATCTTACTACTTGTAATCCTATTCAAGAATTCTAATTTGACTTCATAGCTACCATCTTTTGTGTATTGCTCCTATTCTTTCGAGGCCTCACCTTCTACAGGATACAAACCATTATGCAAATTTTCTCTCATTAGGACCATGTACCTTTGGTGAATTTTACCATTCCCACCATTGGTAGAATATTCATACCCCTACGAGTCTAACAAGCTCAACGTTTTTAAAATCCTACACATATTTGCGACATAAATCACACCACCCAAGAAATGCAAAACGCCATTATACATCTTGATTTTCACAACTACACGACCTATGACCTACATGATTGACTTGTCACCTGAAGTCAAAATCCAAACAACCCTTTCTTGAAGCAAATCAAATTAATCGTTTCAGGAGCATATGTGAGTAACACGACAGAATCTAGATACTAACCATTACTATAATTTGAATCAACACATTCAGAAATCATGATAACAGTCTCATTATGATATCATCATCAAAGACGAAAACATTTTCGCCTTTATTTTTGTCCCATTCATTCTTCTTTTTATATGACAATCCCGCTGAATATGCTCATACCCTTTACATCGAAGATACTGAACATCATCGGGTCTAGACTTGTCACCCTTAGATCTTATACTGATTGACTTGGTCTTCTGAACCTTAGCCTCGAATGATGAATCAAGTGAATACCTACCCCTTTCTTATTTTGCTTTTAGGCTTCACAGAACATTAACGTTTGTTTATGCTTGCTCTAACGTTATTGTATCATTCCCACAAATCAAATATTCCATAAATATATCATATAAGTTCGAAAGTGATACAAGGAACAACAATGTCTTATCCTTTTCCTCCATCTTTATCTCGATCTTCTTCAAGTAATCAATGATCTCGTCAAATTTGTTAATGTGCTTTATAAGGTCTCCACTCTCCTCCATCATTGACCTATTCAATTTTCAGTTAAGTTACAACTTGTTGGAAAGACTTTTGATTAAATAAATCTTTTTCAATTTTGCCCATAACTCTAGAGTGGATTCTTCATTAATAACGTGATTAAACGTATTATCCTTGATACAAAATTGAATAAGACACATTGCCTCGAACTTTATCCATTCACTATCTTTCATGTCATTTGGTTGCCTTTTCTTTTTGTTAGTAAAGGATTCATTAAGCTCTATTGCACAAGGAGAACTCTTATCCTTTTTATCATTGTGTGAAACTAGTCTTCCAATCAAATTTCTTAATTGAGAAATTTGTAAAACAAGTAACTTTCGACATCTTATGTTGAATTTCGATCTAATGAACCCGAAACTCTTACACCACTTACTGAAAATTGGCCAAAAATATTAAAAGAAAAATCATAGAAAAATTAAGCAAACAGAAATGCATAGCAATTTACGTGGTTCGATCATTTGTCTTAAGTCCATGGAATAAATAGTTTTTCTACTATTAAGAAATTAAAGTACAATAAGATCTCTTAATGATTACCCAAACCAACTAAAAAAACCATTCTCTCAATAGGCTAACAAGAACAATTATTCAAACCCACTATAAAGAAATTAAAGTACAATAAGATTTTCTGATTCTTACCAAAACTAACCCAAAACTAACCCGAAGACCTTTTGTACATCTACTCTCAATAAACTAACAAGAACAATCATTCAAACCCACTCTAGCTCCCACCTATAATAAAAAACAGACTTACAAGATGTTTCTCTCTAAAACTCTCAAAATTACTATACAATTTCTAAAATCTAGAACATCACTTTTATAATATAAAAATTGAAAGTAAAATATAATTAAAAGTCGATATAAGACAAGCAATAAATCTTAAATTCTAGATAAATTAAAATTTTATAATATTTTTTCATATATATATATATATCTGAATCAATTGAGTTTCAATCTAGATATTAAGTAGCTCTCTCTCACTATTATACTGAATTTTTTTTTTTTCATTTCAAAATTAGAACTTGAGATCTCCGAATTGTAATCTCACGTTTTAAACGCTAGAGGATCGAGATGCTCTTTGTTTTGTACTTTACAACACGCTTTTCATCACCGTTTATATGTGAGCTATTGATTGCAGATCATAAAAATGCCAATGGTAAATAACAGTGAATTAAAACCAAATCGCCGTTGAACTGTCCAACTAGGGATGAAGTTATTAATACCATTTAAAGCTTTTTTTTTTTTTTTTAAACAAAGGAATAAGGTATCAATTATTATAACCATTATTATATCAAAGATTTTCTAGGTTCAAGCAAAAAGGTTGAGTTACCCTTTTGACTGTTATTCTTTTTTCAACCATCAACTTTTGCAACTACGCTTTTTCTTTTTCTCAAATCTAAAACTTTTTATTTTTTAACTACAAGCACCCTCAATATAAAGAAAAAAATAAAAATAGACCACGTGATTCCTTTCGTTGCCTAACCCTAGAGATCAACTTATATACGGTATATTGAGAGATCTATTTTATTAGTCATAAACAAATTATGCAAAGCAATTTATATATTTACTTTTTTAGATCTCGTTGAGCTGGCATTGGATTTTGATTAATTTGTAAAGTTAATTAAGCACTATATACATATATGCAGGTTTTTTTTTTTTATATGAAAAATGTTATAATCTAAAAATATTAAAAAAGATTATAATTATTTTAATTTTAATTTTAAATTTATTAAATGTTACGTCTTAAAAGTAATGATATAAACTAATTGAGTTAAATTATAAATTTACATATATATGTATAATTTAATCCCGCATATTATTAAGTTAATTAGGATAAAAAAAAACATTTCATTGGCTTGTCAACACAAAATATAAATAAAACATAAATAAATAAATAAATGCTTCCTTCACGTTTGAAGTAAAAGCACTAAAATTCTCTAAACAAAATTTTAATGGAATTGATGCACAATTAGAAAAAAATATATTCGGTTTATTTTTACAGAATGCATTTTTTTTTTCAATTTAAAATAATAAAATTCATTTTTGTCCTCAACGGGGTAGTATTTGGAGCCAAACAACGATATATAGCTTAAAGCTGGACATATTAGAACTTACAAAGACAATATTGTCCCTTGAATAATTTTTAACGAAAGGATAGTTTTCTCATTTAAATACCTCTGATTAAGGAGAAATAGTATTAGTATTATTGTTTGTTTGTTTTATGTTTGGCCTTGACTTAGCTTTCCATCAAAATTTTGCAGAGTTCTTGGATGGTACAATATTGTCAAAACCTAAAACAAAAGGTAAGATTGGAATGACATTAGTTTTGATTACGGGTTTAGCGGTGTAAGTTTGAGTTGATACATGATTAAATTTGAACTCGAGTTTGACTTCAAATTCAAAATTTGAAACTTGATTTGAAATTGATTGAATTTTATTTTTTTAATTTAAATTCAACTTGAGATAAAAATTTAATTGTTCGAATTTGTTTTATTATATTTGATTAACATGTAAAAATAAACTCGATATTTTATTTAATTAAAACGTAATTATTTGTGCTCAAACTCGAGTTTAATATATTTTATTAATTAAAAAAATTAAAATATATTAAAATATAAAAGTTTAATTAAACTCGTTAGCTACTCGAATCAGGTATAAGAATACTCGAACTTGACTCAATCAATAAATCGAACTATTCGAGTTTGAGCTTGATTCGATAATAATCGAATCGAATTCAAATTTTATTTGTGTTGAATTTAAGTAACTTACGAATACTAATATATCATTTATATCTTTAGTTTTGATTACAAAATAAATTACTATAAAAAAAAAAACTATGCTTTAGATCTCAAGTTATATATATTTAAATAGATTTGATTAAATATGTCGAGAAAGTGGAGTGTCATCTTTGTATGGCATAATAATAATAATTTATAATAAATTATCTAATATATTAATATTGAAATTTTTAAAAGTTTTAAATGGAGTTTATAATATGATATATTAAAAAGTATAAAAAATTAATTAAAAATTAAGATATATGTCAATTTCATAATTTTTTGTGAAATTAAAAAATTATATTAATAATTTCTTAATAATTTATTACTTATCGAATAATTTCTCAATAATTTATTCCTTTTCCGTCATCTAGTTTGTGTCATATTCATTTATAAAACTTAAATCCAGCTATTTCTTCAAATAATGATGAGAAAACTAAATCATGGAGAGAAGGCATTGGGATTTGAGGAGATTAAACAAAATAGAATAGAAGGTCTACCCCTATTACAATAAGAACGTCTTCAACCTCATTGGCCCTTTCAAGTAAAGGAACATAGAAAGAGGAAAGCTCTAAGGAAAACCCAAATCTAGTTTTGCAAAATTTGCTCAATACCCAAAATCCAAAAGAAATGAACGCTGGTGAATTTAATTTAGCTTGTAACTATTAGAAATCTCCAAAAGTAATTGAAACCTATTAATTTTTGTATGTTTTGGGTCTTGTTTAATGTAATTCAAGTCACTGAATGACAAGCTTCATTGAGTGGGAAGAAAAGCACTCTTGCATTTGTAGATTCAAAGGAGCATTGTCCAAAATGATTTAGTTATTTTAGGTTTAATGTCTTGAAAATCTTTTAAAATATAGTAAAATATTTAATATAGCATTTAAATTTTAAATATTTTTAATTTGATACCTAAATTATATGTGAATATGTTAATTAATCTATTACTTGATAGATTATTTATTTATCACATATAATCATTTAAAATTAATCATGTTAAAAATAAGTATTACATTAAGTAATAAATTTATAATTCATATATCATGTTAAAAAATTTTAAAATTTAAATATCAAGTTATTCAATATAATTTAAAAATCAATTGTAATATTAACTCTTTATTTTATTTTATTTTGTCATTAAGTCATTACGTGTCATAGACAAATTTTAGGACCCACCAATATTAAAATTCATTTCATTTTATTGATTTAAAATTTCAATAAAAAAAGAAATTGAATAAGTGATTAGAACTTTTTCATTTTCTTGATGTCATCAGCAAAAAGAAGATCATTTTCTTTTCTTCTTTCTAAATATAGTTGAACAAAATTTAGAGAACTTGAATATTGAAATAAGGACAACTAATATTCCAACTCTAGGTTGTTTCATTACGTGTCAAAATATGTACCAAAAAAGCTATACTTAATTCTCTCTCTCACCAACCCTTTTCTTATTTTATTATTATATATATATTTTTTAAAAATTTAAATTTCAAAATAAAAGGTAGTGTTTTCACTCCATTATCCCACTTATTTTAGAATTTAAAATGGAAATATTCAAAATAAAATTTTTATTTTTAATTATTTGGTTATTTATTTTATTCTTATCTTATTGTAAAATTATTTTTTATTTTGAAATTAAAAATTACAAAATCAAATATTTATTAATTATTTAATAAGAGCATGTAGCTTGTGACAACATTTTCTATATGGTTCATGAAGTTTAAGGATTTGGATTTGTTATTATAAAAAGTGATAATTACATCTACTAAAGAAATTTGGAAAGCGTCTAGATTGTCCATCAATTTATCTAACCTACTTGCCTACATACCTAATCACAATTATTTGGACACGTGGGGTGGGTATTTCACTTTTTGTGCCGATAAACGTTTTCTTTCCGATGAATTATTTCGATAAACTAAACCCTCAAATCTTGAAAAAGTTCATAGTTGTGACTTTGACTCAATCATCACTTTCACTCTAAACATTATTAATATCCATGTATAAGAATAAAGTTCAATCGTGTTTTGAGTTTATACTCACGAACAGTTCTTAAGAATAGGTTTAATTTTTATTTGTTATTAAATTTAATAAATGATAAAAATATTATTTTAAATTTGGTAATTAAACAATAAATTTATGATAATAATAAATTTTATTTTTTTTTCATTTATATAAAAAATGTAAATGAATAAAATATTTAACAAATAATTCATACACAAATTCAATTTTTATTTTTTAATGTTTGAATATTAAATTTAATAAATGATCATTAATGATATTTTAAAATTTGTTAATTAAATGAATAGATTTTAATTACAAAAAAATTGTTAGTATTCAATTTGTTTTCACCTCTATATTCTATTAAAATATACATATCAAACTTTGAGTTCAAAGTCTACCGCAATGAGACCTTGTTGAAGTTTTGAAATCTTTATAATAACTAGAAAGTTGTTCGAGTGCTGCCGTGAGGAAATTTAATAATTTGTAGAATTATATTATAAAAAATAGAATAATTTGTGTATTTATATTATATTTTATAAAAAAATTACTTATCATAATTCTTATTGAAAAAAATATGAAATACATTTTTATTTATGTTAAATACATACGTATATATTTTTTGCTAAAATTTTCACCTATATCAATTTTTATGTTTTTTTATATTATGTTTATGTCGTATCAATGTGTTGTGTTTTGATTTGTTGTAGGTAAAAATTTTTTTGTTTTGCCATATTTATTCATTATTTTTTTTTGTTGCAAAAGTTATCAAATTAAAAAATTAAAGAAAAAAAAATAAAAAAGGGATGAAACGTTTACATCATAATTGGCTCCCTTTTCTCATAAATTAATCTAAAAAATATGAAAAAACAAAAAAAAGTGTAAAAAGTAGAAAATTGATAAATTTTAAAGAAAAAGAGTCATAAAAGCAAAAAGCAAGTAGAGAGTGCTACATTAGCAATTTCTAAGAAAAATTGATACTTTCAACTTTTCCTCAAAAATCTTTTTTTTTTGAAAATTTATTTTTAAAGAAAATTGATACTTTCAACTTTTCCCCAAAAATATTTTTTTAAAAATTTATTTCTAAGGAAAATTGATACTTTCAACTTTTCCCTAAAAATATTTTTTTTTGAAAATTTTCATTTTTATTTAAAGAAAATAGAATAATAAAAAGATAAATAAAAATAAAAATAAATAAAGAAAAGTAAAACAGAAATAAAAAATAAAATAAAGATAAAAAGAATATTAGATAAACCTAATCTAATAAATAAATAAATAAATTTAAAAAAAAAAAAAAACCTGGAGCGGCTCGGCTATCGGCTCGGCTCAGCTCAAGGTAGGGAAACGGCTCGGGGGAGCGGCTTGGCAGCTTGGCAGCTTGGCGCGGCTCGGCTCGGCTCGGAGGAGGGGCAGCACGCGCGGGTCAGGAAAGCGGGTCGACGCTCGGGTCGGGTCGGGTTCGGTAAAACACGCGGATCTTCTGGTTACTTAAGGCCAAAACGACGTCGTTTTGAGAGGGTATAAAAGGCAATCCCCTTCGTTTTTCGGCAGAACGCTCCTCTTCTCTCTCTCTCTTCTTCCCTTTTCCTCTCCCTTCTCTCTAAAAACTGAAGAACACTGGTGTCGAATTCTGGAAAATGTCACCGGAATCTGAAAATTTCATCGAAAGTTGGCTGAAATATCACCGGTTTTTGAGATTCTTCACCGGAAACTGGGCAGGTCGTCGGAAACTTCAATGTTCACCGGAATTATTGCCGAAAAGTTCAAATTTCGCCGGAATCTGGAAATTTCCCAGAAATTTCCAGAAAAATTTTTCGCCAAAAATTTCTAAAAATTTTTTCTCACTCCCAGAACACTCCTAAACTTTTCCTAGCTTCCTATACGCCTCCTTTTCTCTCAAAACAGTAGCTTTGCTTACTGTTTTCTGTGTGTGTCCTTGCATCTGTTCCAGGGGTCCTTTATATAGGGATTGATCAGGAGTTCCTGATCAATCCCAATTCCTCCTTGGACGGGAATTCAATCTTTGAATCCAACTGGACTCTTCTGATTGAATTCCCATTCCCAGTGGGATTCTTCAACTTCAATCTCAGCCCTCCAAAAATAAAAATCAAAATAAAAAAATAATAATAGATAATTGGAAAAGAATCAGATACGGATCAAGAAAAGAGAAAGAAAAGAAAAAAAAATTATTAACAGATAATTAGGAATACAATAAGATAAGCCAAAAAAAAATATTACAAGAAAAAGAGAAAAAAAATAATAATATAATAATATATATATAACTATATACATATAAATCTAATCTAATAATAAAAAAATAAATATATATATTAATACATAATAATAATAATAAATAATAAAATACATAAAATACAAAAGAAACAAAAAAAAATACAAGATAAAAATTGAATTGGCTCTTACCCATTTGGGCCAGGCCCAATTGATCTGGGCTTGGACCTAATTGGGTGTCTACATGTATTTACAAAACAAAATAAAAAATAAAATACAGTCAACAAATGAAACATTTTAACCTTATCGCAACAATTAATTTATCGCTTAAAAGAAGAAATTCAAAAGGATTAGCTAAAATGGGTTTAAACATATCTTTAATGCCCATCAGATTAATTTGATTAGCAAAAACATCGACTATGATTATATGAAAAATAAAAAATTATAAAAATGAAAAAAGAAGAATGCTAACAAATCTTATGATTAGTAGCAAGCTACATAGCAAAAATCTAAAAGAGAAAATTTATAAGAGATTGAAAACATTTATAAAATCCAAAAGGGAAAATCAAAACTCATAACTAAATAATATAAAAAATAATATTCATGCCTATGATTGTACCAAAAAATAATAAAATGCATCAAAGATAAGAAAATAGCATGACAAAAGCAGAGAAAAGAGCATAAATATACCTTTTCATTAAATATCACTTTTATATACCGACAGTCTATTGTGTTTGATGTATTAACATTGTTAGTAATATGACAAACAAGAATTAGAAAAGAAAATGAATACAAACATGAAATACACTTATATAACTCTTCCACTCCTAAAAACAAGAAATGGCAAATCACACAAGAAAATCAAAAGTAAAAAATCAATATATTAAAAAGCTAAAGGTTTCAATAAATATTAACAAATAACAATTGTAAAGAACATAAATAAAAAAATTAAAAGTAAAAAATTCATAAAAATGTTAGGTGATGAAAAGTCTATTATGTTTGATGCAATAACATGATTAGTGATATGACAAACAAGAACTAGAAAAGAAAATGAAATACAAACAGGAAACAAACTTATATAACCTTCCCACTCTTCAAAAAAAAAAAAAGGTGAAAAATCATAAGTCATAAGAAAATCAAATATCAAAAGACATTAATACTAGAAAACTAAAAGTTTCAATAAATATTAACAAACAACGATTTTTAAAGAATATAAATAAAAGAAAATCAAAAGTAAAATCCATAGATAATAAAAAATAAATTTTTAAGGAATCAAAATATAAATTAATATTTTTAACCTTTCTCACCCTTTCATCCATTAAAAGATAAAACTCTAAAAATCACATTAAAAATCTTTAAAATAAAAATAAAATAAAATATAAATTTTATAAAGAACCAAAAAATAAATATAAAATTTTTAATCTTTCTCACATTCTAAGCATAGAAAGAACTCCATTGTTAAGTTTTGTAAAAAAACACAAACAATAAAAAGATATTAAAATAATAAAAACTTTTAAATTGAAGATATGAAAAAGAAATTAAATGATTAAAATAAATAAGATTAAAATTTTAAGAGTTTTTTTTTTTTTGTAAAAAAAATTTAAGAGATTAAGATATAGATTTAAAAAAAAAAACTTATACTTTTAACTTTTACATTAGAAAATAATAAAAGAAGTATTTAGTTTGTAAATGAATTTGTCGTAGACAACAACACAATATAACTCAAATACTACCATGAGCTTAAGAAAATTTAAAATAAAATCAACAATGAAACTATTAATCCAAAATTTATAATATTTTAAATATATCAAATCGTATCCACACTGAAAATAATTAAAAACCAACAAAATAGTGAGAATGTCATAAAAACGATAATTTCTAGCTATCAAAGAAGTAACTATAACAACTTAAAATTTATTTCATAAGTTTTATGCATTGACTAACCTTGAAAACTCTTAGTGATTAAAAAAATAAGTATAACAATATGAGATTCATTTCTCAAAGCTAAACGCTTCTCTTCAAATTCAAAAACAAACTTATCTCACAAACTAACTCTTATACAATTTTTGCTAAAGAACAAAACAAAAATGATTAAAATGATATTTAGTTCTAGTAATAATAAAAAGTTATTTTTTAAAATAGATCATTGCTCTTATAATATTTTCAATATAAATAATATTAAAAAAGGATACCTTAAATCTTGAAGACATAACTCCACACAATTTATGAACTCGTCACTAAAAGTTTGATGATGAGACAAATCTATGTGAATAACAACACCAATAATATCTAATGAAAAGAATTTTGAAATAAAAAATTATTTTAAAGAAAGTACAAAAACTCAAAACATATAATAAATTATCAAAAAAGGAAACTATTAAGCACTTAGTTGAACGTGCACCAAAACAATCATAAGCTATTAACATAAAAACATATCATGAAATATTTATACCTTCATTAAGCATCTCTTCGATGACGGTATTAGTAAGAAAATAATCATATAATTTGACAATTAATTGATAATTATCTTTATATTTTACAATAAAAAAATTTTGATATAATATAAGCCCCTTTCATGAATCTTATCATTCATCAGTATACATTATACAACTCCAAAGAATATCATGAACATAAAATCTATACATAATTACAAAAAGTGATAAAACACACAAAAGAAATTAAAATAAAAATATAACAAAAATAAATTTATTTACGTACCTTTTTATTAACCAACATCATTTTGTGTTAATATGTTGTTTAGTCTTATAATTAGAAATATCCCACAACAAACATAAAATTTGATTATCTAATCATCTTTTTCAAAAGTCAATTTAGTGATCTTGACATATTCCAGTTGGCAAAAAACAAACTTGAAATGAAAAAATCATGATCATGACAAAAAAAAATAATAAAAATGCAAATACTAAAACAAAAATACTAATCGGCTAAACATATGTCTAATAAAAAGTCATAGATCATGACTAAAAAATTATAAAAATAAAAACACATTCATAAAAACCTCACGATTGAAAACTGAAAATATAATACAAATATGAAATGCACTTATACAACCTTTTCATCCTTAAAAAAGGAGATGAAAAATCATAAGTCATAAAAAAATTAAAAATTAAAAATATAATTATTAAAAAACCAAAGGTTTCAACAAATTTTAACAAATAATAAATTTAAAGAATACAAATAGAAAAAAATTAAAAATAAAAATCCATAAAAATGGTAGGCAATCAAAAGTCTATTATGTTTTATATAATAAAATTATGAGATATAAGTTTAGAATTTGTGTAAAAGACATAGCATTTATTACATAATATTTAAATTTTATATATTTATATGATTTATTGTACTTTCAGTTCTTAAAAAATAAATTTTTTTTAATAATGTTTAAGAAAATTGTTATTTGTTGTACTTTTAAGGAATCCAAAAGTATTTAAAAAATATATTAAGTCTTTTGAGATATAAATTAATAATTTTTAACAATTTTCGGAGAAACTTTTAAGTCTAAATTAATCATTACCTAATGTTGCGATGTGCGACCATGAATCTAATAGCAATACTTAAAATTTTGAAAATTGAAAAAAAAAAAATAGGAAGTTGCTATCAATTTTTTTATTAGTGTGATTGATCACTTAAAAAGTTTATATTTTTAATAAAAAAAAGAATTTAAGGTTTATCAAAAAGATATTTTTGGTCTTTGAAAACAGAGTTAGGTTCGAAAATACGGTTATACGTGAGAAAGTATTAACATTCTCATAGTATCTTTTTTAAAAACGGTATTAATTAATCATACGTTATCTTTGGTGTTAGATAAAAAATAGTTTCAATTTGAAATTTCATAATAATTCCATTAACTTTTTAAAAAGAAAATCAATTTTATTAAAAATCTTTATTTAAGAATATTATGAAATCTTTAGTTTAAAGAATTACCTTAAAATTTTTCAACATTTAAGCAGAATTTAAGATAACTTTTTTCATCTAAAATTCACCATGATATTCTTTAAAAACGAAAATAACACCATTCAAAGATGATAATTGTTTGTGACTTTTTAATATCTAGATAGAGTATCAAGAATTATTTTCCTTGCAATATTATTTTTGTTTCATTTTAAAATCCATTTTTTTAATAACAACTTCCATGAAAAAACATTTTTATGTAGAAAAAATAATGATGCTATAATTAACAAAGCCATAGTGAAAAGTTAAGAGACATAAACATATGGATGAATGTAACCAACAATTTAAAAATAAATATATGCAAATGGATGTTATTTTTGATAATGAGATACGATTTTGAAATCGGGTCCTTAAGTATAAAGAGACCATCTGATCTCTCAAACCTTTAGACAAAGTTTAAGTGCAACTATTTGTACTTAAGATTCCATTTTTATTGCTTTCCCTTTTTATTTAATCTTATTATTATTTGGTTAAGGAATCATGCAAAAAGCTTAATGAAATAAAATTTTCTAAATACTCCATCCATCAAGTGGCATTTAGGAACATATAACTTTATATGAGGTTTTCAAACGAATCCATTAAATTTTGGTATCACGTTGGGTATTGGCATAGGTCAAGGTTTTTAGGGTTTGAATGGTTTCAAGGTGTGAATAATTTAGGGTTGTGGATTAGTGTCGTAACGGTTTTGGGACCTCCAGACATAAAAACGAGTTGTTTTAAAATCGAGAAAAATAAAAAAAAGAGGGAGTCGCCACCAATCTTTGTTAGGGTGTGATTGGCCACCCAAAAGTTTATCTTTTTAATAAAACTATAAAAACGAGTTTAAAGTCCATCAAAAAGATAAATTTCAGTCTTCGAAAAATCAGGTTGGGTCCGAGAGTCGGTTACGCGTGGGGAAGGATTAGCACCCCCACAATGCCCATAAATTGGTACCATTTAATTATGCGCTATTTTCGACGTTAGATAAAAAAGGTTTTAATTTGAAATTTAACACTAATTCCCTTCATTAAAAAAATATTTATTGCTAAAATTTTTATTTAGGAATATTGAGAAAATCTTTAAGTTAAAGAATTATCCTGAAATTCTCCAACATCTAGGCAGAATTTGAAATAACTCTTTTCGTTTAAGATTTAACACAATAATCCTTAAAATGAAATAACGCTCTTTATAGAAAATCGTTGGTGACTCTCCAACATCTAGGCAGAGTACCAGAAATTATTTTTTTTGGAATGTTATTTTTATTTTATTTCGTAATATCACAAAAAGATTTTTTTTTTAGTATTATTCTTTTTTTATTATAAGATATTTTATCACTAAGTAGTAAATAAAAAAATTAAAGATAGAATAGTACAAGTAAATACTGATAATAACATGCTAACGTATATCATGCTAATAAGTGTCATGTAAAATGAGATGCAATTTAAGAGTTGGATTCTTAAATATAATGAGACCGCCCCGACTCTCCAACATCTAGGCAGAGCTTAGGTGTGACTGTTTATATTTAAGATCCCAATTTACCGTTATGCTTTTTATTTATTAATCTTATCATTAATGCGATTTAAGAAATCATGTGAAAAGACTTCACGAAGTAAAATTTCCTAAATACCCCATCATCTAAGCAGTACTCGGGAACAAATTGCTTCAAATAGAATTTTCATATGTGTCTTTAGGATTTTTTAGGACTTTGGATTTCAAGGATTTTGGATTTTGGAAGATTTTGGATTTTTAGGGGTTTTAGAAACCTATGATTTTGAAAATTAAGAATTAGTGTTTAAGGTTTCGTTTTTAAAAAAATACGAACATCTTTAAAAATCCCCAACATCTAGGCGGATTTTCGAAGCAAGTTCAATTTTAATGATTTTCGAAATTTAATTTAAAAATTTCTTATATTTATTTTTTTTTATGAAAATTTATTAATAATAATTCCCCAACATCTAGGCAGAATTATTGTTTTAGAAAAATATTTTTTATTCCCTCCAATATCTAGGCAGGAAAAATTATTATTATTATTTTTTAAAGCATTTTAATATATTTTATATTATTATTTTATTATTATTGAAACAATTAAACATTTATTCTAACAAATTTAAAAATTTATCATGCATAAATATAAAAATATACTTAAAATAACAATAAAATAATATATAAAAAAATTAGAAAATTTAAAAAAAAAATTTTTTTTTACCTGAACCGGACCGATCAATGGTCCGGTCAACGACTAGTTCGATTGGACCACGGTTCGGTTCAGGAATGGTTCGAACCGGCTCTCGGTTCGATTCAAGAATGGTTCGACCGGTTCGATGGCGGTTCATCTGAACCGGCTGAAGGTTGACTGAGGCGGGTAGACGGTTCGGGTCGCGCGGATCACGGGTCATGTTCGGTCAACGCGCGGATCCTCTACTCTTGAAACGGTGTCGTTTTGGTCCTATGCCCAAAACGACGTCGTTTTGCTCTTAATGTCTTCTATAAATAACTGAAAATTTTTTTTTTGCTCATTTGGTTCTGTTTCCAGAAAAAAACAAAGGGGAAAGAGAGAGAGAGAGCTTGGGGGGAGAGTTCGATCGGCCACCGTCCGGTTGCCGGACCATCGCATTGGCCGTCGTGCGGCTCGTCGTCGACCGTCGCTGCTGGTGGTTTTCAGTAAACTAAAAATGCCAGAAAGTCACCAGAACTTCCTCTCGACGCCGTTTTTCCAGATCCGACGTCCGTTTTGCCAAAAACAGCCCCGATCGGCGTAGATCGAGGCTTGAAGCTTTCGGTTTCCTTTCTCTTTCTCTTTTTTTTTAGACGGCTTAAACTGATGATTTCTTTGCTTGTTTACAGGGCTTTCTGGTGCTGAGGTTCCTCCCTACGGGGAGGACTGTTTGACTTTTTTTTTGTTTCTGTTTCTATGTTTCTTTTTTTGCGTTTCTGTTTCTGTTTTTTGCGTTTCTGTTTTTGGGTATTTTTTGAGGGAGGTTTTTGGAGAGGTTGAAGGGATTCGAGAGTAGGGATTCCAGAGAGTTTTTTTTTTTTTAGCCAGCTTTTTTTTCAAATTTAAAAGGGGATCTAGTAGGGTGATTGTAGGTTGGTGAGTGTGGGGGTGGTAGATAAGGCTGGTAGATGGCTGGTCGGGGCTGGTAGATATGGTTGTAGGGTGGCTGGTCGGGTGCCAGCCACCCTACAGCCTATTTTTTGTTTTCTTGTTTGACTTTTTTGTGTCTTTTTTTATCTTTTTATTTTTTTATATTTTTATATTTTATATAATTAATAATTATTTTTATATATTATTATTATTATTAATATTATTATTAAAGTAGACCTGAACAAAATCGATGTCTACAGCTGTCCCTCTTTGCACATTACTGAGAATCAGGAATAGTGCAAAGACAAAGACAACGATTTTGTCTGAATCATTTTTTTCTTGGAAAAGCTCCTCTCAGCAGAGGCTCAATAATTTTAAAATCTCATCTGAAAAAGCTCCTCTCAACAGAGGCTCTACAACTTTAAAATTCTCATCTTGGAAAAGCTCCTCTTAGCAGAGGCTCAACAACTTTAAAATTTTTTCTTGAAAAAGCTCCTCTCAACAGAGACTCCACAACTTTAAAATTTTCATCTTGGAAAAGCTTGACGTCGCAAGTCGAAAAATAATGAATCAATCAAGATAACATCGCGAATCAATTTTATGCCCGGAGGTCTTACAAATCATGCCCGAAGATCTTACAAAATTGATTGAGATAACACCACAAGTCCAAAATAAAGAATCGATCGAGATAACATCGTGAATCGAAATTATGCCCGGAAGTCTTAAAAATCATGTCGGAGGTCTTACAGAATCATGCCTGGAGGTCTTACAGAATCAATTGGAACAACACCTCAAGTCAAAAGATAAAAAATCGATCGGGATAATACCGCGAATCAAATTTATGCCCGGAGGTCTTAAAAATCATGCCCGAAGGTCTTACAGAATCATGCCCGGAGGTCTTAAAATCATACCTGGAGGTCTTATAGAATTGACTGGGATAACAAGTTAAAATCATAAAATTGATCGGGATAACATCGTGAATCAAATTTATGCTCGAAGGTCTTACAGAATTAACTGGGATAACATCACAAGTCAAAAATAAAGAATCAATCGGGATAACATCGCGAATCGAAATTATGCTCAGAGGTCTTAGAAATCATGCCCGGAGGTCTTACAGAATCATGCCCGAAGGTCTTACAGAATCATGCCCGAAGGTCTTACAGAATCATGCCCGGAGGTCTTACAGAATCATGCCCGGAATAACACCTCAAGTCAAAAGATAAAGAATCGATCGGGATAACACCGCGAATCAAATTTATGCCCGGAAGTCTTAGAAATCATGCCCAGAGGTCTTACAGAATCATGCTCGGAGGTCTTAAACATTATGTCCGGAGGTCTTACAGAATTGACTGGGATAACAAGTTAAAATCATAAAATTGATCGGGATAACACCGCGAATCAAATTTATGCTCGGAGGTCTTACAGAATTGACTAGGATAACACCACAAGTCAAAATTATAGAATTGATCGGGATAACACCGCGAATCAAATTTATGCCCGGAGTTCTTAGAAATCATGCCCGGAGGTCTTACAGAATCTTAAAATCTTTGAATGTTCCTCATAATCAGAGTCAATAAAAACTTTAAAATTTGAAAATCTTTTAATCTTGAAAATCGTGCATAAAAGCTTCTAGAGATTATGCCCGGAGGTCTTACAAATCTAAAAATCTTTGAATGCTCCTCATAATCAGAGGTAATGAAACTTTAAAATTTGATAATCTTTTGGAACATGACTTTTGCCTGATCAGATATTTTTGAGACTCTAAAGGTCTTTTCTGAGAAAGGTTCCCTTTAAACAGAGGCTTTAAAATCTTGATTGAAATTGGTTCCTCTTAAACAGAGGCTTTAAAATTTTGATTGAAAATGGTTTCTCTTAAACAGAGACTTTAAAATTTTAAAAACATGCCCCCTTTTTTTGTTTTTTAATATTTACAAAGTTGATAAATGCAAACATGATACAAATGTTTATTCTCATCAAATGATGCTGATGCAAATGTTAATGCCAACGTAAGAATGCAAATGCTTGATACATTTGACTTTTTCACAATGTAAATGACAATGTCTTTTCATGTAGATGCCCCTACAAATACCTTTTCTTAAGATGCAGATGCCATGATGCAAATACGAATGTCTTTCTTGTGATGCAGATACCATGATGCAAATGCAAAAACTCTTCTTGCCCCATTTTTTTTGTGAAAAATTTTGTTTTTGTCCTTTTTTTTTTTAAAAAAATTTTGTTTAAATTTTTATTGTTTTTTTTTCACCCAAAAAATGATCTCAGTATTATGTGCAAAATGCTCCAATAATCTTGAAAATTTTCAAAAGTGATAAAAAATTACCCCACAAAAAGTATCTTTGCAATTGAATGAAAAGATTTAAAACTCAAGACTTTTGAAACTCTTGAAAATTGATGATTACTATTTGAAAGGCTCATAGGTGAGGTAATTGACAATTCAATTTTTTCATTAGTGGCATATCTCATGTAAAGCTCGGCGAGTGTTGCAAGGATTTCTCTCGGGTTTCCAAAAGAGATAATTTAAAAAAAAAAACACTTCTTTTTATTGAAAACATGATACTTCAATGTGAGTCAAAACTAGTCATTACTCTTCAAACAAGATTTGAGAAGAAGATAAGGCTTTTTTTTTTTTTAAGAAAGGTTTTTAATGGATACTGGTCTTTCAAAAGGTTTTGTATCGAAACTTTTTTATTTCGGATAGAACCTTGAAACTCTGAAATTCATTTTAGGGCCTCAAAAAATGAATTTAGCTCTAAACTGCCCTTTTGGGGTTTTCACCTTAGAGCTATATTTTTTTTTTATCAATGAAGAATTCAACAAGTATATACAAATTCAAGGATATTGCTCTTTAGTCTAAGTATCCATATTTGATCAAAATGGGCTTTTCAAGGTGTGTAATATAGGCCAAGGTTAAGGGTTCTGAAAAAAAATGGATAAATAGGTTCAAATATATTATTCAGGGTGATTAGGCCAAGGATCCTGATGAGCACTCTCTGACTTTCTTTTTTTTCCCCTCTTTTTTTTTGAAACATTTGGCTTTAATTTCAGCAACTTCACGCACCCCTTTTTTTTGCCTTGAATTCTCATTTTCAAGGTATATATATTTTTTCTTCTTTTTTTTATTTTTTTTTTGAATTCTAAGTGAAGCTTCATATTCTTATCTCTAAGGTTTTTTTTTTTTTGTTTTGCCTTAGAAATACTTAACTTTATCTTTGGCTATTCACTTTCTTGAATCTTGAAATTTCAATCGAAGCCTTGTTCACTTTTTATCCCAAACTTTCACCTTCGAAGGGCATGTTAGACGCTTTCAATATCGGATATTTTTCTTGAAATTAATCTTGAATGTATCCCAACTTTGCCCCCTAATGTAGAAAATGATCCTTGGCTAAGGTTTATTTTGAAACAAAAAATTTAATAGGCTCAAATGGGTAGCAAATGGATAATTTTTATGTACGAGAAGGATAGAGAAAGATGGCCATTAATCATTTCAAACATGATCACTTGGGTAGAAGAGCAAATCATTAAATATGTCCCTTTTGTTTTTTTTTTTGTTTTTTTATTTTTTTGTTTTTTATTTTTTATTTTTTTTGTTTTTTTTTATTTTTTATGCCCCATCCTTTTTTACTCAAGGTTCTAACGACGATTAAGTCGTATAGGATTGATCGCATAGCTCAAAAAGGCTCTTTGGGCTCTAAAATTTTTTTGACATTTTTTTGGTGAAAAAGAAGAGAAAAAGTATAAAGGTATGAAATAAATTGTCTTAGGCAGAAAGGGATTTTTTTTATGTGCCTTAAGACATGGAACAAAGGTTATTTAGGAAAAAGGCTCAAGTGTTTTTGTATCTATGGTTATAGTAAAATTTTGACACACATTGGACTATCAATTGGAAAATTTGAAAGAATATCTGATTTTTGAAATTCAAAACAATCTTTCAAAATTAATCTCTTTTGTTCTTTGCCTAGGAAAAGATTATCGACCCTTTAAGGTCTGAACTCAAACTCACATTTTCTGAAAAGTTATGGTTGATGAGTCCAATCATTTAAGTGATGAAGGATATGAAAGTATTTGAAAAGGTGTGGAGGTATTTGATGAGCTTTTTCCTAACAGTAATCACCATTTCCTTTAAGAGTTCTTCCATCTTTATTACAAAATAAAGCTTCCCCCTTTTTTTTTTCTATTTTTTTTGTTTTTTTTTTTTTTGAAAATTACTTATGTGGGACTTTTATCCAAACAAATGCATAAAGAGAAAATTTCATGAAAAAGATCCAAAGTATTCAATTTTTTCAAAATAAGTTAAATAACTCCTAGAGACACAATGCACATGTCCTACATACATAGTAAAAAAAAATCATCCTATCCTGATTTTTAAAACTTGACACCTCTCTCTTCATCTCAACTTCTCACATTTAACAATTGAATGGAGTCAACAACTTTCATTGTTCTATTACCTCCAGAGTCAAAATACCATTCTTGATAAGATCTTCAACCTTTTCTTCCAACTGCCTGCATTTTTCAGTTGAGTGACCAATTGCCCCCATATGGTAATCACATTTATCATTGGGATTGTAACTCCTTGCTGATGGATTTGGTGTTGTTTTCAAAGGCACATGAGTGAGATATCGACCTTCTATTAGCAAAGGCAAAAGGTGAAAAATAGGGATAGGTAATTTTTCTTGATCATTCCTGGGTCTCTTTCGATTTTTTATTGGTCGGGTGGTGGATTCAAATGTGGGAACAAGATCATGAATGACCATTTGAGGATGAGAGTTTACTGGAAAGCTCAAATGCTGGCTTGGTTGGCAAAGATATAGGTTTTGAGAGATATGGCTTATGGTAAGGTGATGGGGTTGATAAGTAAGATAAGGATTGTACGGGATAAAGCTATTAGGTAGATGTCCCTCCAGTGTGACTGCTTGCACCTCTTCTTTATTCTTTCTGATGTACTTTCTTCTTCAACATCTGTCGCATCTTTTAACTTAATCCTACCACTCTTAATTGCATTTTCTATAATTTCACCAGAAATCACCATGTTCGAAAAATTTTTGGAGAGATTCCCAATCATTCTTTCATAATAGAGAGTGTCCAAAGAATTGACAAACAGAACAGTAATTTCTTTCTTTGATAAGGGTGGTTGTACTTGAGCTGCTATGTCTCTCCATCTATGTGCATATTCTTTGAACGTTTCAGTTGATCTCTTCTTCATGTTCTGCAAGGACAACCTATCTGGCATCATATCTTCAACATGCTTGTATTGTGCTAGGAAAGCCCTAGTCAATTCATTCTAAGAGTGAATCTTATTTTGATCTAACTGAGCATACCACCTTGCTGCAGGTCTAGTGAGACTATCTTGAAAGTAATGGATTAATAATTTATCATCATGAGTGTAACCTATCATCTTTCGACAGTACATGGTAATGTGTATTAAAGGGCATTTCGTTCCATCATACTTCCCAAAACTTGGGGCTTTGAATTTTGATGGAATAACAAGATCAGGTACTAGACTAAGTTCACTGGCGCCAACATTTCTGTACACATCATGGCTTTCAATTACTTTCAATCTATCTTCCAATAGATCATACTTATCTTTCATCACTATATCTTCTGATGGATTTGACACCCTTTTTAATTTCTTCAATTTTTTATGATCATCCATATTGGGCATAGTAGTGAAGTCATGAGGAGTATGCCCAGGATTGACATTTGTCTGAACTGATGGTAACTTGGTAAAATGGCCAACATAAGGTTGATCAGTTGTTAGAGGCGCTTGTGACACATGAAGTTCTTGAACATATGTGAACCCAGATGGATACAATGGTGTCTCGATAACTGTTTCCTCCCTTATCCTCTGCGTCTCAACAACTTCTTTTTCTTTTGTCAATTCCACTATCATCTGTTTTAATTCTGCCAGTTGTCTATTCAAGTTTTGTTGCATTCTCGTAACTATTTCACCAATCTCTCCTTGGGCCTTTTCTACTCTGTCCATTCGACTGGCACCTTTATTTTCCATGATTATGGTACTGGCTCGAGTGCTATAAGTGTGCAGACTCAATTGACCTTGTTTCTTAAAATAACTATTCTTGAACCTTTTATTAATTACCAGAAGTCAAAAATGCATGGCATGAATTCTAAAAAAAAAAAAAAAAATTGCTTCGAAGGTTATGACAAGTATATTTACAATTATCATTCCTTATCCTTAGCTAGCATGAAAAACAATGAATTCGAGCAAATGATGCATGATATGCAAGTCAAATTTTGTTACTTTGGTGAGGGGAAATTTGAATTTCATCCTATATTCAAAATAGGTCATCTAGATATATCCCTTCTATCTTAAAAAATTGGTGAAAACATACTTGCAACCATCATTCTTTAATAAAATAAACAGATGCATCAATTCAAAGAAAATCTAGGTTAAAAGAAGTTTTTATTCATTTTCAAAAGCATCAAGTTTACACATTATGAACCATTCTAGGACTGGAGCCAAAAAGTGCCAAACATGCTCCCACTTCCCTTTATCCTTCCTAAAAAATAGTTGACTATGATTACTAGGGAGGATAACTCTTTGCTTAAAAAGCTTTTTATTCATCATTTTGACCAACTTTACTGTTATCTGTAGCACTGCCTACCATTTCGACATGGATCAAAGAAGGGTTCTTGTGAATAACTGGCTTCATTTTGGCATCAAAACTCAGATATCCGGTTTTCATCAATCCTTGCACCCTATGTTTCAAAGCTATGCAATCTTTCAGAGAATGACCCACAACACCAAAATGGTATTCACATTGGGCATTAGGGTTATACCATTTAGGGAAAGGTGGTTTACGAGGTTCAGCAGGGATAGGGGCATGAGGTAGTTCTCTAAGAGCAGCGAGTATAACTCTGTGTAGGACATGGGTATTGGATCAATAGGGGCTTTTCTTTTGATGTTACCAGAGTTTTTCTGTCCTATGGTTGGTTTATTTTGCTGAAAAGGTGCTGGTATAGTTGGTCTCGAGGTAAATTGAAAAACTCTGGGTCGAAGATTGGGTTCAAAAGGTAGTGACGGGATAGCATGCTGAGCAGACGATTGTGAAACATGAGATGGTGGATATGGGTTCAGGTGTGAAATTCTTGGTGGTTGCATGAAAATTGGGGGTCTAATCCTAGGTGCTTGGAAATGAGGTTGAAAATGGTCATAAGAAGGATTTAGGTATGGGTTAAGACTAGAGATAGATGGTTGTTTGAAGCCAGGTGACTATTTATTGGAAATCAAACTTTTGAGCTCAGTTATTTGCGTGGCTAATTCACCCATTCTTCTTTTAAGTTCGCCCAAACTTCGATCACTGTTCAAATCACTCAATGCTTTAGCATATTTTGGCAGAGTGTTGGAACTAACGGGAGCTAATTGACCTTGACTTAACGGTAATGACAATGGTCTTTGAGGAGGAACAAACTCAACTCCTTCACTTTCTCTAATCATTTCTATCAATTGAGCCATCTGTTGTTTCATCTCTCGAAGCTCAAGCCATAATTCCTCTTGATTCAACTCCAAAGCACTAATCCTTGCTTTCAATTGATCTTTCATTTTCATCACTCTGAACCCCACCAAGATAGACATTTTATTCCAGAACTTAGACAAAAAATTCTAGACTATTACCCTTATTGAATGAATATCACAAAAAAACAAAGACACACAAAGTATGTTTATGAATACATGAATATGAAAATGTCATGAAATGCATATATACTTATGACAATGAATTTTTATATGTACAAAGACCCAAATAAAAATTTTCGTCAACCATGAATGCGTATGCAAAGAATGCAATGTTATGTTGCAAGAATGGTGGGATATGAAATGCAATGTATGTTCCATACGACCTTATGAATCTATATGCATGAAATGCAATGACATATTTACATAAATGGTGAGATGTATTCTTATGACTAATACAACATACTTGTATGGAATGCATGAACCTATCAAGTGCATGTTACATAGAATGCAATGCTTGTATTATGCCAACCTAGTGAAACTGATACTACCTTTTATGATGTATATGGGATGTGATACATGTATTATTTTTTTTATGATGTATGAAATGCAAAAGATGAAAAAAAATTTAAAAAGGAAAAACAAAATAACTAAGACATGAAAATTGATTTTTTGATTGGGCCAATAAATAAAGAATTTAAGAAAAAATTTTAATCTTTAAAAATGTTCTTTTGCCCTTTTTTTTTTTTAATGATTGACCTAAAATAAATACCACATATTCAAATATAATACACACAAAGAAAGAAAAAAATTAATAAAATAAAATGACTCAAGAATTCAAAATAAACAAGTAAGAGAAATAACCATATAATGTCCTAATTTTTGGTAATTTTCTAAAAGGCGGCATAGCTTTATCCTAGGCAGGCTTCCCATGGCTCACTATATGCTAGGTTACGATTTATATGTCTAAAGGTTCCCAGACTATTCCTCACATCATCGTCCATTATAGACTAGTAAGGTTCCCCGATCCTCGCCCATTGTAGGTTATTAACGGAAAGGATTCAATCTGAGTGGAAGTGTTTTGCTAGCAAATGCGGAGGTTATCACCTCACGAGAGCGTAGCTACTTCACTTCCTCTTAAAAGAGATGGAGCCCGGGTATAGAACTCATGCATGCGAGTGAATATGCAAAGTGTGTGCAAGATAATGTATTAATTAAAATAATATGAATAACTCATAACCACAAAATCAAAATAAATTAATAACTATCATACAATTTATTTTGTTTATTAACTCGAATGTTTTCGACAAATAAAATAAAAGAAATTAAATTAAATATTAAATAAAATCAATTAAATCCAACCATCATCAATAACGCATAATTAAAATTTTAGCCTGACTCTCGAATACGTCCCCAGTGGAGTCGTCAAGCTGTCATAACGGTTTTGAGACCGCCAGACATAAAAACGAGTTGTTTTAAAATTGAGAGAAAAAAAAAAAACAGGGAGTCGCCACCAATCTTTGTTAGGGTGTGATTGGCCACCCAAAAATTTATCTTTTTAATAAAACTATAAAAACAAGTTTAAAGTTTATCAAAAAGATAAATTTCGATCTGCGAAAAATTAGGTTGGGTCCGGGAGTCGGTTACGTGTGGGGAAGGATTAGCACCCCCACAACGCCCATAAATTGGTACCATTTAATTATGCGCTATTTCCGACGTTAGATAAAAATGGTTTTAATTTGAAATTTAACATTAATTTCCTTCATTAAAAAAATATTTATTGCTAAAATTTTTATTTAGGAATATTGAGAAAATCTTTAAGTTAAAGAATTATCCTTAAATTCTCCAACATCTAGGCAGAATTTGAAATAACTCTTTTCACTTAAGATTTAACACAATAATCCTTAAAATGAAATAACGCTCTTTATAGAAAATCGTTGATGACTCTCCAACATCTAGGCAGAGTACTAAGAATTATTTTTTTTGGAATGTTATTTTTATTTTATTTCGTAATATCACAAAAAGATTTTTTTTTTAGTATTATTTTTTTTTATTATAAGATATTTTATCACTAAGTAGTAAATAAAAAAATTAAAGACAGAATAGTACAAGTAAATATTGATAATAACATGCTAACGTATATCATGCTAATAAGTGTCATGTAAAATGAGATGCAATTTAAGAGTTGGATTCTTAAATATAATGAGACCACCCCGACTCTCAAACATCTAGGCAGAGCTTAGGTGCGACTGTTTCTATTTAAGATCTCAATTTACCGTTATGCTTTTTATTTATTAATCTTATCATTAATGCGATTTAAGAAATCGTGTGAAAAGACTTCACGAAGTAAAATTTCCTAAATACCCCATCATCTAAGCAGTACTCGGGAACAAATTGCTTCAAATAGAATTTTCATACATGTCCTTAGGATTTTTTAGGACTTTGGATTTCAAGGATTTTGGATTTTGGGAGATTTTGGATTTTTAGGGGTTTTAGAAACCTATGATTTTGAAAATTAAGAATTAGTGTTTAAGGTTTCGTTTTTAAGAAAATACGAACATCTTTAAAAATCCCCAACATCTAGGCGGATTTTCGAAGCAAGTTCAATTTTAATGATTTTCGAAAATTAATTTAAAATTTTCTTATATTTATTTTTTTTATGAAAATTTATTAATAATAATTTCCCAACATCTAGGTGGAATTATTGTTTTAGAAAAATATTTTTTATTCCCTCCAATATCTAGGCAGGGAAAATTATTATTATTATTTTTTAAAGCATTTTAATATATTTTATATTATTGTTTTATTATTATTGAAACAATTAAACATTTATTCTAACAAATTTAAAAATTTATCATGCATAAATATAAAAATATACTTAAAATAACAATAAAATAATATATAAAAAAAATTAGAAAATTCAAAAAAAAATTTTTTTTTACCTGAACCGGACCGGTCAACGGTCCGATCAACTATCGGTTCGGTTGGACCCGGTTCGGTTCAGGAATGGTTCGAAACCGACGCTCGGTTCAGTTCAGGAATGGTTCGATCGGTTCGATGGCGGTTCGTCTGAACCAGCTGGAGGTTGACTGAGGCGGGTAGACGGTTCGGGTCGCGCGGATCACGGGTCGAGTTCGGTCCACGCGCAGATCCTCTACTCTTGAAACGGTGTCGTTTTGGTCCTATGCCCAAAACGACGTCGTTTTGCTCTTAATGTCTTCTATAAATAACTAAAAATTTTTTTTTTGCTCATTTGGTTTTGTTTCCAAAAAAAAAAGGGAGAGAGAAAGAGAGAGCTTGGGGGGAGTGTTCGGCCGCCGTGCGGCTCGCCGTCGGCCGTCGCTGTTGGTAGTTTTCGATAAACTAAAAATGCCACAAAGTCACCAGAACTTCCTCTCGATGCCCTTTTTCTAGATTCGGCGTCCGTTTTGCCAAAAACAGCCCCGATCGGCGTAGATCGGGGCTTGAAGCTTTCGGTTTCCTTTCTCTTTCTTTTTTTTTTTTAGACGACTTAAACTGATGATTTCTTTGCTTGTTTACAGGGCTTTCTGGCGCTGAGGTTCCTCCCTACGGGGAGGACTGTTTGACTTTTTTTTTTGTTTCTGTTTTTGTGTTTCTTTTTTTGCATTTCTATTTCTGTTTTTTGGGTTTCTGTTTTTAGGTATTTTTGGGGTGTTTTGATGGAGGTTTTCGGAGAGGTTGAAGGGATTCGAGAGTAAGGATTCCAGAGAGTTTTTTTTTTTTTTAGCCAGCTTTTTTTTCAAATTTAAAAGGGGATCTAGTAGGGTGATTGTAGGTTGGTGAGTGTGGGGGTGGTAGATAGGGCTGGTAGATGGCTGGTCGAGGCTGGTAGATAAGGCTGGTAGATATGGTTGTAGGGTTGCTGGTCGGGTGCCAGCCACCCTACAGCCTGTTTTTTGTTTTCTTGTTTGACTTTTTTGTGTCTTTTTTTATCTTTTTATTTTTTTATATTTTTATATTTTATATAATTAATAATTATTTTTATATATTATTATTATTAATATTATTATTAAAGTAGACCCGGACAAAATCAGTGTCTACAATTAGATCTATGGTTTTGGTTCAAATTTAGGGTTATAGGCTAGGTATATGGTTTGTTTTAAGGTTTTAGATTAGTTTTAGGGTTAGGTTAGATCTAGGGTTTAGGGTTTGTTAGGATTTGAGGTTAGGTTTAGGGTTTAGAATTTTTGTTTACGGTTTGGGATTGGTTTAGAATTTAAGGTTTATGGTTTTTTATGATAAAAATAGAAATCATTGATAACTTGAACTTCCTTAATCATTCCCAACATCTAGGTGGACTTTCAAAATAAGTTTGATTTTCGTAATTCCCTTTTTCCCTTAAAAGTTTTATTTTTAATGCAACAAGAGACAAATGAATAATGCAAATTTTAACTAAAAAGTTTAAATGATGAATTTGATCCACATTTAATCTTATTTTTTGATCATCATCTCTTTTTTTAAAAAAAAATCAAAGATGAAAGAAATGTTATTTATTCTAATTTATTTTTATATAGAAAATTTTTCTTTAATTCCTCAACATTTAGACGAAATTTTAGAAAATTAGCTATTCAAAATATGCTTTGAATTCCCTTCATCATTTACGTATGATTTCCAAAATCTTTTTTTTTTCATAGAAATATTATGCTATTTTTATTCCTAAAACCTTCTTTTGAAAATCACTTTTGAATCAAAAAATTTCTATACTTCATTTTTATTTATATTTTATTTTATTTTATCATGCATCTACTAGCAAATTAATTTTCAAGAATGTATCTACATGTATTTTATTTATTAATATAATTATTATTTTCCATAATTCCTAGAGCAACATTAACAAACACAAAAATATTAAAGACATAACAAAATAGATAGCCAAAAGAAGAAGGAAATATACTTAAATGAAGTTTTAATAATAAAGGCTAAAATCCACAATCCACTATAAGCAAAAAGCAAAGTTGCTGGGTTGAAAACAAATTTGGGTCCTATCCAAAAGTAGGCATAGAAATCCTCTAGGCTTGGTTCGAGCTTGGGCAACTGGTTCAAGTTAGAATGGATCAAGTTTACCTACTTGGTAGCTTCCTCTTTCTTTCACAAATATAAAACTTTTTTTTTCTAATTCATTTCATTTTACTCTTAAAAAAAAAAAAACACTTCATCTTCTCTAAACAAAATCAACCACCCTCATATCTCACTTAGGTTCCAGTGACCAACAGTTGTCTAGACTGCCACTTGTCACTGTCAACACTAGTTTGATCCTTGATTTCACCTAACCAAAGCTTTCCTCCTCTTCTTTCCATTTTTCAACTTAATTTTATCCAAAAATGTCTCAAAGCTCCTAAATCTGAAGTTGAAGCTCGAAACTTCAAGTGGCTGAAAAATATTATCTCGTAGACCAAAATATGTTCTTCTTTTCTCCTTACTCTACCTCCCTATCATTCGAATCTCCCAAAAAAATAGGGTGCCGTCAACCTCTATTTTTTTCATTTTTGACAGTGTCGTCTTTGAAACCCAAAAACAACACCTCTTATTTCTTTCCTCACAAACTCGAAAAGCCTTTATCAAAACATCTTAGAAACTAAAAAAAAAAAAAAAAACCCATAGCCAAAACATCTTTTAAACTGAGACCTCTTCTCTGTGTTTATTTTCTAGCTCTTGGTTTCGTAAATAAAAAAATATATTACTAACAGATTACTAATGAAAAAATTTCATCGGTAAAAAAAATTTTGAAAAAATTTTATGATTGCTAATTACCGATGAAAATTTCATCGATATTCCATCGAAAAATGTCAAAAAATTTAAACCCCAATCGAAAAATGTAAAAATTTTGTTGAGTATTGTTAAGATTTGTTGGATTTTTTGCTATAGATTTATTGACTTTTAGATATGTAAGATTTATGTTGATTTTATGATAAATTTAACTTTGATGTCTGTTAAGATTTATATTTGTTTTTAAAATTGTTTATATATGATATTTTTTAAAATTTAATAATAATTATTGAAATAAAAAAATTTGTATTGATTTTATGTTAAATTTGGGTTTGATGTGTATTGAGATTTATATTTATTTTGGAAAATTTTATATTTGATATTTTTTAAAATTTAATAATAATTATTGAAATAAAAAATTATTGTATTGATAAAAGGTTGGTAAAATTTATAATATTCAATAGTGTTATAAGTTGATGTACTTTATTTTAGGGTATTGAATAAAAAAATATTATGAAGGTTAAATAGTAGAAAAAAACTAAATTAAATGTTGTTATGATTTATGAGTTAGTGTATAATAGTTGTTGGATTTATTTTTTTTTTTATTTTTTTCATGGCTCTTAATATGAATGATTGATCAAATTTAATTTAAATAATTAAATTTGATATTTCATAATTATTTTATTTTTACATATAATTTATAAACCTTGATGTACATATTAAAATATAAAACACATTTAGATCTCCTAATCATATGAAAATAAGTGGATGAAATTTAAGAAAGAAGATTGTAAGAAAATAAAAATACAATTCTTATTGTGCAATTACATTTATATGGCATTGAGGGGAGCATCAATGTTTTTTTTTTTTTTTAATAATCTATCCGTGAATATGTGTTTTGAATTTGGTTTAAAATGGATGTATATCTTGTAATGAATATGTTTACTTCAAATTCTAAATAAGTTCATTCCATTGTTAGTTCCCTTCAAATTTGTTAGTTTTAAATATAAGTGTTTTACTAAGTTAGTTGTTTAAGAATCTATTGAATATACTCATATTTGATGATTTTATTGAATTTCTGAAAGCAATGTGTCAAACAAATTTTTTGTTGTACCAAAAGCATCATAAGGGGTGCATGATAATGTCGAATAAGTCAAAAGTAGCAAAAATGTGTTTTATGTGTTAGTATGGTATATATGGTTGAAGCTGATTGTATCTGATTTCTCGTTTCGGCAATGGAGCTTGCCTTGTCATTGGAAAAACTAACAAATGAAAAGCTTTCGAACTTACACAGAGTAAGACTTCTTTTTCTCTCTTCATGCTATACTATTTTTCTATTAGCACTTTTGACTATTAATTTTCATTGTGTTAAGAAGGTCTAAGGTCTACACTCTCATTGATTATGTTAATGAAATCATTGTATAGAACCATGTTTAATAGCCATGTAATTTTACATTTTGGAAGTTTCTAACATGATAACAAGTAATTTTCTTTGAACCAATTGTTAGGGCTTTGGCAAATATGTGGTTAAGTGGAACCATGATGTGTAGTTGACAAATTTTGTTAAAGAAAAATTCTTAGTTAAGCAGGTAAAATACAATTTCGGTGTTTATACTCTTAGAAATTTATTTTTTTCATAGATATATGCCATAACAACATAAATAATTTTTATTGTTTTGATCTTGGCTTGATTTCTCTATAGGTGGATGACATCAAGAAAATGTTAGAATATGTGGCTCAATTAAGAAGAGTTGGCAAAGAAAATGGTCAAATCTAAACTTCTATTTATTGTAGTTTTCTTTTTTATGAAAAGTGTTACTTAGTTGTATGCTACCATGATTTCATCTTCATGTATTTGATCATACACTATTAGTATATAGCTCATAGTAAGTGTTAGCTCAAAGACTTGAAATAAACCAAGAGGAGGGTGAATTGATTTTAATAAAATTTTTAAAATCAATACTTAATAAGCACAAATTTTGCAAAATAATTTATCTAAGCAAATAAACATAATAAATTAGAGTAAACAAGGGATAGAGATAGAGAATTGGATACCAAGATTTATAAAGGTTCGGTCCTTTCTTTAGGCACCTATGTTCTTTCCCTTAGCTTCTTTTACCAAGGAGTTTAATCCACTATATATTGAAAGATACAACATAGCTTCTTAAAGCTTTATACAATCAATACCACAAACTCTTAAGGGTTATTCTCCCCTTTAAGCTCACAATCTCACAATACAAAGTTTGTGAATTGTTTTGCAAACTTAAAAAACCTTTTTAAGGCTGGGTGTTTGCCAAATTAAAGTACACAATAGTATTGACAAGAAAATTTAGAGAAAAACTGATATAAGTAAGATTTTCTACACTTTTCTCTCTTTAAACTACTTTGAATGCTTAAATAAGATAGTTGGTGAATGACAATAAGTTCTTTTAGCTCTTCTTACTCTTGATCTGCAGTGAAAGGCTTCATTTATAGGTAAAAAAAATTGAGAGCTGTTGCTTTGCATTTAATGCTTCAAACCTGTAAAATTTTAGACAAAAAAATAGCTGTTAGGGCTTTCTAGGCATCAGGAGATCAATTGGGTTAGTTTTGAAATAGCCCAAATTATGTGTAAAAACTACCTGATTGATCCATTGCTTGGGTGGTCGATCCGCTATGTGGAGAGATTGATCATTTTTTTTGGATTTTTAAATGAGAGAAGCATTCTGTATGAACAAGTGATTGATCCTTTTAAGAGAGGGTTCAATCCTATGCCTAGTTGATCGATCCCCTTATGTGAGGGGATCGATCGATTTTTTGGAATTTTGAGCGAAGAAAACATTCTATATAAAAAAAAGATCAATCCCTTTAAGGAAGGGATTGATCGGGTAAGCTTGAAACCCCAACCAATTGATCCCTACAGGGAGGGGATCGATTGGTTTTTGCTAAAATCTTACAAATTTAGCTTCTGAAAGAAAAATAGATCGATCTTTTTGGCTAGGGGATCGATTAGGTAAGGGAGGAGATCGATCCCTTCCCTTAAGGGATTGATCCCTTCCCTTAAAATATGCCTTAATCCATTTTGTTTCGAGAATTTGTCTTATTTTAGTTTTTAAATGAATTTTGGCAAGATAGAAGGCTAGAAAAATATTCAATTCAAGATTAAGAGAGATTGATACAAGTTAGGCAAATTTTTATTTTGTCAAATCAAAACTTTTAATCAATTTAAGGCCAACAGTAAGGATTTGATAATGATTAGAACTTAATCATATGGCCAAAAGCATGTTGTGCTCTATTTAGGACCATGTCCTAGGTTATGAGCAAAAGGAAGCTTTTTATGAATAGTTTCTTCTTATGAAAATAAAATTAACTAGTGCAACCTATGGCTATGACTTGCTATCTTTCACATACACACACACACAGACACACACATACAAACACACACAATTCAATTTAATAAATGGCTATGACTGGCTATTTAGTAACATATTACATTATATGGATGAAAGTGTGAATTAGAGGATAGAGTGGCTTTAATTAATTTTGTTTATGAATATAAACAAGTTCTTATCTAGTAACATATTACATGATATAGATGAAAGTGTGAAGTAGATATATGTGGTTCGAAACAATATTAAAAATCTACTTTTCTGAATATATTAGGTGTAAATTCTTTTGAATTTCATGAAAGCCATTTTCAATAAATGATATAGGTTGTTTACATTTATTTCGTCCTATTGATTTTTCTTGGATATCCCTTTTCTCCTTACAATTCCCTCAAACCTAGTATTTTTTTGCCTTATATGTAATATGTTTTAATGAGTAATAATAATTAAATCTTGTTCATGTATTTTTAATTATGCCTTATTTTGTCTTATTGATTTTTCTTGAATATCCCCTTTCTCCTTACAATTCCCTCAAACCTAGTATTATTTTTTTGCCTTATATGTAATATGTTTTAATAAGTAATAATAATGAAATCTCGTTCATGTATTTTTAATTATGCCTTATAGGTTCCATCTTTGGTGGATATTCAGGGGTCTAGCACTTTGATAAGATGTTTTTTCATGGATGTACTTAATTATTTAGCTTGATATATTATATGAAATTTGTAATATTTATGTATTTTTTGTATTTTTATTTAATTAAACATCATAAATAATTTTGTAAAATATTATTATATTCTTTTATAAATAAAATGAAGTATTTTGTTTATGTATATTTTAATATTTATGTAATTACCTAAAAACAAATTTAAAGAAATTAAATGAAATGAAAAAATTATAAATAAAATATAATTAAATATGATTAAAAAATAAATATTATTGATGGAAATAATAATTATTATCGACAGAATATTTTAAAAAATTATCAATTAATTTTAAAAAATTATTAAAATAATATATCAGCGGATTACTGATGATTTACCAATAGATTATTGATGGTTTAATGATGGATTATTGATGGAATATCAAAAGGCTACCGACACTTTTACTAATAAATTTTATCAATGGATTATTGATCAAATTTTTGATGAAATTTATTGATAAAAAATTTCGTTGATAATTACAGATGAATTTTATATATTATTGACGAAATGATATTACTAACTTGACTATTACCAAAAAAAATTTTCATTGGTAAATTTTGTTAATAATACTATTACTGATGGAATAGATGTTATTATCGATTAAAAATTTTATCAATAAAAGTTTTTTTTTTTTTTAATAATGGTTGTGGTTTTGGCGTTTGTTGCAGCGAATGGGTGGTTTTGAGACTATTGGCAGTGTTGGCCTGGTGTAGTGTAGAGTCGGTGATGGTAAGAGAGTGGCGCTTGGGTTGGGATTCTCGATTGGGAGGTGGCTTCGGGTAGAAGAGATTTCGGGTATAGTGATGTTGAGAAATGACGGTGGCTTCAAGATTTCTTTTTTTTTTTCTTTGGTCTTTAAGTTTTTAGTGTCTCCCCCTGTGTGCTCCCTTCGGGTTTTTTTTTTTTTTTTTTAATCAAGACTTGATCAACTAAAAGCTTGCTGTATTTGAAAAGAAATTTGGCATGAATGGGCAGAGGAGCTGTAGCTCCTGATACAGTTGGTGTGAGGTGGGCAGAAGAGTTGGTTGCTACCGGTGCCAGCTCCAATTTGTCTGTTTTTTTTTTTTAATTTAATTTAATTAAAGTAATTAAATAAAAATGGACTGAATTTGAACCATTTATTGAGCTTTTAATTGGGTCTAAAATTGAAATTTAGATTCACATGGACTTTTGGACTTTTAAGTTTATATAATTAAATTTTGAATTCATCTTAATTCATGCCTTAATCCAAATAGAATTAGATTGAATTTTAACTCATGCAAAATAATTCAAAAGTAATTAATTTGAAATAAGCTCACCAAATCAATTCAATTAAAACGTTTTAATTAATTTAATCAACACATTCAAATCAAACACAATAATTGAATAAATATTAATCGATTTAACCAAAATTAAATATTTATACTCAATAATTAATTTAATTCAAATCTAAGCTTTTGAGTATTTCAGTCAATAATTATTGCACATAATCTTCCAAAGAGCATTTTTTTTCAGATAAAAAATTAATTCATTTAAAATCTCTCTTTTTAATTTCTCTTTTATCACGAATTTCAAAATATAAATCAAATTCAATTATTTTAAATCTAAAATAATTCAAATTCAAAATAATTTTAATTTAAATTAATCAAAACTCAAATTGATAAAATCTAAAATAATCTGATTTTTTTTTCTTCCTGAAATGTCAATGCCCGTATTTAAAGCCTAGCCCGGCTTCATTCTTCAAGCATTTAAGCTGTCCCTTGTCGTACTTGGATAGGCATAAGTCCAGGTCAAGTATAATATAATAATATAACAGAAAATTTTTTTTGATCATTCAAGAGAACAAAACTCAAGAAACTCAAGGAGAAGGCCAAATCTCAGCCTTGATATTTTTTTTAAGGTTGTTTTGATCATTAAATTAAATAATTAAAAATAATATAATAAAGTTATAACTACTAAACCTAATACCCAAATTAAATTAGATAATTATTTATAATTGATTCAAATGATAAAATTGTTCATTTCAATATTAAATTATGTTTTGTTCCATTTTTTTTTTTGCCAAGAAAAGGAAATCTATAATATGCATTTAAACATTTCTTCCCAAAATGAAAATTGGAGCAATCTATGTCTTTGAATTTGTTTACCATAGATCAAATAAAATTGAAATTTATATATGTTGTATTATCTATAAAAAAATTTCAATTTTTGTTTGATGATGATTTTTTAGTTGTCTTCAAATGTTTCTTTTAATGAAGTTATATTTATAAATATAAATTAAATCGCAATTAAATATTACATCTTGTAAAAAAAATTCAAAATATAAACCAATATATAAATTAATCAAGTTTAATAGAAAATTCAAATAAATTCACTCATCTTTAGTGTTTTAAAAAGTCACATAGGTATCATTGCAAAAATTGATAAATTTTTTGACAAAGACAAAAAGACAAAAAAACTTAGACCGTGACGGATAAAAATACTTACATTACACAAACAATCAACATCAATGTTGAAATACCATTGGGCAAACTCCCAACTTTTAAGGGGGAAAAAAACGGGTGCCGTGACCAGCATTTCCTGGATTCGATGACCTAAATTTAGGTTTGGAACCAGCTTTCTCAATTTATTATGTGAAATCAAGAAAATAATTAAACATTTTTTGTGATGTTAACATCTCCTAAAGGTTTTTTTTTTTTTTTAAAGGATTAATTTATATCATTAAAAACTTTTTAGTTTTATATTTTTTTAATAATTGATTTTAATAGATTTAAGGGATGAGATTAATTTTTTTTTTTTTTACTTATCATTCTCATCATTTAAATTTATTGAAATTAATGATAAAAAATATATAATTAAAAAGTTTTACACTAATATAAATTAATTTTATTATTTTTTTAAAAAAATTCTAAATATACCCTTGAATCTCTTATTTTTATGCTTATTTGTTGGAAAAAAAAATTATGTACATAAGTTTTTTGAATTCATAATTTTTAAATGTTAATTTCAATATGATAGATTCAAAAAGTCAATAGTCATTTTTTTTAAAGTATTTTATATGTCATAAAAGGAGATAGACAGCCCAACTGCCCACAATATCAAATTAAGCTGCTGGGTTTTAGGTGGATGAAGTATTACATAATCTAAATCTGAACCAGCAAAATCTACTATGTTGATCCAAACTAACTAAATCTTGATTTGTTTTAGTTTTAATTAGACTTCTTAATTATGTGTGTCGGTATTTGGAAGTAGAGAATTCGCAAAAATAATTGTTGTCCATGAATTAATTATAAGGACACCCATCAAATTTGTTTTAGCATATGGACATTAATTTATTCACTAAAATTTTTGCATGTGAACCTTAAAAAATATATATTAATTGATGGAATAGAGAGGGAAAGTGATCAATTTGGTTATATTTCTGTAGAGTAAATTATATTTGTAGTCTTCAAAATTTAGTCGTATACCATTTTGGATTTACAATTTAAAAGGTAATTTGTTGGTTTCTACGTTTCTAATTCTAAAGTTATGAAATAATAGTCTGTGTTTATTGTTTCCTTAAATTTGATGTTAAATGTCAGTTGCATTGTGAGAGAGAAGTGTTAGTTGACGTGTATACTAATTATTTGTTTGAACATTTTTTATTTAATTTAATATTTATAAATCTATATTATATTAAAATTATAAAAATAAAAAAATATTTTACAAAATATATTTGAAAGACAAAATTTTCATTTTTTATTTTGTCTTTCTTTTTTTATTTTTCCTTTTTCTTTCTTCCCTCTCTCTCTCTCCCTCTCATCAACTAGGGCCAGATAATGACAGTAGAGGGTTGGATTTGGCTCTAAACACCGTCTTGAAATCGTTAGGCTAGATCAAGACGTCTATTGTTGCCTGATCGGTTGCCGGCTTGGTTGCCCTTAACTGATGAGGGAATGAGAGGGAAAGAAAGACAGAAGGAAAAAAAAAATAAAAAAAGAAAAATTTTGGATTTTTTTCATATAAAAAATATTATGATTTAAAATAGATAATTTGTACATTTCTCTATTTTAATAAATAATTTGCTACTTTCATTACTTTTAATTTGTTAAATAAAAAATTTGAAAAGATAATTAATATATGTTTCAATTGACATGTGTCTTTCATGTGGTAGACATGTATTGTCAATTGACACTTAACACATCTAAAACGCTGGGGGAAAGATTATTTTGTTATATTGTTAAAAAATAAACATTCATTTAGATTCATTTAATTTTTTTCTTATATCCTGATGAACTGGATTGGGAATAAAAAGTAATGCACTAAAGGAAGAGAAGAGAAGAGAAGAGAAGAAAAGAAAAGCAAAGCATTGCAAAGGCTATCCAAAAGGCAGGGAAGAGATTCCCATAATGTTGGATGTGTGAGGTGGCGGTGTAAAGAAGAGTCACAATCACTTTCTCATTTTATTATTATTGGATTGGATTGGATCAACTCAATACTCAAAGATGCAGATTCTCACCCAAAATGTGGATGCCACCAATCTCCCAATATTTTCCACTTTCGGCATCAACTCTTTAACCCCATTTTGGCAGAAACCTCATTATTTTCTATTTTTGTTTGTTTGTTTGTTTGTTTTTTCTTTCCTGCTTGGAGGTGATTCATGAGTGACTAGGAGTATAAAAGGATCGTATGTGAACAAATCAAATATAAATAAATTTTGTTATATTTTATAGTTTATTTATCTACTTAATAAATTTTGAAATAATATTTGTAATTGTTTATTAAATTTGATAAACAAATGAAAATCAAACTTATTACAAACAATTTACACCTTTAATTATCACCTTATTTTTAGTGGTCCATATCTTTAGTCTTTGATTGATAATGCTAAACTATAAAGTCTTAAAAATATTATTTCGATTTTTTTAACACATACAATAGTTGGTTACACAAAAGTAAGACTATTCTTTTTTATCTCGTAAATTTCAACCCTTTTTTTAGATTCACATGTGAGATTTAAAATTTTAACTATAGAATTTTGAAATTTTAAATTTAAATTTTACAATACGTCTTTGATTATTTAATTATATTTTAATTTGTTAACTGATTATTCAATTAGTGTAATTTAATTATGATGTAATAATTAATTATTTAATTAATTATATAAATATAATATTTGATTATAATTATAACTTAAAAAATTTTACCAAATAATATTTTTATAACATTATTGTTTTTTTTTTAAATCTTAATTATTAGATTTTGAAATTGAATGCTGCATAAAAGTTCATATTCGAATCCAAATATTAATGACGTGAAATTTTTATTAAATGAGAGGACAATTTCTATTTTGAAATAATCATTATATACCTAAACAAAGTCTTAGTACATTTCTAACTTTTATGATTTAATTTTTTCAACACATGTCCGACACATTATGAATTATGATATCATCATGACTAATTTATACGCAAAATGCTAGCGTACACTAGGCGAGACGGGTGGGTATATATAATCGAATAGGCAGGTGAGAATAGATCCAAATCGCTATGCATTCTAGTCGATCGCACCAAAAAATTATGGCCCTACTTATAATTAAAATTTCAGTGGTTATATTTTCTTATTATTTTTCATTTATCTGAGATTGCATTTGGTAGGGAGGAAAGTGCAAAATATTTTAATTTAATAGTTGAGTTATAAAATAGTTATATTGTTATTTAATTCAACCATTAGATTAATTTTTTTTTTTTTTACTAAATAAATGCAAAAGAACAAGCGAAAGGGAAGGACTATTGAAGAATGCCTAAAATGTTGCTTTAAAACTTTTAAACACTCGAATTTGATTCTTGAAAGATATTTTGATACTGAACTCACTTTTGATCGGCGGATGCAAGTTATAAAGCAAAGTAAGGATGAACATTGCCAAAATTAAAAAAGAAAAAGAAAAATTTGAAGGGCCATATTGTCTCGAACATTCTTACAAAACTTTTTTTTAGACATTTCAAAAATTTTTTATTTTTTTGTTGAATGATTGTTTAGTTATATATATTGAGAAATGATGTATTTGATAGTATTAATAATAATACATTTTTTTTAAAGATATGGGAATTTGTCATGGACAATTATAATAATACATTTGTTATAACCATTTTGGAGACTACTACACAAATTTTAAAATTTTCAATATGAGAGAGAGTTGCCATTAAATTTTTTTGTTAAGTGTGATTGATCATGTAAAAAATTTATCTTTTTAATAAAATCTTAAAATTAATTAAAATTTATTAAAAATATAATTTTTGGTTTATAAAAAACAAAGCTAGCTTTAGGAGTACAGTTACGTATGAGGAAGGATTAAAATCCCATAATGCCCATTTTAAAAATGATACCAATTGATCATATGTTATCATTCTACTTTACTAAAAATGGTTTTAATTCTAATATTTAAAATAATTCTCTTAATCTTTTTTTTTTTTTGCAAAAATATTTTTAAAACCTTTTGTTTTTTAGAAATAAGATGAAAATCTCTAGTTTCAAAATATTTTCTAAATTTCTTAGTATTTAGGCAAAATTTCAAAAAATATTTCTCTACTCGAGACTCTCATAATATTCCTCAAAATCTAACATAATATTTTTTTATAATAAAGAATTATTAATAAGCCCTACAAAATCTAGATAGGTTTCCAAATATTATATATTTTGGAATATTAGTTTTTATTTCTAAAAGAAACTCTTTTAAAATCATCATTTATTAATTTATGTATTTTTTGACAATGATAAATGCAAGTAATGTAACATGATGCAAATAAATGATGCAAATATAAATTAAAATATGTGAGTGACCAATTTAATTCCCTCTTATGAATCTTCGAATTTATGTCTTCTTTTTTTTAGCATTTATTAAAAATACTTAGTGATAAAAGAAATTTTATTAATCATAATTTATTATTTTTTTATGTTGAAAATTTTTCTTTAGTTCCCTAATAATCAGGTGGAATGTATAAAAAATTAATCCTCCATTCAAAAAATTCTCATAATTATTTTTTGGAAAAAATGGGAATAATGTCTCTTGGTTAAATATTTTTTGAATTTCCTCCGATAGTTAGGCAAAGTTTCCAAAATCATTTTCTTGGAATATTATTTCATTTTTCCTACAAAATTTTTTAAGATTGATGCCTTACTATTCCACATTTATTATTAATGCTCGAAATGCATATGCGACAACATGAGTATAATTTAAATAAGACATGTATTATCTTTTAATAAATAGATTTTATTCATAATGGCAATGGAATTTTTTATGTTAAAAAATATTTATTTTTATTTTCCAATATCTAGGTGAAATTAAAATATTTATTTTTGACTTCAAAATCATATGATAATTTTTTAACAAGGATAATATTCCTTTGCAAGAAAAAAAATTCATTTGAATTCCCTTCAATATCTAGGTAGGAATTCAAAGATAATATTTTCATAAGAAAATTTTATTGTATTTTATTTCTAACTCTCTTTTAAAAATCATTTTAAAGCCACAAAATGCCTACATTTCATTTTTTTATTCATCTCATTTCATTTTACCAATAACCTTAATCATCTTCAAGCAAATTAATTTTCAAGAATATATGTATACATGCCTTTTATTTGTCATTGTAATTATTATATTTTAGAAATCTTAGAGCAACATTAACAAGCATAAAAAATGATTGAAGATATAATAAAATAATAAACACAAGGAGAAGGAAATATACCCTAACAAAGTTTAATGATTGAGCCCAACATTTACAATCCACTAAGCCCAATAAGAGAAAGCTATTGGGCCAAGCTGCTAATTTGGGTTAGGTAAACGAGCTATGAGTTGGATTAGTTTGACTTAGTTGTTGCCTCATTTTCTTTTTCTTTAAACTTTTTGACCGTTTCACTTTCCTTTTCTTTTTTCCTTTCTTTCTTTTCTTTTTTTTTTTCACTTTTTCCTTCTTTTCTTTTTCTTCTCTTCATATTCCTAAGCCACAGTGCCGAGACTGTTCCCCCCCTTTTTTTTTTCTATTCTTTATTCTCTTTCTCTTTTGTAGACATTTCATTTTGTCCAAGGATTTTTTGAAATTCATCGGGTTTCAAATTTTGATTTTGATTACGCAATTGGACCTTAATTGAAAAAGTGAATTTTGAGTCCAAAGATTAAGCTCTAAATTTTATTTGTATATTAATTTTTTAGTTTAATTTTTGGTTTAATTTTTATTTTTTTAGTCAAAAGAGTCAAAGTCAATTGGTAAAAAAAGGTAAAAAAAAAAAAAAAAAACAAATGTGAGATTTTGCATGAAAAATCTTGGATTCAATTAAATTATTGGATTCTATCTCAGATTTTAACTTAAATGTTGAATAATTTTGGAAAGACTTAGGGCTCAATCTATTGAATGAGGGAAGATTACACATAGAATAAAATTTGGAGAGAAATCCTAGATTTGTTTGAATTAATTTCTTTCAAATCGAAAAGGATTCAATCTCTATGTAAAGACCTTAAATCTAAGATCAAAAGGGGGGTCTCACGGTAATTCACTTCAAAATCAAATAGAGGTCATTGAAAAGAGAAAAAATTTAGGTAAAGTTTTGAATCAACAAGAGAGAAGCAATCAAGCAAAAAAAAAAAATTGCAAGAAGATCTAGTTGGAGATTTTGGAAAGAAGGCTAAGATTTATAGTATAGCATCAGTTTTTGAAAGGTGAAAAATTGTTGGAACCCGTGATCCATTGACGTAATGTTTGCTGTCATTTTTTTTATGATTTTTACATAACTTTTATAATATTTAATTGCTTACTCATTTTTTTATATTTATTGCATGGTATTTATTTTTGCATGAATTTCATGACTAATATTATATTTGCATGATAATTTATTTGCCAATATATTTGTTTACATGATTAATATATTTATTTGTGTGATTTATTAATATATTTGCATGATTATTAATATATTTATTTATATGATTATATTTAATTGATTGCATGTAATAATATATTTAATTGATTGATTATTAATATATTTATTTATATGATTATATATTTAATTACGTGTTTATTTGCATGATTATATATATAATTGCATATTTTGCATGGTTTTATATATTATTATTTACATGATTGCATGATTTATGTATTATTATTATAATTATATATTTAATTGCAGGTTTATTTGCATTATTTATATATTATTATTTGCATGAATGTTTATTAATATATTTGCATAGTATTTTATATTACTGCATGATAATTTATTTGCATGATATTATATATTTACATGATTGTTATTATTGCATAATAATTAATATATTTGAATAACTTTCTTGCATGAATATTTTAGTAGATCTAGGCATGACATAACTTTTGCATTGTATGATTTAATATTAATTGCATGATTACTTGATATTCTTGGTGGAATTTTTGTATCACCATGTTTTATAAATAACTAAAAAAATTGGAATTGATTTATTTGCATGATAAAACCATCTTTGATAAGGCTTAGGTAAGGTAACACATAATTAATTTGGTATCAATTTTTGGTGTAAAAGGGTGCTAATATCTTCTCTGCATGTAACTAACTCCCAAACCTTAGTTTTGATGCTATATATTAAAACCTATTCATTTTAGGGATAGTTAGGACAACCTTAGAAAGGATAGATTCATATAAGTGGCAAATCACATCTAGATAAAAATGATTTGTGGTGACTCAATGATTTTTAATGTTTAATGGGTAGGTTCTCCTAACCTAAATGTTATGATAGTTTGGCGACTCTACTGAGGATATTAGAGAGTCAAGCCATTAGTTAGTTATATATTATCTTAAGCCTTACTTTGATAGTTTTTATTATGTAATTATTTATATGGACTAACCTATTTGTTTATGATTTTTTATTTGTTTGTTTTGTAGATATTATTTTTTATTCACACCTATCTATTTAATTACTTAGCATGTCCTTTTACACACACCAAATTTTACGATCATGCATAAACTCTATATTCGGGCTTTATCCTTTATTAGAAGGGAACAAGTACCTACATTCTCGTGAGGTGATAACCTTTGTGTGAGCTAATAAAAACTCTCACTCAAATTGAACTCTTTCCATTTGAGCCTATAATGGTGGGTGAAGATTGGGGTGCCCTACTAGTCTATAATGGACAATGATGTAAGGAATAGTTTAAGAGCCTTTAAAGTGTTAGACTTTTGAACCCAGCATATAAATAAATCCTAAGGATCTAAACCTAAGTTGGAGGCCTACCCTTCTTATTGCTAGAAAACCCTAAATAGGACACATGATGGGACATTTATTCTACTTGTAAATTTATATATTGTTTCTTGTACATATTATATGTATACTAACCCTTTATATTTTTCTTTATATATTTTATGTTTACTAACCTTTTTTTTTTACTGTATATACATGCATTTATATCTTGAAATCCTTCTTATTGCATTCATGCATACATGTATACATTCATTCATTCATGCATTATTCCATTTCACTTTTTCATATATTAAAAGATGTGCATGCTTAATTGTAAATTAAAGAGTATTTTTTAAAAGTTTTTACATAATTGTTATATGAATTTTTGTTTTTACTATGTATTGCATACTTGTAAACATTTTTATATTTTCATTATTTCATTTGCCTTTACAATTTTGTACATAGTTATAGATATAAATTCTTGTTTTTCACTATGTATTACATACATGTATTTGCATATACATTTTTATCCATGTAAACATATTTTATGTACATTATTTCATTTGTTTGGAAAATTCTTTACTTTTTCAATTTTGCACATAGTTTTGGATATGAATTCTTATTTTTCACTATGCATTGCATACATGTATTTGCATATAAATTTTTATCTATTTTTGTATGTAAATTATTTTATTGGCTTGGGAGAATCTTTGCATTTTCAGTTTTGTACATATTTGTGAATATGAATTCTTGTTGTTATTATGCATTATATACTTGTATATACATTTTTATCCATGTAAACATTTTTGTATGTATATTATATTATTTGTTTAGGATAATCTTTGCCTTTTCAATTTTGTAAATAGTTGTGAATATGAATTCATTGTATACATGTATTTGCATACACATTTTTATCCATATAAACATTTTTGAATGTGTATTATATTATTTGTTTGAGGCAATCTTTGCCTTTTCAATTTTGTAAATTATTGTGAATATGAATGCATTGCATACATGTATTTGCATACACATTTTTATCCATATAAATATTTTTATATGTGTATTATATTATTTGTTTGGGGCAATCTTTGCCTTTTCAATTTTGTAAATAGCTGTGAATATGAATGCATTGCATACATGTATTTGCATACATATTTTTATTCATGTAAATATTTTTGTATATATATTATTTCATTTATTTGGGACAATCTTTGGCACATAAATATGAATTATTGTTTTTCATTATGATTTACATATAGGTATTTGTATATATTTTTTAATTTAAGATGATTTGACAATAAAAGTTTACATGATTTCTTTCTGTTATTGAAAAATGTTCTTTTTAAAGAAAAATTTTTTATGGAAATAATCTTAAGAGAATTGGTGATTACTATCAAGAATGAATATACCCAACTACTTCACTTACCATTTCATACTCCAATTCAATTGAATACTACACCATCACAAAGCCTGACTTCTCAAGTTTCATAATCCTAATTTTCACATGACAAAAGGGATTTCCAAGTCAATGATCTTTATTAAGGCTATAAGCAATGAAGTTTGAAAATTCTTGTTTGAAAATTTCTTTGTAAGCAAATACATAAGGCTTTCTCTTAAAGATTCTAGATTTTGGCAATTTGATAAGGGTTAAGAATATTTCAAACACATCACTACCTATGTTTCTTCATAAAGCCTAAACCTCTCCAATTTCTTCCTTAGGGCAGAATTATTGAAAAGACCATATCCCTTTAATATCCTTATTTGACACTTTGACTTATGCAACATTCTTTTTCTCTTTCATTCATTGCCTAAATTTTTTTTTTGTGCACATTTTGGGGCAAATTTACCAAAAAGTCAAATTATCCAATTTTTTTAGCATCATTTCCTCTGGATGACATTGATTTTATCTCTTGGTATAGGTTTCCACTATCATTTTCTTTTTTCTTCTCTTTTTTTTTCTTTTATTTTCTCCTTTCCTCTTATTTTCTCATTTTTCTTATGTCCCAAACATTGAAAACTATTATCTTTTTTTCTTTTCTTTTTTTTTCTTTTTTTCTTCTTTTGCTCTCTTACTAGTGTTGAAACAACTTTTTCTTTTCATTTTTTTCCTTTCTTCTTTTCTTCTTTTTTTTTCATCTTCATCTTCTTTCCTTCTCTTTTTCTCTCTTTTTTTTTGTTTGATCCTCCCAACTAAGCCCAAATGGGTTTTTTTTTCTTTCTTCCTTCTTCACCTGTCTTTCTTCTCTTCTTTTTGCTTTTTGCTTTTCTCTTTTCCTTATTCTCTTTCAAATGGTAGCTTATCCATATTTTTCTTTTCTTCCATTCTCTTAGTCTTTCATGGCTTTCCCTTTTTCTTCTCTTTTATTTTGTTGATTAATTGGGTTCTTCACCACTCAATAAGGGCTGTGGCTTATTAATTGATTTTTTTATGTGTTGTTGGTTGAACAAGTTTCGGGTGAGGGTGATTTGGTGGTATTTTTTAGCTAAATGTTAAGGCTGTTAATGGGGGTTATCTTTGGGGTTTGAGGTTTGATTATAGTGTTGGTGGTTTTTTGAGATGGTGTTCACTGAATGGGTTATTGGTGGTATTAACGGCAGAAAAGTGGTGTAGAAAGGTTAATTGCTCTATGTCAAATGGGTGTTTGAATATTGATTACAAAAGGGCTTGAATTTTGCTTGTTTCTTTGAGAATTATTTTGTTGATGATGATTTTTCGATATTATTAGCTTTGAATTGATCTTTTTTTTAAAATGACAAAATATTAAGCTAAATAAGCTTGATAAAGATTTTGAAAAAGATTTATTTAGTAAATGTTCTTAAGTTCTATTATTTTGGTACTAAATAAATAATATGATTTTCAAAGTTTAAATAAACATTTCTTTATGTTTTCCTATATCTCAAATAAAAATTATCTTTAAACATTATTTATTTGAGTTTAAATGAAAGTCCAATTGTTGCTTTAAAAGTGAACTTATTCATTTTGGACTTAATACAATTTTGATATTATTGGCTTTGAGAAATAGATTAACTTAAGAAAGTTGTTTTACAAGAACAAAGTTTTCCAACATTGAACTTATTTTATTTTTCTATATTAATTCACAAAGTTTTAATATTTGAATTTTATATGGTTCGAAAGTTATTTGATTCAACTTTCTAATGGATCAAACAAAATCAAAATCCAAATATTTTAAGAAAAGATTTTGAATTTTTACTGGACACTTTGGAGTTGTCTAAAACCTACATAAAGGGTAATTTAGAAAATTCACTATAATTTGCATACAATGAATTAGGTGATGATTTTTATATGGATAGAAAGCCCTTTAAGTATAGTTTTTAAATCTTTAAATGGTTTTTAATTTGGAATTGTATAACTTAAGATATGATCAAATTAATGAGTAGAGTGCAAAATAAGAGACAACGACCCAGCTTGACCAATTGATCCCTTGGGTTGCAGGATTGATCCCTTGGCTGAACCAATTGATCCTCTCTTGTAATGGATTGATTGATTTTTCATACAGAAACAAAATAGATTTGAAAAACACCAAAAGGGATTAATGCCTTACAAGTAGGGATTGATTGGTTAAGGCACTAGATCAATCCCTTATTAGAACCAATCAATCCCTTATGCCCAGAAAAGCTCCAATGGATAGTTTTCCAAGCTTCAACAATTTTTTTCAACTCCAAACCATCCCCAACCACTAGTTCTTTAATTTTTCTATAAATTGGGTATTCCAACACACCAAGAAGGCTGATAAATAAAGAGAGCAAAACCAACAAGTTATATTTTCATTTTTTCAAAGAATCAAGAGTTGTTAGAGCTTAAAATCCATATCTTTCATATTTGTTGTATCAAAGCTATATTGTGTTGTTCATTCATCAAATTTTTTTATACTTCATTAGACAAACACTCAACTTTGAAAGGTATTTTAGTTTACAAAAATCATTTGGGTTATCTTGTAAGCAAGAAATGAGGTATCCTCATGATATTATAAGGGTAGAAGTTGTTATCTAAGCCTTTAAAAAAAGATAAAGATTTAGTATAGGACAGGTTTGTATCTTGTAAGAGTTTTTTTTTTAATTAGTGGATTGAAGCCTTGGTGTGGACAACCAATAGAAAAGATGTAGGTACCTTATGGAGAAGAACTGAACTTTTATAAATCCTTGTGTTTAATTTCTCTATCCCTATCTTTTTATTTTGATTATAGTTTATATTTTCTTATAGTTCATCAATTTATTGTTATTTGTATCATATTTTGATATTGGTTTTAATTTTCATTCAATTAAATTGAAATCTAGTTTTGAGAAAAAATTTTAAAAAATTCAATTCACCCCTTCTTGGATCACCATCTCCCTTAAAAAGCTAACATTTAGTATCAGACCTTTGGTCTCTTTTTGTAGATTTAACCATCATGAGTAAAGATTTTATGACTTAATTTAGGTTCCAAGATGATGAGAAAGTCCTCAAAACTTCTATGTTGGATAAATTTAAATTTTGTAAATGGTGAATAAGGATGAAGGTGTTCATAATAACCCAAGATTTTAGAACTTAGAATGTGATAAAGAAAGGGCTTGAAATTCCTTCAAATGATGCAAACTATATAAGGCAAGTAATAGATGATGCCAAGATCAAGTGTTTACTATATGGAGCTCTTGACTCTCACAACTTCAATTTGGTATCAAAATGTTCAACCTTAAGACCAAGGCAACCAAAATGCATCATGTCTCATGACTCTTAAAGATCTGGGGATAACCTCTACTTCTATTGATTCAAATTCATATACTTTTGATAAATTACATGACACTTATAATAAACTATATGTTGAATGTGAATTACTGAAGAGGAAATATAAGAAAATAATTTCAAAATTAAATGTTGAAAATGATTTATTGATGAATGCAAAAAAATATTTTGGAAAAAGAAAATGAAAAATTGAAAATAAAATTTGAAACCTCTAAAAGTAGAAATGAATTTTTTTTAAAAAAATATTTTTTGAAAAAAAAATTTGATGAATGAAAAACAAAAATTTTTATAAAGTTCATTAAGTACTAAAATAACAAAATACAATTTTTGTAATTTCATGGTTATACTATATATACTTGTCTTATAAAGAGAAAAGTTTCATTTAGAATTAGACAAGTGTGGGTTTCAAAAAAAACTAGAGACTTAGTCACTAACTCTCAATGATCTAAAGCAATTTGGATACCAAAAATCAAATGAGCATTGTCTTTTGTAGGTGTGTTAGAGCATGGAGCTACATTATGATTTTAAAGAATAGAACTCTAGACATACAATGGATATGGGTAATCTCTAAAATTTTATTTGAAAAAAATTTTAATTTGGTTACCTATTCTTGATGAAAATTGAATGCTTGATTGATTATGCAAATTTTGGTTGAAATTGATTACAAGACACATATTGCATAATCTTGAAAAAATGTGAGCTTGAATTGAATATACATTTATTTTACTCTTAAGTATGTTTGAGATGTTTGTTGAAATTGATTGTGGTGCTAAACAGCTTGAGCATAATTTTGTTGATGAATTTTCTATTGATGCTTGGTGTGGTTATTTATGTGCTTAATTGTTTTCATATTTATGCATAAACTTAAGGGGAGCATACAAAGCTTAATGAACTTAAATTTTTTAAGTTTTGATTTGAAAATGATTTTTGCAAAAATCAAGCTTAAAAATATGAAAAATTGTTTTACCAAGTTTTTAGATGCAAAATAATTTTAAATATCTTGTATTCAATGTTTTAAACTTACTCAAATAAAGAAATTTGATCATTTACATTGGTTTTAATTTTTCATAGTATTACATGCAAGTTTAAATGTTTTTAGAGCTTAAATGATTAAATCTTATTTTTGAACTTTTTTGCGCATAAAAATCATTTGAACAATTTGAAATTATGATATAAAACTTTTCTAAATGGTTTAAAGAGCTTAAAATACATTTTTAACATTTTTATCCATCTTAATAGCCTTTTTCAAGAAAATATGGAATTTAAGAGTTTACTTTTTGATTTCCTTATTTCTAAGGCCTAATCACCACTTGAACAACTTTGTTTATATTTGAAATTTGTTGCAATGGTTCAATTTGGTTAAAAATGAGCTTGACTAGTTTTGAGATGCATTAAGGTATTTTTCAAGCAAAAATGAGTTTTAAAGTGCAAAAATCAAAATCCTAGACATATTTAGCTTTGAATGGATTATCTTATTGTGTTTTTACATAAATATATTTGTTTGAATGATTTTAGCTTGATGAATATGTTTCATATTTTTTTAATGCACTTTATATGATATACATTGATTTGTGATTATTAAAAATGCCTCTATAACTATGTTGTTTAAAACTGCTTAACTTGTTGGTAATGTTTGGATCTTGTGAAATATTATTTAAACTTGAATATTTTATTTTCAATTGTTTTAAATCTTGATTTGTGATTTTAGAAATTGATGATCATCTTGTACTTAAATCATATATATTGATGTTTAATTGTTGATCTCTCGATTTCTTATAAAATAATCTTGAAATATGTTTTAATTCTTTATCCTTATTAATTCAAGATTTATTTCTTTTCTTGTGTTGATGAATTGATGGATTTTATGTACTTAATATATATATATATATATATATATTGATTCTTTATTCATCTATGTTTTTGGTCAAGATATATGCTCATATGATGATAATTGGTTTAACTTTACCTTAATACTTATGATTTGAAAGTGCTTAAATTGTTTATTTCTTAATTTGTGAAATACTTTTGTGATATGCTTGCTCTTGTGTTTAAATGTTTTATCTCTTAATTTGTATTTTTAAATTGATGAACTACTTGTTTTTTAAAATGATTGTATTATTGGTTCATCTATTATTGTTGTCAGGTGTGTGCTTATATGAATATGATTGGGCTTTACTTGAAATACTTGCAATATAACTTAAGTGAGTGATTTTCTTATGGTGCTTATTTTTACCTTAAGTCATTATCCATTTTAACCTATGATTTGTGTTGACATATTTATTTTTTTTATGATGAAATTTTCTAATATTTGTTTGGATGATAAAAATATCTTCCTTGAGTTTTCAATTTTTACATGGCCTAAATTTGTCTTGACATATTCTTGGTGATTTATTGAATATATATGAATATTAAATATGTCTTCTTTGTGTTCATTATTTCTAAATGATCTAGAAAAGATTCATATTTTACACACTGCTTGAGAACTTTTGCTTTAGTGCTAATATTGAGTTATTTGATATTTGATTTAATACATGACCTTTAGCATAAGTTTATAAAGTATTTTTGATGAAATATTACATGTAACATATGAAAAGTAAAAACCATTGCCAATTTTTTAGTGTCATTCCTGTGCTATTTGATGTTTAGATTGGTATATAACTTCTAGCTTAAGTATATATCTCTTTTGCTATTGGCAACTTGTGCTTAATGAACAAAATTTCTTTTGCCTATAATGACTTAGAATGTGAAATTAATTTTCTAACAATTGGTATAATTTTTATCAATTAATTTTTTTTTATGCTTCTAATGAAAATTTTTTGTCAAGAAATTTTTTAAGTCTATGCTAGGAAAAATTGAAATGAGCATGAATGGATCAATATTCTTTTTGAAGTTTCAAGTATAGCAAGTAAAGCATCTTCATCAATCAAACTCAAGTACCTTAAATATTTGCTCAAACATTTGGAATGAAGAACTCAAAGCCAAATAAGCAAAACAACCTAGCTTGACATGAATGGAGGTAAATATATTGACTTTATGCTATGTTCCTATGATGAATGAGTTTGAATACATGCTTACTTTGATATATGCTTAAAAGACTTATTTGTCTTTGAATGTTTTGATTGTGTATAAAAATCAGATATTGTGCTTGAACCTATGATCACATTATATAAATTAGTCACCAAGCTATTTGATAAAAATTGTTTTAATATGTTTTTAAAGATTGGATTGCTTAATTCACTTTGATTAATATTCATGCATAGTTCTTGATTGCCTTGATGTAATTAATATATATTTTTTTCATGAATATTTATTTAAGATGAATTTTTTAATATAGCTATGAGTTGGCTATATTGATTTCTTGATCTTTAAATTGATTTAACTCATAGATTATGAATTATAAATTTAAAATTTATATACTTGTTTATTGATTGAGATCATTAAGATGGCAAGTACCAAATAGTGCTTAAATGCTTGCATATTTTTTTAATTAGGTATAGTGCTTATTTATTTTGTACATGCTTGTATGATTTTGATTGAAATATATGATTGAATACTTGCATATTTTTGAGTTAAGTACATTGCTATGCATTGAAATAATTTGGATTATATTTGAATGATTATGATTTCATTATTTCTTTGCTATAGTATATGTGCTCATCATGTTTGAAAAATCATGCTTATGTAATCTTTGCTATGACATGATGATTGAACCTCATTACTCATTAATACTCATAAATCATTACATATATATATAAGCTTATGGTTCTTATTTTTAGGTTATGCTTATGAAATATTGGTTTCATTATATTAGAATTATTGATTAAATTTTTCATATGCTTGAAATATATGTGATCTTTGAAAGTTGTTGGACAAAATTGCTAATGAATCTTTTGAACTTGCATTGATGCTTGTTTAATATGTGTAATCATTGTTGCTTATACCTTTCATGCAAAATTGTGTATGCCTTAAATTGATTACTCCTATTTAAAAAAAAATAATCTTAGAATACAATTTTATTTGGATTAAAATGAGTTGTTTTGTGATAGCAATTGGTATTCTTATTAATGACATACCTTTAACAATTAATATCCTTAACATATGGTATGAGCTTAAATATATATGCTTGAATTTATGCTTAATTGCTATTCATGTTTTATGTTTAAGCACATCTACAATAACATGATTTATGACAAGGTTGCATATCATTCATTATCCTTTGCTCATAAATCTCATGTAGTAAATTTGATGACTTGTGCTAAAATGCTAAAATTGGATATGTTAGAATACTTTTATGCTTTTGTGTTTGAATACATGTATTTGAACTTGATTGTGAACATCACTTGATTACATGCATTCAAAAATACATTTGATATTATTGGTATCATGCATTTTTGTCTCATGCCTTGAATTAATCTCTTTTTCTTTTGAAATGACAAAAAAAAGGTGAGTTTAGAGATATTTCTTCTTGTATGCTTATAGTAATTAATATAGGAGCTTAAACATTTGGTATAAAGAGCTTAAATAAAAGGGAGGAGAAATGTTTCATGAATATATTTGTTAATGATGCCTCTTTTTGTTTATTTGCTGATTAATAAACTCATGCCTTCTTTCTATGATAAAAAGAGAGAGAAATATCATGTGGACAAATTTGCTTGTCCTTGATATGCATATGTTTGATTATGCTTATTTGACATATTTGACTAACATATGTTTGTTAAGTTGTGTTAGATTAAAATGCATTAATTGAGGAGGAGGAGTTTTGCCATGCAAAGTTTAAGGGAAGTTTTTCAAAATATTTTTAAAAAATAAATGTCTTATAGAAAGTGTTTTTTTTATCAAGTAAATTTATCTTTAAGTTTTGTCATATCAAAAAAGGGAGAGATTGTTAGCTTTGAATTGATCCTTATTTTGAATGACAAAAATATTAAGCTAAATAATCTTATTGAAGATTTTGAAAAAGATTTATTTAGTACATGTTCTTAAGTTTTAGTTTTTTGGTACTAAATAAATACTATGATTTTCAAAGTTTAAACAAACATTTCTTTATGTTTTCTTATATCTTAAATCAAAACTATCTTTAACTATTAGTTATTTGAGTTTAAATGAAAGTCCAATTATTGTTTTTAAAGTGAACTTATTTATTTTGGACTCAATATAATTTTGATAATATTGGCTTTGAGAAATATATTAAGTTAAGAAAGTTTTTTTACAATAATAAAGTTTTCTAACATTGAACTTGTTTTATTTTTCTATATTAATTCACAAAGTTTTAATATTTGAATTTTATATGGTTAGAAAGCTATTTGAGTCTACTTTCTAATGCATCAAACAAAATCAAAATCCAAATTTTTTAAGAAAAGATTTTAAATTTTTACTAGACACTTTGCAATTGTCTAAAAACTATACAATGAGTAATTTTGAAAATTCACTATACTTCATGTACAATGAATTAGGTGATGAATTTTATATGGATAGAAAACCCTTTAAGTCTAGTTTCTAAATTTTCAAACAGTTTTTGATTTAGAATTGTATAACTCAAGATATAATCAAATTAGTGAGTAGAGTGCAAAATAGAAAACAACCATCTTAATCCTCTGGGTTATAAGATCGATCCCCTGGCCGAATCAATCGATCCCCACTTGTAATGGATCAATTGATTTCTCTTATACAAACAAAATAGATTTGAAAAACACCAAAAGGGATCGATCCCCTCCAAAAAAGGATCAATCGGGTAAGGCACAAGATCGATCCCCTATTAAAACCAATTGATCCTCTATGCTTAGAAAAGCTCCAATAGCTAGTTTTTCAAGTTTCAACAGTTTTTTTCAACTCCTAACCATCCCCAAAGGCTAATTATTCAATTCTTCTATAAATTGGGCATTCTACCACACCAAAAAAGTTGATAAATAAAAAGAGTAAGAACCAACAAGTTATATTTTATTTTCTTAAAGAATCAAGAGTTGTTAGAGCTTAAAATCAATATCTTTTGTATTTATTGTATCCAAGCTATATTGTGTTGTTCATTTATCAAATTTTTTTATACTTCATTAGATAAACACTCAACCTTGACATATATTTTAGTTTGCAAAAATCATTTGGGTTATTTTATAAGCAAGATGTGAGGTATCCTCTTGATATTGTAAGGGTAGAGGTTGTTATCTAAGTCTTAAGAAAAAGATAGAGATTTAGTACAAGATAGGTTTGTATCTTGTAAGAGTTTTTCTTTAAATAGTAGATTGAAACCTTGGTATAGACAACCAAGAGAGAGGATGTAGGTGTCTTGCGAAAAAGGATCAAACCTCTATAAATTTTTATATTTGATTTCTCTATCCCTATTTCTTTATTTTGATTATAGTTTATATTTACTTATAATTCATCAATTTATTATTATTTGTATCATATTTTGATATTGGTTTTAATTTTCATTCAATTATATTGAAATCTAGTTTTAGGAAAGAATTGAAAAAAATCTAATTCACCACCCTCTTGGATCGCCATCTTATCTAAAAAACTAACAGATATGGTGGGATAGGAAAAATAAGGGTGATCGATAATGGGGCAGTAGCTATTAAAGAGTGGTTAAACATAGGATTTTTTTGAATTAGTGATTTTGGCTATGAAAAGGGATTCGGTTGTGAAAGGATTGTGATTTTGGTTCTTTGTTCTACATTTTTTCCTTCTTGTGTTGGGTGTTTAGTGTTGTGAAGTCCTTGAAATTTTTATTCACAAAACCCATACCATTTTCATGCTTCTGTATCATAATTTAATTTTTTAGAAAAGGTGATTGAGGTTTTTGGCTTGGTATTACAGCAATAGTTGCTACAATTTCAGTTAGTACAAGATAGGTTTGTATCTTGTAAGAGTTTTTCTTCAAATAGTAGATTGTAGCCTTGGTATAGACAACCAAGAGAGAGGACGTAAGTGTCTTGTGAAAAAGGATCAAACCTCTATAAATTCTTATATTTGATTTCTCTATCCCTATTTCTTTATTTTGATTATAGTTTATATTTACTTATAGTTCATCAATTTATTATTCTTTGTATCATATTTTAATATTGGTTTTAATTCCATTCAATAATATTGAAATCTAGTTTTGGGAAAGAATTGAAGAAATCCAATTCACCACCCTCTTGGATCACCATCTTACCTAAAAAACTAACGGATATGGTGGGATGGGAAAAATAAGGGTGATCGATAATGGGGCAGCAGCTATTAAAGAGTGGTTGAACATAGGATTTTTTTGAATTAGTGATTTTGGCTATAGAAAGGGATTCGATTGTGAAAGGATTGTGATTTTGGTTCTTTGTTCTATGTTTTTTCCTTCTTGTGTTGGGTGTCCAGTGTTGTGAAGTCCTTGAAATTTTTATTCATAAAACCCATACCATTTTCATGCTTCTATATCATAATTTAATTTTTTAAAAAAGTGATTGAAGTTTTTGGCTTGGTATTGTAGCAATAGTTGCTACAATTTCAGTTTATGGGTTTAGATGGATTTGTGCTATGGTCCCAAAGGTGAAAATGGGAGGTCAATATTGTTGAGTTGAAAATAATGTTCGCAAATTGTAGGAGGAGAAAGTGAAATTTTTGGGAAAAAGGGAAAGTGAAGGAAAGGCTACTGTTGGTAGCTAACCTTTTTTTTGGTGTTCTCTTTCTTTTTTGTATTATTTTTAATTAATCCCAAATTTTATAAAATTAGGCTTTAAGATTGTAATTGGACATTAATTGGACTTTAGGTCTTAAAAATTGACTTGAACTCCTGTTGGGCCTCTAAGCCCAATTGACCCACAATTGAATAGATTGGTTTTCAATCTATACAATACGATCCCAAATATTTAATATGAAATTAAAATGAGTTTAGTTAAATTAAAATGTTCAAATTACTTGAAATTGATATATTCGAACCAAAATCCAAATGAAACACAATTAAGTTGTCCCGGATAAATTGTCTACAAAAATAATATATTATTTAAAATTTTTGTTTACAATTTTTATATAAGTAAATACTCCCAAAACATCTTGAATCCATCACTGTTTTAGATTTCAAAATCACAAAGTTTATGTAATTCATTTGCAAGTGCCAAATTGATAATACTAATTGTAATTAAATTCTGAAAATTATTTATAAAAAATTCTGAAAATGAAAAAAAAAAAGGAATAACTGAAATATTTTGTGATTGAAAATAAAAGACTATGATGACTTGATAAGTGAGAGGTATTGAAAAGCTTCACATCATTTCTTTTTAACTGAAAAAGAAAAAGGTTGGTTTTAAGGAATTAAGAAAAAAATAAAAATATTTGAGAGGGGAAAGCATTTGTAAGTTGTACTAAAATGCCAAGCGTTTACGTTCCTTTCCCCGCTATGTACTGTTCCTTTAGCTCATGTCATAAATATATATTTTTGCAGAATTTGTTTGCATAAAAGCACTGAGATTGAGATTGACAAGAGATTGTTTTTGGCATGTCGTCCAACTTGGATCATATAGGTTATCGCCCTTTCTGGTCACCACTGTCACTGGGGATCTAATAAATCAAAGTTCATAATTTGAAGCAACTGTCAATATTTGCCCCACACTTTGTTTTTAGCCTTGGTGGCTGTTTGGATATGCTATTCTCAAAGGGCAAAGGCCATCATTCATGTTACCAGGGTCAAATTAGAGATTTACCATTTGGGTTTTCGCACACCAAGGGAATTGTCATTTGGGCTTTAAAGTTTCTCTCTTTAGGGTTTTGATTATGACGTCAAATTACCTAAGTTTTACTAGATTTGGCAGGGTGTTTTGGAAAAATATGTGGAATCCAAAGGGAAGATGTTAGATATTTGCCAATCGACTTTAGAATAAGTTGATATTATATTAGATTTGATGCTCACAGATCGTCCGTTTAAATAAATTTATATGCATAATGTTAATTAAATAAATATAAAAATAAAAATTTCAAAAATAGATAAAAATTTCAAAAAGACATTAAATACTTAAAAATGTGATTTTTTTAAAACCGTATTTTATAAATAAGATAAAACAATAAATATATCTTTTATTTTTTATTTTTAATAAATTTGATTTTTATGTAAATTCAATAATTGAGTTGGGGTTGCCTTTACTAAGTTGGAGCGGATTCTACAGTTAAGTGCATGGTGTAAGCAGAGTGAGTCTGGATATTTCCCATAAGATAATGAATTCTAGCATCAGCATCGGGAGCTCAATTTTAGAGCCACATGCGGATTTGGAATTGGAATCACACGAAACTGCTTTTTCATATATTACAAATTATATGCCAAGTCTGTGGGCTTTGGCACTGCTAAATTAAGAAGTCGTCAGTCCAGGGTGTCCAAGCCAAGGAATTTATTGATGCCAAATCTACATGCAAAAGATATGAAATTAAGCAACAATGCGATGATGCTATTCTCCAAATATAGATTTGAATGAAGAGCATGGGTTGAGAAATGTATTTGGGTTGATGCCAAAGGCATTGAAGGCAGTGGGATATTTTGACTTTTAATTTTAACAGAGCGGAAATAATATTTTATAATAATTTTTAAAAAATATATAAAATCTATTAATAATAAAAACTATGTAAATATATAATAAGAAAACTTACAATTATAAATATGTTAATATGTAAATATATATAAAATAAAATGAATATATTAAATAATTAATTTCATGATTTTTAATTATAAATCATTAACAATATTTTTTATAAAATTAAAATCATTATATTTTCTTACAATATTAATATATTATTTTATCATATTTAATATTTAAAGTATTAAAATGCAAAAATCACAAAAATATATTTTTTAAATAAATTAAATTTTAAAACAATAAGGTAACAACTTTGATATATAATTTAAAATCTTCTAATTTTTTACATGGTTTTTTTACATTATGAAAAATGAAAATGTATTTAAACTAATCATATTAATTGTTATGATATATAACAATTTTCAAATAAAATGAACATACAAAATATAATAAAAAAATTGATTGAAAAAATGAATCACAATCAAATCGGTTTTAGTTATTATAATACTTGCATATATATACATAAAACTTATATGTTACTGTTTCTGGCATCATGGATATCTGATGAGCCCGTGGCATGATAATCTAATGCTAATTTGATAAATATATTTATCAGTCGGAGCAATTTGAAGAAAAGTGGTGGAAGGTGGTTGACAAATTTCTTCAGAGAGATGCAGTGGGTTCAGTCTTTGTATGAAGATCGCAAACAGTGGGCACCTGCATGCCTTTATGATATATATATATATATATATATATTGCTGGATTATCTACAGCTTTGCGCTAAGACAGTTTGAGGGACTTCATAGCATTGGAGAGGGAAATTAAAGAGAATTAATGAGATCAGGTGCGTTTTTAAATTTGTTTGCCAACATTTATCACCTTAAAAATACAAAATTTTAAAATGGAGGACTCTTTCAATGATGATAACATTACTAATCCCACAACGCTGAATATAGAAGGCATCGGTAGGGACCTTTTACCCTATCCCACATCGATTTTTGTAATTCTAACTGTAGACTTGATTTAGCGCCAGCTAAACATTAAAAGGTAGCTGCATTTCTATGAGAATGTTGGCTTAATTCAGATCTAATATTTGTTTAGTGGACGTTCTTACAAATTGACGGCTTAGGCTTCTGTAGGCTATTTAATTTAATCACATAAGAGCCATAGTCTCGTAAGGTCTTATCCAGTGACTTACACATTAATTTTTATGCAAAGTGATTTTCTTCATTTTTCTTTCGTTAGTGTCAATAGAGATGAAATTTTTAACTTCACAAATAAAATAGGAATGATGCAAATAAACCTCTACATAGAGCCGTACGGGTGACAATGGAAGGGCAAATAAAGGAAGTTTGGGGAAAACAAAGTTATGAGAGGCTGCCAAGCTTTTGTTATACTTGTAGTAAACTACGTGGAAGATGATTGTGAAGGTATGTCACAGAAGGGAGAAGGAATAGAGGAAGGGAAGCAGTATGGGTATGGCTTCGTGCATCTCCTTTAAAGCATAAGGAATCTGCTTGGGAAAAAGGGAAACATGATATGAATTGGGACCGGAGTCTAATGATCGTAGGGGGAAATAAGCTCAAGAGGAAAGGCCAGTCACGGCGACTGACGGTGTAGGGATGGCGCGTAAATTGCAGGTGGAAGAGGCAGGAGTAGTGGAATACGTTACGAAGCATGAAAGAAGGGATTGTCAATAGAATGAATCCACTTACGGTGCAAATGAGGAAGGTCATAGCCGTGATTCTAGGAATATTAGGATAACGCAAGTGAATTAGGTGTAGAAGGCATGGGGAATTCAAAAGGAGAGGGAGGCCAAGTGCTAGAGGACCCGTGGAGCAAGTTATGGTTAGGACATTAGAGGGTGTCAGCCCAGAGCCCAACACGACATAAGGAAGTTTTAACAACTAAGATATATGGGTCCATCATAAATAGTCTCCACCCAATAAGAGGCATAGTCCATGAAACAAAAGACATTGAACATCATGTAAAGTCTCGTGCAAAAGCAAACTGTGGGGACCAGGTTAGCATGCAGACGATGGAAACGCGAATGATGGGCTATGAAAAGGAAGAGAATAGGCCATGCAACATAGATTTACCTGGACTAGTGCAAAAAAGATGAAACGGAAGAAGATGGCACGGGTTGCTAAGGAATCAGCATACGAGTGGAATTTGGAAGTAGGGAAAAGGGAGTCTAAATCGAATGGAATTTAATATATGGATATTGACAAGGGGGAGAAAAGAAGTAGGAAGGATTCAGATGGGGTACCGCAAGAATACTACAACAAACGGCGGTGACTAGAACCCAGTCTGGCCGAGAGCCATGAGGTATTTAGCATGAAACTGCTGTAGGCTTGGGAACACACGAGCAGTTCAGACTCTTCAGAAGGTGTTGAAGAGAGAAGATCCCGAGGTGGTTTTCTTAAATGAAACTATCTCCAAGGTTAACAAACCTTGACAGAATTCACAGAAAGTGCATGATGTATGGGTTGGTTGGAGTGGATGCGGTCAGGAGAAGTGGTGGTTCAGCACTAATGTGGAAGGAAGGTTTAAAAGTGAGCATGCAAAACTACTTTAAGTACCATATTGACACATAATATAGATGAATGAGGGAATAAATGAAGGCTAACACATTTTTACAGGGAACCGGATACGAGGGAGAGACATAATGCGTGGAGTACACTGAGATGGCTATCAAATTCAAACCAACTAGCATGGTTTTGTGTTGGGGATTTCAATGAAATACTATGGGATTTAGAGAAGAAGGGGAGGTGGGGTCAGACCGGAATGGCAGATGGTAGACTTTCAGAATGCACTAGAAGACATGGGACTACTTGATCTGGGATTTACAAGGACACCATTTACATAGAGCAGGGGATCGAACAAAATGAACAGGATATGGGAAAGGCTCGATCGAGCAGTAGCTAATAGCAAATGGGCCGAGATGTTTCCAAACCATAGGGTAAGTCACTTGGCAACTTCAACCTTGGACCACAGTCCAATATTGGTAAAAGCCATGGGTCTGGAAACAAGCTGAAAAAGCAGAAGGTGGTCAAGAGGGAAACAATTTGAACCAATGTGGGTGTCTGAACCCAATTGTGAGCAGATTGTGAGGACTAGCTGGGAAGCAGTAAGGGACGGTGATTTGAGGCAAAACATTGGCAAGGTTATGGGCAATCTGACATTGTGGGCCAAGGGGAGGTTTTACGGCATGCATGCATAAATAGAGAGACTTGCCAATGAGCTTCAAATATCCAATGTCAAAACGGAAATGAGGAGGTAATGTGACAGGAGAGCGAGCTAAAACAATAGATAAATTGTCTACTAGAAAAAGAGGAGGGTTTTTGGCTACAAAAGTCTAGGCTCATGTGGTTGAGGGAGGGCGACAAAAGAATAAAGTTTTTCCACGCACATGCGACCCAAAGAAAGAGGGTGAACAGAATAATTGGGTTGGAGGACGAAGGAAAGGTGTGGCACATAAGGGAGTAGGAGGTGGCAATTGTTGCTATAAGGTATTTTAAAGAGATTTTTCAGACCCAAAGGAAATCCAATATGACAAAGATCCTTCATGCCATACATCCACAAGTCACAATGTAGATGAATAACCTTTTTGTGTTTAGCTTCACATCGAACAAGATTTACAAAGCCATAAAGTAGATCCATCCCATGAGAGCATGTGGCCTTAACGGTATGCATGCTTTATTTTATCACAAATTTGGCATATTGTAGGTGATGATGTTACTAGATTTTGCTTATTAGTGTTAAATGGGGAAATTAGATTGGAGGAAATAAATGAAATGCATGTTGCAATTATTCCCAAGGTAGCTAGCCCAAAGAAAATGACCTAGTTCAAACCAATTAGCTTATGCAATGTTATTCTAAGATCTTTGCAAAACCCATAGCTAATAAGCTGAAATGAGTGCTACCCTATTGTATTAGTGAAAATCAAAGCATTTTCGTTCCTAGTATGCTAATCATAAATAATATCACTGTAGCTTATGAACTTTTTCATGCTTTAAGGCTTAAGAAAAAGGGGAAGAAAGGATTGGGGGGCTTTAAAACTAGACATGAGTAAAGCATATGATAAGGTCAAGTGGGAGTTCCTGGAAGCTGTTATAAAAAGGCTAAGTTTTCATGAAAATAGATATCAATTGTTAGGAAGTGTGTGAAATCTATCAGTATATATGGATCCATTATAAATAATCTCCACGTAATAAGAGGCATGGCCTATGAAATGAAAGACATTGAACATCATATAAAGCCTCATGCAAAAGCAAACCATGAGGATAAGGTTAGCATGCAAGTGATAAAAACATGAATGATGGGCTAAGAAAAGGAAGAGAATAAGCCATGCAATGTAGATTTACTTGGGACTAGTACAAAAAAGATGAAATGGAAAAAGATGGCATAGGTTGTTAAGGAATCAGAATATAAGTTGAATATTGAAGAATGATTCAAAATTGAATTCACATTTGGGCTCAAAGTCCTGGTTTTTAGGATATAATTGGTAGTAGACATTGGTTTTTAGGATTAATTGATAGTAGTTATTAAACGTGGTTGAGTGATTCCTAATATTCAATCACTTTCTCCACTTTCCCAATATCTATTAACGTTTGAGTTTTTTTCTCTATTAGTTATCTTGTAAGCAAGGTTGATTAAGTTTAATAGGTATTCAGGGTAATTTATTTACAATTATCCAAAATTAGTTATTTTTTATGAGTCGATGATTTAATTTTAGAAAGCCTACCTTTTTTTCCAACAAATTTTTGGAATCAGAGCCTTAAGATCCTTATCCATTTTTTGTGTGCATTGAATTATCAATGATGTCAGTGAACGACAGTTCAAATGTAGCCCAACTTCTCATTCCTGTGTTCGATGAAAAACATTATGACTTTTGGAGTATTAAGATGAAGACACTCGTTAAATCTCAAGGTCTTTGAGATTTTGTAGAGATCAGACACGACGAGAATGATAACCATAAAAAATGATTGAAAGACAATAAAAAATAAGATTGCAAAGTTTTATTTATCATTCAGCAGGCAGTTTATGAGACACTTTTCTTCAAGATTGTAGCAACTAACACTTCAAAAGAAGCTTGAAAAACTTGTAGAAAGGGTTTTAAGGCTCTTCAAAAGTTATTGCTGTGAAAATCCAAACTCTTTGACATGAGTTTAAAACTTTGATGATGATAAGTAAGGAAGCAATGCAAGATTTTCTTTCTAGAGTAATTTTTATTGTTATTCAACTAAGATCTTATGGTGATAAGATTACTGACGAGACCATTATTTCCAAAGTTTTACGAAGCCTAACTTTAAAGTTTGATCATATAATTGCTATAATAAAAGATTCTAAAGATTTGTCTATTTTTTCCTTTGATGAACTTATGGGTTCTTTGCAAGCTCATGGGCAAGGCTAAACAAATCATAAAAGAAGCTGATGAGAAGGCCTTTCAAGTGAAAGAGGGAAGAATCTAGAAAAAAGTATATGTTGGCAAAGAACATGGCAGATGAGGCTTTATGGAAGAAGATGTGGCAAAGATAAAGGAAAAAGCTCTTCTGATAGACAAGAGAAATAGTCTGCTTGGTGAGCAAAAAGGGAACATGAGTGCTATCCAGTGTTACAATTGTAAGAAATTTGGAACATGTAAAGGTAAATTGCTGGAACCAAGTGAGCTATATAGAGGAAAAAATTAAAGAAGTAAGTTATTAATAACCTATTTACCTGTTAATGAAGTTCCAAATGATGTTTGGTTTGTGGATAGTGGGTGCTTCGAACCATATGACCCCTAATAGATCGTTGTTTAAGGATCTTGATGAGTCACAAAAGCTGCAAGTCAAACTTGGGGATAACAAGCAGATGCAAGTTAAAGAAAAAGTACTATTACAGTAGAGGTAAGCAATGGTAAAATAAAATTACTTTATGATGTCTTTTTTATTCCTAATTTGGCACATAGTTTGTTGAGTGTTGGACAACTAATGGCTGGTGGATGTGCAATTGTGTTTGAAAATAGATTATGTGTGATTAAAGATAAATTTGGGTAACTTATAGTAAATTACATATGACAAAAATTAAGATGTTTTCACTTAAAATTTCTAATGTGGAAAAGCAAACTTTTATTGTTAGCAGAAAGATGAATAAAAATTATAGCATCTGTGATATGGACATCTCAATATCAAAGGCTTGCAGTTACTAAGTAAGAAAGATATGGTTCTTAGCTTACCCTAAATTGGATATCTTGATTTATGTGAAGGGTGTATTTATAAAAAATAAGCAAGAAAGTCATTTCCAAGTAGAGAGTCATGAAGAGCCTCTGAATGCCTTGAATTGATACATGTCGATCTATATGGCCCTAGGAGAACTACATCACTTGGTCAGACTAAGTATTTTTTACTCTTTACTAATGATTGTAGTCAAATGAGTTAGGTTTATTTTTTAACCAATAAGTCAGAGACTTTTGAGAGTTTCAAAAAATCCAAGGCTCTTATGGAAAAGCAAAGTGGAGCTTTCATAAAGACTCTTTGCACTGATCGAGGATGAGAATTTTTATCTAATGAGTTTAACCTTTTTTTTTTAGAAAAATGGCATTACAGGAAATTGACCGCACTTTACACTCTAGAGCAAAACAATGTAGCTGAAAGAAAAAATTATTCTATTGTGAAAATGGCCAGAAGCTTGCTACAAGTGAGATGACTACCAAATCATTTTTGGGCTAAAACTGTGGCAACTACTATTTACTTGCTAAATCTTTCTCCTACAAAAGTAGCCTTCAATTAGACATCTTATGAAGCTTGAAGAGATACAAGGTCGATGGTAAGCCACTTCAAGATTTTTTGTTATGTTACATACACTTTAGTTAATTCTCAGGCTTGTCACAAACTTGAGAAAAAAATTTGAAAAATACATTTTTATAGAATATTGCACTCAATCCAAAGCATATTGTCTATATAGCAGAAATGTGATCTTTGATGAAGATACAAGTTGGGAGTGGAATGGAAAAAATGAGACTTCTTAAATTATGATTCTAAGTGAAAGTGAAAATCCAAGTGAGAATGCAGTAAATGAAAATGTCGAACCAAGCCCTATAAACTTTTCAGGCAATTCTTATTCACCAGTTTCCTCATCTCACTCCTTATCTCTAACTTCATGACACAATAGTTCATCTTTCTTTGAAGAATTATTAATGAAATACCTCTAAAAAAGTTTAAATCTTTGAAGGAGATTTATGAAACTTGTTAATTTGCTCTTTTTATTTCAAATCATATAACCTTTTAAGAAGCAACAAACCAAGAAGAATGACAGAATGCAATCCAAGAAGAGATGATCGCAATCCAGAAGAATGAAATTGAGAGGTGGTAGATCTACCTAAAGATAAGAATACAATTAGCCTTAAATGGGTGTTCAAAATGAAATACCACGTTGATGAAACCATACAAAAGCATAAAGCTCGATTGGTGGTAAAGGGATACTCGCAGCAACAAGGTATTGATTTTGAAAAAGCTTTTTCTTTGGTTGCTCAAACTAAAATAGTGAGAATTATTTTAGCCTTGGCTGCACAATTTCATTAACCTATTTATCAATTTGATGTCACGTCTACCTTTTTAAATGAAAACTTGAAAGAAGAGGTGTATGTCAGTCAACTTGAAGGGTTTGTGATCAAAGGCAATGAGACAAAGGTGTACAAGTTAAAGAAGGTACTTTATGGGCTGAAGTACACATCACAAGCATGGTATAGTAAGATTGATAGCAATTTTTATCACAATGGCTTTACAAGTAATGAGAATGAACCTACTTTTTATGTGAAGAAAAAAGAAAAAAATGATCTTATAATTGTTTGCCTTTATGTTGATGATATTATTTATATGGGCTCATGTGATTCTCTTGTTGTTGAATTTAAAGCTGACATGATGAAGAAATTTGAAATGTCAAACATGGGTTTGTTGCATTGGAGCTTGAGGTAAAGCAAGGTGAAAATCAAATTTTCATTTCACAAAGGAAGTATGCAATGGATCTACTTAAAAAATTTAATTTACTTAATTGCAATCCAGCTACCACATCATGAACATGAATGAGAAGTTACAACTTGAAGATGGTTCAGAAAAGGCTAATGCAAATACTTTTAGAAGCTTAGTAGGAGGTTTGATTTATTTGATCCACATTAGACCAAATATTGCATTTTTTGTTGGTGTAATATCCAGGTTTATGCAAAGTCCCATAAAACATCATCTTGGAGCAGCAAAAAGAGTCTTACCTTATATTGCTGGAACTAGTGATTTTGAGATTTGGTATTGGCAAATTACAAACTTCAGGTTATATGGATTCACTGATAGTGATTGGGCAAGTTCATTGGATGATAGAAAAAGTACTTCGATAAGTGTTTTCACTCTTGGATCAGGTGCTATCACATGGAGTTCACAGAAACAAGCTACAATAGCTTTATCATCTTTAGAAGCTGAGTATGTAGCAGCAACTTTCGTAACTTATCAAACAATTTCAATTAGAAGACTTTTGGTAGATCTTTATCAGGTTCAAGATAGAGCAACTAAACTTTTTGGTGACAACAAGTTAGCAATTGCTATGACAAAGAATCTGGCATTTCATGGAAGAAGAAAGCACATCAACATTCGCTTTCATTTTATTCGTGACTTAGTTGTAGATGGCGTAATCAAAATAAAGCATTGTGGAATAAACGAGCAACTAGCAGATCTTTTCACTAAAGCACTTTCAAGAGAGAAATTTTTCTAGTTTAGATTATGTCTTGGAGTATGTGATTTTGAATCAAGGGGGAGTGTTAAAGAATCATTCAAAATTGAGTTCACATTTGGGCTCAAAGTCCTGGTTTTTAAGATATAATTGGTAGTAGACGTTGATTTTTAGGATTAGTTGGTATTAACTGTTAAATGTGATTGAGAGATTCCTAATATTCAGTCATTTTTTTCACTTTTCCATTATCTATTAACTATTTGAGTTTTTTTTCTATTAGTTATCTTGTAAGCCTATTAAAAAGCTGATTGAGTTTAATAGCTATGTAGAGTAATTTATTTACAGTTACCTAAAATTAGTTATTTCTTATGAGTCAGCAATTTAATTTTAGAAAGCCTACCTCCTTCCCCAACATTGAATCTGGAAGTAGGGAAAAGGAAGTCTGAATCGGATGGAATTCAGATATGGATATTGACAAAGGGGAGAAAAGAAGTAGGAAGGATTCAGGTGGGGTCTGTGACTAGAACCCAGTTTCATCGAGAGCCATGAGGTGCTTAGCATGGAACTACTGTAGGCTTGGGAACCCACGAGTAGTTTAGGCTCTTCAGAAGGTGTTGAAAAGAGAAGATCCCGAGGTGGTTTTCTTAAGTGAAACTATCTCCAAGGTTAACAACCTTGACAGAATTCATGGGAAGTGCATGATGTACGGGTTAGTAAGAGTGGACGCGGTCGGGAGAAGTGGTGGTTTAGCACTAATGTGGAAAGAAGGTTTAAGACTGAGCATGCAAAGCTACTCCAAGTACTATATTGACACAATAATCGTAGATGAAGGAGGGAATAAATTGAGGCTAACGTATTTTTACAGGGAACCGGATACGAGGAAAGGACATGATGCGTGGAGTACACTAAGATGGTTGTCAAATTCAAACCAACCAGCATGGTTATGTGTCGAGGATTTCAATAAAATACTATGGGATACGGAGAAGGAGGGGGTGGGGGTTGGGGTCAGACCGGAATGGCAGATGGTAGACTTTCGAACTGCACTAGAAAACACGAGACTAGTTGATCTGGGATTTACAAGGACACCATTTACATGGAACAGGGGATCGAACGAAATGAAGAGGATATGGGAAAGGCTCGATCGAGCGGTAGCTAATAGCAAAGGGGGGGAGATGTTTCCAAACCATAGGGTAATTCACTTGACAAGTTCAACCTTGGACCACTGTCTAATATTGGTAAAATCCATGGGTCTTGAAATAAGCCGAAAAAGCATAAGGAGGTCAAGAAGGAAACTATTTGAGCCAATGTGGGTGTCTGAACCCAATTGTGAGTAGATTGTGAAGACTAGCTGAGAAGCAGTAAGGGATGGTGATTTGAGGTAGAAAATTGGCAAGGTTATGGGCAATCTAACATTGTGGGCCAAGGGGAGGATTTACGGCATGCATGCAGAAATAGAGAGACTTACCAATGAGCTTCAAAGTATCCAATGTCAAAACGAAAATGAGGAGGTTATACGACAAGAGGAGTTAAAACAGTAGATAAATTGTCTACTAGAAAAAGAGAAGGTTTTTTGGCTACAAAGGTCTAGGCTCATGTGGCTATGGGAAGGCGACAAGAAGACAAAGTTTTTCCAGGCACATGCGACCCAAAGAAGGAAGGTGAACAAAATAATTGGGTTGGAGGACGAAGGAAGAGCATGGCACGAAAGGGAGCAAGAGGTGGCAATTGTCGCTATGGGGTATTTTAAAGAGATTTTTCAGACCCAAAGGAAATCCAATATGGCAGAGATCCTTTATGCCATACATCCACAAGTCACATGGAGATGAATGACTTTCTCGTGTCATGCTTCATACTGGAGGAGATCTACGAAGCCACAAAGTAGATCCATCCCATGAAAGCGCCTGGCCCTGACGATATGCATGCTTTATTTTATCACAAATTTTGGCGTATTGTAGGCGATGATGTTACTAGATTTTTCCTGTCAGTGTTAAATCGAGAAAGTAGATTGGAAGAGATAAATGAAACACATGTTGCACTTATTCCCAAGGTAGCTAGCCCAAAGAAAATGACCTAGTTGAAAGCAATTAGCTTATGCAATGTTATTTTAAGATCTTTGCAAAAGCCGTAGCTAATAAGCTGAAATGAGTGCTGCCCTATTGTATTGGTGAAAATCAAAGCGCTTTCGTTCCTAATAGGCTAACCACAGATAATATCATTGTAGCTTATGAACTTTTGCATGCTTTAAGACTTAAGAGAAAAGGGAAGGAAGGATTTGGGGGCTTTAAAATTAGACATGAGCAAAGCATATGATAGGGTCGAGTGGGAGTTTCTTGAAAACTGTTGTAAGGAGGCTAAGTTTTCAAAAAATGAAAAATGGATATCAATTGTTAGGAAGTGTGTGAAATCTGTCAGGTAAACATGGTGATAAATGGCAGTGTCATTAATTCTATTAGGCCAGAAAAGGGACTTCGACAGGGAGACCCCTTCTTACCATAACTATTCTTGATCTATACAGAGGGTTTATCGGCTCTCCTAGCCAAGGCTCAGAGGAAAGGCACACTTAAAGGAAGGCTAGCATGAATGGACCAAATATAAATCATCTTTTCTTCACGGATGGCAGTCTATTTTTATCAAAGCAAACCAGACGGAATGTGAAAAAGTGAGGCAACTACTAAAGATTTACAAAGATGGGTCCGGGTAGAAGACCAGTTATGATAAATCAAGGTTATTTTCCAGCAACACTGACAGTAACAAGCAAGAGTTAGAAATCAACGAATTCGAGATTCAAGTTACAAATAGCCCAGAACAGTATTTAAACTAGAAGATGATTGTTGGGAGAGGGAACAAGGAGGCACTTAGGGGAATTGCAAACAAGTTACGGCAAAGGGTGCAAGGTTGGAGCCAGAAGTTAATCTCGGATGGACGAAGGGAAGTATTTGTGAAAGTTGTCTTGTAATTGATGTCAGCATATGCCATGTAACGTTTCATGCTACCACTGGGTCTAAACCAAGAACTGAATATGATAATGAACAAATACTAGTGGAGTCGTGGCAAGGAGGGGAAAGGAGTACATTGGCTTTCTTGGAGGAAACTATGCAAAGGAAAATGGGAGGGTGGCATGGGTTTTAGGGATATGGACCTCTTTAAGAAAGCCTTACTAGCAAAGCAAGGGTGGTGCTTATTGCATAATTCATCCTCTCTTGGATATAGGGTTCTAAAGGAGAAATACTTCCCTACATGCTCTTTCCTTAAGGCCAAAGAGGGACGGACATTATTGTCTATTTGGAGAAGTATTTGTACTGGAAGGGAAGTGTTACGACTTGGGGTTCAACACAGAGTGGGCAATTGGAAGAAGATTGTTGTTTGGAAGGACCCATGTATACCTAGAGGAGATAGCTTTGTTCTAATCCGAAGAAAGTTAAAGCTGTGGATATCAAAGTTGAGGACCTGATAAATGAGACATCCAGGTAGTGGGACACGGGAACACTGGAAAGTTTGTTCCCATGCCACTATCATTATTAAAACAGTGGTAGATTTTGTTTAAAAGTATATTGTGTGTAGATTTGGCCACCTTAACACCATTGTGGTAGATAATATGACATAGTTCCAAGCAAACAAGCTGAAATAGTTCTATTAGAATTTTAAGATAGCCTTAGTTCACAGTTTAGTGGCTTATCCTAAAGCAAATGGTCAAGTAAAATCCATGAACCAAAATATCTTCATTGTCTTGAAGAAGAAAATAGATGAAGCAAAATGGGCTTAAGTGGAGAAAATTCTTGGAATACTTTGAGCAATCAGAACTACAAAATAAGAAAGACGCCATTCACATTGACTTATGGAATAAAAGTAGTAATACCCACTAAAATGGATGTCAATACATTTAGAATCGCATACTTTGATCCCAACAAGAATAGGAAAACTTTGAGGGCTAATTTAGATTTATTACAAGAAACCAAGGACTTGGCTGAGGTCAAAATGGTTGGTAAGGGCTCATAGGTCATTGAATACTACAACTCTTGAGTCAAAAATAGACACTTCAAAGTGGGTGACTTGGTACTTAAAAATTGTGAAGCAAGCAAGCCAACAGAAGAAAAGAAAAAGTTGCCACCCAATTAAGAAGGGCCATAAAAATTAGTGTTGTTATTGGGTTTAAAGCCTACATGTTGAAGGACATGAGTGGTAACCGCATACCTAGGACTTAGAACACTGTATATTTGAAAAAGTACAACATCTGGCCATCACCAAGTCTTTTACATTTGTAAAGTATTTTTAAGTAATTATATTTACGTTTAAGTATTTGTGTTCCTTTCAAGTTGTATATTTAGGTTTCATTAGCCCTTTTTTATTCTTGTAAGTAATTTTGTATAAGAAAATCTTAATGAATATTGTTGGCGTTCTACTGCCTTACTCTAAATTATGCTTTATAGCTTATATATTTATTGCGTTAAGGTATATGGGTGAATACAAACCCCACTTCTTACGAACACACTTAACACAACTCTATGTGCCATATTTACTACATTAAGATTATGCCTACACACTCAATGTGCCATTGCATGCCATATTTATTGTATTAAGGCATATACATAAACACAAACCCCACTTCTTGTTGACTCACTCAATACATCCTTATATGCCACATTTATTACATTTATTACATTAAAGCTCTATGCCAACACACTCAATACACCCCTACGCGTCATACTTATTGCGTTAAGGCATATGGGCAAACACAGACCTCAATTCTTGTCGACAAGCCCAACGTGCCCCTACGCACTACACTTATTGTGTTAAGACTTTATACTAACACACCTAACGTGCCCCTATGCACAACACATATTGCGTTAAAACTCTATGTCAACACACCTAATGTGCCCTTGTACACCATACTTATGGCGTTAAGACTACTCTGCCAACACACCTAACGTGCCCCATATGCCATTCTTCATCTCGTCAATGCAACTCCCACACCAACATGGCCAAAATAAGGTTCACACACTAAGAAAAAAAGATAGCAAAAGAACTACCTCACATAAGGTACACACACTTGTTAAATTTACCAAGTTAGTTTATTTCCACTAGCACACCTAAGTGTTTGGGGTAATGTTCACCTTTTAAGAAAGGTTCCTTGCAAAATTCTTGAATTAAACTAATAAGAAATAACAAGAAATTTGAAACACTACCTTTTTGATAAGGAAAAAGTCAATTTACAATCCAATTCCTGTTACTTTACCATAAACTAAGACATAAGCTAATCTATAATATATGAATTATCTAATGGTAATTGCATAAGAATACTTAGTAATTTTGATAAACTTAATTCAAAATTGAATAAACGTTCATTGTAATCAAGCATAATCCCAGTACTAAATATTTAGTAAGTCACTAATGACATCAATTTAAACATGTTCATACTTAGTCTTCATTGGTAAGAGGTAAAAACAGTATCTTCAATAGAAGGAGCAGTAATAGTAAAAGGCTCAGCATAAGCGATAAGTGTACCCTATTTAATTGGCACTACAATGGTGGGTACTTCTTGAATAAGAGTTATCACAAACTCACCAAGGGTAGGAGCAACAAAATGAGCCTAGCCTCTGACACTTTGAGGTAAGCTCTACATCAGAATTGTTGGCCTCAAGATCTCTAGCTAAGGCAAACAAAGTATTAAGATTTGGGCTTAAAGTAGCTCTACTTAACCTTATAGAAGCCCTAAGTCCTTCTAGTAGGGCCATGTCTTTAGAGAAATCTATATTGAACCTCTTATGAGGCAACTTTATGTTAGAAAAATCAATCTTCCACAAGTCCAAAGGCCTCACATACAACTACACCTAGTAAAGAGTAGAGAACTTATATTGTTGCTTAGAAGTAAGGTAGACCTCAGTCCATTTTGCATCTTGCTCCTTTATCCTTCTTAAGGTGTTTGTTCTTTCCCTTTTCACGTCAATCTTTAACTTGGCTATCTCTTTTTCCAACTAGAAAGTACGAGCCAATGCTTGGTCCTCTCTACCAAGGCTTAGTCCCTTGGCTAAGGCAATCACCCCTGTCTACTCTCTTTATAGTTTATTTTTCTCTTCTCCACATCTCTTAGGCAAAAGCTAGTGTTGTCCAAAAGCTATCAAAAAGCCATATTCTAGCCCATAATCTCTTTCTCTCAAGCCTTCATCTCCTCTATTTCCTTGACTTAAAAAGCACTAAGGGTTTCTAATGTTTCAATGAAAGCATCCTTCTTATTCACCAAAGCCTTTTGATCAACCCTTTTTTACCTCTCTTTTGTAGCTTTTTCTACTTGTGGTCTCTTTCTAGCCTATGGTCTCTTTCTAACTTATGGTTTCCTTTTCCCAAGCATCCATCTCCTATATTTCCTTGACTTGAGAAGCATTGAGGGTTTCCAATGTTTCAATGAAAGCATCATTATCTTTTACCAAAGCCTATTGATTAGCTTTTTTTTTTTTACTTTTCCTCTGTAACTCTTCTAACTTGAAGCATAACTCATCAACCAACAACCTCACTTACTCATAAATGCTTACCTTGTTTGCCAAAGACTACAACAAAAAAAAGAACAAGCCAAAGTCAATTTTCATATATCAATAATACAAAGACATACACTCCATCACAAGAACTCTTACCTTAGCAGCTAGGGAGAGCCCTGTTTGAAGATTGTTGAGTATAAAAAATCATTGCACTCTATCCTTGGCAATCTTAAGAAGGCTAGTAGCAGCCCACATGCAAGAGGCATCTATACGAAAAAAGGTTCATAGCCTCTCAAACATAGCATCAAAATCAATAGAGCTTACTTTATCCCTTCAATGATGTATCCTACACACAAAGCAATTGCTCTCAAATTGGCCTCCGGTTACTCAGAAATAAACCCATCAAGTTCAATATTTGTGGTGGTAAAAAGGGTTTAAGTTTATATTGGTAGAGGAAGGATGGTTGAAGTTACAAGAGGAAGAACAACAGTTGGTGCAACAATAATTGTTGATAGAGCAAATTATGGTCTAGCAATATGAGCCACTAATGTTAAAGAAGCAAAAGGCATAGTGGTAGGACCCTTGGTTGCAATTAAAAGGGCCACTACAGTAGTTAAAGAAGGTTATGGTGTAACAAACATATATGGTAGAATGAACACTACAGCAACAAAAAATAGTAAGCTGGAACTCTCCACTATTTGTTTATTAGCAAAGGAAAGGCTGACATTTGTAGGTCTCTTCCCCTTTTACCTCTTCTAGCCTATGACCCTCTAAAGTTTAGCAGCATGATCCATTTCTAAAAAACAAAAGCATAACAATTAAAATCAATTAACAAGCAAAAGAGTTATTCATATAAACATAAATTACCTTCAGTAAGGCCTTTGTTGATTGGCATGCACACACTCTCCACATTCTTTTAACAATCATTCACGAGCTCAATAACTTCTACCCTCTTTACCTTTTATATGGGTGTTGGCTCAAAAACTCCATCAGACCCAACTCTACAACCTCAACAAGTAAACCCTTCTGGTAAGCCTCAAATTTTTTGGTTTTCATAGCCCTAATATTGACTGCAACCATAACAACAATCACAAACAAATAATATATATCAACAACCATAATGATAACAGATACAATAGTTTAACGAGCAACTTACATCTTTTACATTAAAAAAAAGCCTCTACATTTTTATCATCTCTTTTTTTGGCCTTTTCTTCATCCAAAACCCTTTGGACAATAACAACCAAAGTCTGATCTTCTCTAGGGATGATTCAATAGTCATAAATATTTTATGGCATGACCAGTTTGTTGTAAAAGATTTTGGCTTCCTTTAACGCATGTACTTATCTAGCCTCATCTTTTCCCAACTCAGAGGTATGACATGACCAAATTCATTGTAAAAGATTTTGGCTTCTTTCAACGCACGTACTTGTTTAGCCTTATCTTCTCATAGCTCAGAAGTCTTTTTGGTTAGTGGATTGACATAGGACCACCAACCTTTTAAGGGAATCTCACACTCGGCATTTTGGTATGCAGCACCATATAACTATTAAATGCAAAGTGGTTGTCCGACAACAGCTTAATTTGGATATTCTGCAAGCACACAAGCTGTATAAGTAATAATAGAAGCTAAAAAGCCTATATGTCAATCCTATGAGGAATAGTTAAATAGATTCCTAACCTAAATACCTATTATCCTTATACCCTATCTAAAGTTGGCTCAATCAAATAAAAGAAAACATGACATTTAACTAACTAAAAAAATAAAATCGAACAATGCATTAAACATGAATGTAGTAAAATGTAAACTTGCATTATGTAAACTAATTAAAGTAAAAAATTGTGCAAAAATAGTAGCTAAAATAGAATGAAATGAACTAAACATGAATTAAAATGTAATTCTAATATAAGAATTGAAAATGGCAAGTACAAGGAACTAGTAAAACAATGGCTAAAGAAGTGTAACCAACTTAACTACAACAACCGAACATAAACCAACCTCACTAAGTCCAACTACCAACTATAAGAAACTATTAAAAAAATCTTTAAATTTGAGCTAAACAAATTGAAATTTATACTAACAGAATATGAATTGAAGATCCAAACATAATGGAAATGAAAATAAAGAAATAAGATCACAAATCTAAAAGAACTAACAAAACCAAAATCTAAATGCAACACTTGAAATAAAAAATTTAACAAATTAAAACTAGATCTAATTTGCATCAAATGGAATGGAATCAAATTTAAAATTGCAAAAATAATGAATGAACTAGAATAGAAATAACATTATAGTACAATTAATGAAAGGAAATTGCAAGACCTAGACAAGAATTTGAAAACCGAAAGTGCATTCAAATTCTGGAAACTACCTAACTTTGGAAGAAAATTTAGATAAACAATTTTCTAGAGAGAATGAACTTAAATTGAGCTAGTCTTAAACTGAGCTAGCATAACCTCAATCTACAAGTTTATAACATGAATCAACAATTGAATTGCATCAAACAATTAAAATTCAAACTCATTGAACTAAATTTCAAAACAAGTGTAAAAATTAAAAAAAAAACAAAGCATTTACAAAGAAAACCATCCAAACACCATGTAAAACATAAATTTAATTACAATCAAACGAGAATTAATAGGAAAAGATATAAATTAAAGTGTGCAAATTGCAAAAGTTGTAAACCAAATGCCAAGATAGAGAGAAGATCCTTGCTATGTTGTCACTCATGCAAAATCTAACTCTACCACTGAGTTTAGCTGAAATTTTAAAGCTTGGTCTAGAATTTTATAGATTAAATTTGAAGCTAATTTTTTTTAAAATTTGAAGATCTATGAGTTAGGAATCTAAGAAAAAAAGTTGACTCAAAACAAGCTAGATTTCATCAAGATCTTATCAAACATTGCAAGGAGGTCAAAATCATGAGTTGAAAAATAGATTTGATGTTCATGTGAAATCAATGAAAATCGAATATGAGAATGTGAAAATCTGAAATTTTCATTAAGAAAATCTAAAAGTGCATTGAATATTAATACAATAAGTTAAATTTGCATAGAAAGTAAAAGAAAATTAGCTGCCAAACAACCCTATTTGGAAAGCAAGAAAATAAAAGTGCAGAAGAAAGTAAATGCAAAAAACTTAAAACTAAAATCTACAAAATCTATCTAATTCTCCTCCTTTGGTTGACCCTTTTCCATTTATTTATTGGTAAATGAGAGTTACCTCAACTCCTAAAATTTTAGCAAAAATATCTAAGTGTTACCAATCTTTTAAATCATTCTTTTATTTTCCTACATGGCTTTTGCTTCTTTGTTTTGCTCTTTTAGCTCTCATTGTTTTCAAGCTCTTTTCAAGATCCTTTGCACTCCAATACTATGACAATGGGAGACCTTCAAACAGCCAACTCAGTAACTCCATTTAGTCTTTTTTGAATTACCAAGAGTGGCACCAAGGTGCATTAATCATGTGATGCTTATATCCATGGCACACTTATACTCTAGCAACTTAATTTTTGGTGCCCAATACAACATTTTTTTTTGTTTTGCTGCCAAAATTCAAGTCATTAAGTAAAAGAATTATGCAATATAATCCTTAGAAAAATTCTAGAAAATTATTAATTCAAAAATAGCTTTCAACTTCCTAATGTAACTATTACATTTCAAGCATGTATAATGATACTTAAAAAGTGATAATGTAATATTGAGCTAAGGAAGACAATTCCAAATAAGAATTATGAGAATTGAGACTTGAAATAAGATTTCATGAACTTCATTTAAGCTTAAAAAAATCATAAAAGAAAGGGTTAAGAAGACCTCCCCTAAATGGCAAGCTAAAACAATCACATTAGTTATGACATTTTCTAATTTTTACCACCATAAATCTTTCAAAATAAATCCAAATATTCCAAAATTCCTCATTTTTTATATTTTCTCCTACACATGAGACAATTATGTATTTAAGGGTATTTTTGTCAAAATTCTTAAGGATCAAGTTAAAAATAAAAAGAATTTGCACTAAAAATGAGTAAAAAATACTAAAATTTTAATGTAATCACAACTCCTCTATATAGGACCTACTATACGCTTTGAGGTAGTAGAGCCAACCCCTAATCTACTATAGCATATACAAAGTCAAAATTATATTCACCAAGGAGACCCACCCATTTATCTTACAATAAATGAGGTAGGTTACTAGAATTGCCCAAGTAATTGATGCAAGTTGACTTGCTACAACATCGAAGGTGTCCAAAAACAGATGAAAAATTGGGTTCAAGGGATGATGGAACCTTTGCTTGAAGTTATGCAGGTAAAATCCTACCATTCTCTCAAACTCCTTCACCTGGTTGATGGTAAACCCTAGAGGAGGCAATGAAACCTTGTACATGGGATCTTATGGGTTAAAGATGTTGGGAATATTGACTCAAATCCCATAAGAGATTGTTTGAGATTTGTTTGAGATTTGTTTGAGATTTATTTGAGATTTGTCAGATATTGCTTGATGGACAAGAAGACTTGCAAAAGAAGAATTCCAAGAGAAAGAGGATTCTTAATAGGTAAGTTTGACTTGCAAGAGAAGAATTCTAAAAGGAAATAGATTCTTAATAGGCAAGTTTGACTTACAGGAGAAGAATTCTAAGAGGAGAGGGATTCTTAATGGGCAAGTTTGTATGGTTATAAATAGGTGAAGTCTTTACAGGATTTGGTATGGAAAAAAGATGTAATAGAGTTGTAGGATTTTGTGAGATAGACACTTTATAGGAGTATTGGGGCTCTACGTCTTATGTGTGTGTATGTTTGTTTGTGAGTGAACTAGAGGAGACTGAGATGGTCCACATAAGTATGATATATGAGAGCATATGGGTATGTGTTTGGTTATGTTGAAAAGGTGCACAAGGGTTTGGGTTTGTATTTGTTTGGGTAGAGAATACTTCATAGGACTAGAGGAGATTGAGAGTATCTTATGAGTATTGATTGTTGAGTGAGGTTGATGATTTGATGTAAGTTTGTAATTCTCTACAACTAATGGATCTTTTTTCTCATCCGTGGATGTAGGTCAGTTGGACCGAACCACGTTAAATTGTTGTCTCTTATGTGTTTGATTTATTGTTTGATTTTACTTCCGTTGTGTGATTGGATTGAAAGCTTTTAGCCCAACAAAAGGCCATACAATCCAATACTAGCTCCAACATAGATCGGTTGGTGTGATAAGGACATCTGTCTGGTGGCCACGAACCTCGAGCTAAATCCTTGGGCTCCTTTATAACAACCCCTTTCCCTTTATCTTTATTTCTTTTTCCTTTTTCAGTAATAAGAATAGCCATTTTAGCCAAAGAGGCATTTACTTCCTTGATAAAAATACCATACTCATGAGCCCCACTACCTTGGCTAGATTGATTACTATGACCCTTTCCCTAAGCCCTCTCCACATTACCTTGGGACTTGTCAACACCTTCCTTCTTATCGCAGCCACCAATGTTGGTGGCTGATGCCTTACCTTTCTCATTACTTGAAATAACTATTTTCTTTTTTGGTGCCTTTGATTCTCCTCTCTTACAAATGATCAAACAAACAAGCAAAAAATAGAAATAAAAATGCTTACCCACATAAAATTTTTGGAAAAAAAGCTTTGAAAGTTGCAGAAAACAAAAGGCAAAAGTAGGAAACAGTAGTACTCTCGAAAACAAATAAGCAAAGGTGAAGTCTAAAATTCCTAAGTCCTTTTTTTTTACATTGAGCCAAACAACATGAGTGAAATGGCACCTATTTGGAATATTTCAAATATTAAATGACATCTTTGAAACAACACTTGTTTTAAACCATTTCAATTGGTTCATGAATGGTAAAAAATTAATCCCTTTTTAAAAAACCTTTCGATTACCCTTTTTTAAAAATAAAAACATACATTCCCCTTTAAAATAGAAACTTTTCAAAAATCACACCTAATAATTACATATGATAGCCCTCTAATCCTAATGTAACACATAGCCTAACCAACCATAACATACAAAAACACAGGCTCGTGCTATACGCTACCTCAATTGAAACTCTCCACTCACATGCGCTCCACATGCAAGTGTCAGAATTTCACACAAAGTTTTTTCTAAGTCCTCACGTAAAACTCTCTGTGACTTAACCAAACCCACAACTCACCACAACATTTTCCTTTCGCTTTAGAATGACACATTATCACCTAGACTCATTGAGACCACGCATCTTACCTCACTGTGACACCAGTGCAAAACTGTCCACCAATAATGCTTTTCTTGCCTAAACAATGACATGTCACCACAGTCAACTCACGAAGCTAGAGTCACCTCATCGACAAAAGATATCTCTTTTCAGTCTTTGGATAACGATCTGAAGACAGTCACTTTTTAATCCCCTTTAGACCTAGAGGTCAATTGTCACATCATTTACCTAGTCAAAGCTTGGTCAACACGATCGAACCTCTGGGTCACCCAGATAGTGCACACCGAAATTACCATATCATTAATACCCAAAGAAACGACTCTCCCATAGCTAAGAAAAGGATTCGTTTAATGTCCCCAATGATGTCCTATCAAGACATCATATCAAAACTGAACATTTTACCCCTAACTTGTTTGTGATCATTAAATGCAACACATGCCTGTTTAGAATCATTAAACGTGACTCGTAGCCACCCACGTGGATCCTTATCAAGCTCAACGTATATTTCACATCAACTGTCAACTATCCCGGTCAGGTCAATACCCCTTGTCTCATATACAACGTAAAGATAAGTCACAGGTACATAGGACAATACAAAAACTTCACATTTAAGTAATTTCCCGCTATTGTAGCTTCCTACACATATCTCACCTCCTTCCACAAATTTTCTCATACATTTCATTGACTTAAGTGTCAGAGTGCACCCAAAGAAATAATTCCAGCACCCTCTCATTGTGCTTTTTGGCTACAGGTTTAAGCCATACAGTCTTCAACAACCTCACACCAGCTCACTCAAGCTAAGGCATAAAAAAATACCCTCAACATGATCATATTAGTACATTTTGATTAAAAAAAGGGAAAGGAAAAGAAAATGTAAATCTCCAAAATTTGCTTTCGGTAAACAGCAGTTATCTCTTTGCGGAGCCGCCAATGTTATTTCGGAAGATGGCTTTCACCAAATAGTTTGTTGCGCTTTCATCTATATGTCTGTTCCTCTTTTTAGTAGGGACTATTGGTTATGTTTTCTTCTGTTCCAATGCAATGTGATGCTACTATGTGGGATTAAAAAAATTCCAAGTTGATATATTTGACGTTTTCTGGAAATTATTTTAATGCACTTAGTTCTCATGATTTCGTTGCCTTAGAAGAATTATTTTAATGAACCATAGTGTATGTGGCAATTTGTGTTTAATTGCGTACCTAACATGTTAGTATGAGATTGTATGAGCCTACATCTGATTCTAAGGGTGACTTTAGTCCTGAACTTCCAGCAAAAGGGAAAGGACATCTGTTCCGGTAATAGTTGTAAGGTTGGATTTGATTCCCGCTGCCCCGTGAAGGGTTTTTTTTTTTTTTAGGCCGCAACTTGAGAATATAGAAAGGGTACAGGTTTAGATTTGAATTTTAATTCTGCTGGATCCCAATTTTTTAAGAGTGATTGCAGATCAACTAAACTAAACTCCTAGTTTTCAATTTCTTTATGATACTTGTGGTTGCTATAGATATGTTTTGCATATTGTTTCTTCTTACATCGGCTATTTTACTTAAATTATTTTTGGTAAGAGCTGTTATTATTTAATTATGCTATAGACCGAAGGGACAAGGTTTCATACTTTCTAATGAAGAAATTTTTTTAGAAAGCAGGACTAGGAACATACCAGCTTTGTGGATTTTGGACTACAACCATTACTATACTAGTGTTAGGCTGAGTGTTACAATTTTTTATATATTTATTGTTACCAGAGATGTTCACACTTGTTAGTCACCCAACTACATACAGGTAGACAAAGTATGTCTTCTTTTCTTTTGATTTTGCAAAGTCAGAGTGCGTGGATGGGCAATGAGTTGTATCTAACTGCAATATACGATTAAGGGCACCTGAAAATAGCTTTATTGTTATCATTATGCAGTTTTGTAACGTTAATATGTTTGTATGCTTGTTGCAGGAGCTGTCGGTCATAGGCCTACACCATTGCATAATGTGATGCCAATGCAATTGCATAACACCTTGCCAATTATGTTTACAAATGTTGCTTCAGCACATTTTCATAACGTGGCTACACATTGGCATTACAACTGCCCGGGACTAAAAACTGGTTTTAACAATGACTTTTAGCCTTATTGACCTTATTTTTCCTTTCCAAGGACAATTATACAGTACTTTGTTTGGGAAGATGGAAGGGGATTAGAGAATGTCTGGATTAATCTCGTTTGGGAGGGTTTTTCTAAAACTCAACTTCTTTCATTTGCTAGCTATAGGTTTTGATCATTCAGCAATCTTGTTGGGATAGGAAAGCTGAAATAAGATTCAAGTTTGAGGGTCTTCTGGTCTTCTGGTCTTCTGGCAGAAACTGGAGTAGTGTGAAGATATTATAAAGGAAATGGTTCTCAAAAACTGAGAAAAATTAACATTAGTTCATCTGCACAGCATGAGTAATGATGGACCATGAAGCAACGACTGCCACCAAGACTGAAGCAATGGAAGATGAATTTTATGGCCTGGTAGGAGTACTTACGCCTTGTTCCATCCCATACCCAAATACATTATGGTTGAATGTTGAAATAAATGGTGTAAGATTCATCTCTGAAGTTCTGTAATGGTACCATAAGAAAATTCCTCCTTGCCCCTTTTGCAACAAAGCTGATGCGATGATATTCACTTATTCCCTTGTTCATGACAAAGCTGATCGCCTGATTGAATCCAGCCTCAGATGATGCTGAATTGCAGCCGAGCTTCATGTTAACACTAGAACTATAGTTTGCACCACTATATACATAGCACCCCTTTAGGCTTAATGATTCCAAGGACACACTATCATCCTTTCCATCCAATCCAGCAACTAAACGAAAACTAGAAGTTGCCTCATCATTAGGAGAATCAGTTACCGCAAGGTTATTTTCTGTTCCTTGATGCACTAAAACCATTCCTGGAAAATCAAAAGGCTCAAGCATGACTGTTTTACCAATGGCTTCTTCAATGGTTGAAATTTTTTCGGAAGTGTCATCAATGATGAGCCTGAACGTGGCATGAACAGCAGCATCAGAACCGGCTCTAGGGAGCTTCTCCATTCTGATTAATTGGTTTGAGTTTGTTAAGACAAAAGTTGAGTCACCAGACGCTTGGGAAAAAGTAACAAGATAATTGTTATATGCAGCAGGAACAGGCACTATCCAGTCTGCAACTGAAGCAGTTGAATCAGTTTTTATGTCCCAGTCACCACTGCTATAACCACTAAGGAGGTAAGGACCATAGAGTATTGCCTGAACAGAAGCATATTCAGCGCGATCATCTGAAATTTTATTAAAAGAAAAAAGTTAAGTGCTACATTAATGATTATTTTGCAGATTACAGAAACATATACCAAGGAAAACACACTTTTTCGCATGCACAGGGAATTGGAAATTTATCATTCAAGAAAGATACCTTTAATTGGCTCTGTTCTCAGACTAATTGGCCACTGAATGGTTAATTTATCCCCGGCAGTCCATTTTACAGATAAGAAGCTACCTGCATTGAAATGCAATTCAAATTGTACCCTCATTATTTATATAACATTAAAAGAGAGCATTTGAAAAGAATCTGCATGTTTGAGAACTGACAACCTTCTTAGAAATTAAGAGCAGAAAATTATGATCATATTTCACACCTGAAGGGGGTAGGTCTAGATTCTGAGAATTTAATGTTGCATTGGCACCTTCCAACTGCGTCCAGATTGGAATCCTCAAATTCAAGGTAGATGATTGCCCTGCTCCCTATACAAATCAGATTCTCAAAATCTTTCCATGTTTCCTTCAAATATAACTAATTAAGTATAATATTAGGTGCACCCCTGATGAACTGAAAAGTAAGTAAGAACTTGCATGGAGTTGAGAACAATACAAGGAAAATAGGGTCCTGGATACAATTTTCATTTTGGCTTCAACTAAGAAAATTAAGAGTGGAAATAAAGAAGAAGAAGAAGAGTAGAATCGCAAATGGACTTCTATTTTAGGAAAACAGGCACGGGCCAATAACAGACAGAACTGGTGAAGAGAACTATCATCTGGTTCCATTTTATGGTTTGAATTCTATAAAGGATATTAACATGACTAGATATTGTGTTAAAAACTTAAAAGTCATAGCTTCCAATGTACAAGAACTACTTCTGTTCATCTTGATAATCACGTAATGCCACTCAAAGAAACAACTAGTTGAAACTTCAGAACCCCACTATAAAAGGTTAACATAGAAAAAAAAAGTATAAAAACAGAAAGAAAGGAATTTAGCAATCTATGCTTTTTCTTTCAATTTTTTTTTTCTTTAATGGGTCAAGCTTTTGCTCTACCATGTGAAGTCTTACTCATATGTACCAAAGATAATAAATAATAAAGTCAAACGTAGAAGACAGGAGCCATGTTTAATCGTGACATTTTGCAAGTTTCTTGTATCAGTTAATATAATGGCATAAAAGGGAATATATATATGCAATGAAGCCCTGCTTGGACCATAAAATAAATTAGTTGCTTCAAGTACCTCTTTCAAAGAGGAAGTCAATGTCACACGAAGGTAAGGATCCCAAGATACAACAGGATCAACATTCTGCTTGAGCACAATTTTTCCCGATTTCCAATCAAGTGTGCTTGAAATATACTGAATGATGTAAAGACTAGGAATACTCCCTTCCTCTTCAAAATATATAGAATCTCCTAACTTGGAAAATGATTCAATTCCTGCAGAGAGAGCAAGAAGGAACACCAATAAATGATGGGAAGAACTGGAAATATCACTTCTACAGCCATGAGGGTTGGAGAAAGGTTTATTGCAGTTAATTCATCATGAAAGGGATAGTTATATGGGCAATGATCCCCAACCTGTACCATAGCAGCACCAAAAAGAATCAAATGGTGTTCCCCATTTGTGGTAGCTTACGGCCTTAGAGACCCCCCGACCTTGTGGTAGCATGTAAATCATTACTCCAGGCTCTGTTCCCCTTTGGATGCCTAGTACACCATTTGTGAGGGTGCGCTCATAGTAATCTGCATATGCAACTTCTTTGGTCCATCTAAATAGGTTGCGAGAGACCTAAAACCGCCACAAAAATGTGATTCATTTCTGATAGGAAGAAAAGGAACAGAGATGCAACACAATTGACAGATAAAAATCACTTCTCACTAGCTAAATAGAATTTCTTCTTTAAAAAAAGAAAAAAAAAAACTCAAAAGAAGGAGAAAGAGAGAGAAAAGGACACGTCATAACTCATAAGGATATTCCCTGCACAAAAAAATTGTTTTAATATTGCCAGTCGCCAAAGAGCATCCAGTATTAAAATTAATAAGTTCAGGCATGAACTTCAAGCATTGAACAGCAATGGACATACCTTCAGCATGTTATATGTTGTGCAGGATTCTTCATTCTCTGTCTCTAAAGTGCTTGCCAATCGTTTTGGATCTGACCTTCTCATAGGCAAATGCAATGAACCACAACAGGATAGGACCAGCAATGAAAGGAACAAAAGTAATTAGATAAGCTTCAGACCATTGTTCTAAACAGCACATTAGGAGAGCACATTGAAACTAGGTAGGAGGAAAAGATTATTTGATAACAAAAAAGTAACTTATATCTTGAAAATGGCAAAGTTAGTACCAGAACTCGCCGACTGAGGTTCCTCCTGTTGCATAGCTATGAGAAGAATTAACAATGTCCATAAAGAATGTTGCTATTGTCTGGCATTACAAAATTAAAAATAAAGAAATTAAAATGCTGCAAAGAAGTAGTACCATTTAATTGAGAACCCCTAAACCATGGAAAAAGAAATCTCAACAATAATTATGCAAGCTTTCATAACACACTAAGAAAATGACATATCAAGCAGCAGTCAGAAATCAGCATGGTAAGGGCAGAAATGGTGGCATATTCCACTTTAGCTATGTTTGAGGAATTCGTTCTGAATTGGATGACTTAATACAGCACTGAAACCACGTTTTTAGCTGCTTATTACTGTTCAGTGTTTGTTTTCTGTCAATCTCTTCTTTTCATAACCCATATGATAGATCCATCTGTCTGAAGTATTCCATTGGGTTAAGTTAGGGATTCATAGTGGCCTTGTATTCATGTTGGGCCACCCACTCCACCTATCTCCAATTAATTTGAGGTTGAATGCCTTTATAGAGAAGGGATACAAATGGGCACTGTACTTCGAATGGAATAAATGTACATCAAGCAATTTACCTTATAAAGTGGATCACCAGTCACTTCATACCGCATTTGAGATCCAATAACAACAGGAATGTGCGTATTGGCATGGAAGCTTGATATATCATCAGCCTACAAGAAAAATAAATAAAGTTGTCAGAAAAACCAGGAACTAATAGTACACAGTAACAAAAAGAATATTTGTCTCATTACCTTCTTTCTGCTTTCTTCATACAACAAAAGCCTACTTCTTTGATAAACCAGAAACCACTAACCACCTCTGTAGCTCTGCCTTACCCGAGGATTCATAATCTATATATTTTTTATGCCCAGAAACTAAAGCTCTCATAAATTCATTATTCAAAGTCTAGGTCATCTGGAATATATTTTTTCTGCAACATAAGAATTTAATATGTTCTACCTGGAATAACCTTCTGTACTTGACTTTAGATCAATTTTCTGGTCAAAACTTTCATCTCAAATTTCAAAATATTCCCTTTTTTTTTCTTTGAACACACCTAGATATATTTTTACAGAAGTCAAGAAAATTTCACCTAACACTTCAAACTGAAGCTCCACAAGATTGATGAGTTCTCAATGGTTTAGAAACGAATAACAGCATATTGTCAATTTGGTTTGGGCTAATATTTATCAGTCTGAAGGACACATACAAAGCCAGCAGATTGATCATAAAAATCAAGAGTTTTTGAACGAAAGTAATCTTGAAAGTTACCTGAACTGCAAGCAATCCTAGAAAACAAGGTTTGTCAAAAAGGTGAGCCAACAACAAATGCTTTGGATCTTCCTGTACAAAGTAACACAAAAACTCATCAAATAAAATTCAAAATTTAATCTAAGAACCCTGCAACTAGACTGAGAGAGACAGTGGTAAGAATGCTGCCAGCTTTACAAGTCTAAATGCTAGGTAACAAAATTTACAGCTTAGAAAAACCAACACATCAATCATACTAGGCAATTTCTTGCCATAACGGTGCTACCTCTTTCAATTATAGCTTGGATTAGTTTGATAGAGACACAAATAGCTAACAGAGTGACTGGTTACATCATGCCATGAACATTCAAAGGCTTGCTTCTCATTAAGCATTGCAAGTCCAATAGACTTTCCAATGTTATTTGCAACTGTTGGAGGAAGAAACTAGTCCATTATTGTGTGTGATTGTCAAACCTATTGCCAGAGTATGTGCAGGTGAACATCACTAGAAAGCATGATATGATATCCACAACTAAACTCATATTTCCTGTATAAATGAAAGTACCAGATGTCTTACACATCTGGCTATGCAAGAAAGCAAGAATCCAAGTAGAAGCTGAAGGAATTATATGAAAAAATTTACCCACCGTTATGGCAAACAACCTGTAGAGAACATCATTCATACCACCAGTTTCTTCATTAAGTGACAGCCAATGTCTCTCCACACTGTACTTTGTTATCACATTCTGAACACGATTATAAAAGTATTTGGCCATCCATCTTGTCATATCTAAAGCTTGAGCATTACTAGCAAATATATATTGATCCAAAAGACCTGCCAAGATCTGTGAAATAGATCAAGTTAGAAGTTATTATGCATCTCCTTAAAACAAAGCCACAGAACCAAAATCTACCTTATGAACGGTATAGTATGGAGCCCAGACAGGTTTTATTGCTTCAAAGCGATCAAAAAATTCAGATGGAAATGCAGAAAGATATCCTGTGCCCATTTTCTTCTGACAGGCAGATAATGCAGACACAACTGCCAACATCTTCTCTTTAAGAGTGTCATTGTGAGTGCTGGCCCACATCTGAGCTGTTGCACTCAAGTAATGCCCTTCAAGATTCAAAAGGCAATTTAACCATTATAAATTTACAACCAATGAAAACTGAAATTTCAAAAACTACAATAAAAGTTGAGAGCTGTTCACTTGCTTCAAGCACATTAAACTTAATCAATACTTATGGATAAAACGAAAGTAAGATAGCAAAGGTATCTAAACATTTTCCAAAATAACGTGGCAGGAAACTTGAATAGAATCTATCCTCAACAGCTACAAAATGGAAGAGATCTAACTTCAGTCAGAACTGAAAAGTAAATATTACAAAGAGAAGTCCTCTCATAATACTGTAAAGCAAATTTACTCAAAAGCCTTCACTTTACCAACTGAGCAATGCATTATATACCAAGACTAGCATCATAGACCAAACCTATTACTTTGATGTCAATAAAGATTTAATCTCACAAGGACTTATAAATGATTATATGACAACCAAAATCCACTTTTAAGGTCCCAACTTAGTGGTAATGACAGGAGACGGTTTGTACTTAAAATGATTTATCAGAGGAAGCATACTAGTGAAAGATATGAATGCAGAACATATCAGACTATTAAGCAAAATCTGAAACAAACAAAGCCGATTTTAGTATCATGAATTTTTTTGGCTGCAACAAATAGTGAAAGGTATGAATAGAGTACAAATCCTTTATTAAGCATGATCAAAGGCTAGAAAAAGGGAGCCAGTGATGTATAAATGAGAATTCTTGCCAGCCAAGATTGAGTTATCAGTTTAGAGAAGAGAAAAGAAAAAGAAAACAAAAGAGAGAACTCTTAACAAGCCAAAACCTTACCTCCAAAAAGGAGGTCCCAAATTCAAATCCCCGATCCCCCAAGTTTACTCTTAAATCATAAATTCAAAAGTTACTGTATGGAAACCAGAAAAGGAGTCAACTTAAAGATCAGGATGAAGAATGGGATGATTAATGTGCCATTCATTCATTATACTATTAAAGGTTATAAAGGAACCTCTTCTAAATGAGCAAAATGTAATAGAATTCATCATTCTGCATCAGAATAACAAAATCCAATAATAATTTGCAACGAAAGGCAGGAAAGCAGTATAATAAAAAATTTTTACAACAAAGAAATCGAACTAAAGCCATGATTACCAATAAAATGACCCCGGAGTTCAACATCTGGGGCCTCCCACCCTCCATATGGCTTCCCAGGTGTTGGCAATCCTGCGGTTTTCCTAAAACTCCAAACCATATTATCCACATCAAGCATCAATAAATACTCTAAGTTTGTCTGATGTGCTCGCCCGTGAATGGAATTCGAATCCAACCTGACATCATGCAATGAAACCTCCTTCAGAAAATCTCCAGCCAACTTGAAACTACGAGGATTCTTCATTTTCTTATACATCATTGACCAACTCAATTCATCTTCTTCTCTTAAAATTTTCCTTGGTAACAAATTAGACCAAGCAGAGTCATCAGTTGGGATCAAGTGGTAATGAGCAAACATCTCTTGCTTCCATGTTTCATTTTGTGATTTCAACAGTTCATAACGAACACTATGAGATGAAAGCTGAGTTGGACTGTTTGTACACTCCTTGCTCACCACAATCCCACATAGTAAGAAAATACCAAACACTGGAAACAGAACAAAGCCCTCCATTTTTCTTACAATGAAAAGTTCAAAAACAGAAGAAAAACACCAAATCTTTGTGTCGAATTCAAGCAAAGATGATACAAAAACTCAAAAAGGAGTCACAGAAATCCTCTAAACTTAAGGAAAAGCCATGATCATTATCGAAAACCCAGAAAGGACAACCTTATACTTATTGATTTGGATATTCCCCACAAACCAAAAATCCTTAAAAAATATGAGAATAAAAAAAATTCTGACTTTATTAACAAATACCCAGAAAGCTAAAAAGAATTCAGAGAAGAACAAGAGTCCAAAAAAGGCAACAAAGACAAACTTCAAGCTAAAAAGATTAAAGACAAGAATTAGACTAGTAATAGTTTAAAGCATAAAGCAACAAGTAACCCTTTTCCCTGTATCTATACACAAAACCAAACAGAGCAAACGTTCGAGCATTTCAAGCAAAGCTCACAAAAAAATTATCTCGTGAAAGGTAAGAAAGGCTTTTTTTTCCTTGCAAAGTAAATAAAATTTTTTTTTATATATAAATGAAAATTAAAGATATTTGCTAGGGAGGAGACCGAGAAGAATCGCGGATACTAAGTCATTTTCCAAGGGGTTTGGTTTGGTAGCTATGTTGTTGACTGAGGCGGAGAGAGATTATATTTACAATGAAAGAGATAATCAAGAAGTAGATGAACATGAGTGAAGCTGCCATCAAATCGGGCTTGATTACATAGATATTTTTAAGAATGAATTTTAATAAATTTAATATTTTAATTTTAATAATTTTTTATTTTTAAATTATGACTTTTTTTCGTGTTGTTGATTACTTTTTTAAGAAATAAAGGTTTTTTTTACGTAGAAAATTCATTGATTTATGAAACGATACTTTCGTCATGTACTACATAAGATATAATGGTACGACACTCATCAATCCATTGTATCTCCTTTGCTATGATTGCATATAGAAGTGAGTAAATGATTAATTCGATCGATTTGATTTGAAAAAATTAATAATCATTTAATTAATTTTTATTTAATAAATAATCGAATCGATCAAATATTATTAAATAATTAATTATAATCAAATCGATCAAAATTGATTCGGTTCGGTCGATTCGATTAAATAATCGATTTTTTATTATTATTATTTTTTTTATTATGAATAATTATTTAATTATAAATTCAATTCAATAAAATTCAAACTCTAGTATCATTCAAACTAAATTACTAAATAATTTAATAATTTTAACAATATTTTATCAAAAAAAATAAATAAAAATATTTATTTCAATTTTTTTATTTTTAATTATTAAAAAGTAGGTTAATTCGATCAGTACGGTTATCAATTTTAAAAATCGAAAATCGATCGAATTAACCAATTTAATCGATTTAAAAAATCCATTATAATTAAAACTAAATAAACCGAACCGATTCAACCGAATTCACTCGGTTTTGATCGGTCTAGTCAGTTCAAATCGACTTTTGCTCACCCCTAATTACATACTTTGCCAATCTGGATGCAGCTATGTCCTAAAATATAAATTTATAAATTCATAATTAAGCTTAATAAGAAGAGTCATTATTAATATTTTTTAATTAAATATGATTAATTATGTAATAAATATATTATTTTAAAAAAATTTTAAGTTTAATTAAGAGTTTTTAAAAGAATAAATTTTGATCTATTAATTAGGATAGAGTTCAAAATTTTAGTTACGTATAAAAAAAAGTTATAACACCTTTACATATTAATCTAAAAAATAGTATTATTTTATTTTAAAATTATTTTAAAATTTTGATTCTAATGATCTTAAATTTTAATATTGAATATTAAAAATAACTTTTAATATTTCTCCATCAATCTGATAAAATTCTTAAATATATTTTTTCACATTAAAAATATTCAATAATCACATTTATTAAAAATATTTTCTCACCTTAAAAATATTTCTCCATCAATCTGATAAAATTCTTGAAAAGGTTCTGTTATAAAAAAAAAGTTTAATCATTTTTTATTTTTATTTTTTATATTGAAAATATATCTAATTCAAGAATATTTTATCACCTAAAGAGTATTCAAGAATATATCTTTAAAATATTTTAAGTATTCAAGAATATATCTTAAGAGTATTCAAATAATTAAAGAATATATCTTAAAAATATTTTACACCTTAAGAATATTAAAAAATCTCATTCCTTAAAAATATTTTCTCACCTTAAAAATATTTCTCTATCAATTTGGTAGAATTCTTGAAGAGGTTCCATCGTCAGAAAAATGTTAAATCATTTTTTATTTTTGTTTTTTATATTGAAAATATATTTAATTCATCCATCATTTGAGTTAAATTAGAAATATCTTCTCACCTAAAATTTTTTTAAATAATTATCCGTTTATGATTACTAAGAATTTCATTTTCGAATTTTACTTTTATTTTTATTTTATTTTATTTCTAAAATTTTCATCATTTTAGTCTATTTAAAAATATTTTTGTTAGTTTTTAATCTTTGGAAAGAAAATAATATAACAATTATTATTTTTTAAGTTTCATTTAAATTCTTCCATCATTTAGGATAAATTTAAAGAAATTTCTCACCTAAAAATTTTTTAAAAAATTTATCATTTGAAATTTTTAAGATTCTCATCATCCTTGGATAATTATCAAATATTTTCAACAAAAAATTTTTTATTTGAAAAAAGAATACAATTACTTTTATTAAAATTTTATCTAAATTATTATACCATTTAGAACAAATTTAGAGAATTTTCTCATCTAGAGATTTTTTAAAAAAATTACCATTTGAAAATAATAAGAATTCATCATTGGGTAATTATTATTTAATTTCAAAATTAAATTTTTTTTATTTTTTTAAATTGAAAATAAATATAAATTATTATTATTATGGAAACTTTCTCTAAATTATTCCACCATTTAAAACAAATTTAGAAAAAACTTCTCACCTAAGAATTTTATAAAAATTTACCATTTGAAATTTCTAAAAGTTTCATTATTGGATAATTATTATTTATTTTCAAAAAAATATTTTATTTTTTTTATATTTTTTTTTTTTTTAAATTTAATCATACAAAAATACTTAAATAAATAAATAAATAAAATAAAATAATACAAAAACAGGAAAACGGCTTAGCTTGGCTAAAAAACTCGGCTCGCTTGTAGGCAATGGAAGTGGCTAGAATGGTGCAACTCACGGCTTGGGTCGACTGGAGCCAAAGACAGGGACATGGGTCGAAAACGAGTCAAATACTCGAGTCGGGTCGACTTGAATAGAAACACGCAGATCCTAAGCTGTTTAACTTCTAAAATGATGTCATTTTTGGGTGGTATAAAAAGCAAGAATCTTTTTTTTTCCTCAGATCTTCTTTTTTCCTTCTCTCTCTTCTTATCTTTTCCTCTCTCTTTAAAAAATAATGAACACTAGTTTAATTTTTACCAGATTCTAAAAATTTATGTCAAAATTTGGATTGATTCATCGAATGTTCATCGAAAGCTCATCAGTTTCTAGAAAACTGACTTCAAAAACTAAGAAACTTGCCAAATTTTGGAAATCTCATCAGAAAGTCATCGAAATCTTCAAATATCGTCAAAAAATTTAACTGAAAATTGAAAATTTTCTAGAAAAATTTTTCAAACAAAATCTTCTTTTTAACCCAAAAATCTTTAAAAATTTTTGTATTCTTTGGTTCTTTTACATGCTTTTTTCTTTTATCTCTATGTACATTTTTTTGCTTTTTTATGTGTTTTTTGAAGCTTAATTAGAATCTGTATTTATAAGGTTCTGATCCAAAGAACCTTAATCCAGAAAAGATTTTGATTCCCTTTAAACCTTCCCTTTAGATTTTAAGTCCAACTTAACCTTTCCAATCCACACACATAGTTTCGTACAAACTCAACCACTGATTTTTTTTCTTTTTATTATTTATTTTTTTAATTAACATAAAAAGGTAAAACCGTATATAGATTGTGGTATTTATAATTGCCCATTATTTATGCATTTTTTGTGAACCAAGAATTATGTAAGAACGTAAACAATTCAATCAAGAATCAACTTGACACATTTTTCCTTTTTTTTTTTTTTTTTTTTTTGAGCATACTCAGACTTCTAGAATAACATAAAAACTCCTTTAAATAGAGATTTCACATCTTTTAAGAAATAAATAAAACTCTTATAAGTAGAGGCTTAATGACTTTGAAAAATAAATAAAGTTCCTCTAAGTAGAGGCTCAATAACTTTGAAAACTAAATAAAGGTCTTCTAAGCTAAGACTCAACAACTTTTAAAAAATAAATAAGGCTCATCTAAACAGATGCTCAACAACTTTGAAAAATAAATAAAGCTCCTCTAAACAAAGCTCAACAACTTTAGAAAAGTAAATAAAGCTCCTTTAATCAAAGGTTCAGCTACTTTTTAAAAATAAAGAAGACTCCTCTTAACAAAGGCTCAACGACTTTTAAAAATTAAATAAAGCTTTTCAACAGTTATGTCTAGAGGTCTTATAGATCATCAAAAGAAATTATAGGAGATTATACTTAGAGATCATACAAATCATTCCTAAAAGAGAAGAATGTTGCTTTAAGGAAAGGCTTCACAACTTTTATAACTATTTTTCTTGAAACATAATTTTCCAATTATCAAATTCTTACCTTAAAGGTCTTCCTTTTTCAAATGAGAATTTAAACCTTTTTCATTAGAAAGTTTTCATATATATCTTCTTCATATGGTATCTTGAAATATCCTTGCTTTATGCACTAGACATTCTTAAATGCAATGCATACTATGCACTAAACATTCAAAAATGCAATGCAAGTCATGCAAATGTCAAGCTTTCCTCCAAAAGTTCAAAATTTATTGTCATGAAAATTTTCAATCATTCATTAAAGTCAAAACTTTGTAAAGAATGTCATGATAATGATGTAAATGCTTTCTTAATGATGTAAATATAACAGTTTAGATTTTCACAATACTATAGATGTCATATTCTAAATCACGATTCAAATATTTACTGCATGATGCAAGTGTATAACCATACCAAATTACATACATGTATTGTTCAAACTACAATGCAAACGTAATGCATGTAATGCAGATGTCACTAATATTAATGTCATGAAATTGTAACTAATTGTGGTAATATGGTTCTTAAAACTCCACTATCTCTCATTCCCATTTTAGCTTTTCAACACTAGCCATTTTAGAATAAATTCTCTCAATTGACCTACATTATTTTCATTATTTGATCACAACTAACAAGCTTCTCAACACTAGCAATTTTAGAACAAATTTTATCCATTGATCTACATTATTTTCATCACTTGATCACAACTCATAGGTTTCTCAGCACTAACAATTTCAAAATAAATTTCATCCACTGATCTACATTATTTTAATCACTTGATCACAACTCACAAGTTATGTCAATACTCATAATTTTTGAATAAATTTCATCTAATAATTCACGTTATTTTCATCACTTGATCACAACTCATAGGTTATGTTAATCAATCCATTACCATATTCATCACTTGATCAGGTTATGTGTCCTTTCAAATCATCTTTTAGGTTTCTACCATTTTTCCCCATCATCCTAGATTTCTTTTCAAAGGAATGTAAGAATCTTTTATGAACATTATCATTCATTCATTATTATTTCAATTCTTAACAAATATAATGCAGTCAGACATTTTCTCGATTTATTCTAGGGATGTAAAAATACGAGAATACAAGATGAATTGAGAGAAAGGTAATCAATACAAGAATGAGTCAAAAACAAAAATAAATGGGCAAAGGAACAAATTCAAAGTATATCACTAAGGATGGTATTGAATGTTACCACAATGTCCAAACAATAAATACTTAGACAATTCTTAATATTAATCTAGAATTCTTTTTCAAAAATTCATTTCCTTGATTTTCAAAATCATTTTGAGCTCATTAAACTTTAACCCAGCTTTAAAGGATCTTCAAATGTCTTTGATCTTCCATATATTTAAATTGCCTATCCAACTCTCAACTCAAATATTTTTAACCAAAATTGCCCTTTCGAGTTTTTAATTTAAGTCTTCCTTTTTTTTCTTTTACATTTTTTTCATTTTTCATTTTTCATTTTTTCACTTTTTTTCATTTTTTCATTTTTTTTTCATTTTTCTCATTTTTTTCATCTCCCACACATCAATCTCTAAAATAACATAACATGATTCCATTGTTCCATTATAAGCATGCTTTAGCCCAACATATGATCATTTAATTCGAGCATTTACATTTGATCAAAATAGACTTTTAAAGGTTATAATGTAGGTTATGGTGAGGGATCATGAAATAAATGGATAAAATAGGCTCAAAACATATATTTAAAAGGTTCAAAACTAAAGAATCATTTCTTATCATTTTATGCAACTTGGCATTTTGCCCCATTCCACATTATTTCACTATTTTTTTTCTTTTTCCATTCATCTTGTTCCTCATAAAAGGATTCTCATTACTTTGTCCCAACTTATTTGTCACATTTTCTTTTCTTTACTATTTATCTTTGAAGCCTTTTATGATCTTTTATTTTTTTTCTTTTTCAAGTACTTTTTTCTCAAATTTATCTCTCAGTATGGAAGGTGATCTTTAGTTGAGGTTCTTTAAAAAAAATCATAATAGGCTTAAAAAGGGTAGTAATTGATGGTTTTACGAATGGTAAAAGAAATATAGCTATTTTTCATCTCAAACATGAATGCTTTCTTTGAAAATCATCTATTGAACAAAAATAAATTCATGGATCTTTATAAAAGGACTATATAGCTTCAAAACATATCTATTTCATATCTACTAGCAGCTTGCTTCTTTTGCTCAAATAGTCTCCAAAGATTGAACTTTATCAATATGAATGAGTTTTCAAAATTAAATCCTAAAATTATTGTTATCATTGTCTAAATATTCATCATTTAAAAATTGAGAATGAGAATAAAAAGATATAACAAAGCATAGAATAGTGGTTTGGATGAAAAAGAAAATATAATAAAATGCATCAACTTTTTTATTATTAAAATGATTAAAAATAAAATCTTATTGCATAAAAAAATCCTAACACTACTCTAAAAGAAATCTCAAAATGACACGTAACTTTCAAATAGCCTTAACACCTTTGTCCTTTTTAAAATTATGCTCCATGTGATCAGGTGAAGAGTTTTTATTGACATCTGGTCCCCTTGATTCGTTGAAGCTCACCAAGCCTTTCTAAATCAAACTCGTTCTTAATCTTCACTCAGAGCATTGACATTGTGATTGGGCAATGGATTACCACAAACATTAGGTGTTTGTTATCATTTCTATATCAAAGTTTATCATTTCATCATTGATTAATCATTGCACTTTATGCTTTAGGACAATGCAATTTTTAGTGGAATGACCAGCAATTCCATAATGAGAGTCACAGTGAGCTGTAAGATTATACCACTTAGAATAAGATAGCTTGAGCAGCTCTAGACGACTGGGGTAATCAAGTGGTTGTTATAGAGTTTTCAATATAATTTCATATAAGTCATAGGGATTGGATTAAATAAAGATTTTTCTCAAGTAGTTTATAACTTTTGTGAACCACTTGTTGGGCTAGCAAGATAAGTTTAAAGTCTTACGAGAGGTTGAATGTTAGGACTATACATGATAGTTTAGGGTCTGAAAGCAGGTTAATATGTTAGTGGGTAATATGGCTGTGGGGTAGGCTAATATGGGTAGGGTGAGGTATTATTCACTGCAGGGTAGTATGTAGAATAACCTTGTAGTAAATAAGGTTGATAACCCTTAAACTATTGTTTATCAAAGCTTACTGCTTGAGCTTCAATCTCTTTTTGCTTTGGTGCCTTCTTGATGGAAGTTTCTCTTTCTTCCAACTTGCTATGCTTAATGGCATTTTTAATGATTTTACCTGAGATCACCATGTCAATAAATTTTTTTGTTGCATTACCTATCATTTTCTCATAATAAGAAGATTTCAAAATGCTGACAAACAATATTATGATCTCTTTTTTAGTTAGATGAGACTGAACTTAAGTAGCTATGCCCTTACACCTTTGGGTATACTCATTGAATGATTCAATTGCTTTTTTTTCCATAGTTTACAAAAACAAAATGATTAGGGGCTAGATCTATGATGTGCCAATACTGACTGATAAAGTTACAAGCCATATCACTCTAAGACTAAATGCAGGTCCTATCTAGTTAAATATATCATCTAACAACAGAGTTAGTAAGGTTATATTAGAATATATACATTAATACCTTTTCATTATTAGCATAGGTAGCCATATTTTGAATAGTACATGATAATGTAGGTCTTTGGGCACTTTGTATCATCATATTTCTCAAATTTTGGTACCTTGAACTTTGGAAAAATAAAGACATATGAGATTAAATAGAGCCCAGCAATATCCATAGAACCATAAAAACCAATTCTTTCTACTACTCGTAACCTTTCTTCGAGCATATACATCTTTCTATCATCTATTAAGTCTCCTAATAACTTGTCCTTTTTTGGTTTTAATTTTTTTTCCTTTAGATAATTCAGATCAAGGACTTGGACTGGTTTTACTACCTTCTTAGTAAAGACATGATTTATATAGCTTTGATAATGCACTAAATTTGAAGCTAATGGCATTCTAAGGTATGTGTACCTTATAGAGTATGTGAACTACTATAGTGGTGCCTCTTACATGGACTGGGCTTGATGCAGCTTATAACCAAGAGGGTATAGAGGGTTAGTTACCTCTTATGATGGATGGTCCTATTGACTAGTATTTTGTTTTACATTTTTCTCTTATTTAATTTGTTTCCAAGTATCTAGAATCTTATTCAACTTCCTTCAAGCTTTTCTTAAGCTCTCTTTATCTTTTCAAGATAATTAAAATTTTCTTGTTCCATTTGTTTTGACTTGAGCTCTTGTATTGTATTAGTGAGTTGATTATGTGGGATTCTTGCTTGATGAAGTTATCCTTCAACCTTGAGTACCACAATTATGTCATTATTAGAAATGCTATGCTTTGTGTTTTGGCATTTGAATGCATGAATGCAATGTACATTTTCATGGATAAGATCTAATATGTAGCAAATATTCCCTATATGACAATAATGCAAGTGACAATATTAAACATGACCATGAAAATGATGCATATAATTAAATGATGATGCAAATGCACAAAGTAAAAAAAAATGGTTAGATCACAAACTGTTCCTTCTTATGTCCTAATTTCAGGATACATCTATCAATAAGTAAGAATGGCTCTATCTTAAAGCTGACCTTTTAAGTGTAAATTATATGCAGGGTTGAGTAATTTTGACTACTAATGGTTCCAAAATTGTTCCTTATATAATTGTCCATCATAGACTAGTAAGGCATTCCAATCCTCACCCATCATAGGCTACTAACGAAAATGATTCAATTTGAGTGAGAGTATTTCACTAGTCATTATGGAGATTATCATCTTACAAGAGCGTAGTTACTTTACTCCCTCCTAAGAGAGATAGAACTTGGGTATAGAACTTATGTAATACAAATGCATATGATAGTATGTGTGAAGGAACATAAAAGTTTCAACCTCATAAATCAAATGAGAGACAAAAAGAAAAAACATTAATAAACAAATAATAAAATCTTTACATTTTAAAAGTATTAGATCAAAGGATAGGATAAATTTAAAATTTATGACCTAACTTTTTATTACGTCCCCAGTGGAGTCTCCAAACTATCATAACATATAAATCTATAAATCTATAACTAAACTTAATAAGAGGAGTCGCCACTAATTTTTTTAACTAGGTATGATTAGCTCACCTAATAAATCTATCCTTTTAAGAAACTTCTTAGCTTGACTAAAGGTTTCTAAAAGAATAGATTCAGATTACTAATCAGAATAGGGTTTAAGAGTTCAGTTACATATGGGAAAGGTTATAGCACTCCCACATGCCTATCCAAATGATGGTACCATTTTATTTTAAAATTATCCTAAAGTCTTGATTCTAATGGTCTTATATTTTAATGTTGAATATTGAAAATAACTTTTAAAATTTCTTCATCAATCTAGCATAATTCCTAAAAATATTTTCTCACCTCTAAAGTATTTAAGAATCACATTTATTTTTTTGAAGAGGCTTCATCGTTAGAAAAATGTTTAATCATTTTTTATTTTTATTTTTTATATTGAAAATATATCTAATTCATCTACCATTTAAGCAAAATTAGAAATATTTTCTCACCTAAAAATTTCGTAAATAATCATCTATTTATGATTACTGAGAGTTTTATCCTTGGAATTTATTTTTATATTTTATTTTATTTTATTTCTAAATTTTTCATAATTTGGGTCTATTTAGAAATTTTCTTTTTATAAGTTTTATTTTTAAATTTTTCACCATTTGGCTCTATTTAGAAAAAAAAAACTTTTGTTAGTTTCTTAATTTTTGGAAAGAAAATAATATGACAAATTTTTTTTAAAGTTTCATTTAAATTCTTCCACAATTTGGAACAAATTTAAAGAATTTCTCACCTAAAGATTTCTTAGAAAATTTGCCATTTGTAATTTTTAAGATTTTTATCATTAGATAATTGTCAAATATTTTCAACCAGAAATTTTTTTATTTGGAAAAGAATACAATTAAATTTATTAAAATTTCATTTAAATTATTCCACCATTTGAGACAAATTTAGAGAAATTTCTTACCTAAAGATTTCTTAGGAAATTTACCATTTCAAATTCCTACAAATCTTATCATTGGGTAATTATTATTTAATTCTAAAATTAAAATTTTTTTATTTTTTTATTTTTTTAAATTTGAAAATAAATATTAATTATTATTATTGAAACTTTCTCTAAATTATTCTATCATTTGGGACAAATTTAGAAATAGTTTCACCTAGGAATTTTATAAAAATTTACCATTTGAAATTGCTAAAATTTTTATCATTGGATAACTATTATTTATTCTCAAAAAAATATTTTTTTTATTTTTTATTTTTTATTTTTCTTAAAATTTAATCATGCAAAAATACTTAAAAAATAAAAAATAAAATAAAAATACCAAAACAGAAAAATAGCTCGCCTCATCTAGAGAACTAGGTTTTGCTATAGGTAAGGGAAGCGGTTAGAACAGTACGGCTTATAGCTCGGCTCGACTGGAGTCAAGGATAGAGACGCGGGTCGATAGCGGGTCAAGCGCTCGAGTAAGTTCAGCTTAAACAAAAACACGTAGATCTTAAGGCCATTTAATCTCTAAAGCAACATCGTTTTTGGGCGGTATAAAAAGTAAGAATCCTATTTTTTTCTCAGATCTTTTCCTCTCTCTTTTTCTTCTCTATTTTTAGAAAATGATGAACACTGATTGAATTTTTATCGAATTCTGAAAATTTACATCAAAATCTAGGTTAATTCACTGAACGTTCACTGAAAGTTCATCGATTTCTAGAAAACTGACGTCGAAAACTGGAAAACTCACCGAAATCTAGAAATCTCACTGAAAGTCATTAGAATCTTCAAATATTGACAGAAAATTTAATCAAAAATTAAAAATTTTCTAGAAAAATTTCTAAGAAAAAAATTCTTTTTAACCCAAAAACTTTAAAAAAATTTTGTATTCTTTAGCTTCTTTTGTATGCTGTTTTCTTTGATCTCTATATGCATTTTTTTTTTACTTTTTTGTGTCTTTTGAAGCTTGATTAAGGTTTGTATTTATAGGGTTCTGATCCAAAGAACCCTAATTCAAAAAAGATTTTGATTATTTTTAAACCTTCCCTTCAGATTTAAAGTCCAACTTAACCTTTCCAATCCATACATACAATTTCATACAAACTCAACCACTATTTTTCTTTTTCATTTTTTTTATTATTTATTTTTTAATTAATAGAAACAAGTAAAACCCTAGACAAATTGGAGTGTCTACAAGCTCTATTGGAGTTTCTTTTTATATGCTCCACTGAAAAATGAGTGAAGCTTTGCCCTAACATTTTTGCATCCTAGATGAGTTTCCCAATCAAAGATAGACTTTCATCCTCAACCTTAACCTAGTTCACTAGCTAAAGAGCATCACTTTTGACTACTACTGATTGTAATCCCAACTGTCTAGAAAATGTAATTGCTTTGTTCATGGCCAAGGCTTTTACAACACTTGGACCAATGACCTGTGTAATCCTGCATGAACATGCCCCTAACATTTTACCTGCAGCATCTTTTACAATGAAACTTATCCCATACACACTTTCTTCCATTTTAAGTGCTCCATTAAAATTCACTTTAGCATAGCTAGCTTAGGAGAACTCCATTTTATGTTCTCCTATCTAATCTGCATGTTAGAACATTTTTTAGCTACCAAGTACTTTTCCAAATAACTTTTAGCATATGTTGTTACTTCATCAATTGCTCTACTAGAGTTATTTCTAATCTTGTTATTCCTGTTTTTCATAAAACCTACCATGCAATCAATTTCAACTCCATATTGGTTCGATCTCCTTCTTTATACATGTTACTTAACCATCCGCCCTCACATTCAAGAGCTACCCTCTTCCATTTATCATCCCAATATTCCATTTTCCAAACATCACAAATCGATCTACATTGTTTGATTACATGCATAATTGTTTCCCCTTCTTATTCACACCTTGGGCATATTTTTTAGATCTTTATTCCTTTCTTTCTTAGGTTGTAGAACACTGGCAGTATCATTGCTTTTAACCTTCAGACAAAGATTTTAAGTTTTGGAGGTATGTTAAGTTTCATAGCTGCTTCTAGAACCCATCAATATTGCCATCATTTGTATTATTCTCAGCATGCCTAGTAAGTAGTTGATAGGCACTTTTCACCATATACTTCCCTTTCCTTTCTAACCCCTATACAAGTGTGTCTTCCTTACTTACACTTCTTAATAGTATACAATAAATCCTTTTTACCTCTTCATTGAAGAATAGTTGATGCACTTCCTCTTCTTTTCACCTTCTATCATGTGAGTTAATGAGGTTTGCCATCAAGTTATATGTTGCAATCTGTGTCCCATCTCCATGTGACGTTATCTTTATACTTAGTTTTACCTATATATCATGCTAAATCTGAAATGTGTTGCCATTTTCCACTTTCTATTATAAATCCATTTCCAATACCTTTTTTGCTGCCATATATTACTGTTGAAGAATGATTCAAAATTGAGTTCACATTTGGGCTTAAAGTCCAGTTTTTAGGATATAGTTGGTATTAGATATTGGTTTTTAAGATTAGTTGGTAGTAGTTGTTTAACATGGTTGAGTGATACCTAATATTCCATTACTTTCTTCACTTTCTCATTATCTATTAGCTGTTTGAGTTTTTTTTCTTTGTTAGTTATCTTGTAAACCTATTAAAAGCTGATTGAGTTTAATAAAAATATAGAGTAATTTATATACAATTACCCAAAATTAGTTCTTTCTTATAAGTCGGTGATTTAATTTTAAAAAGCTTACCTCTTTTCCTAACAAATTTTTTGGTATCAAAGCCTTAAGATCTTTACCCATTTTTTGTATCCATTCAATTGTCAATGATGATAGTGAATGGCAGTTCCAATGTAGCCTAACCTCTCATTCATGTGTTTAATGGAAAACGTTACAACTTATGGAGGATTAAGATGAAAATACTATTCAAATCTTAAGATCTTTAGGATTTTGTAGAGGTCCGGATATGACGAGAATGATAATGATGAAGAACGACTGAAAGACAATAAAAAGAAAGGATTTCAAAGCCATATTTATCATTCAGTAAACAGTTTATGAGACACTTTTTTCCAGGATTGTAATAGCCAACACTTCAAAGAAAGCTTGAAAAATCTTGCAGAAAGAGTTTTAAGGTTTTTCAAAAGTTATTACTGTGAAACTTCAAACTCTTTGGTATCAGTTTGAAACTTTGATGATGACAAGTAAGGAAACAGTGTGAGATTTTTTTTCTAGAGTAATTTTTATTATTACTTAACTGAGATCTTATGGTGATAAGATTATTGACGAGACTGTTATTTTTAAAAGTTTTACGAAGCCTAACTCCAAAATTTAATCATATAGTTGCTGTAATAAAAGAGTCTAAGGATTTATCTATTTTTTTCTTTGATAAATTGATACGTTTTTTGCAAGCTCATGAGGCAAGACTAAACATATCACAAAAGAAGATTGATGAGAAAAAATTTCAAGTGAAAAAGGAAAAAACTAGAAAGAAAGTGTCTATTGGCAAAGATCGTAGCAGAAGAAGCTTTCGTGGAAGAGAAAGTAGCGAAGGTAGAGAAAGGGGCTCTTCTGATGGACAAGAGAGGCAATTTATTAGTGACTAAAAAAAGAATAGAAGCACTATCTAATGTTATAATTATAAGAAATTTGGGCATGTAAAGGTAAATTACTAGAACCAAGTGAGCTATATGGAGGAAGAAAGTAAAAAAAGTAAGTTATTCATAACCTATTTACCTACTAATAAAGTTCCAAATGATGTTTAATTTGTGGATAGTGTGTGTTCAAACCCTATGAGCCCTAATAGATCACTATTTAAGGATCTTGATAAGTCATAAAAGTTACAAGTCAGACTTAAGGATAACAAGCAAATGCAAGTTGAAGGAAAAGGTACCATTAAGGTGAAAACAAGCAATGGTAAAATAAAATTACTTTCTGATGTCTTTTTTATTCCTAATTTGGCGTATAGTTTATTGAGTGTTTTACAACTAATGGCTAGTAGATGTATAATAATGTTTAAAAATGGAGTATGTATGATTAAAGATAAATTTGGGCAACCTGTGGTGAATATGCATATGATAAAAAATAAGATGTTTTCACTTAAAATTTCTAATATAGAAAAGCAAGCTCTTATTGTTATATGGACATCTCAATATCAATGGCTTGCAATTACTAAGTAAGAAAGGTATAGTTATTGGATTGCCTAAAATTAGATCTCTTGATTTATGTAATAGGTGTATTTATGAAAAACAAGCAAGAAAGTCATTTTCAATTGGATAATCATAGAGAGCCTTTGAATGCCTTGAATTAATACATGTCGATTTATGTGGGCCTATGAGAACTACATCATTTGGTAGGAGTAAGTATTTTTTTACTTTTTGCTGATGATTGTAGTCGAATGAGTTAGGTTTATTTTCTAACCAATAAGTTAGAGACTTTTGAGAGTTTTAAAAAATTCAAGGCTTTTGTGAAGAAACAAAGTAGAGCTTTCATAAGACTCTTCGCATTAATCAAGGAGGAGAAATTTTATCTAATGAGTTTAACTTTTTTTGTATGAAAAATGGCATTCACAGGGAATTGACTACACCCTACACTTCAAAGTAAAATGGTATAGCTGAAAGAAAGAATCATACTATCATGAAAATGGCTAGAAGCTTGCTGCAAGTGAGAGGACTACCGAATAATTTTTAGGCTAAAGCTATGACAACTATTGTTTACTTGCTGAATCTTTCTTTTACAAAAACAATCCTCAATTAGACACCTTAAGAAGCTTGGAAAGGTATAAGATCGATGGTAAGCCATTTGAGGAATTTTGGTTATGTTGCTTATGTATTAGTTAATTCTCAGGCTCATCACAAACTTGAGAAAAAATTTAAAAAATGCATTTTTATGGGATATTGCACTCAATCCAAAGCATATCATCTATATAATCCTCTCAGTGGCAAGGTGATTATTAGTAAAAATGTGATTTTTGATGAAAATACAAGTTGGAAGTAGAATGATAAAAATGAAACTACTCAAATTATGATTTCAAGTGAAAGTGAGAATTCAAGTGAAAATGCAATAAATGAAGATGTTGAATTAATCTCCATAAACTCTCGAGGCAATTTTTATTCACCAATATACTCATCTCACTCTTTACATTCAATTTCATGACACAACAATTCACCTTCTTTGGAAGAATTATCAGATGAAATACCTTAAAAAAAGTTTAGGTCTTTGAAGGAAATTCATGAAACTTATCAATTTGCTCTCTTTGTTTCAAATCAGACAACTTTTGAAGAAGTAGCAAACTAAGAAGAATGGCAAAATGCAATGCAAAAAGAGATGATGACAATCCAAAAGAATGAAACGAGGGAGATGGTAGATTTACCTAAAGATAAGAATGCAATTAGCCTCAAATGAGTGTTCAAAATGAAATACCATGCTAATGAAACCATACAAAAATACAAAGTCTGGTTGGTGGCAAAAGGATACACCCAGCAACAAAGTATTGATTTTGAAAAAACTTTTTCTTTTGTAGCTTGATTTGAAACAATGAGAATTATTTTAGCCTTGGTTGCACAACTTTATTGGCCTGTTTATCAATTTAATGTTAAGTCTACCTTTTTAAATGAAAACTTGAATGAAGAGGTGTATGTCAGTCAACCTGAAGGATTTATGATCAAAGGTAAGGAGATAAATGTGTACATGCTAAAAAAGGCACTTTACAGGCTAAAGCAAGCACTATGGGCGTGGTATAGTAAGATTGATAGTTATTTTTGTCACAACGGCTTTACAAGGAGTGAGAATAAGCCTACTCTTTATGTTAAGAAGAAAGGAAAAGATGATCTTATAATTGTTTGCCTTTGTGTTGATGATATTATTTATACGAGCTCATGTGATTCTCTTGTTGTTGAATTTAAAACTAACATGACAAAAAAATTTGAAATGTCAGACATGGGTCTGTTGTATTATTTTTTGGGGCTTGAGATGAAGCAAAACGAGGATGAAATTTTCATTTCACAAAGGAATTATGCAATAAATCTACTTAAAATATTTAATTTGCTCATTTGCAATCCAGCTGGCACACCAATGAACATGAATGAGAAGTTACCACTTAAAGATGGTTCAAAAAAGGCTAATGCAAAGACTTTTAGAAGTTTTGGTAGGAGGTTTGATTTATTTGACCTATACTAGATCAGATATTGCAATTTTTTGTTGGTGTAATATCCAGGTTTATGCAAAGTCTCACAAAACATCATCTTAGAGTAGCAAAAAGAGTTTTACGTTATATTGTCGGAACTAGTAATTTTGGGATTTGGTATTGGCAAATTACAAACTTCAAGTTATATGGATTCACAGATAGTGATTGGGCAAGTTCATTGAATGATAGAAAGAGTACTTCGGCAAGTATTTTCACTCTTAGATCAGGTGCCATCACATGGAGTTCAAAGAAACAAGCTATAATAGCTTTATCATCTTTAGAAACTGAGTATATAGCAGCAACTTTAGCAACTTGTCAAGCAATTTGGATTAAAAGACTTCTCATAAGTCTTTGTCAAGTTCAAGACAGAGCAACTAAACTTTTTGGGACAACAAGTCAGTAATTGCTATGACAAAGAATCTAACATTTCATGGGAGAACAAAGCACATCGACATTTGCTTTTACTTTATTCGTGACTTAGTTGCAGATGGCATAATCAAAATGGAGCATTGTGGAATGAACGAGCAGCTAGCAAATCTTCTCACCAAAGCACTTTCAACAGAGAAATTTTTGTATTTCAGATTACATCTTGGAGTATGTGATTTTGAATCAAAGGGGAGTGTTGAAGAATGATTCAAAATTAAGTTCACATTTGGGCTTGAAGTCCTGGTTTTTAGGATATAGTTAGTATAGACGTTGATTTTTAGAATTAGTTGGTAGTAGTTGTTAAAGATGGTTGATTGATATCTAATATTCAGCCACTTTTTTCACTTTCTCATTATCTGTTAACTGTTTGAGTTTTTTTCTCTATTAGTTATCTTGTAAACCTATTAGAAGGCTAATTGAGTTTAATAGAAATGCAGAGTAATTTATTTATAATTACTCAAAATTAGTTATTTCTTATAAGTCGATGATTTAATTTTAGAAAGCCTACTTTCTTCCCCAACAACTACGCCATGTAAGTGAAGGATTCACTCATAATTCAGCTTCCATAAACGAGGTGTTGGGAAAATATTTTGCCTTAAGAACCTCATGAACCAGTGACCACGGCCTCTTTAGGATTCTCTCACCTTGTTTGCCCAGCAGTGCTACATTGAATTTTGCTGCATCTCTGAAACCCACCCTTCCAATAGCTTTGCTTTGACATAGTTTCTCCCATTTTACCCAATGAATTCCCTGTCCCTCTGGTTTTGATCTCCACTAAAATCGGCTCACAATGTTGTTAATTTCATCATATAAACCTTTTGGTAAAAGAAAACAGCTCAGAGTATGCATTGGCACTGCTTGGAGTATTGCTTTTATGTAAACTTCTTTCCCACCTTTCGATAACATTGTGTCCTGCCTCTTAGCCTATTGGTAATTTCCCTGAACACCTTTTTCTTCCGTATACCCACCATAGTAGGCACACCTAAATATTTCTCTAAAAATTTGTCGTTATCTGGATCCCAAATATATGTTTCACCGATTCCCTGCTATATTCAGATGTGTTCCTGCTAAAGAATAACGAGGACTTATCATAGTTTATCAGTTGCCTTGAACTTTCTTCATATCGTTGTATCATGTGCCTCACCCTCATGCATTCCATTAAGCTTGCTTTCATGAATAACAAACTATCATCTACAAAAAAAATAGGTGAGCAATTCGAGGCCCATTCTGGCTTGCTCTCACAGCAGTTATCCATCCATCAATTTGGTATTTCTTCAACATGGATGAAAATCCTTTTGTGCACGAGAGAAATAAATAAGGCGAAAGTGGATCCCTTTGACTAGGACCTCTCTCTGGGCCAAAAACATTTGTAATACTACCGTTAAGAACCATGGAGTAAAACACTGAATCTATACATTTCATAATCCTATCTAGCTATTGTGCAGCAAAACCCATTTTTCTCATGATAGCCTCTAAAAAGACCTACTCGATCCTATCATAGGCCTTGCTCATGTCTAATTTTAAAGCCACAAGCCCATCCTTCCCCGATCTTTTATTTTTTAAAGCATGGATTAGTTCATAGACCACTATTACATTATAGGTTATCAAGCGACTAAGGACAAATGCACTTTAGGACTCACTTATACACCTATTTAGGACGTTCTTCAACCCATTAGCTAGCGTTTTTGAGATAATCTTATAAATTACATTACATAAGCTAATAGGTTGAAAGCTGGCCATAGTTCTAGGGTTCTTTGTTTTGGGAATCAAAACTTTATTAGTATTATTAACATCCCAGATCCTCCCATTTCCATTAAGACAATCTAAACAGAAATCAACAACATCATTCCCACTAATATGCTAATATTTTATAAAAATAAAGCGGGCATACCATTAAGACCTGGAGATTTTGTTGGATTCATTTGCTTGATTGCTCCAAGGATCACTTCAGCCTTGAATTCTGCTTGGAAAAAATCGTTCATCTCTTCTGTAACGATGGCCTCTATCCTTTATAAGATTTCACCAAATATTGTTGGTTTTGGGGATTTAAATAGCTTCTGAAAATAGTCAAGGGCTATATTTTCCATCATATGTTTGGCCTCACTCCATATCCCATTTTCATCTTCCAAACCCTTGACGATATTATTTCTTCTTCTACTTGACACCTGGGCATGAAAATAAGCTGTATTTTTATCCCCATCTTGGAGCCAACTAATCCTTGATCTCTGCTGCCAAAACAATTTCTCCTTTTTCCTGGGAATGTGTAAAGCCGTCCTCACCTCCACCTCCCTTCTCATGTTCTCCTCATTTGTCTGTTGCTTATTAATATTCTTATATTCTGCCCTAAGCTCCATGATTTGATTTTGGAGTTGGCCAAAGTAGCTTTACTCTATGTGCTAAGCTCTTGCTTTACAATCGCGAATTTTTCATGCAAACATCCCACCGTTCCAGCTACGTCCTATTATAGTTTCACAAGCTACCTCACGGGTCGACATTGATTCAAAGTAAAACCTTTTCCTCTTTCGCCCTCTGTGCCTTCTGCCATTGCAACCCTCTTTGTCCTATTGTAGCTTTACTCCACGTGCTAAGATCTTGCTTTACTTGGGCTTTCGGCATACTGGTTCGTGGAATCTCTGGGCAGCTGTCTTTCTTATGTCTGACCTTGCCACTGTGGAAACGTAAGAGCCCAATGCCTTAATAAATAATGGAGTACTGCCTAGTACCTTCAACATTAACAAAACTCTTTAAAGGCTTTTCCAGATTAACTTGGACACACAGTCATGCGAATCTTCCCCTTTCCTCTGAAAGAGTGAAGTTATCCACTTTAAGAAGGCCCCCCGACTTTTTCCCTATCTTCGTTAGTAACTCTATGTCATAATATTCGATAAGCAGTTCAAGAAGTCTAACCCAAACAGCAACAACGGAAAGAGAAGATTGTGATGCTTTGAAGTTTGGAGTGCACTTCTGATAGTTAGGAAATGACCTCCCACAAACCAGGGTCCTTCCCTAATGACATAGATATAATCCTCCAAGCTCTAGAATCTTATTAGGAAGAAATCACTTCCTAAGTCAATGATGCAGAATCTCTCTTATGTTTTTTCATAGCTGGCTCAGTTTAAAAGTCAGATACTGGTAGCCGACATTGTTCCTGAACACCTTGACAATCAACGTTTTACCCCATTTAGCTCGGATCTTTCTTTTCTCCTCCTTAGAGAGTGTAATATTTAGTTCATCAGGGTCCTCTGTTGCCTCTTGTTCCAACTCCTCCTCCTCTAAGTCCATGTAGGAAGAAGCTCTGCTGTAGGCTCCATTCGAAGTCCCAAGGAGTGAGTCTTTATACAAGATAATTTTCCTAGGAGAGTTTTCAGCCTTACTAGAATCCTCCTCTACATGATTGTCCTTGATTCTTTTAGTGCTCCTTTGAAGTTCATCTTCTTCTCGAAAGAGATTTTTAAGTCTATTGTAGTAATCTTTTTACTCTTAAAAATTGTTGAAAGAAAAAATTAATTGACTTCATGCAAGAATTATCAAATTGTATCCGTTATAAAGTATTTTATTTTAGGGTTAATGGTACGCTCTCATAATTTTCTTTAAAAAAAAAACGTCAAAGTAGAAAAAGGATAGAGCTTTGCTTATAAATCACATTTCAATTCTCGGCTATTATTAATGCAAGATCTTTTGTCATTATATGAAATTTTTTAAGTGAAATTTATAAATTTTTTTAAAAAATAATTTAATGGAAATTATTTAATAAAATTTTAAAAAAAAATTAAATCGATAAATTGATAGAATTTAAAGTGAAGATCAATAATATATGAAAAATTACTAATAATGTTATCTATAATCCAAATTTGATCGATACTTATTCAATGATAAAACTTTTATCAATATTTTTATTAAAAATATCTATCTAAAAAATATATTAAAATTTTTAAATTTTATACACTTGATCTATGCTTGATTTATATAACAACATTCTTCAATTTATCAATTTTTATTTTCGATTTTAATTATTTTTAATAAAAAATTTCATAAACTTTATCTAAAAATCTTAGTATAAGCCTTTCCATATGATTTTTAAGGATGGATAGGGTTTTCACATATGTCATATTCAATTGTAAATATTCTTAAACTGTGTTCATTATGAGAAATGAGATCTTATCTTTTTTTAAAGACTGATCACTTATCTCATCTATCATATTTATTCACTTTTATATAATTTTATATCGATGAAAGGTAAATGTTATGTTCCATAAATTATCTTAACAGTATCATGATAATTAAATTTAATGATTTGTGTATTTATATCATATAAAATATTAAAATTTATATTTTTAATTTTGTGTTTTATACAAAAATTATATGTTATAATTTATATCGAAATAAAAATATAAATTATATTTTTTTAATTTTGTTATACTTATATACAATTGTTACTAAAATTTTAAACCATATTATTTTTGTGTCATTTTTTATATCGTATTTATATCACATCAACATGTTATATTTTAAATTATCAAATCTATTAATAATCTTAATACTTTATAAATAAAAGTAGAAGGCTTCCATGAAGAATTAATTTTCTGTACATTCAGTATGTCATAAATCAGTATGTCGCAAAAGCAATTTAATTAATAATCAACTTCACGGTTTTTTTTTTCTTTTTTCTTTTCCAGCTCTTCGAATAACTTGTTATTTATGTGCGTTTATAATCTTTTATTTATTCTGCAAAACGTTGAAACTAACTAAATTTATTAATAGGTTGCTCTTCACTTATTGACCATAAATAATGACCATTATTAGTAGCTGTCTTTTTTTTTTGTTTTTTTAGGTAACATAAAAAAAAACTTTCCCCTTTTAATGTCGATGAAAAAACATGCATTTCGACATTTTGTAATAGTAAATAATTGCTTTGGCCAAAAAAATAGTAAATAATTGCTATAAACATACCTTTAAGGGAAAAAAAAAACAAGGTGGGAGTTTGCTATATAAACTAGTTGGGTACTTGTGCCTTCGTTGTGAGTTCAATATATATTTTTTGTAACTGACAATTGAATAATAAGATATTTCATAACAAATTTAAATAGATCTTGTAATTTCATGTACTGAAGCAAATAAATTATCATTAAGTTTTGTTTTCTCATAAGTGACGGTTAAATATCCAAATTTTGATTGTCTAAAGATATTTCTTTTCTTTATATGACAAAAACTTTTCAATAATTTTCATTTTTTTGCTGTTTACGTAGTTTTGATAATGCAAAATGTAATGTAATTTCTAAAAAACACTCAAATCAAACCAAAAAAAATCAAAAAAGAATTATAAATGTATAGTTGAGTGAACTTAAGATCCTAGCCTGCAATAAAATGTAACTATTCTATCCTATGACGATTTGTTCACAAATTCTAAAAACATATGAATTTCTCTTATCATTCACAGAATTGTCAATTTTTTCATCAGTAGAAGTAAACTGAAACATAAAATTATAAATTAAATATATTAATATTGACACTAAAAAGAAATAATTAAAAATATTTAAGCCCAATAACCCATATATCGCAGCCCATAATATTCAAGAAAAATAGACAGCTATCAACATATAACACATTATGGGATACTTTTTATATAGTGTTGCATAGATGATATATGGCATTAATAATAATTTACGGTGTGCTAAATTATCCCAAATTTGAAGAAATGGGAGAGAAATAATGGTTGTCTATATAAATAATGTAAATAAAAGGATAATTTATTATTATTATTATTATTATATTTTCCGACTCTTTATCAAAATTTTTTTGTCAAGGGAAAAATTTGCCAGAGAGTCTATATATTAATTTTAACATGCATATGTATCTTTTCGGACCATCAACGTTTCCACCTTTTAAAATAGAGATCTGGCATCAAATATCTGTAAGTTTTTTTTTTTCTTTTTTTGGTAATTTGTAAATTTAACGTAAATTCTTAAAAATTTTGCTTGAAGCATACTCTGATCTTGGAGCAAGATCAAGGAAGAAGACCTAGGGATTAATGTCGGTTTCTGCTAAATTAGTCTTAATTGAATTTTTCTAAGAAAAATACGAAACAATGGTATAAATTACAAAAAATTGTACTCCAATCCATAAATATAAATTGCTGATAATGTTTATTTCATAAAAAGGTTTCTTAGATTCAAATGCAAATATTTTTCAAAGCAACAATATTCCCACAAAACGTATTTTAAGGCATCCCTCTTCCAATGAGCAGTGAGAAGGTAATGGGAAAAGTAGAAATTAAGTCCGGAGGCTTGCGTAAATGATCGATTAATGTACATCAAGATTGGTTTATTATATTTATATGTGCAGAATAACTTAAATTTAATCAACATGAAATTCATTATTGCCATTTTTAAAATATGAAAACATTATTTTTCCTTTTTTTTATAAATATTTTGTCACCTTTTGCTAAAGATGAAAGCATGATCAATTTTTTTTATAAAAAAAGTTTTAGTAGCTTGATAATAATAAAAAAAAGATGTTGCGAATATTGAAATCTAAATTCAAAATCTATTGAATATCTTTTTTTTTTTTTAAATGATTACATACATCGATTAATATAAATTTCTAATTAATGATTAATCTTTTGATGAGATATAAGAAGAACTTACCAAAAATCACATATGTACCAACTTGAGACACTCATGCCCCACATTCATGTCAAAATTTGAGCAACACGTAGCTTACAATGATTCTATTTTTGATTAATAACTCAACTTAATATTGATTGTATGTAGAATTGTGCTCTAATAGTAGTCATTTTCATGATAGAGATGGTTGTCAAAAACTAAGGCCCTCTTTTAAGCAGAGATATAATCAAGTTTTTATCATGTTCTTGGGCGCTATTAGTCAACCAAAATCCATAATTGCAAAATAATTGTAGCCGTGAATTGGAAAGTAGTAATTAATTAGGGAAGAACAAGTTGTTCGGCTTCTGTTGTTTTTCATCATACAAGTAAATAAGCAATTATGAAGCATCATATTGTGCAAGATGGGGGGGGGGCGCACTCTCAATTTGTAGGGACAGATGGTTTAAAGTGTAGTGAGCAAGTGCATCCCTTAGCTACATCATCAAACCTAGTGGGAGATAGAAAGTTTGTTTTTAATATATTAAATTATAAAATAATAATAAAATTAAAATTTTCATATTCAACTATAATTATTAAAAAATTTATAATTGTCTTGAGTGTGATTTCATATTTTAAAAATGTTACACAATAATTTTGCTATCAGTTTTTAATTATGCTTGTAATTTGTTAAAACGTGGAAAGTTATTATGTGAGGAAAGAAATCAAATAAAATTGTAAATAATTTTAAAAATTTCAATAAAAATCCCACAAAGACAAAAGAAAGTAAAATTTTGAATATTTTAATATTTTTTTTCAATGGAGTCAGCGTTGTTAACTTTAAAAACAATTTCAAGAAACGGCTCAAGCTCCTAGAGCTTGCAACATGTCCATCCTTACGCCACAAAAGACAAAATAAACTTAAAATACATTTCTCAGCGGAGGTTTGAGCCCACACTCACCCTCGCTGATCTCCGCCCTTCATCAGACCCCAGTACGAAGTAATTAAAGAAAACAATTTTCCCTTCTAAGAAAAGTAGAGATACTGGAAAAAAAATAATAATCTCTGAAAAAAAAATAAATTTTCACATATAACAAAAAAAAATCTTAAAATTTTTAATTTACCATATATTTATTAATGATGGCTTAAAGATTAAAATAATATTATGGAAGGTTTTTTGGAACGTAAAAAGTGAAATAATTATACCAAACAAAAAAAAATAGAAAATAAAATCTTGTTGGGAAAAAACAACACCCACGCGCAGCAATCACACACAAAATAACAAGTTCAAATCAAGAATAAAAACACACAAATATTTTTGGTTCAGCCCAACTCAAAATGGCTTACTCCAAACCAAATCCACTATCAAATAAATCTTTACAATTGTGAGACTTTTAGAATGAGAAAAGTCTCCTAAAACTCCTTACTCAAAACTTAACCCAAAACCCAATTACACCCTTTAATAGCCTACTCACTTAGCTATTCTCTTGGTGTCTAACTCTCTGGGGTTACCAAACTAAAACCAAAACATCTTATTTATAAGGGTGGAACCTTTTATACTTTTACTAAACTCCCGATATGAGATACAAGACAAACTCAAACTCACTTAACTTTCGATATGGGATTTTGAGATTCAAGGCAAATCCCAACAAATCCTCCCTTGACTTGAATCTCCAAACACTTCAACAGTATCTGCAAAGCTAACATGCTTAACTTTCTTCTTTTCTTTTATCACAGGCATTCCAGCAACTGAGCCTCCATCAAACATGTACAAGTGATTGACCCTATTCCCTTGTAGAATCACACTACCATTCTTGTACACTTTCAACCAATCATTACTACCATAATATGTGTACCCCCGAGAAGCTAACTCACCCAAAGCAATCAAATTGTAGTGACAATTTGGTACATACCTTACATGACGAAGTGTCCTAATAACACCATTGTGAGATTTAAGGCGAACACTCCCAATGCCTTGAATCTACACCTTTTCTTTGTTAGCAACCACAATATCCCCATACTTTTCATTCTCATTCAACTCCACAAAGCAGCTCCTATCATTGCAAACATGAACTGTAGCAGCTGAATCTAAAACCCAACCTTTATCACTTTTCAAAATCTGGGTCTCATCCACACAAGTTGTCAAAACAACATCATCCTCATCAGACACGACAGCAGCAGTATCACTCTTTTCTTCATCTGATTTCTTCTCATCATTCGCCCTTTTAAAAGCAGCCATATCCCTTCTCAGCTTCCTGCAGCGCACTTGGATATGTCCCTTCTCACCACAATAATAACATTCTACATCACTGTAATCTCTGTCTCTTGACTTAGATCTCCATCTTGATCCATCAATCCTCTTTTGAGTCCTCCCTCGATCAAAACCCTCTACAGCTAGTGTATTCCCCTCAGGTGATGAGTTCTGAGCTCCCATAAACCTTTCATTCTCACGCAACAGGGCAATCACATCATCCAACTTCAAAGTAGACCTGCCTACCAACACAGTCTGAACTAAAGGCCTATAAGACTTGGGCAAAGATGACAGCAAAATTAAAGCCTTCTCTTCATCTTTTAACTCATCAATAGAAATCGCTAACAATTGAGAAACCAATTTATTAAACTCATTCAGGTGATTATGAAGACTCATACCTTCTTCCATCTTCAGAGAATACAGATCCATCTTCAAACATAATCTATTAGTCAACGACTTTGAAGCATAAATACCTTCAAGCTTATCCCACAAACTCTTCAGAGTACTCTCAGTTAACACACTGTATTTTACCTCTGGAGCTAGCATCAATCTAATAGTACTAACGGCTTTCTTCTGAATCCTATTCCAATTAGCATCAGACATTTCTTCAGGCTTACTACTCTCTAATGCCTGATCCAACCCTTGTTGTACTAACAGATCTTGAATCGTACTTTGCCATAACATAAAATTACTCTTTCCATCAAATAACGGAATCTCAGACATACTTTCTTCAGACATCTTCAAACACTACTTCACGATCTCTTGGACCCATGAACCTTGAACGTTGAACCTCGAACCTCGAACCTCACTCTGATACCACTTGTTGGGCTACATCCACGGATGAGAAACAAGATCCACTAGTTGTAGAGAATTACAAACATACATCAAATCATCAACCTCACTTAATAATCAATACTCATAAGACACTCTCAATCTTCTTTAGTCCTATGAAGTATTCTCAACCCAAACAAACACAAACTCAAACCCTTGTGCACTCTTTCAACATAACCAAACACATACCCATATGTTCCCATACATCATACCTATGTGGATCCTCTCAATCTCCTCTAGTCCACTCACAAACAAACACACACACCCATAAGACGTAGAACCCCGATACTCTTATGGGGTGTCTATCCCACAAAACCCTACAACTCTCTTACATCTTTTTCTCATACCTAACCCTGTAGAGACTTCACCTATTTATAACCATACAAACTTGCCCATTAAAAATCCCTCTCCTCTTAGAATTCTTCTCCTGTAAGTCAAATTGCCTATTAAAAATTCTTTTCCTTTTAGAATTCTTCTCTTGCAAGTCAAACTTACCTATTAAGAATCCTCTTTCTCTTGGAATTCTTCTTTTGCAAGTCTTCTTGTTCATCAAGCAATATCTGACAAATCTCAAACGAATCTCTAACAAATCTCTAACAAAGCACATTGATGTTAGATATCATTGGTTACGTTCAGTGATTGAAGAACAGCAGATGCTATTGAAGAAAGTCCATACTGATAAAAATGTGACAGATATGTTGACTAAGATACTTCCCAGGGAAAAGCTTGAGCTTTGCAGTAACTTGGTCGGAATGAGTTCCCTGGCCAAGGTAAGTTCCAAATAAAATTGCTATGGTGATGAATCTCCTTCTAATGGGACTGGAGGGGGAGATTGTTAAGAAAATGGGGTCCAGTCCCATGTAAGTGGTTTTGGACCAAGTAAAGGCCATGGGCCTTGATCTTTTATTTTACACAGAGCCTAGCTACTTAATAAAAAAAAGGTGGGATTGTTTAAGGTGTGAGTCGACAACCAAGCAGAAAAAGAAGAAAAGCCAGGAAAAGCAGAGAGAGAAAAAAGAGAAGGGAGAGTTGGTTAAACGGAAGTCGATCCGTGGTCCGATTGAGTTAGAACCTTGTCAGGAGGTTTATGATTCAGAGTTATACATTCTGAACGGTGAAGATCGGGTTTGAAGCTCTCTAGGAACAAATCCAGGGTGTATTTGTTGAGTCACTTATTTGGTGAGATTTCTCCAATTGTTTCTCTAGTTGTTGATTAGCTCTAGTTTTAGCTAGAGAAGAACTTTGTATAACTATTATTTGATAGTGAAGATTTTTCTAGTGGCCCGTGGTTTTTCCCTCTACACTGGAGGGTTTTTCACGTAAATCTTGGTGTGCTTTATTTTTCCTGCGCATTTGATTATTGATTGTTGTCTATTGCTTCTGTATTGTTGTGATTATTGCTTCAGGCGCAACAAGTGGTATCAGAGCGAGAGTTATTTTGAGACATCGATACAGAAGCAACTCAGGATAAAAGTAAATTCTGTTTGAGATCATGGAGGGTGATACAGGTTCCATGATAAAATTGACAGCATCAAATTATTCAATTTGGAAGCCTATGATGGAGGATCATCTATACTGCAAAGATTTGTATGAGCCAGTATTGGGTGATTCGGCTAAACCAGCAGATATGAAAGATGAAAGCTGGAAGAAGCTAGGTAGAAAGACGCTGGCTACAATCAGAAAATGGGTTGATATCAGCGTGTTCTATCATGTAGCGCAGGAATCGGATGCTCACATTGTTTGGGAAAAATTGGCAGCATTGTATGAGAGAAAAATAGGTATGAATAAAGTTATGCTTGTTAAAAAGATTGCAACTTGTAAGTCTAAACATAAATGTAAGTTTAGAGGTAAAGTGAAGTGTTTCCATTGTGGTAAGGCTGGTTATATAAAACGAAATTGTAGAATCTTGAAGCAAGAGCGAAAAGATGAGAAAGACAAGAGTTCAGATGATGGCAATGTTGCAGCAGTGAATTCAGATAGTGATTCAGTTACTTTGATTTGTACACATGGTGATTGTAATCATGTTAGTGATCCCGATATTGAGTGGATAGTTGACACAAGAGCGGCATATCATTGTGTTCCTAACAGAGAGTTGTTTACAACTTATAAAACAGGAGACTTTGGTTGTACCAAAATGGGAAACAAGAGTGTGTCACAGATTGTTGGGATTGGTGATATTGGTGTACAAACTAGTACAGGCTGCATGTTGACTTTAAGGGATGTCAGACACATTCCAGATATGAGAATGAACTTGCTTGCTATTAATGTCCTTGATAAGGAGGGATATGAAAGCCGACAAAAGAATGGACAGTGGAAGCTTCTCAAAGGATCTATGGTAGTTGCAAGGGGAAAACTATGCTGCACAATGTATAAGACATGGATGCAATTGAACGGTAACCAGGTAAATACCGTTGAAAATGATGCTTCAGCAAACTTGTGGCACAGGAGGCTGACACACATGAGTGAAAAAGGGTTACAGGTTTTGGCAAGGCACTCTCTCATTCCCTTGACCAAAGGTATGTCTCTCGATTCATGTGATTATTGTTTGTTTGGTAAGCATCATAGAGTTTCTTTTCGTAAAAGTTCTCAGAGAAAAGAAAATAGATTGGAATTAATTTATTCTGACGTATGTGATCCCATTGAGGTTGAGTCATTAGGTGGTAGCAGATATTTTGTTACTTTTATTGATGATGCTTTACGTAAGACTTGGGTGTATATGTTGAAATATAAAAGTCAGGTACTACAGTATTTTCAAAAATTTCATGCCATGGTTGAAAGGATGACAGGGTTACCCTTGAAGTGTATTCGAACTGATAATGGTGGGGAATACACATCTAAAAGCTTTGAAGAGTATTGCTCAAAGCATGGGATCAAGCATGAGAGGACAGAACCTGGAACACCGCAGCATAATGGTATAGCTGAAAGAATGAATCGCACCATTGTGAAAAAAGTCAGATGTATGTTGAGGATGGCAAAATTACCAAAGCCATTCTGGGGTGAAGCAGTCAACACAGCTTGTTATTTACTTAACAGGTCACCATCAGTTCCTTTGGGCTTTGACATTCCAGAAAGAGTGTGGACAGGAAAAGATGCTTCATACTCTCACTTGAAAATTTTTGGGTGTAAAGCATTCATGCATGTACCAAAAGAGCAGAGGTCAAAGCTTGATAGTAAAGCTACACAGTGTGTGTTTGTAGGATATGGTGATGAGGAATTTGGCTACAGGGTATAGGATCCAGTAAAGAGAAAGACAGTCAGAAGCAGAGATGTGGTCTTTCATGAAAAAGAAACCATAACAGACCTTGAGAAAAATGAGAAGACTACACGAGTTACTGTTGAGTGTGATGTTTCAACACCGATAGAGATTTCACAGGAAAGAGCCACAGATGGTGAAAATGAGCCAGAAACAGAACTTGGGGATATGGATGAGCCAGCTACAGTTGGTGATGAGCCAGATGCTATTAGTTTTGAGCAGGGGGAGCAATCCTCTCTACCTGAGAGTGTTGAGCAGGGGGAGCTACCTTCGGCATCAAGTGATGTAGAGTCTCAGCCTAGGAGATCTACTAGAGAGCGCAGGCCATCTACCAGGTATCCAAGTTCAAATTTTATTTTAGTTACCAGTGAAGGGGAGCTAGAAAGCTTTCAAGATGTGCAGGTTACTCCGGATAGAGAGCACTGGTTAAAAGCAATGAAAGAAGAGATGGAGTCATTGCGAAAGAATGGTACTTATGATCTTGTTAAACTTCCAACAGGAAAGAGGCCATTAAAGAATAAATGGGTGTTCAAGTTGAAAAAGGATGGTGACAAACTAGTGAGGTACAAAGCTCGATTGGTAGTAAAAGGTTTTTCTCAGAAACCAGGCATCGATTTTGATGAGATTTTTGCTCCAGTTGTAAAAATGAGTTCTATTCGAGTGGTACTGGGATTGGCAGCTAGTTTGAATCTTGAGCTTGAGTAACTTGATGTTAAAACTGCATTTTTGCATGGTGATTTGCAGGAGGATATTTATATGAATCAGCCTGAGGGTTTTGAAGTGAAAGGGAAAGAGCACTTAGTTTGCAAATTGAAGAAAAGCTTGTATGGCTTGAAACAAGCTCCGCGACAGTGGTACAAAAAGTTTGATTCTTTTATGGTGAGTCATAGCTATAAAAGAACAGCAGCGGATTCTTGTGTGTATATTAAACAATTCCCTAATGGTAACTTCATTATCCTATTATTATATGTTGATGATATGTTGATTGTAGGACAAGATGCTAGTATGGTTTGCAGGTTGAAAGAACAATTGTCTAAGTCCTTTGATATGAAGGATTTAGGTCCAGCAAAGCAGATTCTTGGTATGAACATTATTCGAGATAGGAGAGCTGGAAAGCTGTGGTTGTCACAGGAAAAGTATGTTGAACGAGTGCTTGGTAGATTCAACATGCAACATGCTAAATCAGTTAGCAGTTCACTTGCCAACCATTTTCATCTAAGTAAGAAATCTTGTCCAGTGTCTAAGGAAGAGCAACTAGCTATGTCTAGTATTCTTTATTCTTCTGCAGTCGGTTCTTTAATGTATCTTATGGTTTGTACAAGGCCTGACATTGCTCATGCAGTTGGTGTAGTGAGCAGATTTCTTTCTAATCCAGGGAAGGTTCACTGGGAAGCAGTAAAATAGACTTTTAGATATTTGAGGGGTACCTCAAAAATGTGTTTGACTTAAGGAGTTTCACAACCAATTCTAGAAGGGTTTACTAACGCTGACATGGCAGGCGATTTTGATGGTAGGAAATCTACTTCAGGGTATTTGTTCACTTTTGCAGGAGGAGCTGTATCTTGGCAGTCTAAGTTACAGAAGTGTGTTGCTTTGTCAACTACAGAAGCTGAGTATATTGCAGCAACTGAAGCATGTAAAGAAATGCTTTGGATGAAACGTTTTCTTTTTGAATTGGGGTTGAATCAGATAGAGTATGTGGTATTTTGTGATAGCCAGAGTGCTTTAGATTTGAGTAAGAATACCATGTACCATGTTAGAACAAAGCACATTGATGTTAGATATCATTGGTTACGTTCAGTGATTGAAGAACAACAGATGCTATTGAAGAAAGTCCATACTGATAAAAATGTGGCAGATATGTTGACTAAGATACTTCCCAGGGAAAAGCTTGAGCTTTGCAGTAACTTGGCCGGAATGAGTTCCCTGGCCAAGGTAAGTTCCAAATGAAATTGCTATGGTGATGAATCTCCTTCTAATGGGACTGGAGGGGGAGATTGTTAGGAAAATGGGGTCCAGTCCCATGTAAGTGGTTTTGGACCAAGTAAAGGCCATGGGCCTTGATCTTTTATTTTACACAGAGCCCTAGCTACTTAATAAAAAGAGGTGGGGTTGTTTAAGGTGTGAGTCGACAACCAAGCAGAAAAAGAAGAAAAGCCAGGAAAAGCAGAGAGAGAAAAAGGAGAAGGGAGAGTTGGTTAAACGGAAGTCGATCCGTGGTCCGATTGAGTTGGAACCTTGTCAGGAGGTTTATGATTCAAGAGTTATAACATTCTGAACAGGTGAAGATGCGGGTTTTGAAGCTCCTAGGAACAAATCCAGGGTGTTTTGGTTGAGTCACTTATGGTGGATTTCTCCAATTGTTCTCTCAGTTGGTTGATTAGCTCTAGTTTTGAGCTAGAGAAGAACTTAGTATAAACTATTATTTCGATTAGTGAAATTTTCTGGTGGCCCCGTGGTTTTTCACTTTACAGCACTGGATGGGTTTTGTCACAGTAAGATCCTTGGTGGGTGCTTTATTTTTCCTGCGCATTTGATTATTGATTGTTGTCTATTGCTTCTGTATTGTTGTGATTATTGCTTCAGGCGCAACATTTTTTATCAGAAATATGAAATACTTTCATTCCTCTTGTGAAGAATCAACATTAGTGATAGAAAAAGGGCGACCCTCCCACACTTGGACCTGACCTCCAATACCACCTAGCCTAACAACATTATAAGCTAAAGCATTTGCATGTCAGTTTACATGAGAAAAGCGGCAAAATCTGTACTGTGAAGCTGCACGTAACACGTCCATAGTTATGCGTGTTCGTTTGAGTCCTCAGTCTTAGCAATCTCTTGTATCACCATTGCTGCATCAGACTCCACCTCCACATCCTTGAAGCCATATTCGCTCGCAATGCCAACTCCAAACAGGATTGACTTCATTTCTGCATGGAGGGAGTACTTCACATTTGACGTACGGGTTACTGCGCTAAGCTACACCTTACCCCTTTTATCCCTCACCATCACTCCCAGACTTGCTTTCAAAGTCTTGCAATCGAAGGTTGCGTCCACATTGATCTTGAAGTCCACATCCACAGGAGGTTTCCACCTTACTCTTATTCCTCTATTGACATCCTCCTTACCCAATACCTACTGCAGCTCCCTCTCTTCTTGAACCAAACGTTCCACCTTGAGTGCCACCTCATTGACAGTCCCACAAGTGGCTTCATGGAAGCATCTATTCCTGTTCATCCAAATCATCCACAAAATATACATGCCTATATCCATCATATTTTCCTGATTGACCTTGATTAAGAAAACCGTCCAGAAGTCTTGTGACATGGCCCATTCTTCTAAACACCCAAGCAGCCAATTTGCAAACTTATCCCATAAACAGCCGCTGAAAGTACATTCAAAAAATAAGTGAAAACCCGTCTCACCCATTTCTACCTTTAAGAGCACTTCTCACTGGTAAAATTCCCCATGACAGTCTCCACATGAAAAACTTCACCTTCGGCCTAACCTTGGCTGACCATAACAGCTTCCAGTTTGGTGGTCGAAAGGCCCTCTCGACACTATTGCCAAATGGTAAGCCAACTTTACTGAGAAGTCTCCCAGTTTTGAGTCAACCCAGATTAATTTATCTGGAATTGGGGTCCTGCTCAGCGGTATCTGGGTTATTAAATCTATATCCTCCTTACGGAACAAACATGAAAGTATATCCATATTCTACTCTCTTCTTCTATTGTCTAGAAAATCTGCCACATATACCCACTAGCTACCAACCTCTTGTTGCCGTATTGGTCTAAATATGGGTGGTTTATTCAGCCACCTATTGGTCCATGCATCAATATTTGTTCCATCCCCGACCTTCCACATAGACCCTTCCACCAAAACTGATCATCCAGCTAACATGCTCCGCTAGGCATATGATGGACAAGCCCCCAAGTCTGCCTTCAAGAAAGAACTTGCAGGAAAATATTTTGCTTTTAGTATTTTGTAACATAGAGATTCTGCGTTTTGCACAAGCCTCCACCCTTGCTTAGCCAAAAGACTCAAATTAAATGCTTCAAAGTCCCTAAACCCCAATCCCCCATCAACCTTTGCAACACATAAAGAATCCCAGTTTTCCTAGTGAATCCCTTTTTGTTTATTTCCACTTTTCCACCAAAAACCTGCAATGATCATGTTTAGCTCATGCAATAAATTTCTTGGTAATATAAAGCAACTCATGCAATACAATGGCACAGCTTGGAGCCACCGACTGGATTAACACGGCCTTCCCTGCTTGTGATAAGAGTCTACATTTCCACCTTTGAACCCTCTGCCAAATCTTCTCCTTTAGTCACTGAAAAACCACCCGCTTTGCCCTACCAATCATGATTGGTAGTCCCAAAATAGTTATCATGCGCCAAATTTTTTGTTACACCCAAAATATGCTGAACCTCGTCCCTAAACAGGGATGGATACAGGATTTATATTCAGTGGGGGCAACTAATATAGATAATATTAAATATAAAAATATACAAATATAAATTAACCCAAATGCATAATAAATTATTTTGTTTATACATAAAGATAACACATTATAATTATTTTTTATAGGTTTTTTATTGTGTAAATAAATTTTTTAAACATTATCTCTTTCATTGAAATGATAGTTTAAAATATTTATTCATAACTTTGAATTCGTTGAAAATCATCTAAATTTAATTAAACATGAACTTATATTGTAAAATGTAATGTGTCACTATTATTGATTTTGGATGGTTCCTTCAAAATTAACTTTTTCTTTATAAGATATTTTTTCACAACTAATTAAATTAGATAATTTAGTTTATATAATTTCTAAAAAATAAGAAGATATGTTATAGTTTATATTAGATATTGAAATGTAATTATGCAAACAAAATCAACATGCATATTTTATTATGTATTTTGAATTTTAATTAAATAATATATTTTAAATATAAAAAATAATTTCATAAAAATTAAATTATTTTTTTGATCAACTTAAGAAAGCACAACATTCTTCAATCTTAATCCACTTATAATATAAATATAAATAAAAATAAATCATAAATTAAGCCTCAAATCAAATTATTTTACCAACATAAAAAAATTTAATTAGTAAACAAATATTATGTGGACTAGAAAGAATATCACTTTTTATTTTATTTTTATTATTTTTTAAATGAAATGATGGTCTTGAATAAAAATTATTTATAAATATTTATTTTATTTATATTTATACATGTGACCCTATTATTTTTGTAAAATAAACTATTTATATTGCAATTACAGTTTTGTTCTTTCAAATATCTATAAAAGTGTCATTTTTTTTTTTACATTTTTAGTGGGGACAAATTATAAAAAAAATTAAAATTTTAAAAAAAATTTGTAAAATTTCTAAGGGATATTAGAATCTCAGTGGGGGCAGCTGCTCCCACTGCTTCCATTATAGATCCATCCCTATCCTTAACTCCTATAAAAATGTTCGAACTAAATAAAAGAGTAGATTTATCTATATTTATCATTTGTCCTAAGGCATGCTCATAAGTGTGTAAAATGTTTAACTCTTCCTGACACTTACTCACGGTAGCTTTTAGAAATAATAAGCAATCATCCGTAAATAGCAAATGAGATATTTTTGGAGCTCTTCTCGTTATCGCCACACCATGGATATTTCCCTTATTCTTAACTTGTCTCAAGAGACAGGATAATCCCTTAATGCAAAACAGGAAAAGGTATGATGACAATGGGTCGACTTGCCTGAGTCCTTTAGTTGAATAAATCATTTCCATTTATCATTATCGACTATGATACACTCACACAGACATCATAATCCATGATACCCATTTCATTGATAAATTGAACTTATTCATCAACCTTTCCAAGTAATCTCATTCAACATTGTTGTATGCTTTGCTCATATTTAACTTTAGAACCATCTGCCCTACTTTACCACCCTTCTTATTGTATTAAGAATCACCACAGCTCTGATACCACTTGTTGGACAAAAAGTTTCAATCCAATCAAAAAATAAAATCAAATAATTAATCAATCACATAATAGACAATAATTTAATATAGTTCGATCTAATTGACCTACATTCACATATGAGAAACAAGATCTACTAGTTGTAGAGAATTACAAACATACAAATCATATCAACTTCATTCAACAATCAAACTCATAAGACCCACTCAATCTCCTCTAGTCCTATAGAGTATCCTTAGCCTAAATCAATATATACCCATATACACTCATGCACTCATACCTATGTGGACTATCTCAGTCTCCTTTCGTCCATTGCAATATACACACCTATACCTATGTAGATGCTTTTAGTCTCTTGTAATCCATTCTAAAATACATACTTATAAAGACGTTAATCTTTGCTAATCTTATGATGTATCTCTCCCATAAAATCTTATAACTTTTTTATATCTTTTTCTCATACCTAACCTTGTAAAGACTCAATCTATTTATAGGCATATAAACTTGTTTATTAAAAGTTTCTTTACTCTTACAATTCTTCTTCTGTAAGTCAAACTTACTTATTAAGAATCCTTTTTTTTTTTTAGAATTTTTTTTCTACAAGTCTTTTTGTCCATCAAGCAATATCTAGCCAATCTTAAATAAATATTTATGAGATTTAAGTCACTATTTTTAACAATCTCCACATCAACTCAAATTCTATCAAATCATCTATTTTCATGCTAAACATGCTTAGTTTTCAACCTTTAATGAAAATCTCACAATCATCTTCTCTTTTGTGTCATCACGCTTTATGCAAATTAATCTTTAAAACACAAACTCAAACTTTTTCCTTGAATCAAGCTCTATTGGACTTACCTCTTCACATGGCTTGAACCTTCAACTTAATACCACTTATTAGTGTTCACCATAGCTCTAATATCACTGTTAAAAATCACCATAGCTCTAGTACCACTTGTTAGGCAAAAAGTCACAGTCCAATCAAGCTAACGAATGCAAAATCAAATAATTAATTAATCACACAACAAAAAATAATTTAACATGGTTTGGTCTAACTGTCTTACATCCACGGTTGAGAAAAAAGATTCACTAGTTGTAGAAAATTACAAATATACAAATCATATCAACTTCACTCAACAATCAATACTCATAAGACCCTCTTAGTTTCTTTTAGTCCTATAGAGTATTCTTAACCCAAACAAACATATATCTATATACACTGATACATCTATACTTATGTGGACTATTTGAGTCTCTTCTAGTTCACTCCAACATATACGCTCATAAAAACATTAATATTTACTAGTTCTATGGGGTATTTATCTCATAAAATCTTACAATTTTCTTATATTTTTTTCTCATACTTAATCTTGTAGAGATTTCATCTATTTATAAGCATATAAATTTACCTATTAAAAATTTTTTTTCTCTTAAAATTTTTCTTTTACAAATCAAAATTACCTATTAAGAATCCATTTTCTCTTAAAATTCTTATTTTGTAAATTTTTTTATCTATCAAATAATATCTAACTAATCCTAAATAAATATCTTGTGAGATTTGAATTACTATTCCCAACACATTGATCATAATATGAATCGTTTCATGGGTTACCACTACATTATCAAAAATCATACGTCTTGGCATGAAAGGGCTCTGACTTGGTCCCACCAACAAAGGCAGAAAAGATTTTAATCTGTTCACCAACATTTTAGAAATAATTTTATATAACACATTACAGAGGCTAATCGGCCAATAATCCCATAAAGAACTTGACGCTCCCACCTTTGGTATAAGAACAATATTTGTATGGTTAAGACCACTAAGCGAATCCCCCTTATTTAGGAATCCGAAGATCATATCTGTAATATCACCCCCAACTGTATGCCAGTATTTTTGAAAAAAAAAAGCGTTCATACCATCTGGTCCTGGCGCTTTGCTCGGATTCATCTGAAAGAATGCTTCTTTCACTTCTATTATTGTAAACTCCCTCTCAAGTTTCCTATTCATTTCAGTTGTAACCCAAGTCTCTATGTCATCCACAACCCTATTTATCTGTGCAAGTTTAAAAGTAGAGAAGACATTCTCAAAATGCTCCACAATAAGTGATTCAATTTCTTCAACATCAGATATCACCTACCTCATCAATCTATAGCTTTTGTATCAGATTAATCCTCTTCCAATGGGATGCTGTCGCGTGGAAGGACCTGGTGTTTCTGTCCCCCTTAAGCCACAACGCCTTTGATCTTTGCCTCTACATGATTTCCTCTTTTGCCATTAAATTACTCAATTCAAGTTTGTAGGCTCGAAATCTCTCAGTTCGTCCCCCCTCTTTTTCCCTTTCCAGCAGCGCTTGCATCTCTTTTTGGGCATGGAGTATCTTGTGCTAGACATTACCAAAAACATCTTTATTCCATCGTCCAAGCCTATTACCGCAGTCCTTTAGCCTATACATAACATCATCCAAATTTTCGAAGTGCTCTATACTCCAACATTGTCGAATTATTCCCTCAAAGTCTTCGTGTTGGGCCCACATTTTCAAACCTAAATGTCTTCCTCTTAACACCCCGGCTTGGAAACAAGCTATCGTGTATATGCAACAACATAGGCAAGTGGTTAGAAGTTGTTGCTACCAGATACTCTTCCTCGAAACATGGAAACAACTCCCACCATGATGTTGTTGCTAGACAGTGATCTAATCTCTCCTACACTGTATCCACACTTGTACCCTTTCGCTAATGGTCTTCTCACTGGAGCCTCATAGAAACCACAGTAATCAACGACATTTCAAAAATCTATAATCTGCCAAGCCGGCCTAGTAGCTTCTCTTGACTTATCATTATCCGATAATAATTCATTAAAATCCCCTGCACAAACCCATGGTAATGAGAATGCCTTATGCAGTGCCTGTAGCAAACTCCACGGCTCCATCCGCTTGCTTCTTTCTGGATTACAGTAAAAGCCCATAAATTGCTACAATTGTGGGCTCCTATCCATTTTTATTCACACATCAATATGCCATCTTGAAAATGATGTAAGAAAGACCTCCATGTTATTCATCCAAAGTAAGGACAAACCACCACTTCTCCCTATGCAATCTATTAGGAAAATGCAATCAAAACCCCATCAGCTTCTCAACATCTCCATTCATTACTCCTTTTCTTGGTTTCAGTGAGAAAGAGCACTAGGGGCGGGTACGATATGACCATTTTGGTAACCTCATGAACTACTCGAGAAGCCCTCGAGCCTCAACAGTTCCACACTAATAGATTCATTGGTGTCGATGGTGTTGGCTTTTCATGCTAGCATTCGCTGTTGTATTTTCATTTACCAAAGTTCCTTCATTCACCTTACTACACTTTGGCTTCTTAGTCACCATATGGACTTCAACATCATTTCGAAACTCACTAAACAAATCTCGTTTCCTACTTGCTCTTGAGTCTATATTTTGCATGGGCTCCTCTGTGTGATGTCCTCTCCCATAATTTCGTGCAGCCCCCATCCCCCTATTTTAGGCCTTCAATTATAGACGGTCCACTGTCCATATCATTCAGCCCACCCTTGCCTATAATCCTCGTAGGCCCATTTTTCCCCCCTGACTGCAATTTGAAAAAACATCAGGATTACCTCACAGTATCTCCTCCGATGACTTTTTTAAACCATGTTCATCACTCATCGAGATTTTTGCATTGCTTGCCATTCCGTCGAGGTTTGCGCTATTTGCTTCATATTCGGCTAGACATTGCTTCTTAGCTCCCGCTTATGATTGATTCCTCACTTTCATGCCACGTATCTCATATTGTTCCTCAGGAATCCTAAATGTCCTGGGCTATTGTCTGCCCTATCTTCGTTGACTGTTGCCATATCTGGTTTTGCACGGCCGCTACTCTGGGAACACCTTTAGGAGCCAACAGAGAAATTTGCATAACTATCCCTTTCAGTTGACTCCGCCACCCTTATAGACCTTATCTTAAGAGGCTTTGTACATCACCACCTTCCATATTATTTTTTTACAAAACTTGTCTCATTTTTTCTTTTAAAGTAATATTACACTCTCTTTCTTGATGATCAAACTTACCACACACATAGCAAAGATTTAGGAGTCTTTTGTATTTGAACGTAACAAAAGTCTTACTGCCATCTTTGAGTATTACCTGTGATTCTCTTCTTAACGGTTTGCTAACATTCAACCAAATCCTAATCCTTAAGAACTTCCCCCATGCCGTGCCATCCCTATCTGCCTCTACTTCTTCTTCATCTCCCATGGACTCCCTAATAGCCGTACCCACCTTTTTATTCATCATATTAAGTGGTAACCCATGCATCTGAATCCAGAACGGACTCCATTTCATATCTATAGTCTCCGAGGGCACTGATCCCTCAAATTCCTGTAGCACCACTATCAATTTATTAAACATCCATGGTTGTGTCAAAAACACTTTGTTTTTGTCCAGTACATCATCAAAGTGTAACAAAAACTGTTTGTCCCCCACCTCCTTTATCGGCAGGCCCTTTGTCAACTTCCACACCTTTGAAAGAGAATTCTCATGGCTTCTATATTCACTCTTTTTTTGGTCAGGATCTTTCCCAAGAGACATGCTTTCCCTTCCACTTCAGTTGACTCCATCCACTCTTTGCCGATAATTGTCTCACATTTTTCTCCTTAAGTTAATGAGAGTTTTGTTTAGAGATCCTCTAATTCCTCTGCCATCTACATCCTATACGAATCGCCCGTAATACCCAACTCCACGCAACAATATTTTTGGTCAGGAAACCAAGAAAAAAAATCTTGTATCAAAACTTATGGCATGACAACTCTTCCACTCAAAAACCCTAAGAAAAAACCCTGTACAAAACGCCGATAAGACAATACTTTCACCAGTCCCCTAGATAGAAACCCTAAGGAAACTAGGAAAGACATCCCAATAAAATTAAGTTTTATTTGTTTAAGAATAAAAATACTATATATAATAATTTTGCAACATCTCAAATTAAAAATACTATATATAATAAAATTTGAATTGTAGTACAAATGTACAATAGAAAATAGCATTTCCCTTTTCCAATAAACGCTTTAAAGATGAGATTGTAATCCGAGTTTTTATAGACGGATTACGAATAAGAGTTTTTTCTTAAACTAAAATACTTTTTAATATTAATTCTCTAATTAAAGTACTTTTAAATTTTATTTCAAAACAAAAATACTTTGACATCAATTACCCTCCACAAATATTTTCTTCATTCAATCTTATGTTGGAATAAATATATACATACATACATATATATATATATATATATGCTTAATGCTTTGAAGTGGGATATGATTTTTTTTTAATTTATTAATAAAACAAAAATAGAGAAATAAATATAGATATTTGAGATGAATACAAATATTTTAAAGGGTTTTTATTTTTAAATGAGTTAAACAGAGTTTATGTATGGATAGAAAATTCATTCATAAAATTAAATCTTTTGATAAGCCAATACTTATTCGGTAGTATTTTTTTTTTTGTACTTCTTAAATTGCTTAAATATGTGATGAAATATATTTAAATAAATTTATTCAAGTAGCAACCAATTAAAACTTCTTGAAAATTAAAATTTTCTAAATGCTCCATACAGTAATTTATTTTTTATGTTTAAGAGTAAAACATAATCATAAACCTGAATAATTGATTCAATGATAAATATATATATATATATTCTTTTATTAAAAAAAATTATATTCAATCTTCCTTTTTCCAAATAAAAATTATAAAACTTTCAAGTATACTGTTGTTGCAAGAATACACTCCCACTTATGTACAACATCAATAATAACAATAACAACAAATATCGATGACCACACAAGAAAAAGAAGCAGGCCCAGCAGAGATAGCTACAAGGGATTCACAAAAAGATTGAAGGCCCATAGACAACCCATTTGAGCAAATATCACCTTGAATTCAATTAATGGTTCTTAGTAAGTTTATGTCAACTATCTTTATCATTAGATTTGATAATTTATATAGTTATATTGTGTAAAATATTAAAAATTTATATATTTATGTTATATTTTATATAAAAATTATGTGTTATAATTCATGTAAATATAAAAATATAAAATATTTTTTATTTTATTAAACTTATTTATAAATTTTATTAAAATTTTAAATCGTATTATTTTTGTATTTTTTATTCATATAATTTTTATATCATGTTATCTTATTATATTTAAAATTATCAAATCTACTTACAATTTTATTAAATTATGGATTTGGATCCTCTTTTTTCGTTTCAACTAATTAAGTAATCATATTCTTATTTACCACATTGTCAATGTAATGGTGTTTGTTGGTGGAAGTATCAAAATCAACATTTCATAGATATACATTGACCTAAGTTATTCAAAGAAAATAAAAACGAAAAGGGATCAAAATCATAATTCGATAAAGTATGAGGGCCAAAATCGTACTTTAACCTGCTATAAAAAGAGGCTTATTGCGTGGTGATAAGGTTTTAATTTATAGTATTATAAACTTCAAGGACATTTAAAACAATTTCAATTGTATAGAAGAATAACCTAAAAACTAGAAATGGCATAAAGAATTCGAACTCGAAAATTGGTTAGAAAAAGCTCGAATCCTATTGAACTCAATTTAACCATAAGAAAATTTTAAAACCTTGGTCTCGGTACAACTTGAACCCTAAACTACTTAAAACCTTAAAAAATACTTAAACTCGAAACAAGTAGAATTTGAAAAAGCACAATAAGATGGTTATATTTTTCATATAATTTAAAAAAAAATACTTGAATAGACTAGACCTCAAATAAATGACTTGAATCCAAAATAATTTGATTAAGAATTAAAATTACTTGAATTCAAAATCCATTCAACACCATTTAATTAAAAAAGTCAATAATCCAAACAAGATCTGATTTGAACTAAAATTATTAAACAAATTCAAATTAATCCAAACTTGACATGTTTTGTACTCGAATTGATCTGAATTTGAATTGATTTAAATCAAAATTAATTGAATTCGAATTGATCTGAACTTGGAACCTAAAATGATCCAACTTGGAATTAAATTAGAGGATTTTTTTAAAAAAATTTTTAAATTTTAATTTTAGAAGAAAGGAAATATCAAAAGAAAAAAAGTACAATTAATATTATTTTATCTATAAAATTTTATTATTATTTATTAACAAGTAATAAATATAAAAATTAATTATTAATTTTAAAAACATTACAATTTATTGATAGAATAATAATATTATATTTATTCATTTTAATTATTAAATAAAATAATCTTATAATATATAATTAATTAATATTAAAATTAATTGTATTAAACAAATAGACTTTTTAAAATTTTTATGAACAAAGTTTAAAAAATAATACATTATACTTATATTTTTTTTCATTCAAAAGAGATCCTAGCTTGGAGATTCGTGTGTATGTGCTCCATGGTGTTGACGTAACTAATATTGAAGATCCTATGAGTTTTCTACCTAGTGTTATTAAAGTTCAAAACCAGAATGATGACTTTATGGTGCATGCCAATTTTACTAGCGTAAATGGTCCAATCAATGTAATTGAGATAGGTGGTCTAAATAATGACAGTGAGGTAGGTGGTCCACCAAATAAAGTTATTTATAACTTTAGTGAGAATCTAACAAATGAGGATGATCCTTGTCGGTCTTATGACTTAAATAAGGAAAGTGGAATTGAATTTGTAAATGTAATGGCTGAGGAGGAAGTATGGATGAGAAGTGCAAAGGTAGAGATTGAGGTGAGTGAGGATCAAAATGGATTTAGTGTTAGAAAATTTAAGAAAAATAAAAATAATAAGAAAGAAGAAATATGGTTTGAGTTGTGAAAAATATTATTTTAAAGGTAATTATACTTATAAGATACAATAAAGCCTTAAAAAACTCTTACAATCAGAAGTAGTAAAATTGGTTAGGCAGAAAGATTTATTTATAATAAATAAATAGTCACTAGTCAAGTCAATTAAAAAAGTCATGACATCTGTATAGTTATGCTTTTATGTTTAAATAAACTTTATTTAAATAGTCATATTTTCTTGTTCATATATGTTTATTTGGACTATCATTTTTTCTCTATTCAAACATGTTTATTTATAATAAAAATAAAATTTAGTAATATTTTAAAATAAAAAATAAAAGATTTAAAAAATTAAATCTATTTTCTAAACAAGCCCAAGTACCTAAGTGCCTATCTTTCATTTTTAAAATGTTTGACCTATTAAGAAAACTCCTAACAAGTCCAAATGACTTGACCCATTCAAACACTTAGCTCAGTTACTTAAATAACATAAGTAATCTCATTTAAACTACATACAAATGATTTTTCTACTCAATGTGGGATACACCACATTCTAAACTATAAATAATTTTCTACTAGTTTGGAATGTTGGTGCTTAATCTTTAACCTTTCACACAAATAAATATTATGAATACAAGAAGGTATCTTTAAATTTAAACTTTCAATTAGTGTATATACCTTAGAATTCTAATAACGTTAATGGTGTCCGTAGTTTAAACTTCAACTCCTAGAGTTAAAATTGAAGATATAACACACATAATATTTATTTAATATTCTATTAGAGGTTTATAACCGCTTTAGCACTATTATGGCTATGTGCTTATTCCTATTCATAAATATTTACAAGAAAGTTTCCAGTTTTCTTATTGAAGTGGTACCACTTTTATGTTTATATAGATGAAGTTTCTTCTTTATATCTCTATTGTTATAAAAATTTAATTATAAACTCCATTAAGATTTCAATCTCATCTTCTATTTATACAGTGGCTTACACTAGTATTCTAAATATTTAGAATGGGTTGACTAATGTTTATAGACACATAACAATAACTTGTTGTTACCTATTAAACTTTACAATTAGAGGTTATTAATTGAAAGTTAGGTTTCCATTATTGGTGTCTAAAAGGAATTTTAAACCCATTCAACTTGTGATGCTTCTTACCAAATTTCTAAGTAGCACATTTGTAAGAAGATCTGCTAAATTGTTAGCGAATTTAACATATATTATGGTAATTACCCCATGTTTTATCAACTCTTTGATATAATCATGTCGTAGACTAATATGTCTAGATTTTCCATTATAAATGTCACTATAAGCTCTAGACATAGTAGCTTTACTATCACAGTACAAAGAAATGGTTATCATTAGTTGTAGCCACAACTTTATATCCATTAATAAATTTCTTAACCATTCAGCTTCCTTGCTGCTACAGCTAAAGCTATAAATTCAGATTTCATAGTTGAATGTGAAGTGAAAATTTGTTTCTTAATGCCCAATTAATTGCACCACTTCTAAGAGTAAACATCTATCCTGAAGTGGATTTATTGTCACTTATACTAGTGATCCAACTTGCATCTGAATATCCTTCCAAAACAGTTGTATATCTAGAATAAAATAAGCCAAAATCTTTAGTTCTTCTAAGATAACCTAGAACTCTTCCTATGGCTTTCCAATGAGTTATACTAGGTTTACTTGTATATCTTGATAACTTGCAAATACCAAAAGCTATATATGGCCTAGTACAATGCATAACATACATAACACTTCTAATAGCATTAGCATATTCAAGTTATGTAATTACATAACCTTGATTTTTTGTTAATTTTATACTTGTATCATATATAATATTGGCTTATTTTATATTAAGATATTTAAAGTTATTAAGCAGTTTCTCAATATAATGACTTTGATTAAGTATGAAACCCTTGTTATAGCTCTTAACTTTAATTCTCAAAATGGTATCAACTTCATCTAAGTTTTTCATTTTGAAATTAAAAATCAGATATCTTTTGGTTTAATTTATGCCAATCATATTGTACTAAAAATTAGCATATCATCCACATAGAGACATATTATAGCTTCATATTATTTAGTAAATTTTTGAGTAAATGCACTTGTTTGCTTCATTATGTTTAAAACCATTGGCTACTATGGTTGAATCAAACTTTTCATGCCATTATTTAGGAGCTTGCTTTAGCCCATAAAATGACTTAATTAATTTATAAACTTTTTTCTTATTACTTGGAAGGATAAAACCTTCTGGTTATTTCATGTATACTTTTTCTTTTAAGTCATCATTTAAAAAGGTTGTCTTAACATTCTTTTGATGCACATGTAACTTATAAATGGAAGCCAAAGCTATAAGAACTCTAATGGATGTTATTCTAGCTACTAAAGCATATGTATCAAAATTATCTATGCCTTTATTTGTTTAAAATCTTTTGCAACTAATCTTACTTTAAAAGTTTGTACAAAACCATTTGTATTATATTTCTTTCTAAACACCCATTGATATCCTATAGGTTTAAAACCTGGAGGTAAATCTACCAAAACCCATATATTATTGGACATGATTGAGTTCATTTCATCATTAATAGCTTCTTTCCAAAAAATAACATCTTTTGAAGTTATAGCTTCATTAAATGTTTTAGGGTCTTCATTTACATTTAATAGAATTTGTGTTTTATTAAGCACTTTGGTTATATTTTTTTCTACTAGAAATATTGTAGAATCTAGAGAAATAAAATCAAAAGGCAAAAAATTTTCTTTTCTAGTTCTTTTGCTTTTTCTAAGTTCAACAGAATCATTACTTTCTTTTATTTTATTACTAGTCATAGGAATTATTTCAATTTGTTTCTCCATATCAATTTCATTATCATATATAAACTTATTTTCACAAAATTCTACATGAATAGAAACAACAATAACATTAGTATTTAAATCAAGAAATCTATATGCTTTTGAATTCTGTGCATAACCAACAAAAATACTTTTAATACCTCTAGGTCCTAATTTTGATTTATGAGGATTAGGTATTTTATAAAAGGCAATGTAACCCCATACTTTAAAATAATCCAAATTTGGTTTTCTACCATGATTCCAAAATTCATATGGTGTCTTCAAAATTTTCTTTGAAAGAATTCTATTATGTATATAGCATGCTGTTAAAAGTGCTTCTTCCTAAGATTTAGAGGTAATTTAGCATTTAACAACATATTATTTATCATATCAACTAAGGTTCTATTTTTTCCTTAGGCTAAACCATTTTGTTAAGAGCATAAGGGGCTATCTTTTGATGAATAATTCCATTATGTTCACAAAAAAGAGAATGAATCTGGAAAATATTTGTCACCCTTATTAGTTCGAAGAATTTTGATTTTGACTTTCTTTTGATTTTCAACAACTGATTTATATTTTTTGAATCTATCAAAAGCTTCATCTTTTGTTCTCATTAAACACAAAAGTAAAAAGAGAATTATCATCTGTAAATGTTGTAAAATACCTTTTTCTTTCCCTTTTAATAAACCATTTAACTCACAAATATCAAAATGTATGAGTTCTAACAATTCTATATTTCTTTCAACTTTAGGAAAAGGTTTTTTAGTCATTTTTGCTTTGACACAAATTTCACATTTAATGTCATGATTTTTCTGGTATGTTATATGACTATGCTTGGTCATATAATTCATATATTAATAATTTAAATGTCCTAATCTAACATGCCATAAAAAAGAAGAATGATAAATAATATAAGCAAAAATATTATTTATTTCATCAATACTTAGTTTAAATATACCATATGGAATATCCTTTTCCAATGAATACACCATTTTTGGATAGTATAACTTTATCAGACTTTAATAAAATCTTAAAACCTTTCTTACATAATAGATTTATAGATACAAGGTTCTTTCTAATCTTAAGAACATAAAAAAATTAAGTAAAGTTAGCTTCTATCCTAAGGTGAATTTTAATTCAACCATTCATTTTCCAATCGCTTTGGCAGGAGCATGATTTTTCATAAGGATGTTTTTTGGTCTTTTGCATTCTTTGTAAATCTTAGATTGCTCTTTATTGTTGGAAACATGAATTGTTACACCAAAATCTAGCCACCAATCAGATGACTTATTTGCAGTAGCCATATAAGCTTTGATGAACATTCCAATTTGCATGTCAACTAGATCATTAATTTTTTGCTCAACTAGATTTGCCTTGTTTTCAGAACCAGAACCAATCATAATTTCAGCATTTTTAAATCTGCAATCTTTAATCAAATGCCCTTTCTTTTCACAATGGAAACACATTTTATTCTTATTAAATTTGGATTTCATAAATCCATTATTCTTAAGTTTAAAATTTTTTTGAAACTTTTCAGAAGACTTGTAAGTTTTTGCAAAGTTTTTTACTCTTATATAGTTCACATTGGAACCTCCAAGAAAGAATGCATCTCTTATATGATTTTTTGCTTCAATCTATATCTGAGTCTAAAATTTTTCAATACTGAAAGTATATGTTGAATGCAAAACTTTTTTCCTATAACCATTTCAAGAAAGAGAAAATTTTAACTTAGGATTAGAAGAAACTAGTTAGGAGAGAGATTATGACCTTTGAGCATTTAAGTGAAAGATTGAAGAATTTCAGGCCAACAAGCCTACGAAGGCGTCGATAGAATAGGTGGAGGAAGATGTCATAAGCCAACCTTGTATAAGGCTATGATCAAGCATAGGTTGTTATGAGCCACCTATGTATAGGGCCATGATTGAGTAAAGGTGCCAAAGGGGAGGGTAGATTTTATGTACTAGGAAAAAGTGTCCCCATTTCAAATATTGTAATAGTTTTTTTGAGCCACCAATGTATAAGGCCATGATTGGATAGATGTGCTACAGGGAAGGGTAGATCTCATGTACTAGGAAAAAGTTTCCCCATTTCAAACATTGTAATGGTTCTTAGTAGTATAGTTATAAAATCTTATTTGCTCTTTAGAGAGGGTGAGCAGTTAATGTATTGTTGGGCTGCCTCATTGGTTTGTGCTAGACCACCTATCTAGGGCTACCCTTCTAGCCTTAACAATGGTAAGAAGACTCGATGTACTTTTTTAATATTAATAAAATATTTTTTTATATAAAAACGTCAGGGGTCACCTTGGTGTGTTCTCATTTTGCCTCGATATATCGTTGTATGTGCTTGAGATTGACTTGCGACTTATTAGTTGCTTGTTTAAATATCAAACTATCCTTGGTTGACTTGTGTGAAAGTGTCCATTTAAGTGCTGCATGGTTTATTGCTTCATTGAGAGAAAGTTTAGCCCATGATATGTGGTATCAGAGCATGGTTGAGAAGTGTTAAAAATTTGATAAAATGGCAACAAGTGGTGGATTTAGTGACCAACAAAAGATTGAAGAGCTTAAGGCCGTGATGGCTACCCTAAAAGCATATGTAGTAACTCATGATCAATTGAGAGAGATTGAGACAACCCAACAGAAGTTGTCTGATACTCTACATAGCTTGGGCAAAGAGGCCAAAGATGCTTTGAATGTCTTTCAAAGAGAGTTTGAGGAGCTTAGGGCCCAAGTGAGTATTCTACAAATGGTTGTGGCCAAGTTGAGTTCTAGCTCGATGAAAAAAAGAAAAAGGGCCAAGGTGCCAGATCCTCGATGTTATGAGAGGGCAAGAGATGCCTAAGAGCTTGAAAACTTTATGTTTGACATGAAACAATACTTTCGAGTTGTGCACACAGAATTAGAGGAGGATAAGGTTGCAATGGCTTTAATGTACCTTGCTAGGGATGCTAAGCTATGGTGACATTCAAAATTTGTAAATGATGAACGCCTTATTAAAACTTGGGCAAATCTTAGGCAAGAGTTAAAGAACCAATTCTTCATTGAGAATGTGGAGTATATGGCCCAAATGAAGCTTTGAGAATTTGTGCAAATAGGAATGGTGCAAAAGTTTGTGAGGAGCTTTTCTACCCTGATGTTAGATATTGGAGACATATCCGAAAAGGACAAGATGTTTTATTTTTTTGAGGGCCTTAAACCTTAGGCCAAGATGAAATTACAAAGATAAAAGATGCAAGATGTTGCCATGGCTATAGTTACTGTTGAATGTCTTCATGATTTTAATGATGGCCCCTCAAAATGAAAGAATCCTCTATCAGGTGGTAGTAACTCCAACTTTGAAAGTAGGGAAAAAATGGCCAGAGTGGATTGACCCTTGGTAGAGGATCTGATAGGAGCCTTTTTGTTTGAGACAATACCCAAACCAAGGTAAATAATGTGTAAAATTTCAAGTTGAGGCAATCACTAGCTTACTTTCTATGCTAAGGGCTACATCGGGTGGCCAAATGCCTAAATAGAGGTGCCCTTAATGCTCTGAGAGCCTCGTCTCAAGAGTCCACTAAAACACTTAAGATAGTCAAATAAGTTGAAGAAGAGCCAACCAGGATGGGCTAAATATGATTCTTTAATGCCCTTCATACCCAACTAAACATGATAAAGAAAGAACTTGGGAGAGGTTTAATATATATAGACCTAATAGTCAATAGGAAAACATAAAGGTCATTATAGATATAGGGGCAACTGATACCTTCATCATACCAAAGAAAGCAAAAAGGTGTAGTTTCAAGGTTAATAAGGACTATAAGTAAATGATAACGGTTAATTCACAAGCATTTACGATCAGTGAAAGCTCAAAGAGTGTGATGACCAAGTTAAGGTGATGAAAAAAAAATGTAGACTTCACAGTTTCACCCATTGATGACTTTGATGTTGTCCTAGGATTGGACTTTATGATGTTCGCTCAAGTGATCCCAATCCTCGTTGCTAGTTGTCTATTGTTCTTGAGAGAATGCTCTATGTTGTGCCAGCCAAGATCTTTTCTAAGAGTGGGAAAAATGATTTTAGCTTTACAATTCAAGAAAAAGGGTAAAATAGGGGAACCTTTCTATGTGGCAATGTCGATTTACAAATAGAGGATTGACTTGGAATCGATACTTGGTAGGGTGAAAAAGGTATTGAAGGGTTTGAGAATGTGATGCAAGAGCATTTGCCCAAGGTCCTACCTCTATGAAGATTAGTGGACCATGAGATTAAGTTTTTTTTTTAAAGTTAAACCACTAGCTAAAGCTCCATATTGCATGGCTTCACCAGAGTTGGCTAAATTGAGAAAATAATTAGATGAGCTTTTACAAACTGGGTTCATTAGACCATCGAAAGCACCATTTGAAACACTGTGCTATTTTAGAGAAAGCATGATGAGAGTTTAAGGTTGTGTGAGGACTATAGGGCCCTGAACAAAGTCATTATGAGAGAAACAAATATCCCATTCCACTTATTGTAGATTTATTTGATCAACTAAGCCAGGCCAAGTACTTCTCTAAATTAGACTTAAGATTTGGCTATCATCGAGTCAGAATTATCGAATGAGATAAGCTAAATATCACTTATGTAATGTGGTATGGTGTATTTGAATTTCTTGTTATGCCTTTTGAATTGACTAATGCCCTTACCACATTTTGTACCTTAATAAATCAGGTGTTCTACGACTACTTTGATAAGTTTGTGGTCATTTTTTAGATGATATAGTAATCTATAGTTCTACTTTGAAAGAATACCAAGAGCACCTGTATCTCATGTTTCAAAGACTACAAGACCATCTGCTGTATGTTAAAAGGGAGAAATGTGCATTCGTTCAGACACGAATCAACTTTTTAGGCCACATTATTAAATAAGGCCATATTCAAATAAATATGAAAAAAGTTAAGGCTATTAAGGAGTGGACAACACCAAAGAATGTCAGTGAACTTCACTTGTTTTTGGGATTGACCAATTATTATAAGAGATTATGAAAAGTACTCTCATAGAATCATTGCCCTCATTGAACTATTGAAAAAAGAGCACAAATGGTGTTGGATAAGTGAATGTCAAGAGACTTTTGAAGGATTGAAAGAAGCTATGATGAAAGACCCTATATTAGTTCTTTTCGACATTAGAAAGCCTTTTGAAGTTCAAACAGATGCATTTAATTTCACTATTAGAGGAGTACTTCTATAAGAACAACACCCAATAGCTTTTGAAAGTCAAAAGTTGAGCAAAGTTGAAATGAGATATATAGCTCAACAAAAAGAACTCTTGGTAGTAATTCATTACCTGAGAGTATAGTGGCACTATTTGTTAGGTTCACAACTCATCATGAAGATGGACAATGTGGTGATTAGTTGTTTTTTCACCTAGTCAAGGTTCATAGCTAAGCAAGCTAGATGGTAAAAATTTCTAATCGAATTTGAATTTTGTTTTAAACACACAACTAGAAGAACCAATCAAGTGGTAGATGCATTAAGTAAACGAGTAAAGTTGGCTGCCTTTAGGAGAATGGCCCCAAGGGCAACTAGTAAAGTGGTAATAGATATCCACAAGTAAATTAAAGATAACTTGAGAAAAGACCTATAGGTCATGGCCATTTTAAAGCTAATGGAAGAAGGAAAGTCTAAGTACTTTTGGTAGAAAAATAAGGTCTTATTGACAAAGAGTCCTCAATTATTTATGCCAAAAACAAGAGGTTTGAGATAGATGTTAATGAGGGAATGTACTTTGGCTCTACTGAAACCAAGATGTTATTTGCCTCATATGTGGTAAGATGTGATGGACTATATGAAAACTTACCTCATTTGCCAATAAGATAAATTTGAAAAGAAGAAACCAATAGACATGCTTGAACCATTACTTGTAACCACAAGACCTTAGAAAAGTATCTCTTTTGACTTTATATCAGGTCTTTCCAAAGTTGATGATTTTGGGTCTATTCCAGTGGTGATTGATCGTTTCTCAAAATATGCCATGTTCATTTTCACCCAAAAGTATTGCATGTAGAAGACATAGCTCGATTGATGTTTAAACATGTAATCAACTATTAGGGCCTTCCTTAAAATATTGTTAGTGATAGAGATTTGAGATTCACTTGGTCATTTTGGAGAAAACTTTTCAAGATCTTGGGATCTTAATTCAACATCTCTTCAAGTTATCACTCATAAATCGATGGGCAAACTGAATGATTTAATAGGTTGTTGGAGGAGTACTTAAGACACTTTGTTCAAGCTAATCAAAAGAATTGGCTTTCATTAGTGGATGTAGCTTAGCTTTATTTTAATTCTAACAAGTGTTCTTCCACAAATAAGAGTTCATTTGAAGTGGACATGGGATAATTACCATGCATACATCTTTTGAGTCATATGGAGGGAAGAATCTACGAGCATTCAACCTTAGTAAATAACGAAGACAAAATACAAAAATTATGCAAGCATACTTGGAGAAAGCATTGAAGCCCATGAAGAAGTGGTTAGATAAGGGTCGAAGGGTACAACAAATCAAAGTTGATAATCTAGTTCTTGTCAGACTAATGTCCAAACAAACCAAGTTCCTAAAGAAGTTATATCATAGATTGGTATGAAAATATAAGGGTCTAGTGAAGATCTTTTTTAAAATGGGGAATGCTTCTTACAAAATCAACCTGCTAACAAGGATGAAGGTACATCAATATTTCATGTGAGCAACTTAAGCCTTTCCATGCAGATCTCATAGATGCAAGTCGAGGTGAATCAACTAGGGCAACCATTTCCATGAAACCACCATCGGAATGTTGAGTAAAAGAAACTTTAGCTGACAGGGTATCCAAAGTTCTAGTTCACTTAACTTAAAAACTGAAACTTACAACTTGTGCACTTGGTCCATGATTGGTTTGTCATCGGTTATTGAAAATTTAAAGTATTTCATGGCCAAGAACTTATTTGTACCCTTTTTTTATTCATATATTTTTGTTCAAGAGCAGTCCATGTCTCTTTTGGTGTTTTTATATTTCTATATAGGTTATACAGACGATCAAATAATGAATTCAAAATATAACCTCAACAAACTAGTTCATTTTCTTCACGTTTGCTTATTATTGTCTTAACAACATCAGAATCTTCAAGAGTTGGTTTTAGAATTGGTTCCAAATTTGGATCAAGTACATGAAACATCTTCAATGTAATCAATAGAAAAATCATTTTATCTTTCCACCTAATGCAGTTTGATTAATTAAAATGATCAAGTTTGATTACATCCTGATTTTGAAAATGAATTTTCTTGTTTGATTCCAAATCCATAGTAGTAGTAGGGACAATAGCAGATGCAGTATCCATAATTTCCTTTAAATTATTAGAAAATTTAAGAAAAATAGAAATAATAAAAAAAAATATGGCTTTGAGGTGTGAAGAATAATATCTTAAAGGCAATTATGCTTTTAGTATATAACAAACCTTTAAAAAACTTTCTAAATTAGAAGTAGTAAAATTGGTCAGTAGAAAAATCTATTTATAATAAATGAATAGTAACCAATTAAGCAAATTCAAAAAATTATGACATTCTGTATAGTCATGTTTTTATGTTTAAATAAACTTTATTTAAACAATCATGTTTTCCTGTTCATATATATTTATTCAGACCATTATTTTTTTCTCCATGTTTACTTAGAATAAAAATAAATTTTAGTATTATTTTGAAATAAAAAATAAAAGATTTAAAAAATTAAATCATTTACTAAATAAGCCCAAGTACCTTAAGTGTTCAAGTGCCCATCTTTGACTTTTAAAATTGTTTGACCCAATAAAAAAACTCCTAGTAAGCCTAAATGATTTGTCCCACTCCAACACTTAACTCAATTACTTAAATAACGTAAATAATCTCATTTAAACTATATATAAATGATCTTTCTACTCAATGTGGGATTCACCACATTCTAAATTACCAACATTTAGTGATATCGATGATGAGCTTGTAGAAGTGCCATAGTTAATAGATAATAAAGATAAAGAGATACAAAAAATTAGGAAAAAGCTAAAAGATTTCAAAAAAAAAAAGCAAGGTAGGGTTGTAAGGCATAGTGATGTACCGGATGAGCTTAATTTTGATGATTTATTGAAGAAAATAGAAGATAGAAGAAAGGAACACAAAAAGAAAACAGGTTAATCTTGTGAGTTTAGCATTAGTTGATAAGGAAAATTATGAAAGAGATTACTTAGAGTCTCCATATCTTGGTAGCTTTGAAGGTGAATGTGAAGGTGATGATGAGATTATATGAAAGATATTCAAGAGGCTTTGTTTTGATCCCACAAATCTGATTCATAGATTTTCTTATGGCAAGATCTTTCATGGTCTTAAACAATTAAAATAAGTATTGACCAAATATCCAGTGGTAAAAAAATTTGATTTTAAGATGGTGAGGAATGAAAAAAATAGGACAAGGGCTAAATGTAAAGATCTTGACATTTCATATTTATGCCCCAATTGATTATAGTGATGGGTTTTACAAGATTAAGACATTTAATTGCTAGTATGTAAGTTCTTATAATTTTAAGAACTCAAGGGCAAATGCTAAATTCTTGTTAGATCATTTTCTTAGTAAGCTAAGGATTATTCTTGATCTAAAATTGATGGAAATGCAACAATTAGCTAAGGAAGAAATTAGTGTAGATGTCTTAATGCCTTAGTGTAAAAGAGAAAAAGTGATGGCACAAGAGCATATTAATGGGAGATATATCTATGAGTATTCATGGTTGAAAGATCATGCTATTTATATTGAGGAAAACAAACCTTAGAGGTATAATAGATCTCATGGTTGAAAACCCATGCTCAATTGAAAACCTAAGTTTATGAAGTCTTATGTTTGTTTGAATACATTTAAGGTTAGGTTAAGGGAATACTGTAGGATGATAATATACATGGATGATTGTTTCTTAAAGGGTAAATGTATAAATGAGCTTCTGACAACTGTTGGGAGGGATGCCAATAATCAAATACATCCCATGGCTTAGGCAGTGATGGAGGTTGAGAACAAGGAGACATGGGCATAGTGCATTAAAAAGGTTGTATCTGACCTTCATTTGCAAAAGGTAAAACTTTTTGTAATATTCATATTCAATATTAACTATTTAACATAAATGATTATTAACTTATTTTTTATTTTTTGGTTTTTAAATTACTAGGTTTAATTGATACTATGGAAACTTTGTTACCAAAGGTTGAACATAGGTATTGTGCCAAACATTAGTTTGTCAATTGGAAGATGCATAATTATAGAGGCAGTGATTTAAAGGCACAATTATGGATGTGATCCAAAGCTGCAACAAAAGCTAACTTTAGGAAAAGAGCTAGGAAGCTTAGAAGTCATTGTGTGATGTGGTTGAGGGTAAATCCCAAGTGTCATAGCGATTTTTCATCAGGAGATTCAATTGCGAGACTTGATAAACGTTTTTAGAGTCGCCATCAATCTTTTTAATTTGGTGTGATTGGCCACCCCGAATAATTATCCTTTCAATAAAACTTTTAAAACAAATTTAAAGTCTATTAAAAGAATATTTGTGGTCTGCGAAATTAAGAGCAAGTCAGAGAGTATGGTTACAAGTGGAGAATGTATTAACACCCCCACATTGTCCGTTCAAAAAACAATACCAGTTAAGCATGTATTGTCTTTTAATTTTGATAATGTAGTCTTTTTTTTTTAAATATTTGAAGTTAATTCCTTTAAAATCTTCTTTATGCAAAATATTTTTTATTGTGAAATTATTATTATTATTATTATTGTTATTATTATTGTATTCTATAAATTCTCTAATATTTTGACGGAATTCATAAAAAATATCTTTGTTCAAAAAAATTTTAAAAAAATTGACTATTCATAGAATTCTTAAGATTTCGTCATGATAGTTTGTTTATTTATTAATTTTAGGATTATCCTGACTTTTTGATGAAATATTAAAATTTTATTTAACTAAATTTAGAATTATTCCAACTCTTTGATAAAATCCTAAAAAATTTTAAACAGATTTTAGGATTATCCCAACTTTCTATCGAGATCATAAAAAAATTATTTTTTATTAATGATAATTAAGAAAAATGAGATTATCCCAAATTTTCTTAAAATCCTTACTTAAGAGATTTAATTAAACATTTAATTAATTTTTATTGTGATTTTTTTGTTTTATGTTGTTATTTTCTATTTATTATTTTAATCTTTTTTCCTTATTATTTAAATAATCTTTATTTAGTAAAAATAATTTTTGGATTATCCTAACTCTTTGGTGAAATCCAAAAATATATTTTAGATAATAATTAAGAGATTCATTTAAAGAAACACTTTTATTTTTATTATTAATTATTTATTATTATTATTTAAATAAATATTTATTTAGTGAGAATAACTTTTTGGATTATCTCAATTCTTTAGTGAAATCCAAAAATATTATTTTTTATTTTTAATAATTAAAAGATTTATTTAAACAAACACTTTTGTTTTTTATTTTTTATTGAAACAAATTGTTATTTTAGTAAAAGATAATTTTTAGATTATCTTAACTTATCGGTAAAATCAAAAAATATTTTTTACTTGCATTAATTGAAGAAAATTGAACTCTTTCAATTTTCCTTAAGGATTACATTTTTAAAAGATTTATTCAAATAAGTAATTGTTATTTTTATATTTTTATTATTAGCAAAACTAATTTCTTGAATCATTCCAGCACTTTAGTAAAATTTAAGAAATATTTTACTATTAAATTTTAGAAAATGCCAATTTTCTTTAAAATAATAGTTTAAAATTTTATTCATTTTTATTTTAATAAACCTACCTTTTATTTTAGTTTTATATTTTTACCATTATTTATTTATTTCTAAAAAAAAATAAATAATAATAATATTGTAAAATATATAAACAAAATAAAATAATAAAATGAAAATCAAATCAAATCAAATCAAATCAAAAAAGAAAAAGAAAAGGAAAACTCACCAACGGGTTGGATCTCCAAGCAATTCACGTGCAAATCCTGGGACAGGTCAGGTTGCTCCATCGGTCAAACACTTCAAAATGGCATAGTTTTATTTGGCCTATAAAAGGCCAAAATCAGGTTTTTTTTTTTCTTTTAATTTTTCCTTTCTCTTCTCTCTAAAAAACCACAGCCGTTTTCTCTAAAACTAACCCTCTCCTCAGTAGCTATAACTAACTAGTTTTCGACTGAACTCTACCGTGTTGTTGTTAAAAATTTTCAACCAACATCGAAAAACTCAAAAATTTTCCCAGATTTTGTCTTGTTTTATATATTCCAATGGCCGAAAAATTTAACTTTTTCAAATTCCTGCCAACTTAAAAAAAAAATTTCAAAAAATCCTTGAAATTTCTAAAACAATCTTTTTGATCTCCTAAAATTTTTTTCTAAACTGGTTTACCCAAAAAAAAAAATCTAGAAATGCCCATATCAAAATTTTAATTATTGAGAAAACTTTTTTTTTTTTTGGGTATGTGTGGTGGTGGTGTTATGGCTTTTTCTGGTGACAGTTGAATTAACCTTAATGGAAGCAATGTTGATAGAGAATAATTTGGATCAGTTTAGGCAATGTGTATTTTTTGGCTTTTGGTGTGGAGGGGCTGGTGATGGTTCTTTTTATTCATGTTTTGCGTTTTTTTTTGTAAGTTTCAATAGGCTTTGGGTAGCAGTAGTTTTTTTTTTTTTTAGGTATGATGGAGTGGTCCTAGGTTGGCAATGGCTAATGGGTGGCTTCTATAATGGTGGTTTGGGTGTTAATTACTGGTGATTTGCATCTTGGTTCTTTTGGGTATGGCTTAGGTTGAGTTTTTGGTTGTAGCTTTGGTTGGACTGAGTTAGTGGAAGAAGATGATGGTAATGGTAGAAAGCCTCCTTTGTCTCTCCTATGTATTGGCTTTATTTATAGGCTAGTCTGGAAATCAAATTCCAAATTTTCTAAGATTGTTGTTGAATTTTTTTAGATTCATCAATGACCTTTGTTGCCAAAATCTAACCTTTAAAGTCAACCATAGAGGCTAGCAAAAGGGTTGACAGAGAGATTGAAAATTTTGTTGAAGAATTTTAGTGTATTAAATGCACTGAGACTTTGAGAAAGTATAGAAGAAAAATGGGGAGATGTCAGAAGAATAAAGAAAATGAAGAAAAGACAAAGAAAATAATAATATAATTTAAAGGTTTAATAAAATTTAAAATAACTTAATATGAAATTCACCTGATATATTCAATTAAGGTATTTAGCCAAACTTGAATTGAATCAAAAATCAATTCTGGTTTATTTAAACGTAATATTTAGTTTTCTGGACAAAATAGGTGTCTACACCAAGTATTGGTCTAAAGCATTTTTTTAGTACTAAATCATTAGGTGATTGTCATAATGTATAGATCCATGGACCTATCACTAAACACAAGTAAAAAAGTTGCTACAAATATTTTATGTTGAGGTGTGATTAGCCACATAACTGAATCTATCTCATTTTTAAAAAAATCTAAGCTTGACTTAAGTATCTTTAAAAGATAGATTCAAGTCTACAAAACTAAAACTAGGTCCAGGAGTATAGTTACATGTAAGAAAGGTTATTGCACCCTCTCAATGCCAATTGAAGAATGGTACCGACTGTCATAATGTGTAAATATGTAGATCTATCGTTAGACATAAATTAGAGTAGTTACCACCAATCTTTTTTGTTTAAGTGTGATTGGTCACCTAATTGAATTTGTCCATGAAACTAGATTTAAATTTGAAAGTACGGTTACGTGTGAGAAAGGTTATAGCACTCTTACAATGTCCATCAAAAGGATGGTACTAGTTTGATTTCAAATTATCCAAGCCTCAAACATATTTGTAATTTACAAAAATATTTAATATTAAAAATTAATCTTAAAATTACCTCAATAGTTTGGTAGAAATTTAAGATAATTCTCTCACCTTAAGAGTATTCATGGAGACTAGTATCCTAATCTGAAGAGGCTTTTTCATAAGATTTATTAAAGTTTTATTCACAAAAATCAATATAGTCTCATAATAGTATGGTGGGACTTACTTTGATACAAATCTCCCAATAGTTTGGTGAGATTTTATCGTAAAAACATTTACAAAAATTGTTTTTCTTTTTTTTTTTTTCTGAGAAAGTTCATTAAATCTCCTAATAGTTTGATAAAGCTTAATTTAAAAAGCAATCCTCCAATCGTTTGGAGGATAAAAATTATTTTTTTCATTTTTGAAATCTATTTATGAAATTTCCCAATAGTTTGGTGGATTTCATAAAAATTGAATTCATGAAAATTCTCTAATAGTTTGGTAAGATTCATGAATTTATATGAAAAATATTTTTTCTTTATATTTTTTTGTTGTTTTTAAAAAATAAAATTTTATTTTTGCTAAATATTTAACAAATAATAAGTTACTCAATAAAAATGAATAAATAATAAAGACCAATATATAAAATAAAATAAAAACTCAAAATATAAAATAAATAAAAAATCAAAAAATAAAAATAAACTGAAAAAAGGAAAACTTATGATTGGGTTAGGTTAGAGCGTGGGTCTACACACAGATCCTATTTGGGTTACATGCAGATCTGGGTAAGCAGAAATGGTGTCGTTTTGAAATGGGTATAAAAGCCAATATTCAGCCTTTTCTTTTAGAAGCCCTTGGCTCCTCCTTTCTGAACCCGAAAATTTCTTTGACCTTTCTCTAGAATAGCTAAGAGTAGCCTAAGAACATTCTGTTAGAAATGGAAAAACTCATCGATTTTTGAAAAAGTCATTGGAATCCTACTGAAAAATTCAACCTTCACCAAAAAATACCATCAAAAAATTCAAAAATTCATCCCAAACCCAAATTTTCAAAAAATTTTTAGATTTCTTCAAAATTTTCCCAAAAATTCAACCTTGATCTTGGAATTCTAAAACCTCAATCCTAACAACCTGAAATAGAAACCAAAAACTCAAATCCCTCTCAAGCACTAAAACTCCAAATTCAAAAATCCCAAAACCAAAATGTCAGAAACCCAATACCCAAAAGAATTTCTCCAGAATCTTAAATGCAACCCTTTTTTCCAAAAAATCAACTATGTCTTGTTCTGTGGTCTCTTGTCCAATTTATAGGCCTCTTTAGTATAAATTTTAAGGATCGGACAAAATCTGATCTCAGGATTTAAGCCTAGATTGGTTTTATTTGAACATGATTCCTGGCTAGGTTTTTGCTGGTTTGTCTGGGTGAAATTGAAAGCCTTTGGTTTGGCTACTAAATTAAGATCTTTTGACCAAATGAATTGAATTTAATCCAGATTTCTATTTCCTTATTCAATTAGCAATTAAGAAAAAAATAATAAAAAATAATAATAATAATAATGATGATGATGATGATGATGATAGTAATGATATAATAATATATTATACTATAGAGTAACAATAATAGTAACAATAAAAATAGAAACAACAATATACCATAATAAAGTAATAATAATAATATAATAATATAATATAATATGCTATACTATGCTATAATACTAGTAATAATAGTAAATAATAATATAAGAACACGGACATAGATGGGTGTCTACATCTGTCTCTCTTTGCACATCCTTGTTAGACAGGGATGATGCAAAGATATAGAATCCACTCTATTCCTCCAAAAATAAGAGTCAAATTGGTAAGTGAAAATGATCGAAACTGAGCCGCGAGTCAAAAAAATGATTTGGACTGAGCTGAGATCAAATAACTAAGATTGAATAGCAAGTCAAGAAAGTGATCTGGACAGAGTTGAGATCCAATAATCAGGATTGAACCATAAGTTTGGAAAACTAACCTGGATTGAGTTAAGGTCAGACGACCAGGATTGAATTGCAAGTTTGGAAAATGATTTGGATAGAGCCAAAATCAGATGATCGGGATTGAACCGTAAGTCTGAAAAATAATTTGGATGGAGCTGAAATCGAACGACCAAGATTAAACCACAAGTCTAGAAAACTAATTGGACTAAGTTGAGGTCAAACGACTAGGATTGAATCGCAAGTCTTGAAAAATGATCTAGATAGAGCCGAGACCAAAACAAATGATGAAAAATGATGCAATGATGCAAGTGCATACCTTATCTAAGATGCAAACAAAACGTCAATTGTGGTACTAAGGCTTTAAAAATTTTCTTCTGCATTCTCATTTCTACACATCTTTGGTAAGAAGGGTATAAACCATTTTTTGTTACGTAGGATAAACATTTATCTTCATCCTAAATGAAGCTTTTCAAAGTCAATGACTTTATTTTATTTGGAGGAATTCATCCATGGCCCTTGTCTCTTTCAATTTTCTTAAAATAATACACAATTTGGTATGACATTATTCAATTATTAATCATTATTTCAATATCAAAATATGAGATGCAAGTTATGCACTTCTTCTATTCATGACAAGGCATAAAAGGAAAGGATAAATATTGAAAGTGGAACATAAATAAAATGAATATCATTTATTTAGATAAGAAGTAAATTACAGATGATGGCATAAGAATGAAATAAAGGTGTATAAGGATTGCTATTTGGGATAGCAATGCCTTAAGATAAACAATCAGATAATCAAGATGACAAATCTTGGATTTCTTCAAAACTCTACCAAATTATAATGCCCTGCCATTTTAGATCTTTTTGAAATTCACCAATTTTGATATGCCTTTCAAGTGATGTCATATCCTTCTTATTGAAGTCACCTTTATAGGTTTTCAACTCAAATACGCCCATTTAGTTCAAGCTACCTTTTTGGGTTTTCAACTTGAACTTTTTTTCAAGCAAAGTATCTTTTCATGACATCAAAATTTATAGGATTAGAGAGATTATCTCCATCAATATTAGCTAATATCAATGCTCCACCCAAGAAAGCTCGTTTCACAATATATGACCCTTTTCCAATTCGGAGTCCACTTTCCCTATCATCATGTTGACTTGGGAGAATTCTTATCAATACCAACTCACTTTCTTGAAATTGATGAGGTCGAACCTTTTTGTCATGAGCTTTTATCATTTTTTTTGGTACAATTATCTATAGCAAAATGTCTCTAATATTTTTTTCTTAATAAAGTTCAATTGCTTATAACATTCTTGAATCCATTTAGCTTATTCTAACCCCACTTCCCTTATGACCCTTAAAGACTAAATTTTTACTTTTATTGGTAATACGGCTTTCATTTCAGAAATAGGGAAAACGGAGTTGCCTTGATGGAGGTACGTACGGATGTTCGATAGGCATGCAAAGCAAAAGGTAGTTTCTCATGCTAGTTTTTTTATGTCTTAATCATTTTTTCTAGAATCCTCTTAATATTCTTATTAGCAGCTTCTACTGCCCTATTCATTTTTGGGTAATATGGAGCTGAATTATGGTGCTTAATTTTGAACTGAGCATATATTTCTTGCATCATCTTGTTATTTAAGTTTTTTGCACTGTTTGAAATGATTGTTTATGTGAGTCTGTATCTATAGATTATTTCTCTCTTAATAAACTTACAGACTACAAATTGAGTTATAGTTGTAAAAGAAACAGCTTTAAACTATTTAGTGAAATAATCAATCATCAAAAAAATTAATCTATTCCCATTTGATGCCTTTAGAGTGATGGGACCAATGACATCCATTTTTCACATAGAAAATGGCCAAGGTGGTGCCATAACATGTAAAGTATAGGGTGAAGCATGAATCTTATCTACATAAATCTCATATTTATGGTATTTTCGAGCATAATCAATACAGTCTCTCTCTATTGTCAACCAATAATAATCGACTCTATAATCAGTCTTGCCATCATATGTCTATTTGCATGTGCGCCACATACACTATTATGCACCTCACCAATAATTTTCTTTGCCTTAGCACACCTACACAATGCAATAACACTTGATCTTAGCTTCTTTTATACAAAACTTCCCCATCTAAAAAGAATCCCATAGACAATCTCCTCATGACTTTGTTATCATTTTTTGTCGCTTGATTTGGATATTGCTGGTCTTTAGATATTGCATGATGTTGTAATACCAGGGATTTCTATCTTTTTTTTTCCTTCAGACTGACACAATGTTTCTATATATCCCTAAAATCTAATTTGATGGCTTGAATTTCAAAAGTATTACCAATTCACACCATGGCAACTAGTGTAGCTAAAGCATCTATGATTTGGTTTTCTTCTTGAGGCAAGTCTCAAATTGGACTATCTCGAATTGTTTGCATAACTCTAAGATGTATTTATGATAAGAAATGAGTTTTTAGTCCTTTGCCACCCATTCTCCCTTTAGTTGATAGATAACCAAGGTTGAATCTCAGAACACCTTTAATGTATCAATTTTTCTATCAAAAGTAGCATGCAATCCCATAACACAAGCCTCATATTTAGCTACATTATTGGTACAATTGAAGTTTAATTTCATTGTACTAGGTAGTAATGTTCTATTAGAGATATTAAAACTGCTCTAATTTCATGCCTCATGGCATTAGCAGCCCCATTGAAATACATTCTCCAAGTCTTTTCATCCTCATTATTTTCTTTTATTCTTGAAATGGCCATTAAATCTTCATTTGAAAAATCAAGCTTCATGGGTTTATAATCGTTAGTAGCCCGATCTGTAAGAAATTCAGCATTGATACTTTTTTTGATTGCCTTTTGGTTCATATATACTGTGTTATATTCTAAAAGCATCACTTGCAATCTTGCGATTCTTTCTAACAATGATGGTTTCTCAAAAATGTATTTCATTAGGTCTAGTTTAGCTATAAGCCAAGTTATGTGATAGAGCATATATTGCCTAAGTTTCTTAGCTATCTAAGCCAAACCACAACACATATTCTCTAGTGATGAGTACTTAGACTCGTATTCTATGAACTTTTTACTTAAATAGTAAATAACTCTCTCTTTCTTGCCAAATTCATTTTGTTAGCCCAGTATTCATCCCATCGACTTCTTATACACCACTTTGTACAAAATTAATGGTCTTTTTGAAACAGGTGATGCTAATATTGAAAGATTTGATAGGTATTGCTTAACCCTATCAAAAGCTTTTTGGCATTCCTCATTCCATTCACCAAAATTATTTTTATGAAAGAGCATTAAGATAGGATCACACTTGAAGGTGAGTTGGGCAATGAATTGAGATATGTAGTTTAACTTGCCCAAGAAACCTAGAACTTTTTTGGCATGCTTAAAGAGGATAAGTTCTGAATGGCTTGAATTTTATCCAAGTCAATTTTTACTCCTCTTTCACTGACTATAAATCCTAATAGTTTCCCTGACCTGGCTCTGAACATACATTTAGACAGATTCAGCTTGAGTTGAAACTTCCTTAACCTTTCAAATAATTTTTAAGGTTAGCTTACATAGTCCTCTTCTGTCCAAGATTTTGTAATCATGTTATCCACATATACCTCGATCTCCTTGTGCATCATATCATGACAAAGTGTCATCATAGCCCTTTGATAAATTGCGCTAGCATTTTTCAGTCCAAAAGGCATGGCCTTGTAATAGAAAGTTCCTTACATAGCGATGAATGTAGTCTTTTCCATATCATCTTGGGCTATTTTTATCTAATTATAGCAAAAAAAAAAACTTATCTATAAAAGAGAACACCGAATGTCGGGCTATATTATCCATTAATGTATTTATGTAAGGAAAAAAAAATTATCCTTTGGACTAGCTCTATTTAGATCTTGATAGTCTACACACATTCACACTTTTCATCTTTTTTGGAGACAGGTACTATGTTAGCTACCCATTTAAGATACTTGGCCACTTATAAAAAGCCTGCATCAAATGATTTTTTTACCTCTTCTTTAATTTTCAGCAACATATTCAATTTCATTCTTCTTAACTTTGTTGAACCAACTTGCATTCAAGTTTCAAGGGTAATCTGTGCTCTACTATCTTGGTGTTGAGCCTAGGCATATTTTGGTAAAACCAAGCAAACATATTTATAAATTCTCAAAGCAAATCTTTTAACTGTTGTCCATAAACTATTGGAAGTGAAGTACCAACCTTGACTTCTTTTTTGTTCTTAGCATCACCTAGATTGATCATTTCAATAACTTTCTAATGAGGCTCGATAGACTTATTCTCTTGCTCAATTAATCTCATTCAATCTAGAGGTAAAGTGTATTCTTCAAAATCTTCTTCAGTGTCAAGTTTATCAGTATTAATTTAGTTTTCAAAATTAAATCCCTGATCATTGTCATGATTACCCTCATATTCATTTGGAGACCTAAAAATAAATGAAATAGAAGATGTTGGAAAGATGTTTTAATGAGAAAGTGTATGGAATAGAAGAAATGGATAAAATGCATGCTTCTATCTTTTATTGAAATAATGAAAAATAAAAGGCCCAAACATAAGATATCATCCCAATGCTTTGGGGCATAAGCAATCAAGAGTTGTATTTACATCGAGAAAAAATAAAAAATAGTAGGCATCTGAATGACACTCCAATTCTTCAATTCATAGCCAAGTAGGCATAGGTACACCAAAGCTTCCTCATTTTGGCTTTCATTACCTACCATATGAATAGATAATTTGGCAAAAGTTTCTTCCCATTTTGATTTTTCTCCTATATCCTTCTCAGCTTTCGAGTGCATACATTCTCTAAGAGTAAATGTTTCATTTAGAAAGGGAATAACCATTGGTCCATTCTTTGCTTCCTACTGTTGTTGGGTACTTCTTTCATCTCATAACACAGACTTATTCTTCTATTATTATTTTCAATCTTTGGTGACTCTCTTATCCCTTATAAATTTTTGCCCAAACTAAATCTAATGTTCCAACTTTTGTTAATCATCTGATTAATCATAATCTTGCTAAATTTAAGCCTCTTACATACTGGGTTGACAATGTTCAAAAGATCGATAAAAGCACTCTAATGACTCTTCTATAGCTTATATATATAGGGCATTTATGGGTTGAGTTGCCAATAAATCTTTTTCCCCAGCCATGATCATCAATTAGCCTTTCACATTAAATTTGATCTTTTAGTGCAATGAGGAAAGGAAAGTGCTTAATTGTAAAATGAAGGGATATCCATGAACTAGAATTTTATATTAAAAATGCATGGCCTAATCTGTATGGGTAACTTAATATCTCTTAATACTTCATGTCTGGTCCCATCAAATACCATATGACTGTTTCAGATGTATGATCTATCAAAGGGTAATCTGGTTAGAGTAAACATAGGCGTGACATTGATAGCTAATCCATTATCAATATGAACTTTGGCTATTATATGACTTTTACATTTAACAGTGATGTGCAAAACCTTGGTGCTTCCTTTACCCTCAGACAAAATCTCATTACCATTAAAAGAGATGTGATGCGATACTACTAAGTTCCCTGTCAAATGATTCGTATATTCTATGAACACGTTGTATACCACAGAAGCTTGATTTAATACCTTTAGTAAGGCATTATGATATGGCTTTAAAATTAGGAAAAGTGGTAGTAAAGAGATTTTGGTTGGCATCTTGTTCAATTGCTTTACGATAAAGTACTCACTATGCTTCATTAGCTTAAAAATCTTATAGGCCTTCTTTTTAAGCATAGACTTTGGGATGTCTTTCTCTAGGATCGATTTTGACTTAATCTATTTTTTCATCCCCTCCTTATTTTTTTCAAGATCTTTAGAGTATAACATTTTTCACTCTTGGTTATGCCACGTGCATCTATTATGTTGGCAGTCTCCAATTTTGGCATAACTTTTTCTTGACTTGGACTATCACCTCACAACCATATTTCTATAGTATAGCCTTTTCATCTTTATAAGGGAATGAACTTGGGACCTTAAATGTTGCTATTTTGGAAACAAATTTACTCCCAACTGATTTTGACTTCTTATTACAGTGGATGGTAATTAGCTTTGGTACCTATTTGTCCATCGTAACCACTTCAGTATTTTCCAAGTATTTTGACTCTTCATATAACTTTATCTAGTAAAAGTCCATTAATTTTTATATCTCATCATGAAACTATCGGCATGTCTCAATGGAATGCCTTGAGCCCCGTTATGATACTTGCATATTTAGTTTAGGACACATATTTTCATGATAGGTATATGGGGCCACTAGTTGTATCAATCCAGCCTCATATATAGCATCATATAGTTGGTTAAATGACATTTTAAGCTCATCCATTCTTCTTTTCATGTGCCTTCTGTCCTCATTCAAGGCATTAACTATATGATTAGGTAAAAGATTCCCACTGACATTGGGTGCTAAGTTCCTACTGGTATTAAAGCTTATTAGTATTTTTTTAATTAGATTTTACACCTTGTGCTTTAAAGAATTACAATTCTTAGTGGAATGGCCTACTACTCCATAATGGTAATCATAATAGGCAATAAAAATCATTCCATTTGGGATAAAGAGGTTCAAGCTGTTTAGTAGGAATAAGGTTAATTAGATGGTTCTTGTAGAGCTTTTGATATAGTTCAGTATAGGTTATAAGAATGGGATCAAATATAGGTCTTTCCTAAATTCATGATTCTCAAGCACCACTTGTTATGTTGGATAGGTGAATAGGGGATCTTAGTGTGGTTGGGTAGGAAGATCGTGTAGTCTGTTGGTAAGGGGAAACAAAAGTGTGATTCACAGTGTGGTGATATGTGGGATAAGTTGATCAGGGATAGTTTTTGAATTGCTACCCTTTAAAACTCATAGCTTGAGCATTACTTTATTTCTTCTTAGATGCCCTTTTAGTAGCAGAAGACTTATCGCCTTCCAATTTATCATTTTTAATGGTATTTTCAATGATTTCTACCAAAATCACCATATTAGTAAAATTATTAGTCACGTTCCCTATCATTCTCTTATAGTTCAATGACTTTAGAGTGCTTACAAACAACACTATAGTTTTTTTTTGTTAGGGGAGGTTGTACCTGAGCAGCAACATCTCACCACCTTTGGGCATATTCTTTGAAGAATTCAAATGTTTTTTTTTTCATTTCTTATAATAAAAGGCAATTAAGCCATATATATTATAATAATATTGATTAATAAAAGATCTAGTTAGATCCTTTCATGACCTTATGCGAGTCCTATCTAACTAAACATACTATCTTACAGTGGACTCAGTTAAGCTATCTTAGAAAACATGCATGAGTAGCTTTTTATTACTAGCATGTGCTACTATCTTACGACAATACATCATGACATATGTATCAGGGCACTTTGTACTATCATATTTCTCAAATTTTGGCACTTTAAACTTAGGTGGGATTACCACATCTAGTTCCAAATAGAGTCCTATGGCATCAATAGATCCATAAGAATCGATGCTTTCCACAGCCTATAGTCTTTTCTCAATCATGCTTATGGCTTAATCAGTCTTAGAGTCCTTAAATGGCGTAACTATTTGTAACTTCTTTTTCTCCTTTGTTTCTTTCAGATTAGGGATTTAGATGGGCTCAACCACCTTCTCGATAAAGATAAGATTATTATAACTCTGGACATTCCATTGATTGGGTGCATAAGGCATTTTCGGGTAATTATAGTTTTGGAATATGGTCTGTTGTTGCTAAAAGCTTGGAGTGATTTAAGTTTGATGTGGATCAAACTTAGAAGATATAATGATACAATAACTTCATGTGAGCTATCTTTCTTTACTGCATTTCCTTTTTTATCTTTTTTAAAGCTTCCAAAATCTTACTTAATTTTCCCTTAAGTATTTCTTGGGTATTTTTTAACCTTTCGAAATAATTTACATTATCCTACTCCATTTTCTTGGCTCTAGCCTAGATATTGTATGAATGTTGAGCTATTCTTATACCTTAGTACCATAATTTAAAATTAGTGATGATGATATGATAGTGAATGAATGTGATGCAATGCATGAAAAAGAAAGAAAGAAAAATATTTGCCCTTTTATAGATTTCAACAAAAGTGAACTTTCATTTATTCCACAAAAGTCTATTTTACATCAAATCTAATACTTTTCCTTTATAAAAATGCCTAACTTTCTTATATTGGTCCTTGGTTTTTTTAATGAAGTTCAACAGTTATTGTCCATATTATCTTGCTGGCATAACCAAAGCTTTCAATGTCTTGGCCTTTTTTACCATTTTTCCTACCTTGACCACTACCTTGCCTATTTAGGCTATAAGATGCTCTATATACATTTGTCTTTCTAACCTTTCTCTTTTGTCAAACCATGCCTGATAGGACAATTCCCTGTGCTTGTTTGCAAGTGTCATGATATGATTTTTTTTTGCTCATTTAGCTTCTATTTCAGTGTCTGGATGTACTCTCTGAGCATTTCATTTTTATACTGAGCTTCGACACAATCATCCTCCATTTGGAAGCATTCTATTTTCAACTTTTCATTTTCACAAACCAAATATGTGTTGTTTATTTCCTTGGCTTGTACTTGTATGCATAACCTCTTGTGTTCTTGTCGCAGCTCCATCAACTCCTTAAGGGCATCATCTCATTTTTTGATAACCTTTTAAGTTATATTGTGTTCCCTAGAAATCTTATGGACTTGAACTTTTAATTTCTCCGCTTTGTTTTTTCACTATTCCTTTTCTTCCTAAGTCTTAGAATTTCTTGCTTCACTTTTGTTTTCTTTGCTTCAGGTTCTTTCATTGTAAGTTTGACTCTAAAGGTGTTTTACCTATCTTCTGGTTCACTATCTGACCATGGTCTTCGATCATAGGTGCGATCTCTTAGCTCATTTTAGCTATCTAAGTTCGATATCCCAAAGTAAGTTTATCAGTAAATGGTCCAGGGCTCACCCTCTTGGGTTTTTTCCAAGCCTTGATTATGTTATCAATCTTTTGAAAAGTTTCAAGCTCCTTATATGAATAGTCAAACTGGCTAAGCTTGTATGTCATAAGAATAAACTATTCAACTCTATGCTTTCTTCTTACCATCCATGGTGCATAGCCTGTTGATCCCTATAAACCTAAAAATAAAACTCTTATCTTATCTCTACATTGATACAACATAGGTTTTTGGTTCATCTATAGAGCAAACTATTTTACCTGACAAGCTATGAGCTTTTGTAGCATACACTCCCATTCTTTCTAGGTTTTTGCTTCTAGCCAATTACTCTAATAGCATTCTTTAACTGAAATTTGACTACTAAAATAAATCTTGGAGAAAGCATTATTCTTGCATTCAAAATGGCTCTTCATTCATAGATACAACATTGGTATGCAACCCATAAAACATGTTTTGCCATTCTGTCTAAAAAATTTAAAAATTTGATGGTCTCTGCCGATATAGCTGGTGAAGGATTACACATTTTTTCAATCTGTTCAAATAAATCCATCATTTTTATCTCAATGTGGCCTAAGACCTTAGGGAAAATAACCATCCCATATATTGCTAGAGCAAACACTATCATTCCCTTGATTATCATCTAAATGCTTGATGATGAAATCTTTGAGAATCTTTCATAGAATACTTTTATGCTCTTTTTTTTTTTCTCGAATGTATGAATCTATAAGCTCTTTTCCCACTCCTAAAATATGAACCAGTTTCTTGCGATTCCCTGATTTATGCTTCTTCACATATATTCAGTTTGAAGACCAAAGATGCATACCCACTAAAGTTGAATATTCCTCTATTATTGGCACTAAGTCAACCTCATTGAAGATAAAACAATGATAGAAAGGATTCCAAAACTGTATTATTACCTTAAGGAATGAGTTATCAACCTTCACTGAGAGAAGATATGCAATATGCCCAAACTTTAACAAAAAACCTATTGTCTCGAAAGAGCCATACTATTTCATATATTTGATAGGCTTTCCAAGTCATTCTGTTTGAGGATCACTCAAACTTCCTTTGGTAATGTAGAAACATAACTAGGTGGTAAATAATCTCTTTCTTTTTGTTGCCTCTTTTCTGATTTTATCTTCACATTTGAAAAGTATAGACAAAGCACAAACCTAAAGTTTCATGGGTTTCATGAAAGCTTTCGTTGAAAATACTTTTAGAGTAGAAACAATATGCAATCTATGTATATGCTTATGAATATGCATAAAAGGAAAAGCAATAAAAGAAGACAAAAAATTAGTTAGTCACCTTAATAGAAAATATAGAATAGACACCATAAAGTAAATAGAATAACAACATGACCCTAAATTTTAGATTAACTATAAAGGGTGGAAAGACATGGCTCTACCTATGGATAGACTCTTAAGAGTTAACTATATGTGGTTTGGATTATTTCTAAAGGTTCTTAAATTGTTCCTTACATCATTATCCATTATAAACTAATAAGGTACCCCGATCCTCACCCATTATAGGCTATAAGCAAAAAGGTTCAATTTGTGTGAGAGTGTTTTGCAGGCCCATGTGGAGACATGAAATCTCATGAGAGCATAAATACTTCATTCCTTCTTAAAGTTGGAGCTCAAGTGAAGAGTTTTATGTTATGCACATACAAATAAATGACAGATATATACAATAAATAAATGAATAACTAAACAAATATTAAAAAGAAATAAATAGGAAAAAGAAAAAATAGTCTTAAATTTATTAAGCAAGGCTTAGATGATAAGGAATCATTTACTGGCTTGACTCTTGATGTCCCCAGCGGAGTCACTAAGTTGTCATAACTTTGTAGATTTATAAACCTACTGTTAGATATGGATTAGAGGAGTCACCACCAATCTTTTTTGTTTAGGTGTGATTGGCCATCTATTCGAATCTATCCATGAAACCAAATTTAGATTCAAGAGTACGATTATGTGTAAGGAAGGTTATAGCACCTTTACAGTGCCCATCCAAATAATGGTTCTAGTTTGATTTTGAATTATCTAAGCCTCAAACATATTTGTAATTTACCAAAATATTTAATATTAAAAATTAATCTTAAAATTACCCTAATAGTTTGATAGCAATTTAAGATAATTTTCTCACCTTAAAAGTATTCATGGAGACTAGTGTTCCACTTTGAAGAGGCTCCATCGTTAGATTTATTAATGTTTTATTCAAAAAAATTAGTATAGTCTTCCAATAGTTTGATGGGACTTACTTTAAGACAAATCTCTCAATAGTTTGATGAGATTTTATTGTAAAAACATTTGCAAAAATTTTATTTTTCTATTTTTTGAGAAAGTTCATTAAATTTCCCAATAGTTTGGTAAGGTTTAATTTAAAAAGCAATTCTCCAATCGTTCGAAGGATAAAAATTATTTTTCTCAATTTTGAAATCTATTTATGAAATTTTCCCAATAGTTTGGTGGATTTCATAAAAATTGAATTCATGAAAATTCTCCAATAGTTTGGTATGATTCATGAATTTATTTAAAAAAGATTTTTTTCTTTATATTTTTTTATTGTTTTTAAGAAATAAAAATTTATTTTTGCTAAATATTTAACAAACAATAAGTTACTCAATAAAAATGAATAAATAATAAAAATCAGTAATATAAAATAACATAAAAGCTCAAATAAAATAAAAACTCAAAAAATAAAATCAAAAAATAAAAATAAAATGAAAAAAAAAAAAGAAAAACTTGGGATCAGGTCGAGTTGAAGCACGGGTCAGCACGCGAATCCTATTCGGGTTACGCATGAATCTGGGTTTGCAAAAATAGTATCATTTTAAGATGGGTATAAAAGCCAATCTTCAGCTTTTTCTTTCAAAAACCCTTGGTTCCTTCTTTTTCTACCAAAAAATTCCTCTGACTTTTCTCTAGAATAGTCAAAAGCAACCCAAGAACATTCCACCAGAAACTGGAAAACCCATTGGTTTCTAAAAAAGTCATCGGAATGTTCAACTGAAAATTGAAAAGCTCACCAGTTTTTGGAAAAGTCACCATAATCCCCCTGAAAAATTCAACCTTTGCCAAAAGATTCCACCAAAAAATTCAAAAATTCATCCCAAACCCAAAATTTCATAAATCTTTTAAATTTCTTCAAAATTTTTCCAAAAATTCAACCTTGATCTCAGAATTCTAAAACCTCAATCCTAATAACCTGAAATAGAAACCAAAAACTCAAATCCCTCTCAAGCACTAAAACTCCGAATTTAGGGATCCCAAAACCAAAATTCCAACAACCTAATACCCAGAGGAATTTTTCTATAATCTTAAACATAACCCTTTTCTCCAAAAATCAACTCTGTCTTGTTTATGGTCTCTTGTCCAATTTATAGGTCTCTTTAGTATAAATTTTAGGGATCGGACAAAATCCTATCCCAAGATTCAAGCCTGGATTCATTCGTCCAAACATGATTTCTGGCTAGGTTTTTGCTGGTTTGTCTGGGTGAAATTAAAAGCTTTTGATTTAGGTATTGAATTAAGATCCTTTGATCGAATGAATTGAATTTGATCCAAATTTTTGTTTCCTTATTCAATAGGCAATTAAGAATAAAAGAAAATAAAAGATAATAATAATAATAATAATAATAATAATAATAATAATAATATATTATACTATAGAGTAACAATAATAGTAAAAATAAAAATAGAAACAATAATATACCATAATAAAGTAAAAATAATATAATACTATAACATAATATGCTATACTATGCTATAATACTAATAATAATAGTAAATAATAATATAGGAACAAAAATCAACCTTAGTTGACCCCAAACACAGATGGGTGTCTACACCAGTTTGATTTCATGTTATCCAAGCCTTAAAACTTTGTATGTTTATCAAATAATTTAATTATTGAAAATTTATCTTAAAATTACTCAAATCATTTGATAGTAATTTAAGATAATTTTTTCATTTCAAGAGTACTCATAGAGACAAGTATCTCACTCTAATGAGACTTCATCATTGGATTCATTAATATTTTTTTTCATGTATTAATATTTGAAAACAATCAATAAAATCCTCTAATTGTTTGGTAGGATTAAAAAATTATTTTTTAAAAATTATTTTTAAAAAAAGTCATTAAGTTTTCCAATTATTTGATAGTACTTAATTCAAGATTTGAATCCTCTAACTGTTTGGTAGGATAAAAATTATTTTTTTTGTTTTACAAAATTTCATTATGAAATTCTCCAATTGTTTGGTAGAATTTATAATTCGAGGTTTAAATCCTTAAATCGTTTAGTAGGATTGAAAAATAATTTTTCAAAAAATTTTATTATGAAATTTTCCAATAGTTTAGTAGAATTTATAATTTAAAATTTCAAAACTCATGAAAATCATCCAATCATCATGAGTTTTTTTTTAATTGTTTTAAAAATATTTTTGAGGAAAAAATTATAGAAATAAATAGGCTTTAAATAAAAAATCAAAATCAAAAAATAAAAAATAAAAAATAAAGAAAAAGAAAAAAATACCAGAAGGAATGGAAGTTGGCTAGGCTTGGCTACAGGGACAAACTGCGGCTGAAGCAACTTGAATATCGGTTCAGCTAGATTTAACAATGGCTAATGGGAATCAAGTTGCCAAGTTGGGTCATGCAATGGGTTAAGTTGGATCTTGGTAAAACTCAGATTTTGGTAAAATGTGTAGATCCCAGAAGGAATTAAGGCTCAAAACGGCATTGTTTTATCTTGGATATATAATGTTGAATTTTGGCTTTTTGTCTTTCATATTTCCTTTAACTCTCTCTCTCTCTCTCCTCTTTATTTCTTCTATTGCTTCTCTCTCTAAAATAGAAAAACAACGATGACTGGCCATCCAATCTTTGCCAAAATCTAGGAACCTCTCAAAAGACTCGTCGGGAACTGGGGATTTCACCGAAAAGTTGGCTAAAAAATTTTAATTCTATCAAAAAATTCAACTAGATTATGAAATTTACAAAAATTTCTAGAAAAAACTTGCAAAAATTTCAATGATTTTTTTTAGATGAATTCTAACTTCCCTACACTTCTTCACTTATAAATTTATTTAAAAATCACTTTAAGAATCATCGAATCTGAGAATCAAAGGTCTGTCTAAAAATTAAACCACATTGCCAAAAAGAATTTGCTTTCAATTCTGTCCTTTTGCTTTTTCCTTGCTGATTGTTCTCTAATTGTTTCTGTGATTTTGCCATGTCAATCACCCCTCTATTTATAAGGTAAATTAGAAGAATTTCAACTCCATTAGGAGTAGAAATTTTAAAACTAATAATTATCACCCAAGTTATTCCTAATCCAAAGGTTTCTCTTATAAGAATTATCATCGAACCCAAATTTCAATTTCCAAGTTTTTAGGTTTATTCCCTTTTTTTTCTTTTGTTTTTAAAGAATGAGATAACATAAAAAAATGAGGTAAAAAAATAAATATATATCTAAAGATAAACAATAGTAAAGATAATAACAAGAGAATAGATAGGATAAACAAGATAAATAAAATAAAATAATGTATCTATAGAAAAATACAAAAACAATGAATTTTGACAATTAGACATATATCAAGTTCGAATCCAGCTAATTAGGGCCTTTGGATATGAAATCAAGCCTAATTGACTTAGACCTCGGATTGAATGAGGTGTCTACAATGGTTGACAATAACATAGTAGAGGCATTTAATGCTGGCATCATACAAGCTAGGCATATGTGCATTATTTCCATGGTTGAAAAAATTAGGCATTAAGTAGTGCAAAGGATTGCACATAACAAGGCTAGATGTGCAAATGGAAGAATGAAACCTGTCCTAAAATATGTGAGAAGATACAAGAAAATAAAGAAAGAAGTGCTTTTTTTCATCTGAAATGGAATGGAGATAAAGGGTATGAAGTTAGTTGTCTTGGTACTGCATATGTGGTTGACTTGAATGGTAGAAAATGCACTTGTAGGGCATGGGATCTTACTGGAATCTCTTGTCCACAAGCTATATGTGTGATTATCTACAAAAAGGAAATATCGAAGATTATGTGTCTAAGGTTTATAGCAAAGAGGTCTATGAAAAATACTATAGTTGCGTGTTAGAGCAGGCTTTTGGAGATAAGTTCTTGGCTGCTTGGAACCATTAGACCCACTACTGCCTAGGAACATGCCTGATAGACAAAAAAGAAGAGAATCATGGAAGAAGATGAACTGAGTAATGGTACAAAACTTGGTAGGCGAGGAAAGAAGATGAGATGTCAAGTTTGCTTCCAGCTTGGACACACCTCAAAGAAATGCCTAACAAAAATAAGAATAATATAAGTAAATATTAATATTCTATATATATAATCTTTAATTTGATTATTTAATTATATCTAATAATCTGTCTTTTACATATTATCTTACCAGATGAATGATGATGTCCTAGGACACTGTACTGCAAAGCATGATGAAGCAAGACAACAACAGTCTGCTAGTGTAAGAGTTGCTTCCCAGAAAACAGCTCAACCGAGAGAAAATGAAAGCGCAGTAGCACAAAGAAATGCAAGGTCTCACCAATCTGCTTTTTCAAGAAATGAAAAAGGGGAAAATGCATTTGAAGAGCAAGCTGCAACAACAATTAGATCCTAAGGGGTTGAAAAATCATCTACTAAAGGAAAGGAAAAATTTTGTGATGCAGCTCCTTAAAAACCAAAGAAAAGTAATTGCAACTTTCAAAATTGTATGTATTTGAATTGTATTGGCTTTATTGATAATTGTGGAGCATAATCTGCTTTTGTTGTGATTTAACACGTTAATAGCTGGAGCTAGAAGGCAAATGCTTATATCTACTGTTATATTATCACAAACCACCCAGTCCAAAAGGGCTAGCTGCAATCAACCATCATCGACAAGCAAACATTCCTCAAACTTTGACAATTGTAGCGATCATATTCCAAGTTTGAGAGATGATGAACTAGAGGAAACTCATGGCTTTTCGAAGGCAAATTGGGCTACTAGTAGATTTGTTTCGAAATGGGCAATGTGTATTCATGTATTTTTTATTTTATACTTGAATAATTTATAGGCTCTTAGAGATGAATTGTTGGAAAGGAAGTGACGAAGACTCTTTTATCTGATTTGTGATGCACTCAGGAGGGCAGAAGTGAAAAGAAAAAGCTCCTGCTCCAGGACAATGCACTCAAGAGCGCAGAAATTGCAAGAACAAACTCCAAGCAAAAGAAATGGTGCAGCTTCAAGAAAGTGATAGTGAATTTTTGTTTGATGCGTTGGCTTCAAAACTTATTCTTAACTTTTGTGGTTTTTATTTCGTTGACAATAATGATTGGTTGGCTTGTTGGTGATTTGGTATTTGTTGACTGTGAATATTGAACATATTGATACTTATAGCAAATATATATTTAAGCATGATCTATGTCTGTTTCAATTTTTATTTTACAAAATTTCTAATTTTCTTTTTAGAGTGAGACATGATTAGGTTGATTACCGCTGAAATGTAACAAGTACATTAACCAGTTGGTTAGCGCTATAATGTAACAAGTACATTAACCTGCTGGCACTACAATCTAGAACATCAGAACTGACATTAAGTTGGCATTAAGCCAAAACATGGTGATTCCCTGATGTAAATGTTCAGTATAATATGCCTTACTGGCGTAGACTGTAGGCAGCCTGATGTTGAACTTGCCTAATTGTGGAAAATATTAAAGCAGATAAAACACAAATTTACAATATCCTGTGTGTTTGGATGTCAATGAAAACACTGAAGTAGAAACTCTTTCGGTGGTTTTATATTTTCCTGGCAAAGTTCAAAGTTGTAATAATGACATAATAATAAGATAAAAAATGAAGGAAGAATATCAATTAAACACAAGGATGTTTTTTTATAGTAAAAATTGAAATTGCATCAGAGTTGAACATAAGAAAAGGTTCCAGAGGAGGAACATTCTGCTCTACAACATTTAGTTCAAATACTTGGGCATAAAGAATTACAGTAATTGGCGATTCCTTGAATGGACACTTATTTACTTGTAACACATACAACAATACTAAGCAAACACAAAAAAAGGTTTGATTCTTAGAACATGGCTTCCATTTAACAACATCACACTCAGTTTCCACATGCAAATTCTTATATACTTCTATAGCCGGTAGCTTTACACCAACTCGGGCTTGCTCTTCTTCTTTTCATCTTACACACCAAAGAAGGAAAAACTTTGATGAACTGCCAATTCAAGAATTAATAAAATAAAAGCAAATCCCATGAACGATAGAAGATTAAATACCATTTATAGTACTTTTATTAACTAGTAGTAATTACAAATCCTTTAAAGAAAACAAAATTTCCTTTGACTGTTAAGCTTAAAAAGATCAAATTTAAAGAGTGAATAGTTGTTTGAATCTACACTTCAAAAAATTGAAATTTCAGCTTTATTTGTTCTTGGTAGATATGTTTATGGATCAGATTGGGTTGATACTTAATATTAATAACTTATGCTTATTCAGATCTGACTCGATATTTTGGATCTCAAATTTTTCTTAAGCATGACCGAAGTTAAAAAAAAAAAAATTTTAAGCCTATTCATTAAGTCTAATTTGTATGATAAAAAAAAATCCTCTCTTTTTTTATATAAAATATTAAAAATAAAAATCTACATATATACTTATATAATTATAATATTTTAATTATGTATATTTTATTCAGATCAGATTAAGTTAGGTTGGGTTGAGCTTTCATTTTTTGTCCAAAGCTTGATCCAAAATTTAGATAGACTTAAAATTTGTGCTCAAACTTGTTCAATGAATCTTAATTTTTTATCCAAATTCTCTTAAAACTTAAACAAATCTTCGGATTAAAACTTAAACAAATCTTCAGAGTTAAATGGATAGTTTAACCCGTGAATAAGTCTAATTATTGATGAAACATTCATTGTAATCGAAGTTGCTTCTCAAATTTTCTTCTCAAACCAAAGAAAAAAGACTATAACCAAAATTGAAATTAAAAAAAAAAGGACAGATAAAAAATAATGTAAAAATAAAAAATAGCAATAGATGTGTTATGCTTCAAACTTTATCACCATCCAAATCACCTCCGAGAAGCTTCAAAATTCTAATTCTCTCTATTTTCTAAATTGGGAATTTTTTGGGAGCAATTTCTTTATTGAAATTGGAGATTTCAATCTGGAATTTATTTTGTTTGAAATTAAGTATTTCATTAGGTCTTTTTTAGAGTTTTTTTTTTCATTTATAGATGTTTGCTTTTATTCCCAGGATGTCAATTTTGAATTTACGAGAAGTTTTTTTTTAGAAGTTGTTTTACGAAAAAAAATAATAATAATAAAAGAAAAAACGTGGCTGTAAAAAAAAAATAATAAAGGAAGATAGAAAAAGAAATTCAATGGCATAAAATTCTTGTTGAAGCATATCACTACCGATGCCGATTGGAATTTTCATGTGATATTCAATATTTTTTTACTTAACACATGGTAAATATGTGGCATGATTTAATTGGTTAGATGACACTTATGCAGGTTAAGTTAATTTTGTTAACTTATGGGCTAAAAGGATACACACTTTGAAACTTTGAGAGGTGATTTATAAATTTTATTTGTTCAGGTACTAATTTATATATTTTCTTAAAATTTGAGTATCGAAACTATATTTAACTCAACTGAAAATATGACTGAAGCACAAGCGGGACAACGCTTTCCAATGACTAAAAGTTTTTCTTTTTTTTTTTTTTAATTTCTTTTCAATTCAAACCCTATAACCAGTTTTCAGTTTTCAACTTAAATCAGGTAACGGTTTTCAAATTCAAACTTACGCTTAAATGAGAGCAATTCCACTCACATTTCCCATTTTCCATTTTTCCCTGACTCATGATTCTATCTACAATCTCCTTCTCCACAGCCATTGACCACCCAAAAACCAATCGCTAGAATTGTCATATGCCACCTCTGGTCGTTGTTTATTGGGAAAGTCATTGTAGTATAGGGATTCCATACTTATAAAATAGTGAATCCCTACAATAAAAAATAATTGAACAATTATAAAATTTTAATAAAAAAATTATAAGTAATATGTTACTATCTACCGGTGGCTTTTTCTATATCTTCTCGATCATTTTTTTTCCCTTTCCAGGCTTAGATTTTTCTAAATTTGAATCAAAGGGCCTACATCTAATTTGCTATCTAAAACCCTAAGAAAAAAATTTAATAAAGAAACATTTCTCTAAATGTGTCAAATGGGTTGAACAGTCCATGGCATGGCACAATCCAGCACAATATGAGCCAAACACAATATATATATATATGTGTGTGTGAATGTGTGTGCGCACGCACATGCATGCTTGTTGGGCCAGAAGTTTTTAAGCCTATCAGTGGACATGGTATGACTTGTTAAAGGTCAGTGCCAACACGTGACACGTTGGTTAGCACAACAGGATACACAAGCCCCAATGTGTCGTGCCACGTTGGCCCATAATTGTCATAAATGGGCTTAACCTTTGAGTGTATCCATGTTATTTTTTATCCTCAAATGAAATTATGTTTACTTTTTGATAATTTATAAAATAAAATTATATTAAATAAATTATTTATTAAGTATTTAAATTATTGATAGATAAATTATATTTAATTAGTTTAGGATTTGTTCGATGCATGGATTATTTTTATTTATTTAAATTTGCATGTATAAAAAAATTAATATTCTTTTCTAAGATATATTATCAAAATCTTCAAACTTATGATATATAAAAAATAATTTATGTACAATAACATGTCAAGATAAAATGCATTGTTTTATCCAAAAACAAAACCTCTACGTACCATTATAATTTATGAAGATAAAAATTATATTTGACATTTGTAAATTAAAAAAAAAATTAATAGATTTATTTGTAGTTGTAATTAGCTTAGCATAATAACATTTTATTTAACTCCACAAATCAAATTAGTTCCAAAGAAGACTCTAAAAATCAAGCACCAGTAAAATATTTAATTTCATTGTTTTGTTTCAAAATAAGTAAATAACAATTTGCTAATTGCTATTAACAAACAAATGGTAAAATTATTTAATTTCATTGTTATTAATTAACCAACAGTTATTTTTCTCTATATCTATAAATACCTTCTAATCTTTTACAATTTTCATCAAACAAATAATTTTCCATTTTCTCAACCTCTCCAAATTTCTCTACCATTTACTTTTCCATCAATCTCTTAAAGTTGTTTAGTTACTTCTCATTCTGTTTGGTTTTTTTTTCTTAACTTTTCTTAGTTTACTTCATTTTCTCAAGTTAAGATATCAAGTATCAAGGAAAAGACACAACCAAGAAAAGAGGCATTCTGGTAACCCAAAATACCAAGTATCAACCATTTGTGCCATTTTGGTAATAGTATTATATTTACTTTTATTGTGTTATATTAGTTGTTTTATTTTGTTACAATGATAATTTTCTTTTATAATTTAAATTTGTCAATTGTTTCTTTTGTTCTTACAATATCATCATGGGTAGTTCATCTCAAAATTTTTACTTTGTGCATGATTTATATTTTAATGATACTCTCGAGTCACAATTTGATAGTTCTACTCTTCCTTCCAAATCACATAATGATATAGCAAAGCATAATGATAAAGATATAATTAATCAAACTGATTTCTAGAGAAAAGCATTGTAAGAAAAGAACAAGTGATGTATGGAATTTATTTAAAATAGAAGAGTTTGATGGTAAAAGGACTAGAGCCGCATGTAAAAAATGTAAAAAAAAAAAAAAAAATTAGTTCTAAATCAACAAGATGGATTAATCATTTAAGAAGGCATAAGGAAAAACATGAGGCTACATCTATTATTTCTAAAGATCCCACACAAACTACAATTAGTTAGCATCCTAAAGGCCTTTAGCTATATTTATAGTGTGATTTGAGCAACCATTACCTTTTGCAAATGATGAATATTTTGATGATTTAATTAGAAATGGTACACTACCCAATTATAAAATAGTTTGAAGAAATACTGTTAGATCATATGCTTTTAAAATATTTTTTTCTTATAAAGAAAATTTAATATCTAGTTTATCAAAAATATCCTTTAGAATTTCACTTAGTTCTGATATATTTAGTGGATTTTATTATCTATTCCCATGAATGTAGGCATTTTGCCAAGCCACGTAAATTATGTGTCCTTTTTCATTTCATTCTATGTTTATTTATTTCACAAATGTTATTTTTAATAATAATAATTTTTTTAGAATTAATAAAACTCTTGAAAAGATATTAATAGGCTATGCGTGGCCCAACTTGCTATGAAAAATAGTGTTGTGCCTAGTACGACACGACCCATGAAGATTATGGGCCCTGTGCCTTGCTGGGCTATACCCTTAATCTTCATAGGCCATGCTAGCACGACACGTTAAAAAATATTACTAGATTGACACAATCCATTAACATATAGGCTAATATTTAAATGGGTTGTGCTAGCCCAGCAAGGCCTATTTGACACTTCCTCTCACCTTTTCCTATAATTTGCCAATTATGAGAACACAAAAGTTTCTAAGAAAAACTCAAATCTAAAAATTCCTCACTTTTTTATTTTTTGGGTATTTTGTTATAAATGATTATTTCATTTTTAAGTTGTGTTGCTCATGGGTTGTTTATATAATGAAAAATTTTTGCTAAGAATTCTAGGGTTTCATAAAAGGAGGATCAAACACTTTATTTCCTTTTTTTTTGTTTAATTCCTTTTTACTTTTTACTTTTTGATTTTGATTTCTCTCCATCTCCTGCTTTTGATTGTTCTTAACTTGAATTTGATTTTTCTAAAAATTCTTTTTTTTATATATTTTCTAATTTTATTATTTTTTTGGAAGTTTTGTGATTTTTTAATTAAAATTATGAAATATCTTTTTCTTTTTTCAAGATTTTCAAAATTTGATCTCTGATTTTGTATCTTTTAAATTTTACTGAAAACACGAAATAATAAAAATAAATAAAATAAATAGTTATTTAGTATTTTACACAAATTGATCCCAATTTAGGTTTTATGGTCCAGTTAGCAAATTGGATTTTGTACCTGTAGATTGCACTTGAAACTCAATTTAATAAATTTGAATATTAACTCAAAAGCCAAATTTAACATTAGACCCAAATTAAATAAAGTCTAAAAGAATTTGGACACCTAATTGAACACAATTTAATTCAAATTTTATTAGACGGACAAAATAAGATGTCTAATAAGGACTTGTCTTAGTCAAAACAAGAAGAGCATATATATTATCATTATTTTAGCCAACTTTTCGTATTTGTATTATTTGGCTTTATGTATTATTGTTATTATTATTAAAGTTTATATTTGATACATTATTATAATATAAATTTTATATATTTTCAATAAATCAGATGATGTCATCTCATTAATAAAGTGAATCAGGTAATAATATTTCATTAATAAATAATTTTTTAAAAAATATATTAATTTATTACATTTATTTTATCAATTGATATTTACTTATTAATAAAATTATATCATCTAGTTCATTAACAATATATAAAATTTATATAAATAATAAACTAAATATAAACTCTTATTATTATTCATTCTATTTAATAAATTATTTGTAGAATGTACATAAAGTTATATCGATGGGGTTAGGTCACTATTCAAGAGCATGAAACAAAATCCATTCAAATAAATGCCAACATGCGCTCAAAAAGTCTATATCTAACTCACGCTTAAAGTAACGAACTCCACTTATAGAGATGCACAATAAAAAAAAAAAAATCTTCGATGGAAGCAATCTTGAATTGACAAAGAGAAAATTTTACTTTTTAAAATGTTTTGTAGAGAATAGAATACAAACTAAATCAAGTAAGCTAGCAATCTTGAATTGACAAATAAAAAATTTTATTTTTCAAAATGTAGCTTTATAAAGAATAAAACAAAAACTAAATCAAATCAACCAACATTTTGATGAGAACTTGAATAATCTCCAAAATATTATTTTTGAAATTCAAAAGAAAAGTAAACAAAAACTTATGATAGATTTGGATTCCATCGAAGTATCAATATGATGTGATTAACGTGCTTTTTATCCAACAGTGCTGGGATTTCTCATTTGGACAACAAAGCTTCGGTGCAATTGAAGTATTTTCAATGCATTTAAAGCTAAAAATGGACTGAAGCTATAAGAGCCCAATAACAAAATTTTAATCCCACAACACTTTCCATTTCCAAAAATAATCATGCTCTCCCACTTTTTTTTTAACCTTTTACCTTGAAACTATAATATAAGGTTAAAAAATCCCTATAACTTAACTTTTTTTTCATTTCTTTTTTTATTAAAAGTTTTTAATAAATTTATTAATTTAATATAAATAAATAAGATTTTATAATTATATAATAAACTAATTACTAATTAAATAATTTTTTTGTATCAATTTTATTATTTTTTAATTTTTTGTAAATAAAATTATTATTTAATATAAAAATATTTTATTTTTTAATAATTTATTAATTTAAAATGTCAAATATATATTTTAAATTTATTATATATAAGTTTTAATCTAATGTCTTTAATAGTAATTTTTCCATTCTTACTAAAATTCATCTCACCGCTATGGCTACTTTTGCATCCAAACACATATTTCACCGTTGATTTTAATCTCACTACTACAATACCCAATTTTACTACTATAGTGATTAATATCACTGCCACCGCAGTTTTTAATTTCATCAAAATTAATCTCACTGTCCATCCAAATAGATAATTTGTTGTCAATAATGAATACACTATTCTTTTTTGCCCAGAAAGATGTGCCTACAGCTTTCAAAAAATCTATTGCTTTTTTATTTTGGTTTTGGTGGGCTGAGGGTTTCCATAAGAATTACAATACATGATGATGGTTAAACAATGCAAAAATAAAACACTCTTATGTTCTAATACTTTCCTCTTGTAGAATTTGAAAGAGGCAATTTGCTATTCACTATTGAACATTTGTTGTCCAAAATCTATCCAGGCATTTATAATGGCATGGTGTCATGGTCAAGTCTTGGTATGCCTTGGTCCTACCATGACTACCTCGATGTGGGTAGCAAACAAAGCCTTGTGCATGGGTTAATGATCTTGGATCGAGTGTGCGAATAAGTGTAGGCCTTTGTGTAGGCCAGTGTGTGGCACCTTGAAGCCTGTTAGCCAATCAGGTACTCTCAGGTGAAGCTTGGTGTGGGCACTTTCAAATGGGTTGATGAAGCAGCAAGCAAAATCTTAGAATCATTAAGGCCAAGAGGCAGGTCACTGAGCCTTGACTTGGATGAAAAAGGCCCTAAGTTGCCTGGAAAGAAAAGTGTCTCAATTTTAGACATCCTTACGGTTCCTAGTAGTATAGTTGTGAAAGCTTTTATGCTCTTTATAAGGGGATGTCTAGTGTTAGCTCTCCAACAACCCCTTGGCTAGCCCTAGAGGCAAGAGCTTGGCTAATCTAAAGTATGCTACTCTTAGGCACATATGGTGTCTAGGTAGGAAAGCATCATTGGGTCACGAGTGTGACATGGTATCTCCTTCGATCATGGTAAACATGAGGACGGTTGGGGTCAACAGGTCTCATATTACGTTTTTTCATTAATTTGTAGGGGTTAGGTGGTAGCTTTCACTATACACCTCGATTTTCCTTCCTCGAGCTAGACTAATAAGTAACCAAAGATTATACGTGGGTGCTTGCGTAGAAGGGGCACCGACGAGCCTGAGGGTTGGGATATCAATCTTATCTATACCTAATAAAGAACCCAACTTTTTATCTAAATAGGGGTAAGGATGGGTATTAAAATACGGGTATGGGCATAGGGATGGGTATAATTTTAAATTTTTATTGGGTAAAGAATAGGGAATGGTAATATAGTAACTGCCCCAAACTCATACCCTATATATATATTTATATATATTTAGTAAATAGATTTTTTTAAATAATATAAATTATTATTGTAGATTAATTAAAATTAATATTTTTTTTGAAAAAATATATATTAATATATACTTATAAAAAACCCTAAATATACAAGATAAAAATAAAAAAGTTTAAAAAATAAATTTTTAATTTTTAAAAAAGCTATGGGTATGGGAATAAATTTAAAATATCTGTTAGGTATAGGTATGTGGATAAGTATAATATAAAAATTTAACAATGGGGATGAAGAATGCTCTTGCCTACCCATACCTTATCCATTGACATCCCTACTTTTGGGATGATTAGGTTAACAGGTAAGCACCTTGCTAAGCCCTTATGGCTTCTCGTTAATGTGTTACAGCTAAGGTAGAACTTGAGTAACTAGAGGAGAAACAAAAATGATATTAGGTGTCCATCATGTGTGCGGGTAGCCTAAAGTGAGGTTATGGGGCAATTCCCCCAGATTTGAATTTCGTGGGAACGAGATAAGTCTAGAGTGGCTCTAGATTGGTAGTTGACTAGTATTCATGTTGTGTCTCAAGATTCCAAGCACGAGAGCTTGTGAGTGGTCCGAGTGGCTATGGTGTTGGGTTCCCACCATGCCAGATTGAGATACTATGATCAAAACTAGTGCTACGTGCCCTTATGAGCCTTGATGGGTCAGTGTTAAGGACCTTAGTGATTGTAGGTACTGGATGGGTGCTCGGGGCCACCCTAAAACTTGTGGGCTAATGATACAATAATGTAGACACCTAATTTTGTCTGGGTAAAATTTTAGCCATTTGTTAAGTACTTAATATTTAACCTAATTTAAATCCAACATTTCTTCAATTTCAACAAGTTTCTAAAATCAAAATTTGGACCAATTTGACCCAAATATCCCAAAATCAACTCTGGTTAAACTTGGTGAACAAAATCAAAATTACATAAAATTTGATCAAAATGCATAAAATCGAGTTAATCCTCAAAATTCACAATCAAAATAGAATCAATATGGTTTAAAATTGAAATTGGTGATTTTTAAAGCACTAAAAAAATTTTATTGTACTTTAAAAAATGTAAAATTACCAAAATACCCTTAGTGGTATTTTCGTAATTAGGCTTTTCCACAGTCAAATTTTCTTGAAAATTTTCATATCATAAATAATTATTTTTTGATGATTTTTTATGCACTAAAAACACAGATTGCACTTAATAGCTGCATTCAGAATCACACTAGTATGCCAAAAGGTATAAAATTACCAAAATATCCCTTAAAGGTATTTTCGTAATTTGGCTCTTCCCAAGTTCATATTTTCTTGAAAATTTATAGATCCTAATTTCATAATATTTCATGATTTTTTGATGCTTGAAAATCCAAAAAATGAGCACAGAACATTGATTTCTAATAAAATGGCCTAAACATAAAAAATTTTGCACTAAGGGCAAAATAGTTTTTTTACTTTATTTAGGGGCTGTAAAAATCATACATTTGTAGTGAATAATATAGACCATTAGATCATATTAGGAAGGTGGATCTAATGGTGAAAGTTGGCTCCTTGAAATGAAAACAAAAGAGGAATGTGAGCCATTAAATGGTTTTTTATCCTAAGGTCTATATTCAATTTTGCAAGAAATTTTTTTTTTTTTGGCTTCTTTGTCATTCAAGAGGAGACATTTGGCTACATGAAACCAGGGAATAATGTGAACAAAAAAATAGAGGAGAAAAAAAAAATGAGAGGAAAAGGCAAAGAGAAAAATTTTTTGTTGCTTATTTGAGTGAAGGTAGCCTTTCTTCACCTCCATCTTTGCATTCTTAGCATCCTAAACACATTTTTCATTGCATTTTCATTATGTTTCATTCATATTTTTGTTGATTTTTTTGAAAGGTTTTAGTTTTTTTTTTTTTTTTACTTAAAGTTTAAATCAATTTTCATTTAACTAATCAATAGTTGGATTGAAGCTAAAATCCAAACAAAAACAACACAAATCCACCATTGAAAAACTAAGTTGGAGGTTCAGCCATGGTGCCCCTTTTGTTGGCCAAACCTTCTCTTGATCTCCTTTATCATTTTGTTACTTCTAAAGGTAATGTATTATAGACACCCTATTTTATTCAAGATTTTTGGGATTGAAATAGGCTTTCAGCTGTGAATTGCGCTCGATTGGGAAGCTTCTTGCCTAATAGGAGAAATTTATAATTATAATTTTTGTTTAAATGTTTTTTTTAAATAAAGTCAAGTCCAAAAAATAAGTCAAAAGTCAAAAAAAATGTAAAAAAAAAAAAATTAAAAGAATGAAAAAATGGAGAATTATTGTTAACCCACAAATTTGGTCTTGGATTTGATCTTGGAAATCATATAAAATCAAATCCCAAAAATCAATTCACAGCATTGATTGATTTATCAAATTAAAGGGATTCAATTGCTATAAACAGAAAAGGGGAATTGGACACAGGAAAGATAGAAAACAAGGGAAGAACAGTGGTTGGATTTTTATTTCTGGGTTCTAAGTGTTTTTAAAATTTCTTTAAGGTTTTATCATTCAGGAGGGGAATACAAAAAAGATCAGAAGCTTTGGATTCTTTTGGGTTTTTTAGGGTTTGTGTTCTTGATTTTGGATTCTAAAGGAAAGCTCAAAGTTGGTTAGGTTTAAGAGTTCTTAGTTTCATGAAATTTGGTTTTAATTTCAGGGAGTTCAAGTTCTAGGCTAGTTTTGGGAATTAGGTTGGCCACTGAAAAATTTTGGGGTTTTTGAGGATTAGTGTTTTGATTGTTGATTTGTTTTTGTTTGAAATTGGATTATGAACTTTTAGATTCTAGGATTTTTTTTTGTTAAATTATGGGTTAGATTCAAATTTTAGGGTTTATCTAGGTCTTTCTTGAATTTTTAATTTAAATATTTGAATTTCTGGGTTTAAGTATGAATGTTTGAATTTCCCGATTAATTTCAGGACGGTCGATAGAAATCACAATGGTTGAGATCTGGGATTCACAGTGGTTTCTAGAAAGGTTTGAAGTTTCCAGTAACTGGTTGAATTTTCCAAAGTCGAAAATTAGGTTTTTGGTTGGGATCTAGGAAACTTTGAATTTCATGGTTGAATCTAGAGATAAGGCAGAGAATGCCAACTCTAGAGAGAGAAGGAAAAAGACTTGTTTAAAGGAAAAAACAAAATCTTGGCTTTTATAGCCACATTATAACGATGCCATTTTGTAAAGGGGGCTGACTAGCATAGACATGATGACCCGTGTATTAACTCGTGCTCTAAACCCGACTCAATCGCAAGTTTTTTTTCTTTTTCGTTTTGTTTTCTGATTTTGATTTTATTTTTATTTTTAGTATTTAATTTTTGCATGATATATTTTGCATGATTGTATGACTATATTTAATTGCTTGATTATCAATATATTTATTTGTGTGATTATGTGAGTATATTTTATTTTATTTTTTATATTTATTTTTGCATGATTATTAATTAATTGCATTATTACATGATATAATATATTATTGCATGGTATTATTTGTATGATGATTTTTTTATTCTAATTATTTTGTTTCTTTCAAATTTAATTAAAAAATGAGTTTTCAAAAAAAATGTTTTTAATTCTACCAAACTATTGGAGGATTTAATGAATTTTTTTCAAAAATAATTTTTGCATAAAATCCTACTAATAGATTGGAGGATAATTTTTAACGGAAAGATTTACCAATAGATTAGAGGATTTTTTTACTATAAACCTAGTTTATAGATATTTCTTTCTAGAAGCAAAATTAAAAGAATCCAACGACAGAGTTTTTTAGAGTGGGACATTAGTCTCCATTAATACTCATGAGGTGAGATAATTAAGTTAAATTGCTACTAAACTATTAGAGTAATTTTAAGATCAATTTTCAATATTAAATATTTTGGTAAATCATAAATATAGTTAAAAGCTTGAATAATTTGAAATTAAATCGATACCATCTTTTGGATAGATGCTATGGTGTTATAACCTTCTTCACGCATAACCACATTCTTCAACCTAAAATCTAGTTTTGTGGACTAGAATATATTATTTAAAGATACTTGAGTCAATCTTGGACTTCTTTTTAAATGGGATAGATTTTGTTAGGTGGTCAATCACACCTAAACAAAAAACTTTGGTGGTAACTCCTTTAATTTATGTCTAGCAGTAGGTCTACGAATCTATACGTTATTACAGTTTGATGACTCCACTAGGAAAATTGAGAGTCGGGCTAATAAATGATTTCTTGTTATCCAAGCCAAACTTAATAAATTTAAGAATTTTTTTGTATTTTATTTATTTATTTATTATTTATATTTGTCATTTATTTGCACATACATAACATGAACTATACTTGAGTTATATCCTATAGGAGGGAGTAAAGCTCCTATGCCTTCATCAGATTTCATATCTCCACATGGGCTAGCAAAAACTCACACTCAAATTGAATCTTTTTCGTTTGTAGCCTATAATGGGTGAAGATGAGGTGTCATATTAGTTTATAATGAACAATGATGTAAGGAACAATTTGGGAACCCTTAGATTGTCAAATCTTTGAACTTGGCATGTAAATAAACCCTAAAGGTCCAAACCTAAGTTAGAGCCATGCCTTCCCTTCTGTTAGAAAATCCTAAATAGGACATATGATAGGATGTTTATTTTGTTATACTAACCTTTTATGTGGTTCTTTGTATTTATATATTATTCCTTGTATATATTAGATGCCTACTAACCCTTTTTCCTTTACTATGCATACATTCAGATCATTAGATTCATCATAAGGGTAATTACCACAAAAAATATTAACAAGTAAAATCTTAGTTACAACCATGGAAAGCCCAACAAAGTTATTTAATGGCCTGAAAAGGGAATTCGAAGAGTTGAAGCTTGCAAACAAAAGATTAAAAATGGAAGTTAAAAAACTAGAACAAGAAAAGGACAAATGGAAGAGTTTGAGTTTGTTTACTGACCTTAACACAACACAATCATCCACTAATCAAGAATTCACCCACCTTTTGAAAAAAAATAGACAATTGCAAGCAAAGCTACTAGAAAGGGATGAGGCACTCTCTAAGGAACAAAAGCATATCCAAATGCTAAATGGAGTTATGGGTGAAATTGAAACACAAATAGGAGCTATGAATGAAGAGTGTGAGCAATAAAAGGAAGCATATATGAAAAAGCATAATCAGTTAGGTCCCTGCTTTACCAAATCACTATGGCTATTTACAAAGCCAAGAACATGGTAGAAAAGGTTGAAGAATGAAAGATAAAGGTGCCACCAGTAGGAGTACATCACCAAGAACTACTACATTTCCTTAATGAAGTGCAAAGTCAATATCGACAAGTTAGGGATTTCCTTTCTCAATAAATTCTAGTCTTTTCATGGATGTAATATTGGATTTGGTTAGAAATAACTTTTAATTCAACAAAGAATTTCTTTGTTAATAATTAATATGTGGTAAATTCTCCTTGTTGCATTTATGCATTGTTGCATTCCTGCATTCTTGCATTTATTCTCATGCATAATTGGATGGTTCCATGAACATCTTTCTAAAGATACACCTTAATTGTGGTAAATGAAGCTTTAAGGATAGCTTGATTAACTCACCTCAAGTATAACACCCGAGCCCAAACCAGAAGAATAAAGTAAGATAATGTGAGTCATGTTGGCAGGTTAGAGAGAGCTCAAGAAGAAATTAAATGAGAGTTAAATAAAATTCTTTAAGCATTAAGTAAGTTCAATAAAAGAAATACTATAGAAGAAGAAGCTAGACCTAAAGACCATCTATTGTAGGATGTTGTTAATCCTTTATATCCTCTTAGTTATGGCCCATATCAGGCCTAGTCCATTTAAGGTACTTCATCAGAACAATTTACATTTCTTGTAGAGTATACTTATACAAGAATGCCATATGTGCCAATTCAAGGGCAATTTAAAGCTTCGTTAATCCTATATTCATAGAAAAGGCCACTAAACTAGTTCAAGCCCAACTTAGATGATTTTAAAAAGAATTAGAAGCTAAAATTAAAGGTGGCTAAGTCTTTAAAGGACTTTAAAGCTAATTACAAGATAAACATGCTCGATGAGAGATTGCTAGCTATTGAAGTATTGATTTTTATAGTTCCATAGACACTGTTGGGTTTTGTTTAGTTCTAAATGTGGTTATACCTCCAAAATTTAAGGTACCAAAGTTTGAGAAATATGATGATACAAAATGTCTTATCTTATATGTTATAATGTATTATCATAATATGGTAGTTTACGCTAGTAATGAGAAACTTCTCATGCATGTATTTCAAGATAGTTTGACTGGTTCTGCTGTAACGTAATATGTTATATTAGACATAACTCACACCCGATCATGAAAGGATTTGACCCGTTCTTTCATCAATCAATATTGCCATATCATTAACTTGACCTCTGATCATTTTTCTTTACAAAGCATGAAAAAGAACCAACAGAGTCCTTCAAAGAATATGCCTAATAGTAGAGAGATATGGCAACTCAAGTTCAACCTCCTCTGATAGAGAAAGAAATGATAGTATTGTTCGTTACATTCTAAAAGCACCATATTAAGAGAAAATGATAGGAATGCAACAAAAAACTTTATTGATATGATAATCTCAGGGAAGATTATTGAAAATGCCATCAAGAATGGCAAGCTTAAAGAAAGAGAGGCCAGCAGTGCCAAGATATGTGAGATTCCTGAGAAAAAAGAAGCTGAAGCCCAAGTGGTGAGTTTTGAAGGGCAACAATTCAAAAATTATGCTCCATATCCACCATATGTTCATCCTACTTACTACTTGATAGTTAATAATATTACAAAAGTCCCTTACCAATCTTATTACCCCAACAATGAATAACATCTACCCAATTCACTATCAACCAATTTTCTAAGCACTTACATATAGGCCTAATCCTATCATTACACCAGTTTCAAAGCCTAATGATAAGCAAGTGATTTCAAAAAATTCAGGGGTAACTAAGAAAGAGCTCGCATTGATCATATCCCATAACCTATATTGAGCTATCCTAGAACTTGTTAAGAATGACCTGATATCCATAGTTTTTTTGGAACTTTTGAAGCCACCTTATCTTAAATGGTACAACGTTAATGCTACATACGATTGCCATAATGGGAATGTGTTACTTCATAGAAATTTGCCCTGCTTTCAAGCATAAGGTGCAAAGTTTGATTTGAGCAGGTTTGGTGAGCTTCAACATATCAGGGGAGTTGAATGTCTAAAAAGGCCCTATGCCTGATCATCGAGGGGCATAATTTTGGGAAAAATTTGAAAAGATTGATTGAAACTGCTTGTCATTTTAAGATTTCTTTGGAATAATGAAATTTTTTATTATACTTGACTTTCATCTTATTTTTCATCATTTTAATAAAAGTGGCAGATTTGATGCATTTTCATGACATTTCCTCATTTGTGTGAATCACCATTATATACTTTTACTTTTTCATATCTTTTTCCATATCCATTCTTTATAATGAATGTTCAGACAGTCATGATAATAATTCAACATTCGATTTTGAAAATTTCATTCGTGTTGATATGATTGATAGGTTGAGATTGTTAATTAGGATTCCTGAATAGGAGAAGACACATCTAGCAATGAATTTTACTCATTGGAAGATGAAACTAATGTAGTATGTGATCTTTGTAATGGTTCATTCACAAGTCTATTTTTGGTCAATCAATGTTTTTTAGTAAGAGTATTCCTGTTTAATATGATGCATAATCATTTTTCTTTTACCTTTCCCACAAGGAGTAAAATTATCCTTTACTACCCCACTTGAGCTTGTTGAAAATATTTTTTAAGGAACCCTTACCAAGGATCATCTTTACACTAGGGGCAAGAGTTTGAGAAGCTTAGAAAAGTGAAGATCCTTAGTGATTTCAGAGGCAAAGCCCTTTTGTCTTCAAATCTTTCTTGAAAAGTGAAAAAAAAATGAAAGAAAGAAAAAGAAAAGAAAAGAAGAATAAATTGATGGGGCAAAATGTTAAAGTGTTCTACATGGAAAAATATATTTCTTGGTTTGATTACTCTTTAAATATAGTTTATGCCTATTTTATCCATTTTTTTTATAACCCATCACCTTAGTCTACGTTACATCTCTTAAAAGTCTATTTTGATCAAATATGAATACTTGAATTGAAGAATCATGAATTGAACTAAGGCATATCTACCATTGGATTGTTTGAGATTTTGATTAAAGTATCACCGTTGAATCAAAGAAGAAAGAGAAATAATAAGAAAAAACGAGAAAAATGTGTGTAAAAAAGGAAAAAATGAAAAACAAAGGAGGAAAAAGAAAGACTTAAACTAAAAACCTGAAAATACAGTTTAAGCAAAAATGGAGATTCAAGAAAACAATTTCATTTGAGGATTCTAAGAATATGGATGATTGATAGTATTGATGGAATGTGTTTTTGAGAAAAAATTATTAGTATTCAGAATTGTCTGAACATTCATTATTCTGGATGTTAATACCTCATTTTCACATTATTTTGCTTTTGTTTACCTTTAGTGTGCTATTGGCCAAACTTCCTTTTGATAATGAATACCCATTTTTCTTGTTTGCATTTCCTAAATGAGTTGATAAAATGTATCCTGTGTGTCATAAATTAAAATGATGATAAATAAATGAATGACAATGTTCGAAAAAGATTTTTGCATTTTTTTGAAAGAAATCCAAGATGACAAAAGTGAAAGAAGTTTGAGAAAATGACTTGAAAATGGCAAATAAGGTGACCCAAGGATGAATACAATGATGGATTGGTCAACATAACCTATGAGTTATTACTAGATGAAGAAAATAACATGGATCAATTAATAGAATTTGTTTTGAAATCATTAATGCTGAGAAGCTCAAAAGGAATATATGATATAGTGCAGTCTTGAAAAACTTGTTACCACAATTGAAATTTAATGGCATTGATTTAGTGACATCTGTATTACATACACTGTGTTTAGATTTTTTTTTTAAATCTTTGATAATTGCATTTGCATCATGTAGAAAATATTTGAATCATGGAATGACATTTGCATTATTGTTTAAGACATGTATTTAGATCACTTACTGAGAATCTAGATTGTCACAAATATTTGCATCATGACATTCACTGCACATAAGAATTTGACTTTGATGGGAGAAAATTCTTGACTTTTAAATCCTTCAATGAAGAAAATCTTTCATAATGAGATTTTTTTTTTACAAGGAAAACTTTTGAAACTTTTTAAAAATAAACCCTTTGTTTAAATGAGCTTTTTGAATGAGACTCTTTGAAATTTTGGATGCAAAACTCCAAAAATTTTTTTGAATAAGAATCTTTAAATTTTTTATATAAAGCTATAAAGTTTTCGAAAAAGAACCTTTGAAACTTTGGATGTGAATCTCAAAATTTTTTGAATGTGAATCTTTGAAATGTTAGATATGAAACTCAAAAAATTTTCGAATGAAAATCTTTGAAATTCTGGATGTGAATCCCAAAATTTCTCAAATGAGAATGTTTCAAATTTTCATTATGAATCCCAAATTTTTGGAATAAGAATATTAAAACTTTGGATGTGAAAACCCTGAAATTTTTTTAATGAGAATCTTTGAATTTTGGCTATGAACATTGAAATCTTTGATGTGAATCCCTGAATTTTTCAAATATAAAGCTTTAAATTTTGGATGTGAATCACTAAAAAAAGTATTCTGAATGAGAATTTTTGAATCTTGTATGTAATTATAGTTTGTGAAACTCATATGAATCTAAAGTTCTTGCGAATCTAAAGTTTTTATGAATCTTCCATCTGAAGTTCTTACGAATTTGAAGGTTTTATGAATTTTTGATTTCTTGTGAACCTAAAATTCTTACAAAATTTTGTGAATCTTCCAATTCTTGTGAATTTGAAACTCTTATGACTTCTTACAAATATTTGATTTCTTATGAACCTAAAATTTTTATGAATTTTTATAAATCTTCCAATTCTTGCAAATCTAAAACTTTTATGACTTCTTGTGAATCTTTGAGTTTTTGTGAACCTGAAATTCAAGCAAACCTTTCATTATTGTGAATCTGAAATTTTTTGTGAACTTGAAACCTTTTTTAATCTAGAACCTTTGTAAAACTTGAAATCTTACGAATCTAGAATATTTGTGAAATGGTACCTCTGAAAATCTTGAGTCATTTACAAACTTTTGAAATCTTTATGAAAATTGGAATTCTTATGAATTTGAAAATCTTTATGAATCTTAAATCTTTGCAAATTTTTAATTTTTTACGAATCTTAGAGTCTTTCAATTCTTGTTATGGAGCTTTGCAAATCTTTGACATTTTGTGAACTCTTGAATTTCCAATTGTGAATCTTTGGATTTCAAATTTTTAATTTGTTTGAACTCGAATAAAATGGATGTCTTTTGTCTTTGTGCAATTCTTATTTCATAGAAACTTTGCAAAAAAGGGCAACTGTCAACACTGTATTTTGTTCAGGATTTTCTTGAAATCGAAAACAGGCTTTTGGCTGTGAATTGGTCCTGATTAGGTAGCTTCGGGCCCAATAAGAGAAATTTTTAATTTTTAATTTAATTTGATTTAATTTTTAGTTTAACTTTTTTTTAAATAAATAAATAAAGTGAAGTCCAAAAAAAAGTCAAAAGTCCCAAGAAAGGGTCAAAAAAATTTTAAAAAGGAAGGAAGCCAAAAAATGAAACAACAGGGAATTATTGTTAACCCACAAATTTAGTCTTGGATTTGATTTTGGAAATCATACAAAATCAAATTCAAAATCTATTCACAGCACTAATTGATTTACCAAATTAAAAGGATTCAATCCCTATAAATAGAAGAGGGGAATTGGACATGGGAAAGACAGATATCAAGAGAGGAAAAGTGGCTGGATTTTTATTTCTGGGTTCTAAGCGTTTTTAAAATTGGCATAAGGTTTTATCATTTATGGGGGGGGAATACAAAATAAATTAGAAGCTTTGGATTCTTTTTGGTTTTCTAGGGTTTGTGTTCTTGATTTTGGATTCTAGAGGAAGGTTCAAAATTGGTTGGGTTCGAGAGTTCTTAGTTTCGTGAAATTTGGTTTTAATTTCATGAAACTCGAGTTCTAGGTTAGTTTTGGGAGATAGGTTGGCCACTGAAAGATTTTAGGGTTTTTAAAGATTAGTGTTTTGATTCTTGATTTTTTTTTGTTTGAATTCGGATTCTGAACTTTTAGAATTCTAGGAATTTTGTTTGTTAAATTCTAGGTTGGATTTAAATTTTTCAGTTTATCTAGGTTTTTTTGTTTAAATATTTGAATTTTTGGGATTAAGTATGAATGTTTGAATTTTCTAGTTAATTTCATGGCGGTTGGTGGAAATCATGGTGGTCAAGAATTGGGATCCACGCTGGTCTTTGGAAATGTTTGAAGTTTTCAATAGTCATTTGAATTTCTTGACACAAAAACTAGGTTTTTGGTCAGGATATGAGAAACTTTGAATTTCTCTGTTGAATCTAGAAAGAAGGTAGAGAATGCCAACTTTAGAGAGAAAGGGAAGAAGGCTGATCTAAATGAAAAAAACAAAATCTTGGCTTTTATTCCCATATTATAACGACACTATTTTGCAAAGGGGTTAACCCGCGTGGACCTAATGACCTGCACTTCAGACCCGATCCAATCATAGGCTTTTCTTATTTTTTGTTTTCTGATTTTGTTTTTATTTTGATTTTTTCTCTTTTTCTCTTTTTTGATTCTCTTATTTTTAGTATTTAATTTTTTCATGATATATTTTGCATGATTGTATGACTATATTTAATTGCCTAATTATCAATACATTTATTTATGTGATTATGTAAGTATATTTTATTTTATTTTTGATATTTATTTTTGCATGATTATTAATTAATTGCATTATTACATAATATATTATCTTATCGAATGGTATTATTTGCATGATGAATTTTGTTTATTCTAATTTTTTTCTTTCAAATATAACTAAAAAAATGAGTTTTCAAAAAAATATATTTTTCAATTTTATCAAACTATTGGAGGATTTAAATTTTGAATTAAATCTTACCAAACTATGGAAGACTTAATGAATTTTTTTTAAAAATATTTTTATGCATAAAATCCTACCAATAGATTGGAGGATAACTTTTAATGACAAGTCTTACCAACAAATTGGAGGACATTTTTTACAATAAACTAGGTTTATAAATATTTATTTCTAGACGCAAAATTAAATGAATCCGACAACGAAGCCTTTTCAGAGTAGGACATTAGTCTCCATGAATACTCATGAGGTGAGAGAATTATCTTAAATTGCTACCAAACTATTGGAGTAATTTTAAGATCAATTTTCAATATTAAATATTTTGGTAAATCATAAATATGGTTAAGGCTTCGATAATTTGAAATAAAATTGATACCATCATTTTGATGGGAGCTATGAGGTTGTTATGACCTTCCTTATGTCTAACTGCACTCGCAAATCTAAAATCTAGTTTCATGAGCTAGAATTTACTATTTAAAGATATCTGAGTCAATCTTAGAACTTCTTTTTAAATGAGACAAATTTAGTTAGGTGACCAATTTCACCTAAACAAAAAATATTGATAGCGACTCATTGAATCTATATCTAATGATAAGTTCACAGATCTATACATTATGGTATGTATGATGCCTAAATGATGATTATATGGTTGTTTAGCATGATTTTTGGTTGACTGGAGGTATATATTGTTGTTTGGTTACCATTTTTGTTCTTAGGATTTTTTTGTCATTTTTGGATCATAATATGTTTGTTGAAATTGTTTTAACACTATAAATCCCATTATTAGGTATGTTTTAAGTGATTAATACATGTGTGCATGAAATGGGACGAAGGAATGCTTGGGAAAGAGACTAGGTAGGTTCTGCCATGGTGTTTCTGTGTTTGGCTAAACCTTGTTTCTTGTTTTGATAGTTGTTGGCTCTTCGATCCATGCCTTATATTATGTTTCTATGGTGTTTTGCTAACTTTTAACACGCTTGAATAAAAGTTTCATTGAAAAAATATTGTTTGATGGTTGTTTTTGGTGAATTTTTGAAGTTGTTTGGTTATGTTGAATGATGAACAATGGTGGAACATTCAAACCAAATTGAAAGTTTTCTATGTTTGATCCAATTTGGTTTTGAATTTTTATACATTATATGTTTGTGATATTAAGTTTGAAAATACCTTAGTAATTATTTTTTAAAGTCATGCATTTGGCACATACATTCATTAATGGCAATTTTGTAATTTGTATTTATTTCTTGTCCATTTTAATAAAACCTAAAAATTTTTTTTGAAACCCCAAACTTAAAACCCCAAATTTGAAATTCCAAATTTTCCATCAAACCCTAAACCCCAAATTCCTAAATCCTAAACCCTAAATTCCCTAATCCCTAAATCCAAACCATAACTTCAAACCTTAAACCCAAAACCCTAATGGTAAACCTAATCCTTAAACTTAAAACCCTAAATCTAAATCCTAAATCCTAAATCCTAAAACCCTAAACCTTAACTTGGACCCTAAACCAACCTAAACCTAAAACCAACCTTCAAACCCTAAATTAATCATGCATTTGCATTTCATTTTACTTTGTCATTACAAGCATTTTCATATTATCATGTATTCATACTTTGTCATCTATCACTACATGAAAATGGTTAAATAGTGACAATTTTTTATTGGCATGTTACTAATAAATGCTACTAAGTTTTGTGTTTTTAAAAAGTTAGCTGCATTTTTATTATAAACGCCACTAAATATTCATATATCTTCACTTATAATATGAAACGTTACTAAAAAGTAGGAATTAGTGGCATTTGTAACTCAAAACACTACTAATCAATAAAAAATTAATGGCTTTTATATACATAAACACCATAAATAAATTATTGAGAATAATTTAGTTGCATTTATTTACCAAAACACCACTAAATTTGACCCCAATTTCAACTTATCGAACCCTTAACCCTACCCAGATTTCCCTCTTTCATTTTCTTAGTTTTTCCCCATTATTCCCAAATTGTTTCCTGAATTTTCCAACTCATAAACTGAAAGTTTCACGATTTAAAGCTTCTTATTGTTTAAAGCTTGGATCTTTTCTTCCTTCATGATTTCTAGCTCAGACTTCATGGTTTTTAGCCCAAACTTCTTTTGTTGTGTTCTTCAATGGTGAACGATAGCATCTTCTCAAAGTGAGCTTCTTAACCCTATCTGTACAATCCTTTTTAATAGTAGATTCCATAGGGTTTACTGCATGAATATTATTTGTGCAATAAGGTTTGTTATTGGTATTTTTTTTTTTTTTGCAAAAATGAGTTTCAAATGTTTCCACTCATTTACTACATGATTGAAAATGCAAATACAATAACTTGAACTAAATAGTTTGATTGTTTCAAGCTTGAATACAGTAATGACATTGTTTCAAGCTTTTTGACTCTTTAAAAATCTTTTAGAATATATTTTTAGTGTTTCTTAATTATTAGAATGCAATGAACCTAGTTCTTGAATGGGTTAGCTAGGGACAAGTCAACCTCACAAGGAAAATATATCTTTCATTTTATGGAACAAATCATTGTAATGAAATTATTTTATTGATTTGCATATTTTTCATTACCATGGCTAATGTTCTAGACATTCACATTTCTTCTGTTATGAAATCTTCCCTTTCTCATTAAGCTAAAATAAAAAATGGTCTTAATTGCCTTGACTATGAAACAACAAAACATTTGCATTTTCATAATTGGTTTTCTAGAGTGTATGACTTTCATAACAACTTGAAGATTGCGACTGCTGATTTAGATAATCTAGAATTCTAGGTTTTTTTTATTCATTGAATGGTGATGTTAATCAACACTTTTATCAAAAACAATAAGTCAAGTGAAAATGGTGCATTGAGTTGAATTTAGCTATAGTCCTCTTTATTTATTAATATTTTGTAATTTGTTAGTTGGTTGTGAGCCAAGAGTCAAGAACTAGCAAGTCTACTAAACTTTTATCGAGAAGTTCTCTTTTTGTGTAAAGGCAAGCTAAGAACTGGTTTGGCTAGGTAATTGACTATAAATGGCATTATAATTAAAGGAACATGAAAATTAAATAACAAGAAGATTAATACACAAACCAAACTCAAATAAATGAACCAGTAAACTAAAATTGAAAATTAATGGAGTAGTAAAGCAATAGCAAGAAAATAAATCAAACAAAAATTTAAAATACTTGATTCAAATGTCAAACCTAATAGCAATCTTGTACCATCTTTATCAACCCCTAAATAGCCATAAAAAAAATCAAAGAAACAACAACCTAAAGCAAACATCAAAATCTAGAAATTGGTTTTGGACATCATCTTATTAAAATTCAGTTTCCACTCTCATTTGATCATATTTGATCTCCACTTTTTTTTTGGAAGTAACTAACTAATATATGACCATGCATATAAATTTTCAAGGGCATTGGACATTATTTAGTAATTGAAATTTATCCAAAACCATAACATAATAGAATCTGAAATTTCAGCTTGGAAAACAGAACAACTCCTAATAAATCTTAGATCTAGCTCAAAGTTGTGGAATTTTTACTCAAATTTTATAGAAGCTTAGATAACCCATAGATGAACAAGTACTAAAAATCTTGATACAAACTAAGACCAAATTGAACTTGAAAAGTAAGAAAAACCAAAACAAAATAAAATCTAAACATAGAACAACATTTTGGAAACAGCTTTAAAAAAAATTAAATTTACTAGCTCAATTAGAACTATTTGATCAAGAGGAAGCATTGTAATTTAAGCTAACAAGTAGAGGAACAACATATAAAAAGCTCATGATTTGTTGAAACTAAAATCAACTTGAAAATTAATTAAATAGTAGCTAACATCAAACTTGGAAACTCAAAAGCTATGTTGAATACAAACTAAAATTGCAAGCTTCAATGGAAAATGTTTGCATAAAGGAACTAAAGTAGAGCTAAACAAGAAGTAAAGGAATGTAAAAAGAAACTTAAAATAAATTTAAAACAAAAAGAAAAACAAAGAACAAAGACTAAATAGCCAAGAACATAATAGCTATAGAACTACCAGCATTTGGAGTTCTAGCCAAAAACCAAATGCCAAGGCCTGTATGAAGTGAAGGCTTTTCTATAGCTGAATGAGAGTATTATTGGTTCAACTTAGAGTAAGTCTTCTTAATCCCACATTTGAGCAAGAAAAATTGTAACATATGGGGACTTTTTGTAGTATGCTACCTTAGACTTTTTTAGAGGTCAAGAAAGGGCAAAAGAGAGAGAGAGAGAGAGAGAAAGGGTATGTAGACATGAAAACACAATGGTAATTGAATATATCAAGATACGTGAATCTGAAGGTGCAAAAACTTTCTTCATTGAAGTCACATAATTACTAAATCTTGATGCAGGCTTACTTCCCATTATTTTACGTTCATCAATATCAAAGCAAGTCACTTCAATGGTAATTGAATTGAGTAATATATTTAAAGCTCTCTATGAGAAATTTTTGAATGTGGAAAGCTTAACAAACTTTAAGATTTGACTGTGATTATTTTATGCCATTTAGAGAAGATTTTTCCTTTAAACTTCTTCATTATTATGATGCATTTGGTTATCCACCTTCCATATGAAGCAAAAGTCGATGGATTGATTTATTATCAATAGATGTATCCTATTGAAAGGTATTATTTTTTTAATAGTTTAATTAAGTTATTAATATTTATAGTGCCATTCTAGTTAAAAAGGTATATAATAAATGTTTTATGCCTTAAGTTTTTAGAAGGGGTTAAAGTCTTATTATCACAACAAATGCTATCCGAAAGTATCTATTGTTGAAGGATATTTAACAGAGGAGTGTATGACATTTGTTCTCAATATTTGGAAAATATCATCGAGAAATCTTGGTATACAGCATACTGAATTTACCTACATTTATGTTTTTGAAAGTTTTAGACAACCGATAAGCAAAGCTGAAGTGGTGGAGTTAGATAATAGATCTTAGGCACAGGCATATTGATATGTTATTTTCATTATGACTCAATTCAATCATTTAGCATGTAAGTTTTGTGCAAGGAAATCATTCATTTTGTTATGTATAATGTATAGACTTTGCCTCTTATTGTTAATACTTTATTTTAATGTATGTAGTGAGTATAGAAATAATTTGAGAGCTCATGCAAATTATTGACAATCAAACCCTTAATAGCTTGATAAGTTGCTCACCCAAAATTTTTGTGAATGGTTAGGAGAAACTATAAGCAATGCCATACTTTCAATTTTGAGAATTGTACATAGGATACTGTAGACATCAATATTTGTCCCAAAATAAAATCAAATAAAAACAATAATATTACAAAATATGAAATACAAAAAAAAAATACCAAAAATAATACAAAATACAAAACAAAAAAAATAAAAAATAAAAAATACCAAAAAAAAGAGAACAGAAGACAAAAAAAAATTAAGGATGGCAGTGGTGCCGTCCCCGACGCCACTACCACCAGACCCTACCCTCCACCCCTCTAGTTACTCATTCCGTTGACAAACGTCAGATAAGACAGAAATGAATAAAAGAGGCACAGGGCTCATGTTTACATCCCGTGACTGAGCCCCATGCCTTTCCCTCCAAATTCGTATGGTTAGAGCTCTATAAATAGAGCTCCTAGTGAAGCCAAAACAGACAGAGAAGAAAGAGGGAGAGATTCTATAAAAAAAACCATAAAAAAAAATCAAACAGTCCTCCCCCGCAGGGAGGAACCCAGCACCGAGAGCCCCTGCATAAAAAAAATCAAGGTCAGTTTAAAAAAAAAAGCCAGAATACAAAAAAAAAGATTTGACCGAAGCTTCACTAGTAGATCTAGAGAAGTAGGGATATTTTTTGGTGAAAGGGACCTCAAAACTAAACTGAGGAGCTCGAGGGGAACGTTTTGGTATTTTCTAAGAATTTTTCGACCACCGTCAACGGCGACCGATGACCAACGAGCGGCGGCGAAAGCGACGGAGGAACGGTCGGCCGACCATCTGCGTTTGGCCGGAGAGAAAAAAAAATGAGAGAGAAAAGAAGTTTTTTTTCTGAAGAGTGAAAAGAATGAGGGAAAGAAAAAATTTTTAACTTTTATATAAACTGTCAATAGCCAAAACAACGTCGTTTCAATAAATGCCCCAAAATGACATCGTTTAAACCAAGGAGGATCTGCACGTTGATCCGAACCCGACCCGAGGTCCGTGCAACCGACCCCCTAACCCGACTTCTCAACGGCTCTGAACCGGTTTCATCATATCGAACTGAATCGCTTTCTGGACCGGCCTGAACTGCTGAACCAACCAGACCGCTCCCAGACCGCTCCCAGACCGAATCAAACCGTCGAACCGAACCATCCAGCCGAACTGCCGTTGACCGAACCGTTGATCGGTCCGGTTCAGGTAAAAAAATTTTTTTTGAATTTTCTAATTTTTTTATATAATATTATTTTTGTTATTTTAAGTATTTTTTATGCATAAATGTTTAAATTTATTAGGATAAATATTTAATTGTTATTAATAATAATAAAATGAAAACAATATAAAAAAATAATATATTTTAAAAATATTTAAATAGTAATAATAATGAAATAAGCCTTTTATTTTCCCTGCCTAGATGTTGGAGGGAATAAAAAAAATATCTCTTCAAACAAATAATTTCGCCTAGATGTTAGAGAATTATTATTAATAAATTTTCATAAAAAATATATATATATAAAAGAAATTTTTAACTAGTTTTCAAAAATTATAAAAAAATTTGAACTTGCTCTGATAGTCCGCCTAGATGATGGAGATTTTTAGAGATGTTCGTGTTTTAATTAAACCCCAAACCCTAAAATTTTACCCTTAATTTATTTCAAAACTTTAAGGACACATGTGGAAGTCTCACATGAAATAGTTTGTTCTCGAATGCTGCCTAGATGATGGGGTATTTAGGAAACTCCATTTCATTAAGTTTTTCACACTGAGTTCTTAATTCACATTAATAATAACATTAATAAACAAAAAGTATAATAAAATTGGGATCTTAAATATAAACAGTCGCACCTAAATTCTGCCTAGATGTTGGAGAGTCGGGGTGGTCTCGTTATACTTAAGAATCCAACTCTTAAGTTGCATTTCAAATGACATTCATTAGCATACATACGTTAGCATGTCATCATCGATAATTGATTGCATTATTCTCTCTTTAATTTGCTGTTCGATGATAAAATATTTTATAGTAAAAAAAGAATAATACTTTTAAAAAAAATCTTTTTGTGATATTATAAAATAAATTAAAATAACATTCTGAAAGAAATAATTCTTGGTACTCTACCTAGATGTTGGAGAGTCACTAACAATTAATTTCTATAAAGATTGTTATTTCATTTTAAGGATTATTGTGTTAAATCTTAAGCGAAAAGAGTTATTTTAAATTCTACCTTGATGATGGAGAATTTTAATATAATTCTTTAACTTAAAGATTTTCTCAATAGTTCTAAAAAAATATTTTAGCAAAATTTTATTTTTTTTCAAATGAAGGGAATTAATGTTAAATTTTAAATTAAAATCGTTTTTATCCAACACCAAAAATAGCACGTAATTATTTGGTACCAATTTATGGGCATTGTTGGAGTGCTAATCCTTTCCCATGAGTAACCGACTCCCGGACCCAAACTGATTTTTCGTAAACCAAAACTTATCCTTTTGATGAACTTTAAACCCGTTTTTATAGTTTTATTAAAAGGATAAGCTTTTGGGTGGCCAATCACACCCTAACAAAGATTGGTGGTGACTCCCCTCATTTACTTCGATTTTAAAACACCATTTATGTCTGGCGGTCTCAAAACTGTTACGACAGCTTGGCGACTCCACTGGGGATAAAATTCGAGAGTCAAGCCAAAACTTTTAATTATGCGCTATTAAGAATTGTTGGATTTAATTGGTTTTATTTGACATTTCTTTTAATTTCCTTCACCTTGATTTTTCAAAAAAAATATATCTGTTAATGAATAAAACAAATTGTATGTTAGTTATTAATTTATTTTGATTTTTGTGGTTATGATTTATTCATGTTATTTTAATTAATACATTATTGTGCACACACTTTGTATATTCATGCATGAGCTCTAGACTCGGGCTCTATCCCTTTTAGGAGGAATTGAAGTAGCTACGCTCTCATGAGGTGATAACCTCCGCATTTACTAGCGAAACATTTCCACTCAGATTGAACCCGTTCCATTAGCAACCTGTAATGGGTGAGGATCGGGGAGCCTTACTAGTCTATAATGGACAATGATGTGAGGAATAGTCTGGGAACCTTTAGACGTGTAAAGCTTAACCTAGCATATAGTGAGCCATAAGGTTCAACTTTAGGATAGAGCCATATTGTCCCTTCTACAAGAAAATTACCTAAATTAGGACACTATGTATATTCTGTTATGACGTATGGTTATTCTTTCATTTACTCATTTTTATTTATTTGTTTTATCTACATTATTGATTTATTTTATGGTCTTCAATTTTGTTGCATGCATCATATAGGTATCATATTTTTAGAGGGTATTGTTTTGGACCAATCTTCAGCAATAAAAACTTTCAAAAAAACCTAAAGGATGTCGTCTGCGTGTAAAAGCTACTTAGAGGTTAAGGGCCATTCAGAAGGTACTCAAGGAAAAAAAGAAGATTGCTTAGTAGATGGTCACATATCGGTGCTATCACAGTTAGTGCATCTGGATCTCAGTCAGAATAATATATCAGAATTGGAAGCCATTTGGAAACAGTGGAGAATAGAGAGAAAAATCTTTTTACAAGAAATACGGGGATATGGCACTGCTTATGTCAGTGAAGGTTGATGAACAGTTGATGAGAGCCGTAATACAGTTCTAGGATCCATCTTATCGATGCTTTGTATTCAACCAAGAAGACTTGGCCCCCACGATCGAAGAATATTTTTTTTTACTCCGATTAGAGTCTACCAATCAAGATAAAATCTATTGGAAAGAGCATAAGACTATCGGATATAGAAAAAAGTTAGCCAAGATCATGCAAGTGGAGGTTGAAGAGATAGACAAGCACAAGAAAGAAAAGAATGGGGTTGAGACCATTCCATCAGCTTTTCTACTTGAGTACATAAGAAAGTATATTGATACTGATCAGGGATTTGATGTGTTTGCTTTGGCCGTCTATGGATTGATGATATTCCCTAAGGTTTTAGGACATATAGAAACATCAGTGGTGGATTTCTTTGAGCAATTAGATAAAGGTATAAACCCTTCACCAACTATTTTGACAGAGACTATTAGATCACTTAATTTTTGTAGAAGAAAAGGTGAAGGATGATTTATGGGGTGTGCTCAATTGACTTTTTGTCTGGCTCAGAAGTCATTTTTGGGGAAAAGAAAAGACATCATTTCGGCCATTCTCCATTCATTTCAGTCCTATCAAGGAGTTTATTGCTAAATAATAGAGGAAAGATTGGACAAAAGGTCAATGGTTGGCATTCTTTCTGAAGCTCACTAGCGATGATGTAACATGGAGGGCACCATGGATGCTTTCGATGGCCATCTTATATAGTTGTGGAGATGAGTCATGGGCACCTTTGTTAGGAATATGGGGGGCAGTGAGTTACGCGCCCCTTATAGTTCAAAGACAATATGACTCACGGTAGTTTTTCCCTATGACTCATGGACTCAATTCACTCGAGTTCGATTATGGGACACCCGGTTACGTGAAAAAGGTTCGTGAAATCATCAAAGCACGGAAGCAAGTCAACCGAATGAGTCCAGCTAGATTTGCAGATAATGTTGCAGAAGGTTACCTTACTTGGAGGATAAAAAGGGTTAACGAAATTAAACCTCTACCAGTCGATGTTTCAGAAAAGTTGCCAGCTCTTATTTCTGTACCAGTATTATCAACTTTTGAGATCACTTAACGGGAGTTTGAAATTGAAAAAAAAAAGGTTAGAGAAAGAAAAGATGGCTATGATGGATCAGGTTAACCAATTAAGATATGATTTGATGATGAGAGATGATGCAGTACAGAAGTTGACTAAAGAATGAAAAGTATTGAAAGAAGATCTACAAAATCTACATCAAGAAAATAAGAAATTAAGATTGGATAGCAGACCTTTGAAGGGATCCAAGAAAGATGTGGAGAAACTACGAGATATGGTGGAATATTGGAAGAACAGAGCTCGAGAGAACAAAGAAATAATCTCCACACTCACCAAAGAATAGCATGAATGGAAAGAAAAACTTTCAGGAGCTTCTGAAAAGGTAACAAGACACCAAAGAGAAAGTGAAAAGCTAAAAGTTGAACTAAAGAGGGAACAAAGCAAGAACTTCAATTTGCAAAGTGAGAAAAAAGCCTTAGAGCATGAATTAATGAGCTTGGAACTTCAATTGACAAGCAATCAGAGTCACATAGACAAGATTTTGATTGAGTGGCAAGATAGAAAAGATTATTAGGCTCATACTTGCAATATGGAGGTAGATGCTCGAGATGTGGCGAACAAAAAGTTTAGGGAGGCAGCAATACATCGAACATCTGACTACTCAAATCTACAAGGCTATTCGAAAAGCAAGTAACATGGTTGAAAAGGTGGAAGCACTGGAACGAGAGATTGTACCAACCCAAGGCTCAGTCAAAGATTATTGCACTTTTTGTATGAAGTTAGAGAGCAATATGCTCAAGTCAAATGTTTTTATGGCTTTAATGCAAGAATGATCGAATGATGTATAAAGACTCCCATGGTTAATGAAAGTTTCTTTTTGTTTCGTTTGATCCAAGACAGTACCCTAATTTGCATTTCATTCATTTCATGCATTCATTTTCATACTAACAATAATATCAACGACATTATATCATGCGATCTAATTCATGGTTAATAAACTAAGGTTCAAGGATAGCAAAGCCAAGGAACCAAAATTCATCAATTTCGCATAGATATAATACTCGTTCTCAAACTCAAGCCATGAAAAAAGAGAATACAGCTAGATTTGAAAGGGTCGAAAGGGCACAGGAAGAAATACGAGAAAGAGTAATGGAAATACAGCAAAGCATTGAAGCACAAATGATTGAATTAAGACAACTGTTGCTTGGTTCAATGAAAGGAAAAGGAGTCGCTGGTGCATCAAGGATAAGAGATGAAGTTAATATAGAAGAGACATTATACCCTCCGGGATTCACTCCGCCTCAGGTTCAGGTTCAAGTTCCTCAGGGTATACACATACAACCACCAAGTGCACAACCTCACCCCTATGTCAATCATTCTGCAAGTCAACGATCAACCCACTTGAATACCAATTCGGGACCCATCCCAATCGATCCCATCATGGTACCAAATCTTAATGACCCTGTTGAACAAGAGAAGTCCCACGAAATGTCAGAACCTGCTATAAATTCAAAATTTTAAGATAAGTATGACCAACTCGAAGAGAGGCTTAAAGTGGTTGAAAGTAATGACATTTATGAGGTTATTGATGCCAATGAGCTCAGCCTAGTGCCTGACTTAGTTATCCTACCAAAATTTAAGACCCCAGGTTTTGAGAAATATGATAGGACAAAGTGTCATTCTGCTCATATTATCATGTTTTGTAGAAAGATGATACGTCATACCCATAATGATAAACTATTGATACACTGTTTCTAAGATAATTTGACTGGTTCAGCAGCTAAATGGTATGTGCAGTTAGATCAAAGCAAGATCAATTCATGGAAAGACTAGGCCAAAGTTTTTCTTGCCCAGTATAAGCACGTTTTGGATACAGCCTCTGATAGGCTATCATTACAAAATATGGAGAACAAATCGATGGAAACCTTCAAGGAATACACACATCGATGGAGGGATACAGCGGCCCAGGTTCAACCACCACTGATAGAAAAAGAGATAACTGTGCTATTCGTTAATACACTGAAGGCCCCGTATTATGATAGATTGGCGGGAAATGCCACGAAAAACTTTTTTGACATGGTAATCTCAGGAGAGATGATAGAAAACGCTATCAAAAGTGGTAAAATTGAAGGGTCTGAAAAGAAGACAGTAACTTTAAAAAAGAAAGAGTAGGAGACATATGCTGTCACTCACAGAAATCCCTCACACCATCTTTTTGTCCCGTATAATCCATATCCCCCTTACTACCCTGCCACAAACCAAGTTTCTCAACAATCATACCATTATCGAGCACCCCAACACCGCTACCCAGACCAAGTTTTAGCCTTCAATCATCCAATTATACCTCTGCACCTCCAGCTCGACCGTTTACCCGACCGACCTACCCAAACAGTAATCAAAGAAACTCACAGAATAATAATAATTGGGAAAGACCTCATTTTGATCCAATTCCTATGTCTTATATCGATTTGTACCCTCAGTTAATGAGAGGCCACCTTGTCGCTCCTACTTATGCAAAACCATTGAAACCACCTTACCCAAGTTGGTATAACCCTAACGCCAAGTGATTATCATTACGGAGTTACAGGACACTCTACTGAAAATTGCACGGTATTTAAACATAAGG